>JARHVA010002249.1:1812500-2555000 GCA_037957365.1 Torreya grandis
AAAACCCAATGCCATCACAAACCAATTCGCAACCGAACCACAAATAGATATGAATTTATCCTCAAGCTGGAAATTCCACTCAAAACCCTAGTCTCCACACATAGGGTAAAATCACAAACCTTCAAATTGACAAAATGTTGTAAATTTGATTATTGAATCTCAATGCAACCCCTGAATGAGGATGCCCTAGTTGAATGTAAAGAATTTTGTCCTTCAACTTCCATTGAAGGATTTCATCCTCAATGGATAAGCTAATCATTTTCATGTTTTTGCTTACAAATTCAATTATCCAAAATAGAAAGATCCCCTCTTTACCTTTATAGCATTTCTCCAAAGGGGAAGGGAGGGAAAACAATTCAAATATTAAAATGGCCTTTTCTTACAAGCTTCACTTAACCACTTGGGTGCCCATGACCCTCAAATGTTCCCTTATCAAGTAAAAATTATAATCATAAAGTACCTTTTTGATGAAAAGCATTTTAAAACCCAACATTTCCCTTTCACTCACTTCTTCCCTTAGCTTTTTGTAAACAAACCAAGCGAAGGGTCTTCAAACAAATCATGTTGAAAAGGGGGACATGACATATTGGGATTAGAAATCATTTGGCTATTCAAGCCGGAAATAGTAATGTGAATGGATTTTTTGGTGAATTGCTAAGTTACCAACTTTTATCCACATGGCCGACCCGAGTTTAGAAATCCACAATATTTCCCTGATTACGAATATTCACCACAAATTTTTCGCTAGTTAGTTCATTTTGAAATCTGCTGAAAAGTTAATTTTGATATTTTCTATATGAATCATCCATCTCTATCAAGGGTGAAGTATGTCTAAACTTTCTATGATGAGTTTTTGAAGACTTGGGTTTATTTTAAGAATCATAAGTCTTTTGCATTGGAGAAGTACAATGCATGGACATATTTGGTCAAGAATAATTTCGGCATCTTTCCAAATGCTTGAGATTGGATAGAGAAGGTATGTGAATCATGCTTTGGATGATTTATGTTCAAAGCATGGTATTTATGGTAGTAGAATACAACATATACTCTCCTATAGAAGGTGGAGTAGAGCAGAAGAACAAAACACTGGTTGAGATGTACACTATGCACCAAATATTTGCATGACAAGTTTGGTTTGAGGATTTCTATTGTGCTAATTATGTTATGAATTTTTTTATTAATAAGGTCATCAGGGATTTGACAGTGCCTAAGAAGTGATGTGGTAGGAAACCCACAATTACATGCTACAAGGTGTTCAGTAGTATCGTATGGGCCTATATTTTGAATGAAGTGGAATAAGCTAGATACTACATTTTATAAGCGTGTGATGATGGGATTTATTGAGGAGACTAAGACCTACATATTATGGGGTTTAGCTAAGAAATACATTATCATTCAAAGGTATGTTATCTTTGATAAGACAATATAATTTGAGGTACAAAAGTGTGGTTAATGTGCAGATTCTCTGAGCATTCTGAAAATTTATTAAGTGGTTGATGATGAGGCTCTTCTATTGGATGAGGAATCTCCTACAGTTATGACTATGTTAGACAAGGAGGTTATTTAAGATGACTATTATAGCTGGATAAGGGTATTTTCATCTCTCAACCTATGTATGCACTTGATTTGTTAAAGAAATTTGATGTGGATAAGTGATAACCATCAACTACCTTGTGTAAGTTAGGAGTTAAGTTGATGTCCAAGTGTACTATGTACCACAGATTAATGCTATTTTTTGCATGCAACTTGTTGAGATCCTATTATAATTGACTCATACTAGGTATGGTGTGTAAGTATATGTTACAAATAAAGGAAATGCATTGGGAGGCGTCTAAGAGGGCACTACTCTTTTGGGATCATGTACTCTAGAGGCAATCTTGAGCGCTTGGTGGATTATACAAACTCAGATTGGGCAAATGATGTGGACACTCAACAATCTACTTTTGGCTCTGTGTTTAATTTGGGATTGCATCATATTAATTACTCTTGCATGAAGCAGGAGGCCATTGCGATATCCACTACCAAGGCCACATATCAAGTAGTCAATGCAACACATGATGTAGCATTTATTCAGTATTTATTGAAGCCATGCCTTCCACAGGAGCTGCTAGCTATACTCTTCAACAACAGCCAGGATTATATTTCAATTTCTTGAATAATCTAGGTGAGTGTGCCAAGACAAAGCATATTGAGGTGGACCAACATTATACTTGACATTGCTTTCAAAAGAGGATGTTGGATCTTCAATTTGTGGGACTGATAATCAGATTGTGGACATCTCCATGAACCCACTTGTGGAAGCAACATTTTATTGATTGGTATACTTGATCAAGCTATCTGGAGATATCATTAGGGGAGATGGGGAGTAAATGCATCCTTCAGGGGAAGTGTTGGTGAGTAAAGGATACTTTCCTCTTGGTCCTCTAAGTAGTATTTTAGGGGGGATGTTAGAGTTGTAAAATACATCTTATTGAGCTCATAGAGTTACTAATATTTTTGGTATACCTTGGATTGAAGTCAGCATAGTAGGCTCTTGAGTGTTAATCCACCCTACACATTATTTGGATTAGGTGTATATATAGGATCCCTGTCTATATCCATATATTGAACACATTCATTCTTTCTAATTTTATTTAGTATATTGTGTTATGGGGTGCCTTAGGGGCACCCACCAATATCTTTGGTGTTCTTGTGTATGATCTATTGAATTTATGTGGGTTTTATTTTTCTTTTGATAATGGGATCTTGCATGTAATTCTCACAGTACTTTTCTTTCGATCATGGAATTTATCAGACTTATGGATATCTTTTGAACAGTTGACATGAGATAATGGAACAATAAGTGATCTAATATCCAAGAAGTTAGTGGCACTGCATCCAACAGTGTTAAACATTCCATCTCTTACACTACCTCATTCTGAAAATGAGGAAGTTGACAATATTTATGGGAATTATCAATCTTTGTGTATGGAGGCATGCCAATACAACAAAATGACTGTTCAAGTAATATTGTGGCACCCACCAATATCTTTGGTGTTCTTGTGTATGGTCTATTGAATTGATGTGGGTTTTGTTTTTCTTTTGATGATGGAATCTTGCACGTAATTCTCACAGTACTTTTCTTTCGATCATGGAATTTATCCGACTTATGGATATCTGTGGAACAGTTGACATGAGATAATGGAACAATAAGTGATACAATATCCAAGAAGTTAGTGGCACTGCCTCTAACAGTGTTAAACATTACATCTCTTACACTACCTCATTTTGAAAATGAGGAAGTTGACAATATTTGTGGGAATTATCATTCTTTGTGTATGGAGGCATGCCAATACAACAAAATGACTGTTCAGGTAATATTGTTGAAGTTAGTTGAAGAGGAAAAGGCAAAAGAACTGAAAACCACTGGAAAAATTTAAGTGGAATTGGAGCTGGAAAGGGTGAAGCACCAGTTGGCAGAATTGTAGGAAGCAAAGCCAGTAGTAGATAACACTGTAGCTTATCAGGATGAGTTACTAATTCAGGCTAAAACTTTCTATATATCTCACAGAAAAATAGTGTCATATCTGAAGCTTGGTGTGGAGAAATTGAATAATTCCTTAGTTGAATGCCAAAAAAAAAAACATGCAACCGAAGATAAAACTGGAGAGATTGAAAAATCAGACCAAGGAACAATTTAATTTTGGAATGTTGTCTGTTAAAATGATTAATATGCCACATCTTCACCATGTAACTAAAGGGTTGGAGCTGTTGCTTGCAAAATCATAAAGGTTCCCATGGTTCACAGCCCAATATATCACCTTAAGGAACAGCTGAATCAGTTCATCAAGAGGTACAGCCTAGTGCAGAGCCTCACCAGGATCAGTTTAGCAAGGCATTGAGTTCAATAAAGGCACGGACTATGGTGGTTCGTGGTCAAGAAAAATTGGGACAATGCACTTCCACCCTGGAGCAGTCAGGAGTTAAAGATATAGTTGATTAATTTATTAAATATCTATTATTACTTTGAAAAGGTATCATTAAAAGTTGTACCTTTGATGATAACCTTCTATAATCATATTTATGTACACTCTTTTGGTAATGGAAATTCATTATCTACTTGCTATCTATTGCTGTTATTTGCATTCATAGCTAATTGATCAGTGTTATATCTTGCTATTCAATTCTGCTGTTATATCGGTGTGTTGTAATTTCCTAAGTTGTAAATAACACATAAGATCAGATCTATGTTATCAGTCATTTAAATAGAGATAAGCTATAGAAATTAATTATTTATTCACAAAAAGTAAGGGGAGGGATTTGAATTTGTGACCTCCTATAGGCATCAAAGAGCCTTTGCCATGTTCCAAGACAGTTTTCATTGATTGATTAACGACCTTGTTGGTATTTTGGAACTCTCACTTCATCCTTCAGCCTCCTAGATTCTACAAAAAATGAGATTCCACCACAAACATTAGAACCAATTAAATTTATCTGCACAAGAATTTTAGGTCTTCCTATAGGTGCAATAGGGCTTATCCCTGTGCATGTGCATGCCTCTAAGGAATTTTAGGGCTTCCTATAGGTGCATTAAAGCTTATCCTCATGCATGTGCATGCCTCTAAGCATTGCATCTTCAACCACTGTAATATTCTTTTTGACATAGCATTTGAGTACTGCAACCTTGTGCTCGTCCTATGGCTCTAATTGTTCTTCCCTTGACTCAACATTATCTATTATATTCGTGTGTAGACACTGACTGTTACACCTATTGACTTTGGTGTTGACTCTCATACTTATGTATGTCATGTTATGACAAAAAATGGGGTGTGCTGCAAATGGATGGGTGCTGCCTCTAATGGCATTCACTCCTCTTAGAAAGATGAAGTAATGCTCTACGCTTGCCTTTGTAGATCAGAAAATAATTCAGTACAGTACTGAATACATCAAAATCAATGACTAACGTGTTTTAACCCTGCAATGGATAACTCTGAGTATCATGGTGACTTGATATAAGGTCCTTTAGAAGATTTCCAAGGGGCTTGAGTCATATCAAAATGGTTGATATTGGTCTTAGGAAAAATAAAGGCATCAATGCTAGAAGAAAACAAGGTCCAAGCACAAGGTCAGAATAATAAAATCAAGGTCATAAAATACAAGACAATGCTCATGTTGAAGATGAAAATCATAATAATCCACCATATGTTGAATATATTGACGAGGATCTCAATATGACACATTAATTTGACATTTCAATCTTACCTATCTGACCATAGCACCACTGCCAAGCCTACATAAGGAGTTCTTGTCATAAGAATGCATCCAAAATGCTAAGGAAAGTCATTGAAATAATTAAGGGCAATACTGCATGACATTCTAAACAATGCAGTGATCATGATAGAAACAAAATAATTCATTCACAGATCAACCTGGCATTATAAATTCCCCCCTTGCACTCCTCTAGATATAGATTGAAACTATTGGGATGATTTTGGCACATGCCAAAAGCATTACGTTTGTTGGGGATCAACCAACAAACTTGATTACTAATATGTAAGCAACTAAGCACGGAATTAAACCAGAATGATAAGTAACTAGAATCAGAAACAACAAAGAATAAGAGATACAAGAAACCACCCTGAAAACTTGTATTAAACTCTTCCAAAAGGAAATACAATTGAAAAAAATCACACTTTCTTCTCACACCTCTTAGATGTACAGATCTCTTTCTCTCAAGAGTTCTCTCTTACACAATTCAGCTACTTGAATTGTCTATCTTACATACATATTACACAAGCTATGAAGATCTATTATATAGAATTAGGGATAATGAGCTATGCATTCTCCACCGTCAAATAAACCTCTTAATCAAGGGTTCAAATCAGTCCTGCCAAAAATAAAAACGCGGACTCAATACCAACAGTTAATCTAATCATGCAAACAATCTGTTCATCCACGAAAATAGACTTTCTGGACGCACAAGTGACCGACGTCGGTCCCTGTCTGTCTGCACATGACCGACGTCGGCCGATCTATAACCGACGCTGACAGCTCCCAGTCGACCCCTGACCGACGTCGGTTTCACCTGACTGACGCCGACGACTGTGTAACTCCAGCAACCTACAATTTACTTATTTGGTGAAGCTTTTAGCTCCACAACTCAACAATCTCCCACTTGGAGATAAACAGCTGCACCAGTACCTGCACAGCAACATCTTCTAGCTTCTCCATCTTCAAACTCAATCTTGAAGACCAACAAAAGTTGAATGAAGATTCAACTTCTCCTTTGTTATCGGCTTGGTTAACATATCAGCAGGGTTCTTATTTGTATGAATCTTTTTCAGCTTCAACTCACCATCCTCCAATACCTGTCTAATGAAGTGGTACCTAAACTATATATGTTTGGTTCTTGAATGAAAGGCTGAATTTTTAGCCAAATGAATTGCACTCTGACTATCACTGTATAATCTGCAACTCTCTTGCTCCTTTCCTAGCTCTTCCATGAACCGTGTCATCCATATCATCTCTTTGCTAGCCTCTGTGACTGCAATATATTCTGCCTCTGTAGTAGACAAAACAACAACCTTCTGCAACTTTGAAATCCAGTTAACCGCCGTTCCACCAACAGTGAAAACATAACCTGTGGTGCTTCTCCTGCCATCCAAGTCACCTGCCATATCCACATCTACATAACCATGTAGAGAAGTATTTGACCCTCCATAGCACAAATGCCTACTGCTGGTCCCTCTCAGATATCTGAGAATCCACTGGACTACTTTCCAATGTTCCTTCCCTAGATTGGCCATATACTTACTGACAACTCCCACTGCTTGGGCAATATCCGGTCTAGTACATACCATTGCATACATTAAGCTCCCAACTGCGGAAGCATACGGAACTCTACTCATGTAATCTACCTCATCATGTAAATTAGGACACTGTTCTTTACTCAACTTGAAGTGTCCAGCCATAGGTGTGCTTACCGGTTTTGCATCCTGCATATTGAACCGTTTCAACACCTTGTTCACATAATCCTCTTGAGACAAAATCAACATGTGATTTTTTCTCTCTTGATACTCATGCCAAAGATTTTCTTTGCTGCTCTCAAATCTTTCATGGCAAATGTGTGAGCTAATTTTACCTTAAGCTCAGAAATATCCTGCATGTGTGAACCTGCAACCAGCATATCATCTACATACAGCAACAGGATAGCATATCTACCATTATCCAATCTCTTAAAATACACACAATGGTCAGATTGACATCTACTGTAGCCATGCTCAGTCATAAATCTGTCAAATTTTAAATACCATTGTCTAGGAGCTTGCTTGAGACCATACAAGCTTTTCTTCAATCTGCACACAAATTTTTTCTTACCTTTGACCTCAAATCCTTCCGGCTGATCCATATATATTTCTTCATCCAAATCTCCATGAAGAAACGTTGTCTTAACATCAAGCTGTTCAAGATGCAAATCCTCAATAGCAATTAAAGACAATACAGTCTGTATAGAAGTCATTTTAACTACAGGAGAAAAAATCTCACCAAAATCAATACCTGATTTTTGTGCAAATCCTTTCACTACCAACCTGGCCTTATATCTCATCTGTCCATTCTCTCCTTCCTTCAATCTATAGATCCATCTGTTTTTCAGTGTTCTCTTACCCGCTGGCAACTCAACCAAATCCCATGTTTAGTTCTCTTTCAAAGAATCAATTTTCTCATTCATACCTAGCTCCCACTGATTCTTGGATTCCACCTGTATTACTTCATCAAAACTCTTTGGTTCTCCACCATCAGTGAGCAATAAGTAAAATAATGAAGGGGAATATCGAATTGGAGGTTTACTTACCCTTTTTGACCTCTAATGGGCGTCTGAGACTCATTCACAACACGCTGTCCGCCCAAATTCTCTGACAGTGACCGTCCTCGGTCACCTCCAGGCCTGTAACTGACCAATGTCGGTTTCACATGACTGACGTCGGTTCCTACCTGACTGACGTCGGTCACTGTCTGACCGACATCGGTTCATGTATTGTCGACGTCGGTTTCTGCCTGACCGACGTCAGTCTGTGTTTTCCTGTCTGCGATTATTCTTTCCTGCGAGCTCATTTTGGATCGTCACCTCGTCCAATTCAACATTGCTCTACTCAGATTGATTCAGCTTCTTGAGCTGATCACTGTACATCACTTTCTCATTGAAAACAACATCACGGCTCCTAATTATTTTGTTAGTTCTTAAATTCCAAAACCAAAATCCAAAATCATCAGAGCCATAACCAATAAAAGTGCACCTCATAGATTTGCATCCAGCTTCTTTCTATTTTCCTTATCAATGTGCACAAAAGCTTCAGAACCAAAAACTCTGAGAAATGAAAGATCTACCTTTTTACCTGTCCATGCCTCTTCTGGAATTCCACCATCTAGAGCTGTAGAGAGTCCTCTGTTAATCAGGTAAACTGCAGTATCTACAGCTTCTACCCGAAATTGTAAGGGCAAACCAGCATGCAACCTCATACACCGTGCACGCTCCAATATTGTTCTGTTCATCCTTTCAGCAACTCCATTTTGCTGAAGTGTCTTTGGAACCGCCCTTTGCCTGCGTATTCCATTCATATAACAATACCAGTTGAAATTATAGCTGCAGAACTCACCACCATTGTCAGATCTAAGGCACTTCAACCTCCTGCCTGTTTCATTCTCAACTAAAGCTTTCCACATCTTAAAAGTGTCAAAAACATCAAATTTCTTCCTTATGCAATAAACCCATACCTTTCTTGTAGCATCATCAATGAAGGAAACATAATACTGTGATCCTCCAATAGAAGCAACCTGAGCTACACGCCTGTGTGAACAAGCTCCAACTTATGCTTCTTCTTTGTTGACTCAGTCTTGAGAAAACTCACTCTCTTTTGTTTTTCAAAAATACAATGCTCACAAAAATTCAGATCTATGCTTTTCAAATCTGAAAGCTTACCTTTTGACTTAAGAATAGTCATTCCCTTCTCACTCATGTGGCCAAGTCTCTGGTGCCACAACTTTGCATATACATCTGAAGTAGATAATACAGAAGGAGAATTATCAGTAATACAATTACATAAATAGAGAGTACCTACTCTCTTACCTCTGGCCAATACAAGTGCACTCTTGAAAACGTTCCAAGATTCAGCTATGAGAGTTACTGTACAACCCTTATCCCCCAACTTTCTTGCAGAAATCAGATTCTTTTTCAGGATGGGAACATGCATGACATCCCTCAACACCCATGTGTTGTCATTCTGCATTTTCAGCTACACTTTTTCTTTGCCAATAATTTTACAAGGCTCATCATCCCCTAAATAAACTATTCCAAAATCTCCACGAACATAGTCACTGAAATATTCTCTATTTGAGGTTGCATGGAAAGAGGCATCAGAATCTAAAACCCAAGATTCTATATTATTAGGCAAAGAGAATATAAGAGCATCTTGTGCAACAATACCTGCAACTTTTGCTTCTTCTTTACCTTCATGCTGACTGTCTTCTTTAGGTTTTGACCAGCAATCTTTTTTTGCATGCCCTATCTTTTCACAATTCCAGCAAGTTATCTTCCTGTCATTTCTGGATTTGGATCTACCTCTCATCTTTGACTTAGAACTTGATCTCCCATGTTTGCTCTTCTCTTTTTGCCTTCCCCTGCTTTCAAAACTTAAAGCATTCCCTGATGTTTCATCTGTGCTTTTCCTGCGAATTTCTTCATTCAAGATTACACTAACAACATCATCTACTTTTAAAATATTTGAAGCAGATGCAGTATTACTAACTGCCATTACCAAGTTATGCCAGCTTTCACGTAAAGAGTATAAGATTAATAGAGCTTTAATTTCATCATCAAAAACTATTTTGACTAAATTTAATTGATTTACAATTCCATGGAAATCATTTAGATGATTAGATACAAATCCACCTTCCTGCATTTGCAAATTAAATAACTGCTTCATAAGATATACCTTATTTGAAGCTGAGGGTTTTTCATATAAATTTGCTAAAGTAGTCATTAACTCTACTGTTGACTTTGCCTGTGATAAATTAGATATCACAGTAGATGCTAGACTCACTCTTATAGATCTAAGAGCATTTCTATCAAGAACTTCCCATTCTTCATCTTCCATGTCTGTGGGTTTCTTTGTAACCCCACCTAACGGTAAGTATAGATCTTTCTAATATAGATAATCTTTTATCTGCATTCTCCATAATTGGTAATTCTTGCCATTAAACTTCTCCATTCTCAGTTTACTTTATTCTGCCATTGCTTTCTCCCACTCAAACAGAAAACCCATGTGAGTGACCTGTAATCAACAAACACTACCCAGATCTGAAACACCTGTTAGTCAACCTGAGCTCTGATACCACTTGTTGGGGATCAACCAACAAACTTGATTACTAATATGTAAGCAACTAAACATGGAATTAAACTAGAATGATAAGTAACTAGAATCAGAAACAACAAAGAATAAGAGATACAAGAAACCACCCTGAAAACTTATATTAAACTCTTCCAGAAGAAAATACAATTGAAGAAAATCACACTTTCTTCTCACACCTCTCAGATGTACAGATCTCTTTCCCTCAAGAGTTTTCTCTTACACAATTACAAACACAATTCAGCTACTTGAATTGTCTATCTTACATACATATTACACAAGCTATGAAGATCTATTATATAGAATTAGGGATCATGAGCTATGCATTTTCCACAGTCAGATAAACCTCTTAATCAAGGGTTCAAATCAGTCCTGCCAAAAATAGAAACGCGGACTCAATACCAATAGTTAATCTAATCATGCAAACAATCTGTTCATCCACGAAAATAGACTTTCTAGACGCATAGGTGACCGACGTCGGTCCCTGCCTATCTGCACATGACCGACGTCAGCAGCTCCCAGTCAACCCCTGACCGACGCCGGCGACTGTGTAACTCCAGCAACCTGCAATTTACTCATTTGGTGAAGCTTTTAGCTCCACAACTCAACAACGTTTAGTTTGACAAATTGATATTGCTAAAATCTAATCCTTCGCCAATCCAAAACTAGACTTGTATCCCTAGTCAGAACCACATTTCAAATCAGTATACAGCAACCTTAACTCGTCAATAGCAAAAGAAGCCTCTTAACAAAAATCAAGCTTATACTTATAATTGGAACCTAAGCCAAACTCGTGATAGAATCAAAATCAAAATATCATTTCTTCAACCGATACAATGCCTTGTGAAATAATCAATTAGATACTATAAATGCAATCACTTACAACCAATTAGATGGCCTAGATGCAAAATCAAGGACCTGAAACCATTACCGACCTTACTACCATATGTATGGGGTATGCCCTTCAAAAGATTGTCCCCAGTCACCCACTTCCCCACAGTGGCTTACCAAAGTCATTATTGATAGTAGTAGCATGGATAATTTGGTGTCAAATGAAATAGTAGATAAGCTTGGTTTGAAAAGAATCACACACCCAAATCCGTATAAGGTGTCATGGTTGCAAAAATGTCATCATATTTTGGTAAATGAACTATGTCTAGTCAATTTACAGATTGGATCTTATAGAGATGAAATTTTGTGTAATACTACGCTCATGGATGTGTCATGTGTTGTTGGGTAGAACATGTTAAGTTGATCAAAAATTCATTCATGATGGACGAGAAAATACTTACACACTTGTGAAGGATGGAAAGAAGCATATTTTGAGCCCATTGAAGCACAAAGAGGAGGAAGTGAACATCAGTTGTAAAGTTTTAATGATTTTGGAAAACAGATTTTTAAAGTGGCAAACAAAGAGAAGGCGTGCATCGCTTTCATTCCCGAACCCATGTAAGTTGGGACAACAAATAAAACAAGTGAAATGCCAAGTGAAGAATTTGTTGAATGAATATGTTGTGATTGTTTCTAATAATTTTTTGTATCATTTAATGTAACAATCCTTGCCCAATATGCCCTTAATTGTCTCAATTTGCTGCCTTGTAATTTTTTCAAACACTTTATATGCAAAGTGCTTCTTGCTGATTTTTGTCACAGTTTGATGATTTGTTTGAATGACGATGGATTAAAGCTTCAAGTGTTTATAGAACAATGCAAGAATGACAATGCTAAGTTCTAGATGGCAAGAATGACTTCCTTTTTTGTTCTTTTCTATGCAATTAGATGAATTCACAAAGCAAACTAATCACCTACAGCCAATGGACATTTAGTTGAACAGTTGGCATGCAACCTACTATCTCAATTCAAATGCTCAAAAGATAACTATAAATGACAAGCAACTTGTGATTCTTATTTGTATTAATGATTTGATACAATGCTCCACTAGACTAGCCAAGACTCTTGGCATAAACAAGAATTACAATTATATGGTATGCTGATATGAAGGACGCACACCTACAGCTGCAAATATAAACTATACTGAAGGATGAATTGTATGCAATGAACCCTGGTGGGATTTAGGCACCCTTGAGAATAGATGAAGGAGCAAGCAATTACCCAGCGAAAGGATGATCTCCCAAGCAAAATCAAATTTTCCAAGCCAGCCGCCCCTATTCTGGTCTGATCTCAAATTTAAAATAATATGCACTGAATATGCGCTACCTCAAGCATCTAATATCATCTCCATGCTCCAAGGAAGTGGGCACACCAAGCCAAGTAGAGAATCGATGCAAAATGGAACCCCCACAAGCAAAAACGTCCCTCCTAATGGCGTCCTTCCTTGACTATAAATATCTGATTTTTATATCAGATTTCTCTACAATACAATCTGCTCTTTGAACCAAGGAAAATCAATGCCAAGCTATATAGAAACCAACACCAAAAAATAGCTATGCAACCTCCACAAATTCACCAAATCGATTTCTCCAAAATTGGTCAATGGCCACAAATTTTGCTCCAATTGAGATGACTGAAATATCACCTCCAAACTGCAACCCTTCAAGAGATATTTCACTCCCTCAGTTATGCTATCAATGGGAGTTATTGTTCTCAAAGACATTGATTCACTGCAGAAAACTCTAGGCTCCACAAGCATTCCACAACAAACACAACATCAAATCGGGATGATCCATAATGGCAGCCCACACCTCTCTTTATACTTTTTTTTTCTTTCCTTCATTTGGGAAGCTTCTAGAAACATCATAATATTTTATTATTATTTTTCCCTTTTAATATATTATATTTGCACTTTAATATAAAATAATGAATTATAACATAAAGTACAAATATAACATCATTTTGTAACATGAGGTTTCTAAAAATAGAAAAATTCTAATAAATCATTAGAAAACCTCCAGAATATGTCATAACTTCCTCAAAGAAACCAACTGCCTTTTGGGTAACTGCGGAGAAGACCCTCTAACCATGCCGTATTAACCTACGAGGGCCACTGATAGGCTAATCATGGCAAAAGTACAATGTCTAGCTAGAAGGGGACATTACATTTACCACCCAGGAGGAGGATTAATCATCACATGGATTTGGTTCCTAGATCTAGTTTACCAAAAAAGACAGCCTATAGATTGACACCCATGGAGAATGAAGAGGTGAACAAGCAAGAGCAAGAGTTATTGGAAAAAGGTTTAAACAGAATTTTTTTTGAGGCCATATGTAGTTCCGATAATGTTAGCACCCAAAAGATGTGGAGAATGGCATATGTGCATAGATTCTAAAGCTATAAACAAGATAACAAGCAAATACAAATTTTAATTTCCTCAAATGGAGGACTACATGGACTATTTGAGTAGAGAAAAATACTTCACAAAGATTGATTTAAAGAGTGGGTATCTCCAAATCAGAATCTAGGAAGGTGATGAATGGAAGACTGCATTGAAAACCAATGAAGGTTTATATGACTAATTGGTTATGCTATTTGGTTTGACAAATGCACCAAGTACGTTCATGAGACTCATGAACGAAGTGTTGAAGCCAAATCTTGGTAAGTTTGTCATTTCTATTTGAATAATATTTTAATTTTTAGTAAAACAAAAGAGGAACATTCAATGCCTTTGAAGCAAGTGTTGCAAAGATTAAAAGAAGAGAAGTTGCATATAATTATAAAAGAAGTGAAGTTTTATGAAGACCAAGTTGGTTTAATTGGGTTTTGTGGTCTCAAAGGATGGATTGAGGATGGATCTCAAAAAGGTAAAATCTATTTTGGAGTGGTCATCACCAAAAATTATATTTTAAGCTAGAAATTTTCATTAGATAGCTAGTTTTTACCAGAGAAACTTTTGTGGGATTTGTTCACCAATAACTAAAACAATGAGAGGTGATAGAAAAGAATTCAAGTGGACAATTGCGACTAAGAAAAGCTTTGATATTTTGAATGAAAAGGTAAATGAGTAGCTAGTGTTAGTATTATCGGATTTCAACAAGGTGTTCCAAGTTGATTGCGAGGCTAGTGGAATAGTGATAGGTGTTGTTTTGCATCAAGAGGGAAGACTTGTTGCATATTTCAGCACAAAAATTGAATGATGCCAAGCATAAGTATTCATTTTATGATCAAAAAGTTCTATGTAATTCTGCAAGCTCTTGAAAAATGGAGACATTACTTGCTTCTAAAGGAGTTTGTTTTGCACACAAATCATCAAGCACTACAATTTATGAAACATCAAGGTGAGTTGAATCAAAGGCATATGAAATGGGTTGAATTTATTCAAATCTATTCTTTTGTATTTAAGCATAGAAGTAGCATATATAATAGAGTTGCAGATATATTGAGTAAAAGATGTCTCTTGTTGACTGAGATGAGTGTGGAGGTGATTGGATTTGATTCCATAAAGGAATTATACCAAGAGGATGTTGATTTTAGAGATGCATGGGAAACATACAAAGATCTAGTGAGTATGGATAAGACTCCATGTTTGGAATATTTTCTACAAGATAAATTATTGTTCAGAGGACGACAGTTGTGTATACATCAAGGATTAATTCAAGGGAATATTTGATAAAAGAGAAACATAATGGAGGATTGGGTGATTATTTTGGCATAGATAAGACATTGGCATAGCTAAGTGAGAGATACTATTTGCCAAGAATGAGTATACATGTGAAGAAGTTTGTGCAAAGTTGCAAAACATGTCAATATGCTAAGAGTACAAGTCAAAATGCAAGTTTGTACAAGCCATTTCAAATAATGGAAAGACTATAGGATGACATTAACAGGGACTTCGTGCTTGTATTTCCATGGACACAAAAGGATAATGACTCTAGCTTTTTTGTTGTTCATAAAATTTTGAAACTGATAAATTGCATTGCATGTAAGAAGAATAGTGATGCCACAAACATTCGTAAATTTTTCTCAAAGAAATAGTAAGGCTACATGGATAGCCTAAAAGCATAGTGTCAGATGGAGACACTAAGTTTGTTGGTCATTTTTGAAGAACTTTGTGAAATAATTTGGGTAGTAAGTTGATTTTCAATTTAGCATATCATTCGCAAATGGATAAGCAAACTAAAGCAGTAAATAGAAGTCTTAGAAATTTTTGAGATGTTTGTTGACAAATAAACTTAGATAGTGAGATTTGAACTTAGTAAAAGCCAAATTTTTTTACAACAATTCAGTTAATAGAAGAACAACAAAGAATCCTTTCCAAATAGTGTATGGATGTAGTCCAAGAGGTGTCACAAAGTTGTGGACATCAATGATTTAATTGGAAAAATACTGATGATAAAGGTTATGCAGAATATATGCAAGAAGCACATCAACATGTGAAAGAAAAGTTGGAAGAAAGGACCATGTCATACAAGAAGTATTTTAATATCAAGTGAATGGAGAAGGAATTTTAGATTGGGGACTTGATGTTACCACATTTGAAGAAGGAATTTTGAATGGTACATACACCAAGATGAAGTAGAAAAAGATTGGGCCATGCAAAATTCTAAGGAAGTTTTTAGAAAATGCCTAGAAGATAGAGCTATCGGAGGGGATTGATAACTCACACATCTTCAACATAGCAGATTTGTATCCTTTCCATGAGGGACAAATTCTTGTTGAGGATGTGGGATCAATTTATCGAATTACATATTGGAGATGATATTTTCTAGAAAAGGAGAAAGAAATTGAGGTGATGATCAATTCTAGGATCATTAAAAAGACAAGGGGAAAAAAATACATGGAGTATTTGTGTAATTGTTGACGTTGTGGATTGCACCCTTGAAAGAAGGCTCGGCTTCTCTCTTCCAGGTGACATAATGGAGACTCCCCTCTTGTTGTGGGTTTGGCAAAACTAAGGGAAGAATCTCTAGATAAGGGCTAGCTCCCTTTGATGCATCTCTGAGGTCTTTCACTACTACTGCTAATAATAGGGGGTTGAAAAAGGAGAAGGATATAACCAAAATAAAAACTATCTAAATGGTGATGCACCAAATGATTTTGATCTACTTAGCTATATCAATACTTCAAACCAAAAGGGGGCGAACAAACACTTTATCTGACAAAAAGACCAGACTGTAAGGCACTTTAACAAGGGGCTTAATGAAGACACAAGGAAAAGAAACTTACCACAAGTGCTACAAAAAACACACTGTCAGATAACTACTCTTTTGTCTCTGCGCTCCAAATGAAGCACTTTCTGTTAACCTGCAGAAATGGTCTTGGCTACACTAGGTATGTTGGTGTCAATCTATGAAAGCATTAAGCTAAAATGACTGAACACAGAGTTGATACACAAACATACTCAAAAGTATAACCAGTCAAATAGAGGTAAAACGCATTCTTATTGATTCAAAGGTAAAATTTGGCAGAGCTTCGCCTTACACAAGTGAGAGATACATTCCTCTACTGAGAGGTTACAATATATAGCTTTTTGAGAAAAGAGTTTTGGCACTTTCCAAGAATAGGTGGCCCATACTGCATTAAATGCCTAGGAAGGAGGAAGTCCGCTGAAGGAACCATGTTGTGGCTGTCGCAAGTCTTGACTTTGGTGCTTAAATCGTATTAAATGTCACTGCAAAAGCATGGGTTGCTGTCTGTTTGAATGACAAGGCCGCTTCTCAATGAAGTTCACGCGACTGTCTGCTCATTAATATAAAATGAGGAAAAAAAGGCCACTCTATTGAATGCTCGCGCTCCCCTTGGTGGGCACTTGGTGGAGACTATTTCATCCGCTGCAATAACTTCCTGTGTCGATGCTTTTTTTGCCACCTGGGCTCTTCTATTCATTTATGCGCTTGGCCTTTGTCTTTTCCTGGCTCTTTGGCCCTCGGGGCTATATTCCATCATTTCTTGGCTCTTCGGGCTCCCTTTTCGACGGGTTGCTGAGTTTATCCTCGGGTCTCCGAGCCCCCTTTGAATTCCTTCAGAACTGTGCTCAGGAGCTCTTTCAGGCTCTCTTCAACTGTTAACCTATTCCTATGCGCAGGTCCATCCTTAAACATTTGAAAATCAATGGCTATTTCATTGTCCTGAATTTGACATCCGCAAGGACGTCACCGGACATTTGAACCTCCAACGGCTAGTTCGCCATGCTGAAGTTGACGTTCTCGGGCCCATCTTATCTTTGGTAATTCCTTCGGCTTTTATGGAATGAACCTTCCCAAAGGGAAGGTGTCCCTTCAAAAAACTGGAAAAGGTCTATTTTTGGTCGCTAAGAGTCCCCTGCAAGGGCACTTGCCCTTCGAGCTCCTTCGGCTTCTCAATTCCTTTGGGCGAAATGTCCGAAGGAATTCTTTTGGACATTTTGCCCGAAGGAAAACTTGCCTTCATGCCTCAGCCCTTTCTTTCGGTCTTTTTTTTGATAAATTCCTTCGAACATTTGTCCAAAGGAATTTGCCTTAGTTTCTTTCTTTGTGAATTTCTTCGGACAAAATGTTCGAAGGAATTCCTTCGAGCACTTTGTCTGAAGGAATTCACCCTTTGGTTCTTCCTTGGATTCTCTTCAGACAAAAGTCTAAAGGAATCCCTTGTCTTTTGCCTTGTTCTCTCTTCCAAAGGAGAAACCCTTCGGCCTTCTCTTTGATCTCTCTCAAATGTGTTTCCTGCCCTCTGCAAGGGCACCTTGGGTAAAAAAAAATTCTTCAGAGCTTGCTTGAACGGCCCCAATTGCCACCTGTTTGCCCTCTGCAAGGGCACTTGACCTTTGGAGTTTTGTAAAAGACTTGCATTCCTTTGAAATGGCCCATTTCTTTGCCGAAAGGCTTGTGCAAACTATCTGTGCAAAGCGAAATAAGCCTCCGAATCAGCCTGAAACATCTACAAGGCTCGAGTCACTTGGCTCTTTATAGAAATAGGTCAATTACAAAGGGGAAAAGGCACAATTGCAGTAAGGTGAAAACATCACAGACGGACTACTCAGGATAGCAGGGAAGGAAGGGAGATTAATTTTTTGGCCTGCAGGACCAAAAAATGGTCAACAAATTTGGCGATTCTTAGGGGAAGCATGCCTGCTATGCTTAGGAAAACCAATGGCTTACAAGTCCGTTGGGCACGGAGTCAAAATACAGCGTAAAAGGCAGACAATAACCTTGAGAGACTAAAAAACCAACATGAAGCTTTCACCCCCAAACGGCAAACAAAACACACACAAGGCCAAAAAACTATGAACATGTGCAAAAGCACTTAGGGAAAATAGGAAAAATATGTACATAATGAGAAAAAGCTTAGTGACAATGCTTAAGATATATCCCATTAACTAGGATATGCAATTCCTCACCATTTAACCTGGAGAGTTGGAATGCGTTATGTTGTTTGCACTGAGTAATGATATACGGACCACTCCATAAAGCATTGAACTGTGTGTTTTCCTGGCTTAGCTCAGTCTTCATCCCATTTTAAGACACTGTCGCCTTCTGAAAAGCCTTTTGAAGAGGATTTCTTATCAAAATGCTTCTTCGTTTGCTGCTAACGGCTGGTCATAGAAACCATGGCTTGGTCCCTTATCTCCTGAAGCTCCATCAATTCACACAGCCTGACCTCCATGCTGTCACCTTCTAATTGCAGCTGGTGATCAAGATCCAATGCGGGAAATTCAATTGAAATAGGAAGTCTAGCTTCCCTTCCATACACGAGCGTGTATGGTGAATTGCCAACTGCTCTCTTTCGAGTGACCTTGTCTGCCCACAGGGTTGTTTTTAGCTTGGCATGCCAAGTTCTTTGATTTTTCTCCATTGTCCTCTTGATGATTCTGATCAATATCTTGTTGGTGGACTCAGCTAGCCCATTTCTTTGTGGGTAGTAATTGGAAGAAGTGCTAAGGTAGATGCCGTATCCCAATGCCCACTCGCTTGTTTTGGTTCCCAAGAAAGCCAATGCATTATCTGAGATGATGATGGCTAGGACTCCAAACCTTGTCACCAGGGCTTTGTAAAAGTCCAAGTCTACACTTTTGTTGGCCTCCTTCAAAGCGACAGCTTCTACCCATCTCGTGAAGTAGTCAAGACCCTTTTGTGGCTAGCGCTAGAAGGAGGGTTGATCATCCCTATGAAGTCTAGACCCCATTGCATGAATGGTTGTTCTACTTAAATAGGCTATAGAGGCATTGCAGCCAGCCATTGCTTTCCATCAAAGAGCGCACACTTCTGGCACTTTTGTACTCAAGCATGGGTGTCTTTGAATAAAGTGGGCCAGAAGTAACCAGCCCTCATAATTCTTGCAGCTGTAGGCTTAGGAGCAAAGTGACCACCAGCTGACCTGTCATGAAACTCAAACAGTACCCTGTTGACCTAACTTGAGTCTATGCACCTCAAGAGTACTGAAAAATCCTTTCTAAACAACACCCTGTCAATTAGGGCATAAGGGAGAGATTGGAGTCTGAAATACCTCCTCTTAGTCCTATCAAGGCCCTGTGGGCACTCACCAGTGAGAAGGAAATGTGTCATGTCTGATTCCCAGTCCTTCATGACTGCTGGTTCTTCTACTGTAGCTTCATTATGGAGTAGTAAAATGTTCTCTTTCTGCTGTTTAAAGTTTGTAGCAAGGTGTTCACACAGCTATTTTTCCCTTACCAGCTTGGTGGTTTTGATATCCACATCATATTCCATTACTTTGGTGATCCATCCCACTCTCTTTTCATTTAGATCACGGCTGATCAAAAAATCTTTGACGTTGGGATGTGGCACCATGAGATGAACCTTGTTGTTTGACAACATATGTCTGAATTTTTTCAGGCTTCATATGACCGCAAGGACTTGCTTCTCAACATATATATACTTGATTTCAAAACCTTCTAGACCCTAGCTAAAGAATGCAAGCAACTGTTCAAGGTTTTCATCATTTTCTTGGGTAAGCATGGCAGAGATTACCTCTTCATTCCCGAAGGTGTAAAGGTTGAAATCCCTGGAGAAGTCAAGACTGATCAAGGTAGGGCCCTGGGCAATAGCCTGCTTGATCCCTTCAAAACTATCCTTCTTTTGCGATGTCCATGCAAACTTCTCATCTTTCTTTAGCATAGAGGTCAGTGGCTTGACTATCTTGGCAAAATTTGGTATAAATCTCCTAATAAAATTTATTCTACCAAAAAAACTTTGTAGACCTTTTTTGTGCTTAGGCAAGGACAGTGCTAGGATGGCGCAGACTCTTTCTGGATCAATGGTCAAACTCTTTTTCGAAACAACATGGCCAAGGAGTTTACCTTCATGGACAACGAACACGCATTTCTTTGCGTTGAGAGAGATACCAAACTCTCTACACCTCTCAAAGATTTGCCTAAGGTGTTTGAGATGTTGGCCTGCTTCCTTAGAAAATACTGTCACATCATCAAGATAGAACAGTAAAATATTATTTATTAGCCCCTGGAAAGCCATGTCCATGGCTCGCTGAAAGGTGGCTCCAGCATTGAACACTCCAAATGGTATTTTTCGGTAAGCAAAAGTGTTGGAATATTGTCATTGATGTCAAATGAACTATTGCCGGAAGTGAACGGAATTGTTGCCAAAATTGAATGAAAATGTCGATGAAAGTGCGGAATTGTTGACGGAAATGTCGACGGAAGTGAACAGAATTGTCGATGGAAATGTTGACGGAATTGTCAACCTTGGCCGACTAATTGGGAGGAGGTGTGACCATTCGAAAGGACATTTTCACTTGAAGAGTCACGACCTTAATTTGTGGCTTTCCGTGGGTTATAAATAAGTCCATAACGAATGGCAAAAGAGCAGATTCGAAAGTAGAAGATATATAAAAGAAGAGCAGAATTTTTAAAAGCAAATTTTTGTGAGAATATTGAAAAGAAAAAATCAGCAAGTATAAGGAAGAGTATAGCAGCGAAAACACTCAAGTGTAGATCAAATCTAAAGGAGATAAAGCAAGTGTTCTATCATCTGTTGTTTTGACAACAAATTTGAGATAGAAGAGTGATTTTTTCTGAGAAGGTTGGTGCCTACAAAATTGTTTTTGGGGTTGGTGCTCCAGTAGGTTGGTGCCTACGAATATTTATATTAAGAGAATTTCTCCGTGGTTTTCTCTCGAAAGGGTTTCCACGCAAATCTGTGTCTATTTGCATTGTATTTTTTGTTTGCTTTGAATATATTAATTGCGGAGTAATTTGAGGTTTTGAATTTAAGATTAATAGTCGAAAGTCAAAAAATATCTTATACTGATTCACCCCCCCCTCAGTATAAGCTTGTGCTTAACAATTGGTATCAGAGCCGGTTCCTTCGGTGTTAGCACAACTGCTAGAAGGTAGATCTTGGAAAGCACATATGGCAGGATCTTAAGTGCTAGATGGTTTCTCCACCAACAAGGCTCCTTTGTTCGATGGAACGAATTACGCATTTTGGAGCATAAGAATGAAGACTTGATGGCCCTAGGTTTTGATATTTGGCAAGCAGTGGTAATAGGATACACAACGCCACAAATTGCACCAACGGATGCCACCGGAAAAAAGCCCAGTGAGAACAATGCGAAAGCTATGAATGCAATCTTATGCGGGCTTTCAGAAAATGAGTTTGTTAAGGTTATGCATTGTGAATCTACAAAAGAGATTTGAGATAAACTCAACACGATTTATGAAGGTGATAGTAAGGTTAGAAAAGCAAAACTCCAAACCCATCGGAGGCAGTTTGAAAGTTTAAAAATGAAGAATGATGAAAACATTGCTGGGTATCTTCTTCGTGTTGATGAGATTGTTAATGTCATTCGAGGACTCGGAGAGAAAATTGAAGAATCTGTGATCGTTCAGAAAGTCCTGAGATCCCTACCATTGAGATTTGATGCGAAGGTCTCCGCCATTGAAGAAATGAAGGATTTAGACACGATGAAAATGGACGAGCTCCATGGAATTCTTACGGCCTACGAAATGAGAACCAAATTTGAGAGACAGTCGAAGAAAGAAGCATCATTCAAGGTCTCGAAGAAAGAGAAGATCAAAGAACCAGAATCAAGTGAAAATTCAAGTAGTGAAGAAGATGAAAATGAAGCTCTATTTATTCGGAAGTTAAAGAAAGGATCGGCCAAATATAAAGGAAAGTTACCATTTAAATGCTTTAATTGTGGTAAAATTGGTCATTTTGCAGCCAAATGTCCAAATAAAGGAAATAGTGATGACGAGAGAAACAAATCAAAGTACAAAAAGGGATTCAAGTCGAGCAAAGACAAGCAAAGATTTGAGAAACAAAAGAAAAGCCTATACTCGAAGAGGTATAGCAGCTCATCCAAAGAAAACAAAGAAAGTGATGTTGAGAGTGATAATGAAGAGATTCTGTTCATGGCTACAGAAGAAAATGCCACCACCAGCAAAGATAATTTGGAGGAAGACGAAGACATGGAAGAAGGTGAAGTGAACCTTGAAGAAGAACTTATTTGCGCGTTGGAAGAAATAAAAGCATTTAAGAAGAATAATCAGAAACTAAAGTTACAACTCCGAAAATATGAAGAAGAGAATCGAGACTTCAAAACGAAGACATCACAAGTCTTTGAGGAATCAAACAAGGTAATTGTTGATCTAAAAGTCCAAATCGAAGAAGCAAAGAAAATTGAAGATCTAACGGATTAGCTAAAGAAGAAAGGAGAAGACTGTGAAAAGTATGAATTTGAAATAGATGTTTTAAAAAGGGATCTAGAAAAGGCGAATTCTAAAATAACAAGTGAATTGAAATCTGAGAAAAGCACTCAAGTTTTGAATAAGATTCTAGAGAGTCAAAGGTCACCATCTAACAAGTCAGGCATTGGGTATGAGAAAGAAAAAGAGAAAGCTAAGAGCTACGTTGAAACTCTTAAGGAACCAATGAAAAAGGAGACCAAGAAGGAAGAAGCCAAGAATACAAAAACCAACTCTATCAACAAAGAAAGCAAAGGAAAACAAAACTGCAGAAGACCATTTGCTCCAAGATATACAAATAAAACCAGGTTTGGTAATTATTTTGATGGATATTGTTATTATTGCAATCATTTTGGTCATAAGAAATTAGATTGTAGAAAGAGAGCCAAGGATATTGAAGCTAGGAGCAGAAACAAAGGAACCTATGCAGCATCGAACAAAAACTACAATTTGTTTGCTCTCTTATCAAACTTTGATGAAGCTATAGTTTGTTACAAGTGCAACAACTATGGACATATAGCACGCTATTGTAGAAGTGTTTTTGAATCTGTAAGACAAGATCAAAAGTTCAAAGCTCCAGTGATAAAGAAAAGAGAACCATCAAAGATCTGGAAGAAGAAACAAGAAGAATCCATGATTGTTCAAACAACATTCCATGCTAGAGATGAAAGACAACAATGTTTCATTGATAGTGGATGTTCGAGACACATGACTGGAGATAAAAGCAAATTCATCTCGTTACAAAAGGTCAATGAAGGCATAGTGAAGTTCGGAGACAACGCTACAGCCAGAATAACAGAAAAATGTACACTTAGTCTCGATAATGGAAAAACCAAAATAGAAAATGTGTTATATGTGGAAGGGTTAAAGCATAATCTTCTAAGTGTTAGCCAAATGTGTGATCAAGGACACACACTCAAGTTCTTTTCTGAAGGTTGTGAGATCAGAAAAAGAGACACGGGAGAACTAATTGCAGATGCTCATAAAACCACAAACAACCTATACATGCTTGGAGAAATGAGAGGAGAGAAATGTTGTCTGAGTCAAGTTAAAGAAAGTTGGCTATGGCATAGAAGGTTAGGGCACATAAATTTTGATAATCTTGTGAAAATCAGCAACAAACAGGCTGTGCGAGATATGCCAAAGATAACAAAACCTTCAAGCACTCCCAACACGGGAAGCAAACCAGAACAAGGTTTAGAACGAAGGAATATTCGACCACCAAACCACTAGAGCTGATTCATACGGATCTTTGTGGTCCTACCAGAACTGAAAGCATGCAAGGTGAGAGCTACTTTATGTTGCTCATTGATGATTATACTAGAATGACATGGGTAGCCTTTCTAAAAAAAAAATCAGAAGCATTTGAAAAGTTTAAAGCTTTCAAGGCATTAGTAGAAAATGAAAAAGAGCTGAAAATAAAATGTCTAAGGTCAGATCGAGGAGGTGAGTTTATTTCAAATGAATTCATTGAGTTTTGCGAAGATCATGGAATTAAGAGACAATACTCAGCTGCAAGGACTCCACAATAAAATGGAGTGGTGGAAAGGAAAAATCGAACCGTTCAAGAGATGGCTAGAACTATGTTGAATGAATCTAAGCTATCAGATAGATTCTGAAGAGAAGCAGTTAATACAGCAGTATATATCTTGAATAGAGGGCAAATCAGAGTTAATAATGACAAAACTCCTTACGAATTGTGGAAAGGAAGACCAGCTTCGGTCAAACATTTCAAAGTGTTTGGAAGTAAATGTTTTATCAACAGGAATGAAGAAAACTTGGGCAAATTTGATTCAAGCTCTGACGAAGGAATTTTTCTTGGTTACTCCATCAAAAGCAAAGCCTATAGATGTTATAACAAAAGGCTACAAACTATCGTAGAAAGTGCTAGTGTTAGAATAAATGAGATCATGAATCAAAAGGCAAAATAACCTTCAGAAGAGCCTCTAGAAATACCCAATCTTGTAGAAGGGGAGGAAGAAAATGTAGAAAAATTGAGTGAATCTGAATGGCAGGACACCAAAGCACCATCTCGCTTTGTTCAGAAGAATCATGCTGAAAGTCAGATCATTGGCAACATTGATGCTGGGGTGCAAACCAGAAGAAGAATTGTAAGTATCCCTAAGCATGTAAATTTTTCTTTGTTATCCAAGGTAGAGCCTAAGAATTTTTCTGAAGCTAGTCATGATGAACATTGGGTAAAAGCAATGGAAGAAGAATTAGATCAAATTGAGAAGAATGAGACTTGGGAACTTGTGCCCAGGCCAATGGATCAAAATGTAATTGTCACTAAATGGGTTTTTCGAAACAAATTGAATGAAAATGGCCAAGTCACTCGAAACAAAGCAAGGTTGGTATGTAAGGGTTATGTTCAAGTAGAAGGTGTAGATTTTGAAGACTTTTGCTCCTGTTGCTAGATTAGAAGCAATTTGAATATTTCTTGCATTTTCAGTATTCAAAAATTTCAAAGTTTATCAAATGGATGTTAAATCAGCATTTCTAAATGGCAATCTAGAAGATGAAGTTTACATAGAACAACCAAAAGGATTTCTCTTATCAGAAAACAAGGATTATGTGTGTAAGTTGAAGAAGGCTTTATACAGATTGAAACAAGCTCTTAGAGCATGGTATGCTAGGCTTGATAAATACCTACAAGACCAAGGATTCAAGAGAGGATATGCTGATAGTAATCTTTACATCAAAACTGAAGGAGATCACCAGTTAATTGTTGTGGTGCATGTAGATGATATAATCTTTGGAGGAGACAATAAAGAAATGTCTAAGATATTTGTCGAAGATATGCAAAAGGAATTTGAGATGTCCATGTTAGGTGATTTGTCATTTTTCCTTGGTTTACAAATCTCTCAATCTCACAAAAGAATATTCATATCCCAAAGCAAGTATGTGAAGGAGATGTTGAAGAAATTCCATATGGAGGAGTGTGCTCCTATTAGCACACCTATGGCTACAGGTACAAAGTTGAGCAAAGATGATGAATCTCCGAATACTGATCAAACTCTTTACAGATCAATGATTGGGAGTTTACTAAATGTGACGGCATCTAGGCCAGATATCATGCAAGCAGTAGGTATGGTTGCACGATTTCAAGCAACTCCAAAAGAAACACATGTGCAAGATGTGAAACGTATATTTAGATATTTAAAGAGAACCTTGGATTATGGGTTGTGGTACCCAAGAGGTAAAGATTTCACATTGGTAGCATACACGGATTCAGATTGGGCAAGTTGTGTAGATGATAGAAAAAGTACAAGTGGAGGAGCATTCTTTCTTGGAGATAGCCTAGTATCTTGGTTGAGTAAGAAGCAGAATTTTGTATCTCTATCCACAGCAGAAGCAGAGTACATAGTGGCAGTGCTATGTTGTACACAAGTTCTATGGATGAAACAAACCTTGAAAGATTTCAAAGTAGAGTATAATCATCCAATCTCTATATTTTGCGATAATACTAGTGCGATAAGTATTTCAAAGAATCTAGTTATGCATTCCAGAACTAAGCATATCCCTATACAGTATCATTACTTGAGAGAACAGGTGGCAGAACAACAAGTAAAATTGAAATATGTTTCCACATTCGAACAGATGGCAGATATCTTCACTAAGCCACTTCCAAAAGAAACATTTGAGTACCTACGACAGAAGTTGGGAGTAATTTCTTTTGCGTCTTGCCACTGAAGGGAAGCATCAGCTAAGGGGGAGCTAAGTACTAGCTCTTGGATAGACCCTTTGCCATTGATGGCAAAGGGGGAGAAGTACAGAAAGAGGATGTCACAGAAACGGGGAGCTACAGCAAAAAAAAAGAAGGGATTCAAATAGATGAGACAGTGCAGCAAGGGGGAGCAGTTTTAGTATGTGGTTGCCATCAATGACAAAGGGGGAGCTACAGCAAAAAAAAAAAAAAGGGATTCAAACAGAAGAGACAGTGCAGCAAGGGGGAGCAGTTTCAGTATGTGGTTGCCATCAATGACAAAGGGGGAGATTGTTGGAATATTGTCATTGATGTCAAATGAACTATTGCCAAAAGTGAACGGAATTGTTGACAGAAGTGAATGGAATTGTTGCCGGAATTGAACGAAAATGTCGACGAAAGTGAACGGAATTGTCGACGGAAATGTCGCCGGAAGTGAACGGAATTGTCGACGAAAATGTTGATGGAATTGTCGACTTATTGGGAGGAGGTGTGACTGTTCGAAAGGACCTTTTCACTTGAAGAGTCACGACCTTAATTTGTGGCTTTTCGTGGGTTATAAATAAGTCCATAACGAATGACAAAAGAGCAGATTCGAAAGTAGAAGATATATAAAAGAAGAGCAGAATTTTTAAAGGCAAATTTTTGTGAGAATATTGAAAAGAAAAAATCAGCAAGTATAAGGAAGAGTATAGCAGCAAAAACACTCAAGTGTAAATCGAATCTAAAGGAGATAAAGCAAGGGTTCTATCATCTGTTGTTTTGACAACAAATTTGAGATAGAAGAGTGATTTTTTCTAAGGTTGGTGCCTTCATTTTGAAGAGTTTGGTGTCTCTTGCTGAGTTGGTGCTCAATGAAAGGGGTCGGTGCTCCTGTAGGTTGGTGCCTACAAAATTGTTTTTGGGGTTGGTGCTCCAGTAGGTTGGTGCCTACGAATATTTATATTAAGAGAATTTCTCCGTGGTTTTCTCCTGAAAGGGTCTCCACGCAAATCTGTGTCTATTTGCATTGTGTGGTTTTGCATTGTATTATTTGATTGCTTTGAATATATTAATTGCGGAGTAATTTGAGGTTTTGAATTTAAGATTAATAGTCGAAAGTCAAAAAATATCTTATACTAATTCACCCCCCTCTCAGTATAAACTTGTGCTTAACAAAAAGTTTCCCACTTAGTAGTGAAGGTTGTCTTGTACTGATCACAGTCTTGCACTAGAATCTGATAGTACCCTGAATACCCATCCAAGAGGGAGAAACGTTCGCTGTCTGTCACCATTTGGAGGATCTACTCCATGTTTGGGAGAGGATAGTGATCTTTCAATGAGACTCTATTGAGGTCTCTAAAATCCACACATAGTCTGATCTCTCCATTCTTTTTCCTAACAGGGACTAGATTGGCCAGCCAAGAAGAGTGTTTAATGGGAAATATGATCCTGGACTCAATCAGCTTGGTGAGTTCCTTCCGCATGAGAGGCTCAATCTTTGGATTGATAGGTCTTTGTTTTTTTTCGATGGGCTTGGCGCCTTCCTCCAACTCAATGGTGTGTTGAGCCAAGCTTGAGTCAAAACCCTTCAAGTCGCTATACTCCCAAGCAAAAACATTGGCGAACTCTTGACAGCAAAATGAACGAATGTCTCTCATCCTTTGTACATACCTTCCCAAGTGCAAGCAGCCTGTCCTTGAATATTTCAACTTTTTCATAGTTTTCTTTCTTGGTTGTGATGCTTGCTTTGTCATATTTTAGTTGGTCATCCTCGTTGAAGATACTTTTGAGAGTGACCAAGCCTTTGGGAAGTTTGTTGTTCTTCAGCTGAACAATCTGACCGCCGTACTGTTGCTACCACTTGGCTTGATTTTTGGAAGCAAACTCAGCCTCCTCCTGCAAGAAGAGCGCTATCTGTTGATCAATGTCAAACACCTACCAATTGGTGACATTATCAGGCACGGAGGGTCTAATTACCACTTTTAAATGGCACAAACTGCTATCTCGGCCTTTCTCCTTGGGGATGTCAAACTGAGCACCAACTGCTGCTAGTCTATCTGCCTGCTTATTTTGCTCTTTTGGAATGAAAATAATGTTAGAAGCCAGGAAACTCTCCACTAAGTCTCACACCCTATGCTTGTAAGACTTAAGCAAAAAATTCTTTATCAAATTTTGGCCTCACCTGATTTACGATTAATTCACTGTCTCCAAAAACCTGTAGTTCCTTAATTCCTCTTTTTCTTGCCCACTCCAAACCATGAATAAGAGACTTATATTCTACAACATTGCAAGTGCAAAAAAATTGGAATCTGAAAGTTGAGAAGTATCTCTCTTTTGAGAGAGAAATTAGCACTACACCACCAGCTCCCAATTTGCTTCTTGAGCCATCAAAGAAGAGTTGCCATAAACCCGAGATCTCTTGGTTTGCCTTCATCAAATTTGGCACAAGAGTACCCTCTTCGTGTATGCAATAAATTCCAAGACCTGCCTCTTTCATAAACTTGTATGGGTCATGTTCAAAGTTGTCACTTTCCCAT
The DNA here is from genome assembly GCA_037957365.1 of Torreya grandis. Classification (NCBI taxonomy): domain Eukaryota; kingdom Viridiplantae; phylum Streptophyta; class Pinopsida; order Cupressales; family Taxaceae; genus Torreya; species Torreya grandis. The sequence continues at coordinate 1,841,701 of JARHVA010002249.1, forward strand.
TCATTTAAGAGCAGGTCAACAACTCCTTCAAGGACAAAGGGCAGAGATTGGTCTATTTGGAATTCTTCTTCATCAATGATGGCATAGCTAACATTCGCCACTTTGAGTGACTACGACTCCAAATGATCTTTGTAGATTGGCTCCGACTCAATCTTGACCTTAGTCCCATATTTAGTTATAAAACCATGTAAGACCAGTTTGCTGCTAGGTACCTGCCTATTTTGGATGTGAAATCCCTGGACAAGTAGATAGCAAAATAGGAAAGAACATCTGCCACTACCACGTCGTGGAGAACTGAGAAAGTTGGATAGACATGCAACGTTAGATTCAAGCCTCGTACCACTCATAGTGTCTTAGCTAGTGATCCATCTAGCTGTAGGACTCCTTTGGTCATCTCCTCGTATTTGAGTCTCAATTTATCTATTATACATTTGGGCATTACTGAGATGCTTGTAGCACTATCGATAATGCAATTTTGAGCCAAAAAATTCCCAATGACTAAGGATAGGTAGAAAGGAGGAACCTTTTCATCCTTCTTTGCTTGGCCTGCTATGGAAGGGTGCCCATTCATGATCAAAACATTATCAATTTTTGCTGGGACAACGTGTTCATTTAGCCCATGCAATTCCTTCTGGAGTATGTCTTTTTGTTTTGGCATTGCCAATGAATCCCACAAAAAGATATTCATGTGCAGCTTCTTCATCTAGTCTACCACATTGATCTGAGGGTTGCTCCCTTTTAAATTTTCTTTGGGGCCGCTTACAACCTGAGGCACAGGTCGAGGAGTTGAAGGTGCAACCGGCGGCCTGAAATTTGAAATTTTTTCGCTCACATGTGATGAAGATTCTGCGGATGTTTGGATAGCTTGAGCTTCCTCCATAGCTCTACTTTTGGACCTAGTGTTGGCTACAACACAATCACCTTGGTTGTTCATATTGCCCACATAGTTTACTGCATAGAATTCACCTTCCAAGTGATTCATGAGAGTGGAATCGGATTGAGCCTACCTGTTGTCTATGCTAGGTTGTACTGACGCTTCAAAGCTTGAGAATTGGGCAGCTTGATGGTCTTGCGTATTCGTATATTGATTTGACATCTCATTCGTATAAGCAGCCTGTTCTTGACCATATCCCATGGGTGGGCAATTAGAATGTTCCTGTATCAAATTATTTTGAGCGGGAACAAGAGCTTTGGACGATGGAGCGCCTGGATTATAACCTTGATATGGTCTGACTTGTGCAAACTGACCCTATCCTTGATTATAATTCTAAAAAAGGAGTCTATTTGCTTGTCCGAACTGTTGGTATCCTTGATTAGCCAATAGTTTTGAGCCTATTGCCTCTTGAGAGCCACCAATTCATTGGTTATACTTTGTAACAAGCTCTTAACTTCATGGAGGTCATTGGGCGAGGTAGTAGTCGGCTTTTCTACACCAGACAGAAGAGCTAAGATAGGTGCAACAGTCTGAACTGGAGGTGGCAATTCAGAAAAGAGTGGCCTATGAGGTCTAGGAGCTATCTTTTCTGCATGCACCAGACAATTTTCAGCGGCTATAGCTATTTCATAGGCAACTGGCAACACTTGTCTTCCCATGGATTGTATCATGACAGCAATGTCGTTGTTCAAAGCTTTCAAGTAATAGAGAAAAGTATAGCTTCGGGTCGGGCTCACTAAAATGAGAATTATGTCCTAGGTTTTTTGAAACTTGGTATTGAAATCCTACATGAATTCATGTGGAGCTCTTTTCATAGTGGTTAGTTGCTCAACAAGAGAGGTGGTCACTCTTCTCCCCGAATCTGTTTGTCAAGAGAGTGCCTAATTCGTTTCATGTGCCGACTGAATTCATAGGGAAAGTTTCATACCAATCCAGAACTTTACCCTTAAAAGATAACTCCAGCAACCTGATGGCTATGTTCTCTTCAATGACATTATGAATGTTACAGAGGTTGGCAATATTTTTGATGTGCTCAATAGCAGTAATAGGCCCCTCTCCATTAAAGGGAGGAACACTCTTAAGGGCAGTCCCTGGGATTGGGTCATAATGCAGAAGGTTTAAAAGGCTCTGATCATGAAAGGCTACAAAAGATAAAGCCATGGTGATAATAGGGTTCAGTCAGGGCCTTCTTGTGTAAGTATATCTTATAGCAAGTCTGAAAAAATGACTTGTTGAATAGGGATGAGTCCTTGCAAACCTCAGTTGCCTTGCTGAGTTTAATGGTAGTTCAACGAATTCAAAAGAGACACCTTTGGTAAAAGATCTTGTGGTGACCTTAGGCATGGGATGTCAGGCTGATCTCTAATCAGAGACTAATATTCTTGAAAATGGAGTCGCCAAATGCTAGGTTAGTTGTTCATTCTTGCAATAATAGGACTAGCACCAATCCTAGAACTTCTCTGAGCATTAAAAATTTTGTCCCATCGGGCATGCCAAAAACTATTAGTGCTATGGCTTGCACCCTTGAAAGAAGGCTCAGCTTCTCTCTTCCACATGGCACAATGGAGACTCCCCTCTTGCTGTGGGTTTGGCAAAATTGAGGGAAGAATCTCTAGATAAGGGCTAGCTCCCTTTGATGCATCTCTGAGGTCTTTCACTACTACTACCAATAATGGGGGGTGGATTGAAAAAAGAGAAGGATATAACCAAAACAGAAACTATCTAAACAGTGATGCACCAAATGATTTTGATCTACTCAGCTATATCAACACTTCACACCAAAAGGGGGTGAACATACACTTTATCTAACAAAAAGATCAGAGTGTAGGGCGCTTTAACAGGGGGCTTAATGAAGACACAAGAAAAAAGAACTTACCACAAGCGCTGTAGAAAACACACTGTCAAATAACTACTCTTCTGTCTCTTCGCTCCAGATGAAGCACTTCCTGTTAACCTGCAGAAATGGTCTTGGCTACACTAGGTATGTTGGTGTCAATCTATGAAAGTATCAAGCTAAAATGACTGAACACAAAGTTGATACACAGACATACTCAAAAGTATAACCAGTCAGATAGAGGTAAGACACATTCTTATTGATTCAAAGGTAAAATTTGGCGGACTTCACCTTACACAAGTGAGAGATACATTCCTCTATTGAGAGGTTACAATATATATCTTTTTGAGAAAGAGTTTTGGTGCTTTCCAAGAATAGGTGGCCCATACTGCATTAAATGCCTAGGAAAGAGGAAGTCCACTGAAGGAACCATGTTGTGGCTGTCGCAAGTCTTGACTTTGGTGCTTAAATCGTATTAAATGTCATTGCAAAAGCATGAGTCACTTTGTCTGTTTGAATGACAAGGCCGCTTCTCAATGAAGTTCACGCGACTGTCTGCTCATTAATGTAAAATGAAAAAAAAAGGCCACTCTATTGAATGCCCGTGCTCCCCTTGGTGGCCACTTGGTGGAGACTGTTTCATTTGCTACAATAACTCCCTGTGTCGATGCTTTTTGTGCCACCTGGGTTGTTCTATTCATTTCTGCACTTGGCTTGTCTTTTCCTAGCTCTTCGGCCCTCGAGGCTATCTTCTGTCATTTCTTGGCTCTTTAGGCTCCCTTTTCGGCGGGTTTTTGAGTTTATCCTCGGGTCTTTGAGCCCCCTTTGAATTCCTTCGGGCCTGTGCTCAGGAGATCTTTCGGCCTCTTTTCAACTGTTAACCCATTTTTATGCATGGGCCTATCCTTAAAGATTTGAAAATCAACAGCTATTTCATTGTCCTGAATTTGACGTTCGCAGGGACGTCACTGGACGTTTGAACCTCCAACGGCTAGTTCGGCATGCTGAAGTTGACATTCTCGAGCCCGTCATTATCTTTGATAATTCCTTTGCCTTTTATGGAATGAACCTTCTTGAAGGGAAGGTGTCCCTTCGAAAAACTGGAAAAGGTCCATTTTTGGTCACTGAGAGTCCCCTGCAAGGGCACGTGCCCTTCGGGCTCCTTCAGCTTCTCAATTTCTTTGGGTGAAATGTCCGAAGGAATTCCTTCGGACATTTCACTTGAAGGAAAACTTGCCTTCATGCCTCGGTCCTTTCTTTCGGTCTTTTCTTTCGATAAATTCCTGTGGACATTTGTTCGAAAGAATTTGCCTTAGTTTCTTTATTTGTGAATTTCTTCGGACAAAATGTCCAAAGGAATTCACCCTTTGGTTCTTCCTTGGATTTTCTTCGGACAAAAGTCCGAAGGAATCCCTTGTCTTTTGCCTTGTTCTCTCTTCCGAAGGAGAAACCCTTCGGCCTTCTCTTTGATCTCTCTCAAATGTGTTCCCTACCCTCCGCAAGGGCACCTTGGGTCAAAAAATTTCTTTCGGAGCTTGCTTGAACGGCCCCATTTGCCACCTGCCTGCCCTTCGCAAGGGCGCTTGACCTTTGGAGTTTTGTATAAAAATTGCATTCCTTTGAAATGGCCCATTTCTTTGCCGAAAGGCTTGTGCAAACTATCTGCCCAAAGCGAAATAAGCCTCCGGATCAGCTCGAAACATCTACAAGGCCCGAGTCACTTGGCTCTTTATAGAAATAGGTCAATTACAAAGGGAAAAAGGCACAATTGCAGTAAGGTGAAAACATCACAGACGGACTGCTCAGGACAGCAGGGAAGGAAGGGAGATCAATTTTTTGGCCTGCAAGACCAAAAAATGGTCAACAGTAATGTCCCCCTTTTTGGCATAACTTTTTTTTGGAGACCTTAGCTTGGTTGTTCCCACAAAGCTAAGGGAAGGAAGAAAAGGAAACATGGAAGGGGGCTAATCTATGCACAAGAAAGATAAAAAGTACTTAAGTGTTCTAATTTTCAGTTTGCAAAAAGGTACTTTTTATCTTATGTTCGGGTCATGGGCGCCTAAACCCTCAATATAGTGAGTTTTAAAAAGATAAAGTGCTTATGTTTGAAAGGATACAACCCTCCAACTTGGGCACTACACTTGGAGGAGTGGTATATAAAAGAAAGGATTCATTTGAAGGTTATGCAAAATTTGATATTGAAACTCTTGTGCAAGTATGTCAAACTTGAACAAGTGACTTGAGGAAGAAACCCTTCAAGTGCACTGAGGGTTTGGGGACGAAAACCTCCATTCTCTACTAGGGCAGATCTACTCAAGGGTTGTATTTGCGCTATAATTGTGCATAATTATATGCAAATAAATATAAAAATGTGTCTTTTAACGCCACCTTCATCAAGGAATTGGTACTACCCTTTGAAAAGTTGGAATTCTTCAACTTACAGGAAAAAAGAAGGTTAGCGAACTGCATGGAGAAGCTCTAAGACAAATTGGGGCCTTCTAAGGTGTGGCGACTCCATTTGGGAGGGTGGCGACCCTTCATATTGCGAGATTTGGTCTTTGGAACCCTCTTTTAGGGTTAGAGGTATTTTAATCAATTTATTATAGCTTGGCGAATGGTTTGAGAGTTGATTTGCATATGATTTAAGGTGATTTTCTGCCCTAGACAATACTCTGAATTTATTATATTATTTCAATAGTAAACTAGGATTTTGGCAATTTTAGGACAGGATTTGGTGGGCTTCCCATGATGGAAAAATTCTGATTCTAATTTTGTTTAATAGTTACTATTTTTGTGATTATTTTGAGCTATCACTTGCATGAATATTCCAAGTATTGAGGAAGTTGTGAATTTATGAAATTCTGTGGTAATTTTGCAATATTAAATTACAGAATTCTGAGTATTGATTTTTGAGTGGGTATTCTGACTTCTAAAATTTGTGGCCACAATATAAAGCTCAATTCATAATATTCAGAAGCTTAGAAGTGCCAAACTTGATTTTTGCCCTAATCACCTAAGGGTTTGGTGGGAAAAAATCACTAAATATTGCTTCATTTTCAGTGTGTTATTGGCTGAATTTGTACTTTCAGATTGTTTGAAAGTTTGATGCTTGGTTTGGTTAGGGTTTGTTTAAAAACCCTCCTTTTTGGTTGTCCCAATTTGGGGACATTACAGTGGTATCAGAGCCATTTCTTGGCCATTTGTAAGATTCAGAACATGGATAGGGAAGGATGAAAGGTAATTTATAGGCCCAAGATCATGAGGACCAGCCCTTGATTCGTTGGGATCTCATGGAGGATTATGATGAATACTTGACTCTTGCACCTATTTATCGTAGGGGAAGGAGCTCCAAAGCTTGGCTAGGCTTGACGTATGGTAAGAGGCGTTATAGGTGTTGGAATAATTGTCATTGATGTCAAAGGATAATCGTGAATCTGATTAATGGCAAAGTATTTCGATGAAAACATTAAATTAAATGAAGAATATCTAATTTAATTGAGGCAATTAAACTTGCAACGATTACATTCTTACATGGAATTGAAGACAAATTAACTATGTCTAAACGAGCTTAAAGAGATAATTATGGTGAAGGTTTCAAGGCAGTTTTAAGGTTAAAATGGTCCCCAACCTTGGCCGACCTGATTTGGGAGGAGTTGTGACCATTCGAATGGACCTTTTTGTTTGAAGAGTCACGACCTTAATTTGTGGCTTTTCGTGGGTTATAAATAAGTGCATAGCGAGTGGCAAATTTGTATGTTCTAAAGTGAAAGAAATAAAAAAGAGCAGAAATATTTAAAAGCAAAATTTTGTGAAAATATTGAAAAGAAAAACCAGCATGGCAGAGCATAGCAGCGAAAACATTTAAGTGTAGATCGAATCAAAAGGAGATAAAGCAATGTTCTATCATCTGTTGTGTTAGCAACAAATCAGAGATAGAAGAGTGATTCTTGTGAGAAGGTTGGTGCCTTTGTTTTGAAGAGATTTGTGTCTCTTGTTGAGTTGGTGCTCCTATAGGTTAGTGCCTACAAAATTGTATTTGGGGTTGGTGCTCCTGTAAGTTGGTGCCTACAAATATTTATGTTGAGAAAGATTTCTCCATGGTTTTCTCCCGAAAGGGTTTCCACGTATATTTGGTGTCACTTTGCATTGTGTTATCTTCTGTTATGATTTGATTGCTTTGAATATCTCAATCAGAATAAGTGATTAAGTGTTAGAAAAGAAAAATATATATAATATTGATTCACCTCCCCTCTCAATATTACCCTGGGCTCAACAATTGGTATCATAGCGGGTTCCTTCAGATATAGCTTAACCGCTAGAAGGTAGATCATACAAGCACACATGGTTGGATCACAAGTTCAAGACGGATTTTTCACTAACAAGGCACTATTGTTTGATGGCACAAATTATGCCTTCTGGAGCATAAGAATGAAGACATATCTAATGGCTCTTGGGTTCGATATTTGGCAAGCATTAGTAACTGGGTACCAAATGCCACAAACGCCACCAACAGATGCTACTAGAAACAAGGGTAGTGAGAACAATGCTAAAGCAATGAATGCCATCCTATGCGACCTTTCAGAATTGGAATTCGTAAAAGTCATGCAATGTGATTCTACAAAAGAGATCCGGAGAAAACTTAAAACTATCTATAAGGGTGATAGCAAGGTAAGACAAGCAAAACTCCAAACTCATAGGAGACAATTTGAGAGTTTAAAGATGAAGGAAGAAGAGAACATTGCAGGATAACTGCTCTGGGTTGATGAAATAGTCAATGTTATTTGAGGAATTGGAGAAACTGTGGAAGAGTCTGCAAATGTCCAAAAGGTGTTGAGATCCTTCCTGCTGAGGTTTGATGCGAAAGTCTCTGTTGTTGAAGAAATAAAAGATCTGGATAAATTAATTATGGACGAGCTGCACGGAATCCTCACAACATATGAAATGAGGATTGAATCCAAAAGACCATCAAAAAGAGAAGCAATGTTCAAAATCATCAAAGAAAGAGAAAGTCAAGGAACCTGAGCCAAGCGATAGCTCAAGTAGCGAAGAAGATGAAAAGGAGGCTCTATTCATTCGAAAGTTGAAGAAAGCTTTAGACAAATATAAAAGTAAGTTACCATTAAAATGTTTTAATTGTGGTAAGATTGGTCATTTTGCAGCTAAGTGCCTGGATAAAGACAATAGAGATGAAGAGGAGAGCAAACCAAAATTTAGGAAGGGATTCAAGCAAAATAAAGACAAGAAGAGATTTGAGAAACAAAAGAAAAGATTATACTCCAAGAGGAAATATAGCTCATCCGAGGAAAGCAGAGCTAATGATTCTGACAAGGACGATGAGGAAACATTTTTCATGACCATAGAAGACAATGCTTCCACAAGTAGAAGAAACTTAGAGGAAGAAGAAGACGAAGGCGAGGTAAATATCAAAGAACAGCTTATTTGTGCCTTAGGAGAGATAAAAGATCTTAAGAAAAAGAACATGAAACAAAAGCTTCTAATTCAGAAATATGAAAAAGAGATTCAGGACTCAGAAGCCAGAATATCATAAGGGTTTGAGGAATCAAAGAAGATAATCACTGATCTAAAAGTCCAAATCAAAGAGGCAAAGAAAATTGAAGAAGATCTAACAAATCAGCTAAAGTAGAAAGGAGAAGACTATGAAAGGTATGAATATGAGATTGCTGCTTTAAAAGGGGATCTAGAAAAGGCAAACACTAAAATAGCAAGTGACTTGAAATCTAAGAAAAGCACCTAAGTTTTGAATAATATTCTAGAGAGTCAAAGATCACCATCTAACAAGTCAGGTATTGGATATGAGAAGGAAAAAGAGAAATCTAAGAGCTATGATGAAACTCTTAAGGAACCTGTGAAAAAGGAGACCAAGAAGGAAGAAGGCTAGAATACAAAAACCAGCGCTATCAACAAAGAAAGCAAAGGAGAACAAAAATTCAGGGGACCACTTGCTCCACGATATGCAAATAAAACCAATTTTGATAATTATTTTGATGGATATTGTTATTATTGCAATCATTTCGGTCATAAGAAATTAGATTGTAGAAAGAGAGCCAAGGATATTGAAGTCACGAGCAGAAACAAAGGAACATATGGAGCTTCAAACAAAAGCTACAATTCGTTTGCTTCCCTATCAAACTTTGATGAAGAAGCTATAGTTTGTTATAAATTCAATAACTATGGACATATAGCACACTATTGTAGAAGTGTTTTCGAATCTGTAACAAGATCAAAAATTTAAGGCTCCATTGATAAAAGGGAACCAGCAAAGACCTGAAAGAAGCAAAAATAATCCATGATTGTTCAAACAACATTCCATGATAGGGATGAAGGACAACAATGGTTCATTGATAGTGGATATTCGAGACACATGACTGGAGATAAAAGCAAATTTATCATATTAAAAAAGGTCAATGAAGGCAAAGTGAAGTTCAAAGACAACACTACAGCCAGAATAATAGGAAAAGGTATGCTTAGTCTCGATAATAGAAGAACCAAATAGAGAATGTGTTATATGTGTTAGAGTTAAAGCATAATCTTCTAAGTGTGAGCCAAATGTGTGATCAAAGACACACACCCAAGTTCTTTGTTGAAGGTTGCGAGATCAGAAAAAGAGACATGAGAGAGTTAATTGCAGATGCTCACAGGACAACAAACAATCTATACATGCTTATAGAAGTCAAATGAGAGAAGTGTTGTCTGAGTCAAGTTGAAGAAATTTGGTTATGGCACAGAAGAATGAGCCATATAAATTTTGATAACCTTGTGAATATTAGCAGAAAGCAATCTGTAAGGGACATTCCAAAGATAACAAAGCCATCAAGCACACTTTGTAAGCAATGCTAGCATGGAAAGCAAACTAGAGCAAGATTCAAATTGAAGGAATATTCCACCATGAAGAAATTAGAACTCATTCATACAGATCTGTGTGGACCCACTAGAACACAAAGTATACAAGGTGAGAGGTATTTTATGCTGCTAATTGATGATTACACTAGAATGACATGGGTTGCGTTTCTGAAAGAAAAGTCTGAGGCCTTTAGCAAATTCAAAGCATTTAAAGCATTAATTGAAAATGAAACCGATTTAAGGATCAAATTCTTAAGGTCAAATAGAGGAGGTGAGTTCATGTCAAATGAATTCATTGAGTATTGCGAAGACCATGGGATAAAAAGACAGTACCCAATTGCAAGAACCCCATAGCAGAATGGGGTAGTAGAACGAAAGAACAGGATTGTCCAAGAAATGACTAGGACAATGCTGAACGAATCCAAGTTATCAGACAAATATTGGAGAGAAGCAGTCCACATAGCTTTATATATCCTAAATAGAGGGCAGATCAGAGTCAACAATGACAAGACCCCATATGAGTTATGGATGGGAAGACCAGCTTCCATCAAATATTTCAAAGTATTTGGAAGTTAGTGCTTTATTAAGAGGACCGAAGATAATTTAAGGAAATTTGACTCGAGCCAATGAAGTAATTTTTTTGGGATATTCCACCAAATGCAAGACCTACACAAATGCTACAACAAGAGAATGCAAACTATTGTAAAAAGTGCCAGTGTCAGAGTAGATGAAACTGAAACTCAAAAGGCAAGTGATCCATTAGACGAACCGGATATCATTGAAGAAGATGTTGAAGTAGAGAAGATGGATGAAGATGAACAGCCAGACACCAAGGCACCATCTCGTTTTGTTCAGAAGAACCCTGCCGAAAGCCAAATCATTGGTAATATAGATGCTGGTTTACAAGCCAGAAGAAGGATTGTAAGAAATTTTGAACAAGTAAATTTTTCTTTGTTATCTAAAATAAAACCTAAGAATTTTTCAAAAACGAGCCATGATGAACATTGGGTAAAAGCAATGGAAGAAGAGCTAAACCAAATTGAGAAGAATGAGACGTGGGAGTTGGTACCCAGACTGAAGGATCAGAATGTGATAGGCACCAAATGGGTATACAGGAACAAACTAAATGAGGATGGTCAAGTGATGCAAAACAAGGTTCGATTGGTATGCAAAGGATATGCTCAAATCGAAGGTATTGACTTTGAATTAACCTTTGCTCCTGTGGAAATATTAGAGGCAATCAGAATGTTTCTTGCCTATGTTGTTTTCAAGAACTTCAAGGTATATCAAATGGATGTAAAATCTATTTTTTTGAATGGTAAATTAGAAGAGGAAGTGTACATCGAGCAACCAGAAGGATTCCTTCTATCAGAAAATAGCAAATATGTATGCAAATTGAAGAAAGCCTTGTATGGATTGAACCAAGCCCCCAGAGCTTGGTATTCAAGACTTGACAAGTATCTACAAGACCAAGGATTCAAGAGAGGAGCCGATAGTAATTTGTACATCAAAACTGAAGGTGAGCATCAGTTAACTGTTGTAGTTTATGTTGATATAATGTTTGGAGGAGATAGTGAGAAGTTGTCCAAAGGATTCGCCAAAGACATGCAGGAGTTTGAGATGTCCATGCTTGGTGAGTTATCATTCTTTCTTGGATTGCAAATATCTCAGTCTCGTAAAGGAATATTCATGTCCCAGACCAAGTATGCTAAAAAAATGTTGAAGAAATTTGGAATGGAAAACTGTGCTCCAATTGGCACGCCTATGGCTACAAGAAACAAGTTGAGTAAGGATGATGAATCGTCGAATATAGATCAGTCCCTCTACAGATCAATGATTGGCAATCTTTTGTACATAATGGCATCCATGCTAGATATCATGCAAGCAGTGGGCATGGTAGCACGCTATCAGGCAACTCTTAAAAAAACACATGTGCAAGCGGTGAAGCGAATATTCAAATACCTAAAAGGGACCTTGGACTATGGATTGTGGTATCCTACAGGGAAATATTTCACTTTGGTAGCATATACAGATTCAGACTGGGCAGGATGCCTAGATGACAGAAAAAGCACAAGTGGAGGAGCATTTTTCTTTAGAGATAGCCTAGTGTCTTGGCTAAGTAAAAAGCAAAATTCAGTTTCCTTATCCACAACAAAGGCAAAGTACATAGCGCCAGTATTGTGTTGCACTCAGATTCTTTGGATGAACCATACCCTTAAAGACATCAAGATAGAATATGATCATCCAATTTCAATATACTACAACAATACCAGTGCTATCAGCATCTCAAAGAATCAAGTGATGCATTCCAGAACAAAGCACATTCTAATCATATACCATTTTTTGCGAGAGAAATTTGCAAAACAGTAGGTGAAATTGGAATATATTGCCATCACAGAGCAAATAGCGGACATTTTCACCAAGCCACTTCCAAAGGACACATTTGAATACATATGTGAGAAGTTGGGAGTAATCTCTTTTGATTCCTGCCACTGAAGGGAAGTATTGATTAAGGGGGAGCTAAGCATTGCATTATCTGGCCCCTGGGTAGTCCCTTGCCATCGATGTCAAAGGGGGAGAAGCGCGGAAAGAGAAAGTCACATAAAGGGTGAGCTACAAAAAAGAATATCTGAGACAGAAGAAACAGTATAGCAAGCGGGAGCAGATTTAGTGTGTGGTTGCCATCAATGACAAATGGGGAGATTGTTGGAATAATTGTCATTGATGTCAAAGAGTCATAGTGAATCTGATTAATGGCAAAGTATTTCGATGAAAGAATTAAATTAAATGAATAATATTTAATTTAATTGAGATAATTAAATGTGCAAATAACAGTTACATTCTTGTGTGGAATCGAAGACAAATTGACTATGTCTAAATGGGCTTAAAGAGATAATTATGGCGAAGGTTTCAAGGCAGTTTTAAGGTTAAAATGGTCCCCAACCTTGGCCGCCCTGATTTGGGAGGAGTTGTGACTGTTTGAATGGACCTTTTCATTTGAAGAGTCACGACCTTAATTTGTGGCTTTTCATGGGTTATAAATAAGTGTATAGCAAGTGGCAAACTTGTATGTTCGAAAGTGGAAGAAATGAAATAAGAGCAAAAATATTTGAAAGCAAAATTTTGTGAGAATATTGAAAGAAAAAACTAGCAAGTATAAGGCAGAGCATAGCAGCGAAAACACTCAAGTGTAGATCAAATCAAAAGGACATAAAAGTGTTCGATCATCTGTTATGTTAGCAACAAATCAGAGATAGAAGAGTGATTTTTGTGAGAAGGTTGGTGCCTTCGTTTTGAAGAGATTGGTGTCTCTTGTTGAGTTGGTGCTCAACGAAAGGGGTTGGTGCTCCTTGTAATGTCCCCTTTTTCCTAGTCATCACATTTTCGATGAGATTGGCCTATCATTGACCTTTGTAGGCCAAGACAGGATGATTAAAGAGTCACTTCGGCAGTTACCTGCCCTTTCGAGGGGTTTTCTCTACCACATTCAGTTGTTTCCCATGGGCGTATTGACATTTTGACACTTAGAGAGAGTATCTTTATAACTTTATGTTATAAAATTACTTTATGAATTCTAAGTTTATTTTATAATAAAGTTATTTTATTAAAAAAAGAAATTAAAAATAAATAAAAGAAATAAAGTTATTTATTTCTAGAAGTTTCTAGCCCCCACCAAAAATGGAGACATAAAAAGTATATAAGGAGGTGTTGGGCTCTTTTCTTATCATCCAAGTTTATGTTTTGATATTGATTTGTGGTTGAGGAGACCTAGGGTTTCTGCATAATAGCCATTGAGAACGAAAACCCTCTTGGTTGTGTGACTTTGAGGTTGTGAAATATCAACCGAATTGTTACCAGTTGTGGGCTTCACTTTTGAGGCTCAACTTGTGCTTCATTGAGATCATTTGTAGGTTGGAAGAATAAGGGTTTCATTGCAAAATCTGAAGATTTATTACAGCTATGGTATTTGGTTCGATCCTCTTGTTCTAGGTGCAATTTGAAGCAATGAAGACATCCATTTGAGGTTGCCTAGTGTGGAGAAGATTTGCTTGGCAATGGAGGTCGATTTTGGTAAGAGTATGATGATTTATGGTTGACTGTAATTTTTGTTTCAGACTTCTCCATTGGTTCAATTCTCCTTAGTGTGGCACTTTTTAGCATCGTGGATGCCCTCTTGGGAAACGCCTTGGCATTACAATGATGTTGAATGCATTTTGAAGGTCTATAGGGGCTAGAATGCTTAAGGAAAGGTGAATGTTACAGGCTGCCATTAATATTTCACTTACCTTTTGTTCGAATCTTCTTGAATAGACATTACTTGGCATTGCGAGTATCACCACTGGGATTGCCTAGGATTGGCAATAAAATTAGAAGTATTTCTCATGAGTATTGGGTTTCATATTGAATGATATTGCAAGTTTTTCTGAAGACACCATTCTCAGATCAGACCATTAAAGTAGGTCGATTTTCACCCACATGGCATCATAAAATTCTGCCAACACTCCCAAAAAAGGCGGCCAGCATTGGAGAACATTTTTGATACTTTTGGAAGGCCATTTGTTGAAGGAATGCAAGTATTTTCATGGTCTGAAACATTCAGGTCTGCAAACAAAGACATGGGTCGAATTTTCTCTTAGAGGTGTTTAAAAATCATATAAAACACACCAAAGGGGGCGCCTCACCTTGGAAAACATTTCTGGGCACTTTATTGACACTTGGGGCATCATTTAAGCTCACTAATCAGATCTGAATCAGGCTGTAAAAGTCTGAAGACAACTCAGAAATTTACATCATTTGGAGGCATTCATCATTCCATGTTGAAGGGGACTCATCTACACCATTTGTAATCAGGTTCCTCTTATCTTATTGCTTGTATGTGATCATTTTGCCCTTTATTGTAAGTCTGAAGCACATTTATATCAGACTGATTTGTACTCAGAAAATTGAATTAAAAAGGCATTGAGTTGGCTACAATTTGCATTGTTTATTATTGCTATATTGTCTACTTTGTTTGTTTATCAATCTATTGTTCAAGACTAGTAAAAATCTCTGCAAAACACATTGAAAATCAATTAGACCAGCAAACTAAAAATACAGACCAACAAGTGTTTGACAAAATTCTCAAGCAATCAAACTCAGAAAAATTTGACAAATTTCAGTCACTATTGGTTGGGGATTTTACACTCCTATAGGTTGGTGCCTACAAAATTGTATTTGGGGTTGGTGCTCCAGTAGGTTGGTGCCTACAAATATTTATATTGAGAAAGATTTCTTTGTGGTTTTCTCCCAAAAAGGTTTCCACATATATCTGGTGTCATTTTTCATTGTGTTATCTTGTGTTGTGATTTGATTGCTTTGAATATCTTAATTGGAATAAGTGATTAAGTGTTAGAAAAGAAAAGAATATATAATACTAATTCACCCTCTCTCTCAGTATTACCCTGTGCTCAACAATGGGTATATAGATACACAAAATGATTTGGAGAAGATAGTTCTTCCAACTTTTGATGATGATCCAAGTAATTTAGTGAGAGTTTGGGTGGATATGATGATAGAACACCTTGACTTGAGGCCTAGAGGTTAGGAGGCAATAATTTTTGTTATTCAGCATTTGGATGGGGTTGCACATAAGTGGTGCTTTCAAGAAAGAATGACACAAAGGCCTAGCTTGATGGGAACACACAAAGATGTGTTGAAAGAGATCATTTAAAAGTTTGAAAGGAAGGAAGGACTAAGCAAGTCTACATAAACAAAAACACATGATAAAATACCTCCATCTAGGGAAAGGCAGCCATTGAAACAAGTGGCAGAATTAGATTTTCAATTGTACGAGGGGCAGCCACTTCATGAGCTTGTCAATGTACAAAAATACGTCAAAAACAGTCCCTCTATGAGGCACGAACAGGTGGGGATTAATTCAAAAAAATTAAAGAAATCATTAGCCAAGGAAGCTGATTTTGAAGGACAGCCACCTAATGGGGAGACTTTAATGATAGAGCATCAAAAAGAGACCACTAATGAACCCAAAGAATCAAGCAATCAACTGAAGTTAAGAGCAGAAAAATTAGAAGAGTCAAAAGCACAAGAAGAAAGCATAGGAGGGCAGCCGTCTAAGGGAAAACAATTTTAAAGTGGAGAGCGAAAGTATCAAAACAAAAAGGACAGCCAATAGGTGACAAAGGAAGAAGTAATCGCCGCCCTATTGAGTGCCAATAGATGCCACCTTTTTTGTGTTAGAGGAACTATTAATGGAAACAGGGTTATTACATCCATGGACAAAGGAACCACTCATAACTTTATAAGTGCCAAAAACATTGCAAGGCATAAGCTGCCCACTAAAGCAAATGAGGGGTTTAAGGTGACTACCAAGGATGGCTCCTCCATCTCTTGCATTTCCAACACTATGAGGTTGAAATTGACATTGGGTGAATACACATTTGAAGGAGAATTTAAGGTGATTGATCTTGATGAGATAGATATAGTGCTTGGATCCCAATGGTTCCAATCCCTTGGCAAATACACTCAAAACTTGCAAAAATCAGAATTGAAATTTATGGCAGCCAACAAGGGTATTGTTCTCTGTGGGTTAAGCAATGGAACACCTATGATTGTGACTTCAAAAAGAATGGAACAAGCTTTTAATAAGGGGCAGATTATTTGTGCAGCAGAATTATTAATGCATGATACAATAGCTGATTCAAAACAACAATGGCACCACAAAGATGTGCAAGCCATTCTTGATAAGCATGAGAGAGTGTTCAGCGATATACCACATGGGCTGCCCCCGGATAGGGGTTTGAACATATCATTGAACTTGAGGAAGCAAAAATCCTAACAAGGGTGGACAAGGCAAAGGATTTTCTTGAAGGAATGATGCCAAATAGGGAGAAAGAAGATGTCATTTTGCATATGGAAGAAGGAAAATCAGATTTGTGCCTGGGTAAGCAATCAAGTTGTCCTCATGGTAAGTGCCCATTAATTTTTCCTCGTGATTGGTGGAATTGGAAGAGGGAAAAGATTTTCTACAGCTATGATAAGGAAACGTTAAGGCACCAAAAGGGCAGCCGTTCTATAATCATAAGGCATGATGGAGTGATTGTAGAAGTGTTACTAAACACTATTGTTTTGCTAATGTGTTTGCTTCATGTGTAGGATCACCATGTAGACTAGTTGTTATAGCAATAAATAGTACCAAGAAGGCTGAAAATTATGTGCATGGGAAGCCACCTAGACTGTGTAAAAATCATTCAATTTTGTGCCTGAAGAACATTGGAGTTACTATAAAGAAGATGCAAACTCAAGGGGATAAGTGCACCCTAGACTCCAAAGTTTATGGGGCAATGAATTCTGAAATTGATGACGAATCGAATGTTGAAGGTACTTTCTACATGAGCTTGAGGGGAGAAGGAGGTAGTAGGGAAGAGGCTGCAAATTTCGTGCATAGCAGCCAATAAGTCCAAAGAATGTATCCCCTACTATGAAATTAGTAAGTATGGCCAAGTTTGGAATTTGTTGTGCTTTAGTAAGAAAAATAAATAGAGAATTCAGTTTACACAATCAGCTTCTAACTTACAAGGGGAAGCACCATATTCCAAGTTTTAAAGAAGGTTTTGTGGAGTTGGATGAGGGCATAAAAACTCCCTCGGTTTGGGCAAAGGTTGGGATTGTGAATAGCAGCACAGTGGGGAAATCTTTGAGTTTTTGGTCAAAAACACACCCAGAAATTTCTGAGTTTGAATGGCTAAAGCCACTACTTCCTACCATAATGAAATTCACTTTATTTGACATGCCACAGCAGGTAGGAAATCAGGGAAACATTATTGCAAGGTCTGAATTTTGTTACTCAGAATTTTCTGAGTTATGGACGCAATCACAACCATCTTTTATGAGAGAGGTCGCTTGTGTTTTTGACAAGGTAAGTGGGATAAAAAGGGGAAGATGTTGCCTAGTCAAGGAAGTCCATGAAATGGTCAAAAATTCTGATTTGTTGGGCACACTACAGCCCCTACCAGTTTTGGAAATGTACATGAAAGGTCTGATTTATTGTTTCATTTACAGCTACTAACAAATAATAAAAAGACCTATGCTTGAAGGTACAAGTTGCATGAGAGAAGGGACAAGATTGAAGGCATGAAATGGCACTACTTTTTGGTGCATGATGACTATTCTCTTGACTTCTATTTTGTTTCCCATATGCATAACAAGAATGAGAAGGGGCAGCCAATGGTTGAGTACATAAGGACATCATTGCAAGGTTACTTGCATACCCATGACATCTCCTCACAAGGTGTGCTTCCAAATTGGCTCAAGTTTGTCCTCTTTTTGCAAATGGAGGGTCTACCATTTTGGTTTGGGAAGAGATTGTCATGGCATATAGAAGACCCTATCAAATTTTGGAACATTCAATGGGAAACCTTAATAAGGGACAGCCTTATAATAGAAATTAGTTTTGATTATGTTGGCAGCCCTAGCTCTTTGGAAATAATGTTTGCATACATGTTGACTTGCTTTAATAGTAGTGACATAAAGGGTTCGTTGGAGACCAACTTGGTATTGAATAAGTTGGAAACTTGGAGTAATGGCAAGGCTGTACATCACCGTTACAGCCCTTATAACAGCAGGAGCAGTCGTGTATATGGAATATCTTTGTCCTCGATAGGAAGTAAATTGATTATGGCTTCAAGTTGGGAGTTTGCAGCCCTTGGAAGTTATGTTTTGAGAGGTTTGGAACATGATATGCAGAATAATAGCAGCTGTGATGAGTTTCCTATAGTGGGATATGCTTGGGGCATCCATGAACTTGAAAAAGTAATGAGCCTAAGGGCTGTTTGGGAGTTTGATAGTAATTGTTATAGCACTTCAGCACTTCTGGGCAGCCTTTGAAGCACAAGTACAGCAAGGGAGGTTTTGGATTGAGGTTTTCCTTCCTTTGGAAACATTTACAAGTAGCCAATGCATCATAAGGAGTATTGGGACACCCCCATGGATATTGCAATTGCTTGAGAACAAGCAATTTTGGGTGGGGAGGACTGTAATGTCCCCTTTTGGAAGAACTTGTTTTTGGAGGCCTTAGCTTGGTTGTTCCCACAAAGCTAATGGAAAGAAGAAAAGGGAACATGGAGGGGGGCTAATCTATGAACAAGAAAGGTAAAAAGTACTTATGTGTTCTAATTTTCAATTGAGTTTGCAAAAATGTACTTTTTTATCTTATGTTCACTTAAGTTGGGGTCATGAGAGCCTAAACCCTCAATAAAGTGAATTTTAAAAAGATAAAGTGCTTATGTTTGAAAGGATACAACCCTCCAACTTGGGCGCTACACTTGGAGGAGTGGTATATAAAGGCAAGTATTGATTCATTTGAAGGTTATGAAAAATTTGATATTGAAACTCTTACGCAAGTATGTCAAGCTTGAACAAATGACTTGAGGACAAAACCCTTCAAGTGCATCGAGGGTTTGGAGACGAAAACCTCCATTCTCTACTAGGGCATTTCTACTTAAGGGCTGTATTTGTACCATAATTGTGCATAATTATATGCAAAAAATTCTACAAATGTGTCTTTTGATGCCACCTACATCAAGGAATTGGTACTACCCTTTGGAAAGTTGGAATTCTTCAATTTACAGGAAAAAAAGAAAGTTGGTGAACTCCATGGAGAAGCTTTAAGACAAATTGAGGCCTTCTAAGGTGTGGTGACTCCCTTTGGGAGGGTGGCGACCCTTCATATTGCAAGATTTGGTCTTCGAAACCCTCTTCTAGGGTTTGAGGTATTTTTATCAATTTATTACAGCTTGGCTAATGGTTTGAGAGTTGGTTTGCATATGATTTAAGGTGATTTTGTGCCCTAGACAGTTTTTTAAATTTATTATATTATTTCAGCAGTAAACTGGGGTTTTGGGAATTTTGGGACAAAATTTGGTGGGCTTCCTATGATGGAAAAATATTGATTCTAATTTTGTTTAATAGCTACTATTTTTGCAATCATTTGACCTATCACTTGCATGGAAATTCCAAGTATTGAGGAAGTTGTGAATTTATGAAATTCCATAGTAATTTTGAAATAATAAATTATAGAATTCTGAGTTTCAACTTTTGTGTGGGTATTTTGACTTCTAAATTTTATTTTATTTTTTTAAAAACCAAAATTATATTACTAGAAATAAGATATTATCAATACAATGCCAAGCCATGGTACTCATACTCCATGATCTATCCTTAGACTTCCAACAACATAAGAAAGAAGAAAGAGAGCATAACATCGACTTATGCATCCAATGAATGTAACTTAAGGATCTTTTCAATCTGATTCCACTTCTCTGGAGACCATGTCAAAGGCAAAGGTCCAAAGTTGATCAAATTATGATGATCTAAAGCCCAATTTGCCAACACATCCGCCACCTTGGTCTGATCTCTAGGGACATGTTGAAATGAGATGGTCTGAAATTATCTAGCAATAACCTGAATATTATCCTGAATCCTGGCAATTCTTCAATTTTTGGATCTATGGTGCTTGTTAGCTGACAGAAGATGGAGAATTACCTTAGAGTCAGATTCCACTATAATTCTAAGACATCCCAATTTAGTTACTTCCTGGAGAGTTTGTTGAATTGTCAAGATTTCAGCCACATTATTAATGAAGTAACCAATTGATGAGCAAAGAAGAAAATGGGAGTTCCCATAGAATCATGAGCTATCCCTCCAAAACTAACTGGGCCCGGATTCCCTCTTGCTACTCCATTAGTATTAAGTTTAACAAAATCAAAAGGAGGAGGCTTCCATTTTCTTGGAGCTATGGGTACCGATAATCTAGTACTAGAAACAGACTTCAATTTATTTTCCTACAAATTAAGCTTGTGAATCATGCTTTTCCATTTACTAGGTAAGGGAGAAGGAATTTTCACATTATGCTCAATAGTTCCGCTATATTGCTTCGAGTTAATTCCTTGACATACCAAATGTCTCTATTTTCAAGTTTGAAGATGCGCCTATTTCGCTCCTTCCACACATTCCACAACATAAGAGAAATAGCAATCCAAACTCCTTTGTTAAGATCCTGAGTATCAAAGACCGAATGTTTCCAAACTCTAAAAATTTCCACAAGGTTCATAGAAAGATTCCAATTAACAGATAACCAATCAGCCAAAGTATTCCATAGGGACACAACAAAATAGCACTGGAGAAAAAGGTGAATCAAAGTTTCATCCGCTTCTTTGCATAAAGGACACCAAAAAGGTCCCACCATACCCTGCTTCATCAAATTGTCCCCAGTAAGAATGCTCTTGTATAAAAGAAGCCAGACAAAGAATCTAACCTTAGGCCACAAAGTTAGCTACCAAAGATCAGTAAAAATATACTTCCAAGGGCGAGGCTGAATACCCGCCAAGCTACTATATCTTTCAGCGACCGAATAATTCCCTTTCACAGATTTTCCCCAAGCAAGGGTATCAGGATTGGAAGAGAGAGGAAGGATTCAATTTTGAAGGAGAGTTTAAAAAAATTGAATTTGGGCCATAGACAAATTGACCTACCATGAAGAGAGAGAAATCCACTCAGTCCCCTGAGACGATGTCTGCAAGTAATGGACAACCTTTTTCTTTCCTTTACTATGAAGAGTATTCATAATACCTCTAAAATCCGGATACTGCTCAATCAAGCTAGGTTCCCATCCCACGAGTCAGTCCAAAAGTTAGTCTGATCACCTTTCCCAATTTTCCAAAAAATCTATTTTTTAATAATTTCTTCACCAATTTTAAGAACCGATAAAATCAGAGATCCTCGAGAAGGTAAGGAATGTCGAATCAACTCATGCGGCATCATTCCTTACACATATTTTACTCTAATGTTGATGGCCCATAAATGGTGGGGATATTGCAGCAATCCCAATCTAATTTTGCAGCTAAAGCCTTATTATTCAGCACACTTGATCTGAAACCCAAACCTCCTTTCTTTGGCAAGCATAATGTTTTCCATTTCACAAGATGCCATTTCCTAACCTGTTGAACCCCTATCCATAAAAATTTCTGGCTGATAGAGTCCAACTAATGTAAAATTTTTGCAAGAATATTCAAAAGGGAAGAAAAATAGATAGGAATAGCCTACAAAACAACTTTAATCAAAATGATCCGTCCCCCTGAAGATAACCATCTATGAGTCCATTTACTAAATTTATGAAGAACCCTCATGGGCAGCCAAATCCAATCAGTTAATCTTTTAGAATCCAACAGAATACCCAAATATTTTAGAAGTAACACTCCCTTTTGCAATCCTAATTTAACCAAAATATCTTGTTCCAACCTAGGTGAGCAATGGAAGAAAATAATTCTTGACTTTTACCTATTTATATCTTGGCCCGTAGCCTTTGAAAAGAAATACAAATTGTTGTGAATTTGGGTAGCTTCTTTTAAAGATGCTTCTCCCATAATGGAAGAATCATCTACAAATTGGAGATGAGACAAATGATCACCCTGTCTAGCCAATTTAATACCCTTTAACTTCTTCTGGGTTCTCTTCTTGGAAAACAATATGCCCAAAGATTCAGCTACGAAAATAAAAAAAGGAGATAAAGGATCCCCTTGCCTTATGCCGCGAGAAGCAAAGAATCTAGAAGTGGGAGATCCATTAACCAAAATAGAGCAAGAAACTGAAGAAATCCAAACCTCAACTTCCCCATTATGCCTTATGCCTTATGCCTTGCTTGTATCCATTGAACCCAAAGGGAGGAGAATCCAAACCTCAACAAGATTTCAAGCAAGAAAGACCAATCCACCCTATCATAGGATTTAGATAAATCCAGTCTCAAAAACATCGCTAGTTCTTTTGAATTTCCATAGAATGGAAAACTTCCTGAACCAAAACAATATCATCATAAATTTGTCTATGGGGTACAAATCCCCCTTGTTCTGGAGATATTACTTTATGGATGATGGTCTTCAACCTTTCAGCTATAACTTTGGTAATTATTTTATACAGCACATTGCACAAAGCAACAAGATGATATTCAGCTAGGGTAGAAGCTTCTTCTTTCTTGGGAATCAATGTTATATAAGTCTGATTAATAATTTTTAGGATAGTCTTAGCTTGTATGCATTCTTCCATCACTTCTAGTAGATCTTTTTTAATAACGTCCCAAAATTCTTGATAAAATTCTATAGGAATTCCAGTAGGTCCTAGTGTTTTTCCTTTTTTTATAGCCCATACAACTTTTTGGAGTTCCTCCTCTGAAACCGGCTGCAATAGAAAATTATTGTCCTTGCCCATTAGCATTGGAATGGTATCAAGCAATTGGTGTTGAGCATTTCCATATAAATTAGTAGCAACAAAGAGCCCAGAGAAGTACTGAATTACCAAGTGTTGTATATCTTCCTACGTATTGGCCTAAGGGCCATCCCCTTTATCCAAGTAAGCAACATGATTATGAGAGCGGTGAGCTAAGAGAGACTTATGGAATAAAGAAGTGTTTTTATCCCCCTCTTTCAACCATTAAATTCTGGATTCTATTTCTAGAAATTTTCTTCTCTTAATTCCCATTCTATCAACTCCTGCTTAAGGGAGATTTCCTTAATTTGCAGTTCTTTAGAGTACCCTTACATTCTGACTTGATGGTCCACTTCTTGCAATGATGCTAAGATTTCCCGTTTTTTCCCATGAACATTCCCAAAATCAGATTTATTCCACTGCTTCAATTGATTAGTAACATGTTAAATCCTTCTGGTAAAAAAAAACATTTTGGTAGCGTCCCTGGGTTGACCCTCCCCCTACCATTTCTTAATTAAAAAGGGGAGTTTTTCATCTCTTAACCACATCATTTGGAATCGAAAAGGAGCTTTAAAAGGTTTTGATTTGCCCATTTCCAACAAAACCAGCCAATGTCTGATCCTGAATTACCCAAAATATTAGCAACCAGAATAATGCTCCTCTCTAACCACTCTTTTGAAACTAAAAATCTATCCAATCTTTCCAGGATACAATTCTCTCCCACTCTCTTGTTCGACAATGTCATTAGTCCATTTTGGGTTTGGATATCAATCAAATTCATGTTTTGAATAAAATCTAACATGTTAACTAAAGAGGCATCAAGACCTGAGTTCCCTCCCTGTTTTTCATGAGAAAATCAGAGAGTATTAAAATCTCCCCCTATAATCACAAGTATTCCAGAGTGGGTTGGAACAATATCATAGATTACCTTCCATTGGGCTTTTTTTGCTTCAACCTGAGCCGGAGCATAAATGTTCAATAATAAAATAGTTTGATTATCAGCTACATATCTAACCACCATATAGAGAACACCATGATGTCCTCCACTATCTATACAATGCATTTGTTGAGGATCCCAAATGCATGCCATGCCTCCAGAATCTCCTTGTGAGCTTATAGAAACAACTTAAAGTTTTTTCTTAATATTAGGAATCATTGCTGCCATAAAATCTATTGATGCTTTAGTTTCTTGGAGGCATATCATTTGAGGATGATGCTGGTTCAATATGCGTCTAATCTCATTAACTTTAGATGGGCTGCCTTTTAGCTCTTGAACATTCCAAGTAATCAACTTCATTGAGGGAGTCGTTCAAAAACTGTCGCCAAATCCCCTACTTTACCAGCGATAGCTAGTTGCTGCCTTGTTTGCATACAAAGTTGGTTGGATTGTCTCCCTGCTTTCAAAGTAGAGTCCATACGCAACTTCTTTTGCTTTTCTTGCTAAACCCTTGTGGGGGCTCTCTCCAAATGGGGACCCACAGTAGGGGGCATATCTGCAGATGAAGGCAGCAAAGGTAAAACATTACTATGACTATTTCCCATTTCCAATCCCACTGCTTCCTTCCTATGTTCCTCCATAAGCTTGTGTTTCCTTTGGTAGCTTTTTAAATCCCCCGCATGTTTTGAATGTACAACCAAAGCTTTAGATAATGATTGAGGAGAAGGATTATCCTGAACATGTTGTGGGGCTACATCAACTTGAGTTTCAGGGACTTGGGTTTCCTGCACCTCTTCCATGTCTGCCTCTACTTCTTCTGATTGAAGAATTGTGAATCTATTTGTGCTATTCTGTTGGGTTTTTCTTGTGTTTTTTTTCTTAGTGGTCTTTCTTTTTGATAGGATGATAAAATCGTCAAAGCAAGGTTGCCCCTGATTTTGATCCTTCATCCTCTGAAGACAATCTTTCACCAGATGACCATATTCATGATAGAGTCAGCATCAAAATGGAATATTCTCATAATCAACCTCCTATTCCCATTGATTTTCTCCAACTTCCAACATAATTTTAGCAAGCAAAGGTTGATTCATGTTCATGTACACACACATCCGAGCATAAACCATTTGCTCCATTTTAATTGAAGAATCAGCTGCCCTAACAAATTTTCCTATGGAATTTCTGATATCCTGAAAAATCACTGGATTCCAAAATTCAGCTGGCAATCCAAAAAGTTGAATCCAAACATGAACAGATTGGAGTTCCTCTTCGGCTTTAAAAAGAGGTTGCCATGGTTTCATAAACAAACTCACTCGCCCAAAAAACCATGGTCCCCCTTGAAAGATATGTTCCTTATCTGCATAATTAGCAAAAACAACCAAGAAATAGTTGTTGGGGTAGACAGAGACTGTATACTTACCTGGAATATTCCATGTTTTCCAGGGCCAATCCTTAAAAGCATACAGAGATGGTTTGAGCCCCAAAAATCGAACAATAAGAGCTCGATCCTCTAGCTTCCGAATATTGGCTCAAACATCTGACACAACAATTTTGAGCACCGGAGTGCCATCTACAGCTTTCATACATCCTACCAAAGTTTTCCTAGGATCTTCTTTCATTACCCAGATTTGATGTCTCGTACCTTGAGTGGAGGAGAAATAATGGTCACGAGGGCCTCAGATAACATCTCTAAAAGACATACACGAGGAGTCTCCTTTCTCAAAATTACGAGCCAAAGAAGGATCCATCCTCTTGAAACCTAATCCTTCTGCCCCGAAGGGCATACCTAAAACTTTCAGAATCACAAAACGTGATAAATCCCTCAAAATAGGAAGCCAAATGTCGTAATTCAAAACCCAAGGAAAGCCTCTACCCTAATTTTTATTTCACCATCAAGAAATTCGAAGCCTAAGAGCTAAGAAGTTAAGCGAGCATCACGGATTATCATTCCGACTTCTAAAATTAGTGGCTTCAATATAAAGCTCAATTCATATTATTCAAAGGATTAGAAGTGCCAAACCTGATTTTTTCCCTAATCGCCTAAGGGTTTGATTGGGAAGAAATCACTGAATATTGCTTCATTTTTGGAGTGTATTATTGGCTGAATTTGTACTTTCAAATTGTTTGCAATTTTAGTGCTTGGTTTGGTTAGGGTTTATTGGAAAACCCTCCTTTTTGGTTGCCGTCCCAATTTGGGGACACTACATTTTGGTCAAGTGGAAGGACAAAACAGCCAAAGAGTCCACTTGGATGAGTGAATATGAAATCGATCAATATGGAAAATCATTGGAGGAGCTCACTCAAGCTTCATGAGCATGAGCTCATGGATCTTTTCACTTACCCAAGGTGTCTAATGCAAGAGCATATGGGTATAATGTGCAATCTTGCATCAACCAAAGATATGTGTCATGTGTCAAGTGTTTCTAGTTGTTGCAATGTGGAAGTGTCATGTTAGAGTTCCTAGAAGACTTCAGAGCTCTAGAAAACTCCAAGGATCGTAGAAAAATCTATTTTAATCATCAAATACGGTCCAATTTGAATTTTCCCTATATGATAACAAAACTATTGGTCTCTGCAAAGGCGGTTTTGAAACCACCAACCTGCATTAACTAGAAGTTTTAAGATTGCTCTAACAATTTTGTAACTACCAGTCTGAATAAAGTGGTAGTTTCACCCACGTTGGATGCAAACAGAGTAATGTCCCAAAATGATTGGCTTTCCCATCTTGGCCATTTCACGAATCTTTTGGGAGTTGGGAGAGCTATCTCTAGGATGCAAAGGAGGCAGTTTGGGTGGCTAAGGAGAAAGGAAGGAAAAGAATAGTCTCAAGAGGTTGAATAGAGACCAATTGAGAAAAGACAATTCAAGATTCAATTAAAGATAGCTTTGAATGTACCTTATTCATTCTTCTTGTTTTGATGTTTTCTAGCTCTTAGAATAGTACCAATGATACGAATTTGCACAATTTTATTGCAACTATAAAGGTGTGTTTCCATATGCAAATTCTTCTTGAACAAGTTGTGTTTCACTTTGGCTGCTTGGATATGCCTTCCTACACTGGACCCCTGTCCTTGACCTACACCACATTCATTCATGGTTCATTTAGTTATATTTCTAAAATTATCTCTATGTTAGTCCTTAAACCGAGCCATCAACATTTTCACCTTCCACTTGGCTTCTACTCCTATGTAGGCATTTTCATCAAGGACTCATGTGGGATTGAATTCTTTGATATAGAATGCTTTCTTCCACTCAAGTTGCTTGGTCCACATAGCTGCCCTGAATTTCTCTCACATACTTTTCATGTCCTCATTTGTGTTTGGAAAATCTTGTATTTTAATGCTCCATTTACTCATCCACTTCTTGTTCTTCATTCACGCATTCTTCCTTCTACTTAGCTCTTCCTATACCACCATTCTGGCCACCAATGGGTCTCCATACTATCTGTCTTATTTAAATAGCTTAACTTCCAAGTTATTGTTGATGCCTCCCATATGAAGTTACCTATTTTAGCTAATAAAATCTCATACAAAACTAATATTTTAATTTTGCGGCTACTTGTGATTAGATGTTTTTGGATTATCTCTATCTATCTCTATTTCCAATCTAGCACATTGTTGCCCTAAACTACACATTGATATAGGATCACTGGTGTGACAAGTATTTGAATAAGGTTTTCTTGGTTTTTCAATCCCATATTTCTACATTCTTACATCTATTTTGTAGTGAAAATAAAGCCTTACAACCCCCTTGTATTCTTTTTGCCCGGTAGGTCTCCCAACTAAGCTTCTTGTGAAAATCAAGCCCAAGGTACTTGTATTCTTCTCCTATTTCAAGTGGGATTCCTTCAAAAAGGAAGTTGATATGTTTATTTTTTCTCTGTAATGAAAAGATCGTGACTTGATTTTGTTGGTATTCACTTGCATTCCAACCTACTGGTAGAAGAGCTCTAAAGTCCTTAGGTGTTCTCTCAAATGGTGCACTATTTTGCAATTAGGATAAAATCATTCGCATATAAGAGTAGTCTTACTACATAGCTAGCTAGATGAGTGCCCCCTTAACCAACTTTGTTTATCCACTCCTCTTGTTTGTTAATGTATAGCCCAAACAAAGTGGGGGATACTGGGCATCCTTGTTTGATGCCAATGTCGCTTACAAAGCATTTTGACATTCCTTCACTTGTTCTCATTTTGGCCCTGACCTACTCATAAAGCCTATGAACTACCACTCTATAGTCAAGGAAAGAAATACTCTTGGCACCTAGGAAAAAAGATTTCATGATGGTCTCATGTTGCATGCTTGGTACCAATAAGAAGAATCAAGATCCCAACAAGCTAGGGAAGTTTTAATAACCATTTTTGCAAGAAAAGAGGATATTTTTGGAGTCATATGGCCATGGCAAAGGCAAGAAACATTTTAGATATTGGAGGGGCATGTGAAGTATGTTTTGGTGATGTACAATGTGGGGAAAACATGTAATAGGGATGGGGAGATGAAGAACTCATGGGAAATACCGCATAGGCCTTAATGATGTTGACATGCTAAAAATGCAGCCCATATTGAAACAAAAAAAATGTAGGTTTTTATGGTAGAGGATTTTTTTTAGTGGGGTGCAGGGGGAAGAGGTAGGGGTGTGAAGGTTGGGAAGTTTGTGGCTGTTAGAATAAATAAATTGGTGGTTAATTCACCATAGTAATCAAATTGTGAGTAAGTAAAATACTCGCTATGTAGAATCCTTATAGTTGGCTATTGTGAGATAGTATAATCTTGTAAGATTTCTTAGTTGTGAGTTTTTATCTCACATAGCTTGACTAAGATTAGAGGATAGTTAACAAGATAGTCTCTCTATTTTATAGGAGCTAACATTGTAACATCTTATGTATAAATTCGCATCCAGTTTAGTGAATGCTTGGTAGTCTCAGAAGGTGCCCAAGATACCGATAGAAATTTCTTGGCATGGAGAATGTGTAGGTATTGAATTTTTTTGAGTTTGGATTGTCCTCCTTGGCAGTAAAGACTCTTTAAGAAAAAAAAAAGAGTTTTTGGAAGGTGAAGAATATGGAGTTTGGAACACTTTCATGAAGAAAGGATAGTATTTTTGAGATGGGTATCAGGCCAAGAATGGATGACAAAAATAAAATGTGAATTTGGTGCAAACCAAAGTTATTGCATTAATGAATGAATGGAAGATTACAATATTAATAGTCAAATATGTGACTATTCATTTCATACTCCAAGAAATCTCTTTAACTTCCTATAGAGACTATATATCTACCATTGCGAGACAAAAGCTCTCATACAAATTACTCCTAGGATTAACCATATTATTTACAATAATATTACATCCGTCCTTAATCTGTAGGGGTTATTATGAGACCAAGCATGCCTCTGAACTTTTCAATTTTTTCTTTTCCAAGTGTTTTTGTCAAGATGTCTACCAGTTGCTCTACAATAAGACAACATAGCAATTTTACATTGTCATCTTTCACATAATGCCAAATCAGATGAAATTTGATGTTCATGTACTTAGTTTAGTCGTGAAAGATTGAATTATTTTTTATTTGAATTGCAGATGTGTTGTCAACCATGAGAGGTGTTGATGAAACCTGTTGTTCTTGTAAATCTAAAAGAACCATCCAGATGCCTCTGAAGCTACCATGTGTTTTGCTTCTGCTAAATAAATTGTTAGAATTGATTGCTTCTTTGACTTCCAACTGACAATTGTTGTTCCCAAATTCATTAGAAACCCGGAAGTAGATTTTCCATCTTCACAATCATCAGCATAGTTAAAATCTGAATATCCAACTAGTTTGAATTCCCTTGCCTTGATGTATTTAAGCCCAAACTATTGTGTTCCTTTGAGATAATGGACTCTTTTTGTTGATATCAAGTGACTTTATCTAGGTTTTTGCATGAATCGAGAAAGAACATCAACAACAAAAGAAACATCTGGTGTATTTGTAGTCACATAGATCAGAGTTTCAATGAGCTATCTATATTTAGTAGCATCTACTAAATCTGTGATATATTTTGATATAAATTTTAGGTTTTGTTCCATGGGCGTACTGAGAGGCTTACAATCTGTCAATTTAAATTTGCTCAGAATTTCACTAATATATTTTTATTGAGTGATGAAGATATACTTTGATTTTTAAATCATTCAATACCCAAATAGTAATGAAGATAATTCAAATCTATCATTTCAAAGCCTTTCATCAACTCTGATTTGAATTTTGCAGTGTATCTCTCATTATTTCTTGTGATGAGCAAATCATCCATATACACCACTAGAAATACAATTGTTTTGTTAGTTGTTTTGGCAAAAAGAATTGCATTTTCAAACTCAAAACGTTTAAAGTTCATGCTTAGGAGGTGCAAAGTGAGTTTTTCGTACCATGTTCTCAAGGTTTGTTTCAAACCATACAACGATTTTTTTAACTTGCACACTTTGTGCTCTTGGTTGTTTATTGCAAAACCATCTAGCTGAGTCATGTACACTGTCTTTTAAGATTACCATTTAAAAATATAGTTTTGACATCCATTTGGTGAAACTTTCCATCCGTTGTGAGCTTCCAAAGCCAACATGGTTCGAATGGTCGTGCATTTTGTTGTTAGTGCAAATGTTTCATTGTAGTCAATTCCTTATTTTTAAACAAATCTCTTTGCAACAAGCCTTGTTTTATGCTTGTCAAGTGAGACATTAGTTATATACTTGTTTTGAAAGACCCACTTACAACCAATATGTTTACAGCCGATTGGAAGATCAACCAATTTTCAAGTTCCATTTTTGACCAATGCATCATACTCGTTCTTCATTGTTGTTTTCTATGCATCAAACTTTTCAACTTGTTTGAAAGAAGTGGGTTCAAAGTCAAAAGCAACATTGACTTCTTCTGGAGGGTCTTCCAAGGTAAGCTTTTCTATCTTATCCTGAATTTCATCTAGGAACTTGTCTAATTGTTGTGTGGTTGTGTGTACACTTTTAGTGTCTTTTTCCAATCTCATCAGGTTTGACATCTTTCAATGTCTATTAGGTCATTTTGGTATCTTCTTATGTATAGCTTGTGAAATCACTAGTGCCTCATTTTCTTGATTTGAAGCTCCATTTTCCAACATCAGACCATCCTCTGATGAGGTTTGATTTTCTTTTGTAGAGGGAGTGTTGTCTTCAATTACCAAAGTCAATATAGATTCAATTGTTTTCTAATTCTAAGTTCCCCCTTCATTGTTTGGAACCTCCATATCAACCTCCTTGAAAATATCAAAATAAGCATATTTCTCAAGTCGATTCAATTGTAGGTTGATGTTCATTATGTCCTTTGTAGTTTCAAAAAAGACATCTCTTGTGATGAGAAATTTCTTGTTGTTTTCATCAAATAGCCTATATGCCTTTGAAGACTTTGAGTATCCCAAAAGCATGCATTTACAACCCCTATGTTCCAATTTGTTCCTTTTCTCCTTGGAAATCAACGCGTTGCATGTAGATCTGAAAATTCGAAGATGTCGCATTGAAGGGAGATGACCACACCAGACTTCATATGGAGTCTTCATTTGTAGGGTCATTGATGGTGTCCTGTTGTAGAGGTATACAGTTGTTTGAGTTGCTTCTGCCTAGAAATGTAGATTTACCTCTTTGAAGTACAACATTGCATGAACCATGTTTATCAAGGTTATGTTCATCCGCTCAACTACTCCATTCTGTTGAATGTAAGGGACCTTGAGACGATGCTTGAATCCATTGTGAGAAACGTTTCAAACACCTTTGATGTGAATTCACCACTATTGTTAGTCATGAGTGTTCCAATGCATGATTGGGCTTCATTTTCAACCATAGTTCAAAAATTTTGAAACATTTCGAAGGCTTCTAAAATTTTCTTCAGAAAAAATATTCAAGTCATTATCTATAGTGATCAATGAACAACATGAATTACTTATGACCACCAGTGGAAAGAATTAGCAAATAACATAGATTAGAGTGAACCAACTGCAATTTCCTGTTAGTCCATTCTTAATTTCAAAATGGTTCTCTTTTGTGTTTGGCCAATATGTAGGCTTCACACTTTTCAATGTTTTTGAGTAGTGTTGTCAAGCCTATAACACCATTTTTCTGCATAATGTGAATGTTGTCATAGTGTGTGTGCCCAAATCTAGCATGTCAGAGAAGTCTTGTCGGCATTCCTTCTTCAACGAGATTAGTAAAATTTCTTAGCACTGAGTGCTCACCCTAGAGTTTTAGTAATTTGACTTCCTCATATCCAATCAGAACAATTGTGTTATCACATTTCCTTGTGACCTTCAGCTCTCCATCATCCAGTAGAATGAGGTGGCCTTGTTGTCAAATGAGCACAAGAGACAAGTTTCTTTTCAATTGAGAGAAGTATAGTACATTTCAAAAAATGAATTTCAGAAGTCCTAGTGACTTGAGTCAAATTGAAGATTTATTTTATCTGTCAAATATATTGGACCACAACTTTCTTCATGAAACTCCTCAAAGAAGTTCCCTCATAAAGTCATATGTTGCATGGCACTAGTGTCTAAAACCCAAACATTATTCTACATTGAACTCTCTAAGGCATTATATTGCTTCATCAAAGATGGAAATACACATTCACAAGAAAATTGTGTTGAATCTAGTTCTATGTTTTTATTCTTCTCCTTTTTTGTTTTTTGTTACCTGTAGGCTTCAATTTTGTCCCATGATGTTTTACATTCATGGGTCTCATGACTCCTTTTCCTTTCACAACGTTTGCAAAACAAATGTTTGTCAAATTATTTTTCTTGATGTTGACTACTGTTTTTGTCGAATTTATCGCCTCACCCTTTGTTTTTCCCTTTGCTTCTATCATTTCCTACATTCATGGATGAATAGCTCTTTTCATTAGCATACCAAATGCTTTCTCCTATGGACTCTAATTTTCTTCCAAAGATTTTTTTCTCTTTCAGCGATTTTCTCAACCAGTTGATCAAATGTGAGTCTTCAACATATTGCTTGCTTGCAAAGACTCCAAGTAGGTTGAGTATGTAGGAAGAAGATCTTTTAGGAAGTCTATCATATACACATCATTTTTTATACCAACTGAATCCATCATGTTTGATTGCACGGATTTTAGAAGCTAAACTCATGACATCACCACTTTTTAACTCAAGGTTGAATAGTTTTAATTGTATAAACTCTAATTTTCAATAAGAATCATACAGGGCCTTCAATTTGTGAAATGTTTTCCAAAGAGTGTTGCACCTCGGTATATGACAAAAACCCTGTGCATTAACTAAAGCCCTCATCAAAGCCAATGTTTTTGAATTCTTCTGCTTCTAAGACGGAATCTCCTTTGTTTATTTAGGTTCGGCAAGTTGCTCATCTTCATCATAGATGTTGAACCACTAGTCATTGAAGATAAGTGTGTTCTTCACCTCTCTTAACCAAACTAGATATTTTTCCCGATTCGGGTTATGTCAACAATAGTTTAGATTGAATGCATATTTATTGTATAAGTAAATGAAATCGTTTCTTATTACTCCAAAGAGATTCTCTTTTCTATATACCACCCAACCGATAGACTAAACCTCTATATATGCTCGTTCTTCCTATATACCCGTCAGTATGTAGAAGAAGCTTGTCATTTCTATGTACTCAACAATACATAAAGGAGACGTTAAAACACATGAGATCATAATAATACGAGGTACCGAGGCAGTATGTGAAAAGAATTTACTTTATCTATGACACTTGCTTAGTGATAAGTCCTTGTACATGTATGTGATAACCCTTTATATTCTGAGTATTCTTGCTTGCTTTCGGGATTTACGTCTAATGACAGTTGCAAATGGGTAATGAAAGAATGAGAAATCAAATTTTTTCTTATTTCTCCCCGATGGTTTATAGGGATGATGCCATAAATGTCATTGTTGCAACTATATTAGACTATAAGTGCAGTAATTCGATCGCAATGATATGACTCGTAAACACGAACTAGAGACACTATTGATACCAAATGTTGCAAATTGATTTTTGTTTGCACAATTTAATTGAATTTTCAAATTTTGCTTGATTTGAATATGGAAAATGATTTTTGGTTTGCAAAATTTAAAAAAATCCCTTAATTGCATATAGGGAATATCCTCCAAAATGAAATTATATGCTTTTCAAATGTTTAAAAAAGCTTTAAATTCCTCCATGAAATACTTTTAATTGAAAAATCATAAAAGAAATAAAAAGAAACTTATTTGAGCCTTTAAAGGCTTTCCTCTCTCTTTGGCACCATGTGGAAGGTGGAAATAGTGAAACGCCTTAGTTTAGCTCTATATGTCAGTTGTATGCACCCCTATGAACACACAAATCAGACCTAAGTGCTGCCACGCAGTTCAAAACAGCCAACTCAAATGCAAATGACAACCACGCAGTCCAAGAACTGCCAAAATGAATCAAAATGCAACCTAAGATCAGCTATCCACAGTCCAAAGTGGTAGAATTCAGATAAAAAACAGGCTCAAACAGCCACACGCTTTGCCAAACAGCCAGTGTGCAGTAAAAAGAGCACATAAACAGCTTGAACACCTTCTTTCTAGATCCATGTAGTCTTATTTTACCAAGAACACAATCAATACTGCCAACAATTGCCACACAGCAATCTGAAATCAGTTAGAACACCTCCCTAGCAGCTGAACGCTGACATTTGGATATGAAACTCCTCCATACAAGTCTGAAACTGAGCATATACAGCAGTATATCAGCAAATTAAGACACCATACATGTGTAATCATCAATTAAATAGCTAAAACACCTCCTCAAACAGCCATAGCGCAGTCCTGAACAATAAAAAACTGATTTTGAATATTTTTTATTGGCTAAAAGTGGGCTATGTAGCAAAGAGAAAGAGTGGAGGAAGAAATCAATTAAATAAATTTGTGCTTTGATACCAATGTCAAGCTAGGAATGGATGACAAAAACAAAATGTGAATTTAGTGCAAACCAAAGTTATTGCATTAATGAATGAATAAGAGATTACAAAATTTATAGCCAAATATGTGACTATTCATTACATATTCTAAGAAGACTCTTCAACTTCCTACGAAAACTATTTATCTACCAATATGAGATAAAAGCTCTCTTACAATTACTCCTATGATTAACCATATTATTTATATTAATATTACAACAGGTTTTCTAAGTAGATAAAGGACCAACCTTCCGAAACAAAACAACAATTTATTTTGCAAGATATTTTTTATGTCCAAAAATAAGGGTAACAGTTTAACGAAATCCTTGAACAAAAATTTACACTTCCTTACTTGTTTTGAGGGTATTTTAATTTCTTCAATCTTCTTAGAATTAGAAGAAAAAATTTCATTCCTTAGATATTGGACTTGTTTGGTGATTCATGGTTTATTTTAAATTAGTAATATAAGTTTGTTGAAGTTTTATGAGAAAATAGTTGAGTACTCATGACCTTCTTTATGTTGTGTGGGGTATGTGTGGAAATTGACTCTCGCTACAAGGTCATGGTTGTTTTTAATTTGACATCCTAACCTTGACTGCATCAGCTTTCACCTACACCTTAAAGTTGACTTTTGAAGTCCTTCAATTATGTAAGTGATGACCCATTGATCTGCCTTATTGTAACTTTAAAGCATAAAGTTTGTTTTTCAAATATAAATATCTTAGTTTCATTTGAATCAGCATATAAAGAGGATAATTGTTTTTACGCATAAATACCATTATCCAAATTAGCAATAAAGGGAATAATATCATCACTAATAGAGTTGACTATGTACCAAAGTCTTTCAAAGTTAGATGTGTCATATTTAGGTTTCCTTGCATCCCCTTTTGGTGGTCTCTTTTCATTTCATTAACAATTTATCATACCTATTTCACCCTAAAGAACACTTTCATTCTCTGGCTCCAAATAGCATAGTTTTCTTTTGTTAGCTTTTGAAACTCAATTAAAACATGAAAAGTTTGCATCTTTGAAGATTTAAAAGTTCAATAAAATGTTTCACCATTTGAGTTGAGGATTCAATTAAAATTCAGGAGTCCTCCAACAAATAGTCACAATTTCACACTCATCAAAAACTTTCCATCAAATAAACATTATTAAATTGAGCATTTCCCAGAATATTTTTCATTGTAATTTCACCACAAAGTTTCTGCTATCATCAAAAGAATCTCAGCAAAAAAATATCATTTCCCTAGGGAATTCTTCATTCAAAATCATGAAAAACAATATTGCACCAAAATCATCAAAATAAGATCACTAAAACCTCATTCATAAAAAAACTCTTGTACAGCCTTTTGTCTCTAAGAAAAGAGGGAATTTGGTAATGACATGTTTGACACTACTCTGTTGAGATTTTTCTCTTTACCATACACTCCATGTCAGGCTGGTTCCAAAAAAAAGTAGTGTCCACTTTTCAGCCGTCCCTCTCTTGTCCCAAATGTCAGCTAGGGTTTCGATAAATCTTGAACCTTACCCACATAGCTCTCATACCATATCGAATTTACGCATAGATAATAAAAAAGATGTTAATAAAAAGGGGCACAAATGAGAGGTATCTTTATTATAGCTTAATGTCGTATTTATACATGACCACAAGTTGTTAGGTATGTAACCACTATTATGAAATCACTTTGTTTAATTTGAATGATACCTCACATAGATTTTACTAAGCTAAATATTATAAACTAAGTATAGTCCACCAACTCTGAAAGGACATTATATTTCCAATAAAGGAGTCGTGCCAAGAAAGAATATCCTCCATACTTTTCTAAATTCAGAATGGGGAAAGGAATCATAAGCACAACATATCAATTTCTAGTAAATGGCATCCACCAATACACTGACCAGCCACAATGAAAGTCAAGCTAGATTTGAAGAAGCACCCAAAAATGCTCACCATGGGAGCAGATTCCTACACAGTTGATGCAGCCAAGGTAGGGGGTCCCAATTAAGGGATACCTTACCCTGCAGCCTATACATTCTAGAAAAACTAAACACTGCATTCATCCTGGAAAGATATACACATACACCCACACATATATGAGCAGCGAAAGCCTTTTTTTAAGGCAGCTTGCTTCATATTGATTTCTTAGCTATTACAATACATAAGCCATTACAAAATATTAAAGGCTCACAGGCCTGACTTTAAAATGCATCCAATATCTACTCAGCAGCCTCTTCCGCATACAGCAGCTTCTAAATTCTCTTTCCAATATGATTTCCTCGTCTGAGCTCACTCCCAAGCTGAATTCTTCATTTTGAGCTCACTCCTAAATGATTTCTCTTGATGTTATGTAGCTTCTTGTCTTCTAGCTGGAATGATCTAGATTGTTCCCCTAAGCTTTGTATCATTTAAGTTGGGCATGGCTTGTCAAGTCCCCATTTTGGACATGAGGTTTTCGAAGACCCTTAGCCTATTTGTTCTTTGTCTCCTAAGACTAAGGGAAGTTGAAAAAAGAAGAAAATTTTTGTTCTAATTAAAAAATTCAAAAAGTTGTTTTATTGTCTAAACTTTCACTTAAGTTGTGGTCTTTTGGGGGTCATGGGCACCCAAGACCTTAAGTGAAGGTTATAAATTAATTAATCTTTTCTTTTAAAAGTAGAGTTTCCCTCCAAAAGTGCAAAGCCCATCTTGGAGGGAAGGATATAGAAAGGGATTGAGCATTCATTGAGAAGGGAAAGGAAGTTATGATATTTGATTTTCAGGTGAAAGCATGAAAAGCTTTGCTTGTTTGCTTTGAAGACGGAAACCTTCAAAGTGCTGGAATTAAGGACGGAATCCCTTGAATTCGTTTGTGGGCAGCTTCGTAAGGAGGTTGTGTAGAGATTGATTGCATTTACAAAGGTGTTTTGAACACCATTCTACTTGCAAGTCGGGTGATTCAGTTAGGAGGCTTGGCAAAGAGCTTTTGAGGCCTAAAGAGGGTTGGCAAATCCACTCAGCAAGCAACAAACCCGCCTAGACCCTAGAGAACCCTTCCTAGGGTTAGGCGAGGGTCCTCCTAGGCCTTTGGTGGGATGGTTTAACTTGGAACAGCAGCCTAGTATTTGTTATAATTTTGTAATGATTTTCAGACATTGAATATTGCTAAAAAATCAGGTTTTGGATGATTGATGTTGGCTGTAATATTTGATATTTTTCTATAAATTGTGGAGCATTGAATATTATATTTTTATGCCAAGTTGGGGCATTTCCAGTATTCTGAATTCTATTGCAGCAGTTAAGGTTTGGAATATATTTTTCATCACAAGTTAGTTGCAAGGGAAAATCAAAAATTTATAATTTATTGGCTAGGGTTTGATATTCAGAAAATTACAATTTTGAGTGGGGCTTGTTGATAAACCCCTTTTGATTCAAAAATAACTCAAAAAGGGATATTTCAGTGGTATCAAAGACAAAATATTGGCTAGTTGTAGGGTTTGGAATTGTATACAATGGATCCTATCCGAAAGTTGTTAAAATGTGTGCAGAAAAGGGATACAGATAGAATGAAGAGACAAGACATTAAGTATTAGCTTGTGCAACAATTTGCTATCAACGATGTAGCCCTAACATCATTCAAGGAAAGGCGAAGCAATGATCCTATTCAAAGGGCATGGTTGGAGGAACAAAATAAAGAAGACAAGGACAAGCTTATGGTCTTTGATGAATATGAGGAAGGCTGATATGAAGGCAACCTATAGCACCTTGGAAAAAATTTTAAAGGTGTGCACAAGAAATAAAAATAGAAGATCAAAGAAGGAAGAACCTCTAGTGAATTGCCCAAGGGATCCATCACCAAAAGAGGGAACAATTTCAGAAGTGAACGAGATTAGTGAGCAGCCAACTATTAGAAATTCTGAATTGCAAAAATCAGAACATTTAAAGCAGAAAGATGAATGTTTATGGTGAATTCATGAGCAACAAAAAGGGCTGCAATTGGAAGACATCAATGTGGTAGATCCAAGCTTTTTTGGGGCAGTCAAGTGTTGTTATTTTTTAGTATCAAAAATCAGATATTGTAAAGCAACAAGGTGAGGTTTTACATCAAGCTCATGAGCAACAAAAAGCGCTGCAAATGATAGATAATGAAAGGGAACACTTGAAGTAAATTATCACTATTATGGATTTACATACAATCAAATGATACAATGGAAGCAACAGAATCAGAATTTATTCATGGGATTAAAGACAAGGATGTGGCCATCAAATTTGCAGATGAGGCCTTAGATGCTAATAAGGCAATGAAAATTAAGGTTGATGAGCTCACCCTTGAGCTTGAATCAACCAAGGACTCATTAGAAAATAGTCAAAGAGCCCTTCTGGATGCAAAAAATCAGATTGGTGTTGAAAGGAGGTTTAGGGAGCAAGAGTATGAAGCAAGGGCAAGAGAAATTGAAAAAGTATTTGATGAACTCGATAGACTTAAAAAAGACTTTGAT
Organism: Torreya grandis; assembly: GCA_037957365.1. Taxonomy (NCBI): domain Eukaryota; kingdom Viridiplantae; phylum Streptophyta; class Pinopsida; order Cupressales; family Taxaceae; genus Torreya; species Torreya grandis. Next base: position 1,880,934 of record JARHVA010002249.1, read on the forward strand.
TTGGGATGTTTTTCAGAGAAATCAGAAGTTGCAGATGTAGAGTTTGAACAAAGGGATAAAAATGACTTCCAATATTTTGACAATCCACTTTTCGAAATGGATATTGAGATAGATCAAAGTGACTATTTTATGTATGATTCACATGAAACTTTCAAACCATGGCAAAAGGCTACAATTTCTAAGTTTGGGCAGCCACCACCACCAAGAGGGATTCACCCTACTTTATGTGTGGTAAGTAAATCAAATTATGTAAATTGTTGTTCCTTGAAAGAGGTCAACAAAATGGCCAAAGGACAGTCATTAGGGTATGTAAAGAATCAATTAATTCCTTGTTTCATGAGCTTAATGAATTTTGAAAATGTAGATGCCAAGCAAGTTTATGAAAAGATTAATTTTCAGCTTGTAAGCAAGGAAAGTAGGTCTGAAATTTGCATGGGGAAGACACCTAGGGTGTGCTTAGAAAATTTTGAGTTTGTTTTGAAAAATCAGAATTATGCATGCTTGATAACTTCTGAAAATAGTGGGGAAACTCAGCTCTTCACTTATATCACCAAGTTTAAAACTTCAAAAAGGGAACAACCCTTGCAGCACATGAAGTCTCAAACTATTACAAACTTGGTGAGTGTTTTTTGTTCTAGATTTTTTGAGTTGGGACAGTCACCTCTACTTGTAGAGCTATGTCATACCCTTGGTTCGGTAAATGGGTCAAAGGTTGGAAAGTGGTGTGCATCAAAAGAGGCTGAAAGAATAACAAATTCTGAGTTTGGGCAGCCACCAAGGCATTGTGAAAATCATCTAAGCCCATGCTTCAAAAGCATGGCAAATTCTGAAGATGATGAATTAAGGCCACTCCTTGAATGGTCAAAAACTTGGTTAGCAAATAACATATGGAAGTCTAAATTTTTCAAGAGGAATCGGCCCATAAAACACTCAGAACATTCTGAGTTTTTCATGCCAACTCAGCTGGTTGTATGTGCAGAAAAATTGTTGAAAAGTGTGCCAACTCAGCCAAAGACATATACCATGAAGTCTGAAAGTGATAGGACAATAGGGGTGGGAGACAATGAAGGGACAAATAGACAAACTCAGATGTTCATATGCACAATAAATTATGGAAATTTTGGCATGTTACAGCCCCTTATAAATTATGTAAATGGAAGGGAGTTTGGGTCCTGTTCTTGTGACAAAAAGTTGGTATATGCAAAGAACGAACAACTCTCCCAAGGTATGAAATTTCAACACTTTTCAGGCCTAATATGTGTTTCAAAGATTGTTGACTATGTGTTTGGGCAGCAAAGTAGCCAATTGGACATTCAATTGAATTGGTGTAAGCTTGCAACAAGGGGGCAGCTCCAGAAATGCAAATTGATGAATAAAAGGAGTATTGCTCAAGGTCTCCAACTCATAGGGGGTGGAAAATAAAGAAAGAGTATCTCTTTGAGGGAAGAACACCCTCAATCTCTGTGCAATCATATGGAAGGTGGAAAGCTTGTTTGTAAAAGGGTGCAAAAGGAGAGGCAAGAGACACTCGTGAGGGCACTATGGCAAGGTTGTTCACTTCTTCATGGTATGCACACACAAGGTATGTCTTCAAGACTGTTTAAAGTTAATAGTTTCATGCAAATTGCTGAGCAACACCTTTGGCATAAGGAAGAAGCTTTAAGGCACACTTAGAGCCCTAAGGAGCATTGGGATGCTTGCCAAGGAAACACTCACTCCAAGGTGAACATGCAAGGCAAAATGATCATGATAGGCAGCCATAAGATAATCTCCAGTGATGTTGTTCATGACGGTTCCAGCATCTCTAAGGAGAGTTGTGGGCTCATAAAATGTTCTTTGAGGGTGATATGCATGAGGGAACTTCCAAGAGATGAGTTGGGAGTGAGTAACTCCACATTTCTTGACAAATACAAGGCTGTAATCTTCAATTACAGTCCTATAAACATCAAGTACATAATTACTTTTAGAGCCTTCTTCTTCAAGATAAGTGAACACATGAGTGTATGGGTGGAGCAATGGATTGCAGCCAAGTTGGGTAAGATTCTAGCCCTCATAAGGGGGAAAATTATGAATTTAAAGGTGGATTTGGAGTGTATGAATGGCATGAGCAGCCCTACTAGACCTTCCAAGGCAGCCTTGCACATATTTCCAGCCATTCAACATCTGAAAAACTTGATCAAGTATGCAAGCTTGGGAAAAGAAGAGAGTTACCCCCACATGGAACATAAAGGAAGGGGGTCCTCCATTTTGACTACATGTTTGTGTATTGTGTAGATATCGACATGTGGACAATCAAGACGTAGTTTTTCAGCCATCACCTTTGCTGGAACAAATTTTTCCAGCATCAATGATGCTTTCACCTCTGAGCATTTTCCTTTTCTCATCATCCTTGGCATATCTATGGTACAAGGCCTCAATGGGAAGGGAAAGGAAGAATAGGTGTTACTGTTGTATCATTTCCAGATTGCATAAGCAGACAAGAATCTTCAAGTACTTTTGGATGAGTTGCATGGTGCAATATATTTTTTGAAGATTGATCTTTGCTCTAGATACCATCAGATCAGAGTTCGGAAGCAGGACATTCACAAAACAACATTCAGGTGTCATTATGGCCACTATGAGTTCCTGGTCATGCCCTTTGGGTTGACCAATGCTCCAGCTACCTTTCAGTCTTGCATGAACCACATTTTCAATAGGCAGCCGCAAAAGTTATTACTAGTATTCTCTGATGATATTCTTATTTATAGCAAGACTTGGGAGGATCATCTCAGGCACCTTGATGAGGTGTTGGGCATCATGGAGGCACAATCTTTGTTTGCCAAAGCTTCCAAGAGTGAGTTTGGAATGACAGAGATACGTTACTTGGGGCATGTGATCAGTGTGGACAAAGTGATGGTCCATCAAGAGAAAATTCAGGGTATATTGGATTGGCCACCATCAAAGACACTAACAGAGTTGAGGAAATTCTTCGGCCTTTGCAGTTATTACATGAGGTTTGTGAAGGGGTTCTCTCAGTTGGGTGCACCTCTGACAAATCTCACTAAGAATGGAGCTCTCAAATGGACTAAGGAGGCTCTGCGCACATTTGACAAACTTAAGGAAGTAATGAGCACTTGTCATGTTTTCGCATTACCTGATTTCTCTCAACCCTTTGTGTTGGAGTGTGATGCTTCTGGTGAGGGGATTGGAGCAGTACTTATGCAGAATAGGTACCCCATTGCTTATGAGAGAAGGAAGCTTCGTGATGTAGAGATATTATATTCCATCTACGATAAGGAGATGCTTGCCATCATGCATGCATTGGCAAAATTCAGGTAGTACTTGGTAGGTGGAAAATTTGTTGTTAGAACAAACCATAACAATTTGAAATACTTCTTGGAGCATAAGGACTTGAATGAGCAACAATAGAAGTGGGTCAACAAAATTCAAGGATATGATTTTGACATTGAGTATGTGAAAGGGAAGAGGAATATTGTAGCGGATTCTCTTTCCAAGAAACCCACTATATGCTCCTTGACAGAGATTTCAGCTGATTGGAAGGCTCACCTTTTAGTCGAGTATTACAAAAACGCTTTTGCATGCGAGATGATGGATGGCAAGATTCAAGATGACATGTACAGGGTGGTAGATGAGGTCATCTACTACAAGGACAAAATTTATTTGGTGCCTGAATTGAAGTTGAAGGAGAAAAATGTAAGGGCCATTCATGATACTCCCCTTGTAGGACATCCAGATTATTTCAAAACATACTAGCAGATTAGAGAGAGATTCTCTTACAAGGGTCTCAAAGATGATGTCTTGTGGCATGTTTATGAGTGTATGACTTGTCAGCAAAACAAGTCAGAGTATACTTTCCTAGCGGGTTTATTGCAGCCTTTACCTATCTCTGAGCAAAAGTGAGAGAGTATATCTATGGATTTTATCATAGGTCTTCCTAGAGTATAGGGTCGAGATTGTATCTACATGGTAGTTGACAGGTTGACCAAATATGCGCATTTATTTGCCATATCATCTGAATACAAGGCATCGTAGGTCACATAATTGTTCTTTAGAGAGGTATTTAGACTCCATGGATTATCGAAAAACATTGTCAGTGACCAAGATAGCAGATTTCTCAGTGTCTTTTGGCAGGAGCTATTCAGGTTGGCTAGCACAAAGTTGACCCTGAGCACTAGTTACCACCCACAGACTGATGGTCAGATGAAGATTGTTAACAAATGGGTGGAAGGATACGTGCGCAATTATGATGCGGGGCAGCAGAAGGCTTGGATCAAAGGGTTACATTTGGGTGAGCATTGCAACCATACCACCTACCATATATCGATAGGGATGATGCCTTTCTGAGCATTGTATAGATATGATGTTGTCTTTCGTAGATTTGGCATTTGGGGACAACAAAGCTCCTAAGGCGAAGGATTGGATTTAGGAGAGTCAAGACATCCTTAAATCACTTTAAGATAACCTTTAAAGGGCACAGAATCAATAGAAGATCTATGCAGATAGGCATAGAGTTGAGGGAATTTTTGAGGTGGGATATTTAGTTTTCTTGTGCCTACAGCGTTATAGGCAGTCTACTTTGAAGAAGAGTGGAGCTAAGACGCTGAAGCCTCGCTTCTATGGCCCTTACAGGATTACACAGAGAATGGGTGAAGTAGATTATGAATTGGAATTGCCTGAAAATAGCATAATTCATAATTTGTTTCATGTTTCTTGCCTCAAAAAGGCACTTGGGCAGCACATCACTTCATCACTAGAGCTTCCACTATTGGATGAGGAGGGCAGATTGGTTTTGGCTCCTAATGTTATTCTAGATGTCAGAGAGGAGATTGAGGAGCAGAGTGCTCAAGGAGTATCTCATCAGATGGAAAGACTTGCCTTTAGAGGATGCTACCTAGGAAGGTGAACAGATTTTATAGCATCCGAGCCATCAATTGCTTGAGGATAAGCAATCTTGGGAAGAGAGAACTGTAATGTCCCCTTTTGTGGAGTAGCCGGAAATGACCCACTTAGCCTATTTAATTCTTGCAGATTAATTTCGAGCTATATTAGGGAATAAATTAATTAATTAAATAAAGTTGTCCAATTAAGTAATTTCCAGATGACTTTATTTTAATTAATTTAATAAAGTGACTTAAATTTTTTAAAAGAGAAATATTATAAAGTCACTTTATAAAAATGTATTAGATATATTTTGAGCAAGAAAATTAAAAAGTATCTTCGGGAAAGTTCTATGGGAAATTATAAAAGGAGATTTGAAAGGTCATTTTCATATGCTTGTTTATTTTTTTCAGCTTGTGGAGATTTAAGTTTTGAGCTTGAGCAAACCCTGAAACATCTACCCTAGCTGATTGCAGGTGGAATCACACAGGTTTCACATAGGTGGATAGCGATTGCATAATTTGGGAAGTTTTGTAGGCAATACAAATTATCTTAAATATTTACAATAATTGTTTTCCAGGCACCATTTTAAGAGTTTCCAAGAGTTGAATATGCGATGCCATCTTGGGTGGATTTGTTGAAGAAAATACTTCAGATTGCTAGGCGCCTAAGTCACATATTGTTGGGCGACTCATATTGTTGGCTAGGACTTGACATATTACTAGCCTTAGAGCCTTTCTTGTTGGTCGCCAATCATTTTAGCAGCAAATCGTGGCACTTAAGGGTATGGACATGGGTTTGAATGTTTTCCAAGTTGGTCGCTAGCAATTCCAAGAGGTAGGCATATGGATGGTAGCTGTTTGGAAAGGAATTGTGGGGATCTTAGACGTTGATGGAATTTCGATATTGAATGTCTAAACCTGTTGTTTGAAAGGTCAACAAACAAGTTTCCATCACTCTATAATAATGAACAGCAAATTGTAAAGACTTCCTTGTTATTTTTAGACTTTCTAATCAATGGAAAGTATTTGATGCAATGTCTTGTGCTTATCATGAGTTGTTGAAATGAATGTAAATATGTTTCAAACCATTATACATGTTATTCTAAACAATTACAATAAAAAAAAACTCATCAGCAGTAACTACATACAAATTGTTTGATGAGATGTTTGTGTGCCGAAACTTGTGAAAATTGGAAAAAGTTGTTTTAAAATTTAGCCCAGCATATTACAGATTCAAGCCCCTATATCACTGTTATTTTTGAATTTTGTGAAGAAATTAAAATATGACAATTGTTGTCCTATTCCTTTTGCTTCTATGTGCAATAGAACCAACCCCTTAACAATATTTATGACAGCCACAAGAGTATTTTCAATCCAAAGGTGAAGGATGTTCTGTCTACCATCAATGAGGGATTGTTTATAGTTGTTATGGAAGAGTTTTCAGCCACCACAATGTTGATTATGAGTGAGAAAATACAACGATACAAGTACAACCATGTTCGGGACAGCAAGAATGAGCCTTTGAAAGTCCATGACATGAATGGACACTGTGAAGAAGATGCAAGCATGGGAGGAGAGTTGAACAACATGTCTACGAGGCATGGGGAAGTGGTTGAAGGAGTGGTGTGGAGAGTTTTTGATTTTATTGACATGTTTGTTCTATGTGCAGATTTAGGAACAGCCCATATGAGTGTTGATAAAGAGACTCTTATGAGTCAAAGAGTGCATAGTTTGTATATGCCCAAGGAAAGTACAATGTTCATGACATGTGACAAGCAAAAGTGGAGGCAGTTGAGTTTGTTTCCAAACCACAATAACAATATGGGAGCCATTGAATCTCAAGTCTACATTCATGAAGCAAGTGTTTGGGGTTGCAAGTTCCCAAGATTGAAGTGGGATCCAGGTATTTCAAAGATGATAGAAAATGGGTTTGCATTTTTTTTAGGGCAAACAAATTTGGGAAGGGCGAACTATAATGTCTCATTTTTTAAAAATAAAATAATAATATTATTAAAATAAAAAGTATTTTAAATACTTTAAATAAAAGTAATCATATGCCTTAGTTGCCAAAAGTGAATATGTCGGCAACTCCTTTTTATTTTGATTTGTAATAAAAAAGGGGACTCCTCTAATTTGATATAAGTTCGTTCTTAATTTAGAAAGTATATTGGAGGGAAAGGATATAAAAAGAGGAAAGAGATTCATTTTGAAGGATCATGTTATGTTTATGAATTGAATTGAGTTTCAACATGAAATGCTTGGCTTATATCCATTGAAGATGACAATCTTTACTGGAAACCTGAAGTTAAGGATAGAAACCCTTAACCTCATTTGGGCAGCTTTATTTCAGATGTTGCAATGTGCATAATTGATCAGTTTGGGATTCCTAAGGCATCATCTTGTGGAGCACTGCAGTTGACCAAGTCCTAAGAGTGAAGTGTGGTTGTTGGAGACCCTCTTGGAGGGTGGCGAATCACTTTGAAGGGTTTTCTGAAGTCAATGACCCATTTGGAGGCCTTTTCAACAGTGGTGACCCACTTTTGGAGGAAAATCTGCATGTTATTGGGGTGGATTATTGATATTTTGATATTTTTGTCATCAAACAATAAACTGGTATTTATTTGTGAATTTTAGACCTATAGATGCATGAAAAAATCAGATTTGAAGAGGTTTTGTGGGTTGTAATTATTCTAAAATTTTTGGCAATTATTTAATGGTAAAATATTGCAATTTGTGCCTTGGTTTCATATTTATAGGATTTTGAATTTTTTGTCAAGGTTTGATATAAAAGAATCGGAAATTTATATTGTATGTATGGTTAGTGTTTGTTGGGAAACCTCTTTGGTTCTAAATTTGTCCAAAAAGGGACATTACAACCTACTAGACATGGAATTACTTTATGACCCTAATGTATGGGAACAAACATAAGACACATTAAGGAGGTGTTGACGCAATGGATTGTACCCTTGACAGGAGGCTGAGCTCCTATCTTCCACGCATCACAATGAAAACTCCTCTCTTGCCTGGGGTCTGGCAAAACTGAGAGGAGAGTCTCTAAATAAGGGCTAGCTCCCTTTGATGCATCTGAGTTATTTTAGTAATGTGGCTAATATATATATATATAGAGAGGGGGTTGAAAAGGGAGAATGACTACTAAAAAATAGAACCTAACATAAGCTGGTGATGCACCAAACAAGTTTGATCTACTCATACTCACTTTGAACCATAAGAATACATACATACACTTTAACTGGTAAAAGGGAGGTTTTAATGGAAACACTCAGAAAAGAACTTATCATAGGCGCTGTAGGAAAAACACACTGTCTGGTAGCCTTCTTCTGCCTCTGTGCTCCAAACACAGCTCTTCTTGTCACTTGCAGGAATGGCACTTTGTCTATACCAGGTGTGTTGGTATCAAACCTGTGAAAGCATTAAGAAGAAATGACTGAACACAAGGCTAACACTCAGAAATACTTAGAGATATATCCAACCAAAATAGAGGTAAAAAATGCGTATTTTATTGATTGTAGGTGAAAATTGGTAGGGCTTCGCCTTACAATATGAGAGATGTTTTTCTCAAATGAGAAGCTACAATATATATATAGAGAAGAAAACAAAAGCATCCCTTTTGGAAAAGACTTTGGCTCCTTTTGACAAGTGGCCCACGTGTGCTGAGAGCGTTGGGAAGAGGAAGCCGCTGAAAGAGAATGCTTTGTCGGCTCCGATTTTGACTTCAAGCATTTAAAAAACATAGGCCGCGTCGTTTGTCTACAAACAAGACCACTCCTTCAAGGCATTTACGTGGTTTGTCTACTCATCAATGCAAAGTGGAGAAAAACGGATTGCACCATTCATTGTTCACGCCCCTTGATGACCACTTGGCAGACATTGTGTCAACCGTTGGAGTAACTCCTTGAGTTGACACCTTCCTTTGCCACTTGGACTGTTTTGTCCGTTTCTGCACTTGGCTCTTTTGTCTCTTCTTGACTTTGTCTTTTCTGGCTCCTTCGGCCCTCGGGGGCTATCTTCTGCTACTTCTTTGGCTCTTTGGGCTCTTTCATCAGCAGGTCACTGAGTTCATTCTTAACCTTTGTCTTTTTCCAGCTTCGTCTTTTCCTGGTTTTGTCTCTTCCTTTTGGCCTTAAGCCTTTGAATTCCTTCGGGTTCGTGCCTTTCATTTTTAAAAAACCAACGGTTACTTCATGGTCGTAAAGTTGACGTCTACGCACTTATCGCCATTTGAAAGCCAACGGCTATTCTGTTGTCCTAAACTTGACGTCTGTGGTCCCGTCACCCCTTGGTCAATTCCTTCGGCTTTTTCCTTTGGTCGGGCTTTTGCCCTTGAAACCTGCCGAAGGGAAGGTGTCCCTTCGAGCCTTGAGAAAGGTCCCTTTTGCGGTCATCGAGAGTCCCTCGCAAGGGCACTTGCCCTTCGGGGTACTTCAGGTGGCCTTGGTCTTCAAATCTTTCCTTTAATGCTCAGCCTTTTCTTTCAGGTGGACTTCTTTCGGGCAAAAGTCCGAAGGAATTCCTTCGGACTTTTTGTCCGAAAGAATTTGCTTAGTTCGTTTTGCCACGGGATTTTCTCCCGAAAGAATTCCTTGTTTGTTTCCTTGCTTGTTTCTTTCGGTCGGCTCTTTTCTTTCTAGCAAATTCCTTCGAACAAAAGTCCGAGAGATTTGCCTTGTGAATTCTTCCATGGAATTTCTCCTTCCAAAAGGACAGTCTATGCCTTGTGAATTTCTTCGGACAAAATGTCCGAAGGAATTCCTTCGGACATTTTGTCCGAAGAAATTCAGCCTTTGCTTAAACATTTTGGCTTTTGTCACCACAAGCCAAAATGTCACCAGACGTTTGAACCTCCAACGACTAGTTCACCATGTTGAAGTTGACGTTCTTAGGCCTATCATCATCTTTAGTAATTCCTTCGACTTTTTGCAAAATGAACCTTCTTGAAGGGAAGGTGACCCTTCAGAAAAAAAGAGGTCCCTTTTGATAGCCGAGAGCCATTCGTAATGGGCACCTGCCTTTCGGGTTCCCTTGTCTTTCGAATTCCTTCGGACAAAATGTCCAAAGGAATTCTTTCGAACATTTTGTCTGAAGGAAATGTGCCTTCAAAGTCTCGGCCTTCTCTTGGTAAATTTCTTTGGACAAAAGTCTGAAGAAAATCTTTCGGGCATTTTGTCCGAAGGAATTTACCTTTGGTTTCTCCATGGATTTTCTTCGGACAAAAAGTCCAAAGAAATCATTTGTCTTGCCTTGTCACTTTTTCCGAAGGAAACTTCCCTTTCAGCCTTCTACCTTGATCTCTTTCAAATGTGTTATCTGTCAGACTCTGCAAGGGCACCTTGGGTCCAAAGTTGTCCTTCGGAGCTTACTTGAATGGTCCCATTTGTCACTTGCCTGCCCTCCGCAAGGACACTTGACCTTCGGAGCTTTGTGAAAGACTTTCGTCTCTTTAAAACTAGCCCATTCCTTTGCCAAAAAAGGCTTGTCCAAGGTAATTGATTAAAGCAAAATAAGCCCAGATCAACCTAAAAACCTACAGGGCTCAGATCACTCAGCGCTTTATAAGAACAGGGCGATTACAAAAGTGAAAAAAACCACAATTGTAGTAAGGTGAAGACATCAGAGACTGACTGCTCAGGACATCAGGGAAAGAAAAGGGAGATCGTTTTTTGGCCTACAGGACCAAAATTTGGTCAACATATTTGACGATTCACAGAGAAAGCATGCCTGCTATGCTTAAGAAAATCGGTGGCTTACAAGTCTATTGGGCACGGAGTCAGAATACAACCTAAAACGCTGACAATAACCTTGAGGAACTTAAGAATCAACACGAAGCTTTTACCCCAAAAGGGAAAGACACGCACACAAGGCTAAAAACGCTACAAACATGCACAAAAGAACTTAGGAAAAACAAGGGAAAAAATAGAGAAAATATGTACATAACAAGAGAAAGATCAGTGACAATGCTTAAGATATATCTCATTAACTGGGATATGTAGTTCCCCGCCATCCAAACTAGAGAGTTGGAATGTGTTATGTTGCTTGCACTAAATGATGATATATGGACCACTCCATAAGGCGTCGAACTTCATGTGTTTTCCAGGTTTAGCTCAGTGCTCATCCCATTTTAAGACAATGTCGCCTTCTGAGAAGCCTTTTGATGAAGATTTCTTATCAAAATGCTTCTTCGTTTGTTGTTGACGGCTGGACATGGAAACCATGGCTTGGTCTCTTGTCTCCTGAAGCTCCATTAATTCACAAAGTCTGGCCTCCATGCTGTCGCTTTCTTCCAATTGCAGCTGGTGGGCAAGATCCAAGACTGGCAATTCAAGCGAAATAGGAAGTTTAGCTTCCCTTCTATACACAAGTGTGTATGGTGAATTACCAACTGCTCTTTTTGGAGTGACCCTGTCTGCCCATAGCGATGTTTTCAGCTTGGCGTGCCAAGTTCTCTGATTTTCCTCCATTGTCCTTCTAATGATCCTGATCAGATTCTTATTGGTGGACTCAGCCAGCCCATTTCTTTGTGGATAGTAATTGGAAGAAGTACTAAGGTAGATGTCGTATTCTAACACCCACTCGCTTGTTTTGGTTCCCAAAAAAGCCAATGCGTTATCTGAGATGATGGTAGTTGGAACTCCAAATCTTGTCATCAGGTCTTCATAAAAGTCTAAGACTGCACTTTCATTGGCTTCCTTCAAAGCAACAGCCTCTACCCATCTCGTGAAGTAATTTTTAGCAGTCAAAACCCACTTGTGGCCAGCACTAGAATGAGGGTTGATCATTCCTATGAAGTCTATGCCCCATTGCATGAACGGTTGTTCTACTTGAATAGGTTGCAGAGGCATTGCAGTGAGTCATTGCTTTCCATCAAAAAGGGCACATTTCTGGCACTTTCATATTCAGGCATGAGTATCTCTGAATAAAGTGAGCCAAAAGTAACCAGCCTTCATAATCCTTGTAGCTGTAGGTTTAGGAGCAAAGTAGCCACCAACTGGCCCGTCATGAAATTCGGATAGTTCCCTGTTGACTTGATTTGAGTCTATGCATCTCAAGAATACTCCTAAAAAAACTTTCTTAAACAACACCCCATCAACTAGGACATAAGGAAGCGACTGGAGCCTGATATACCTTCTCTTAGTCCTATCAAGGCCCTGTGGACACTCACAAGTGAGAAGGAAATGAGTCATATCTTGTGCCCAGTCCTTTATGACTGCAGGTTCTTCTGCTGTAGCTTCATCATGGAGTAACAAAATGCCCTCTTTCTGTTGTTTAAGATCTATAGCGAGGTGTTCACACAACCCTCTTCTCCTTACCAGTTTGGTTGTTTTGATATCCACATCATATTTCATTACCTTGGTGATCCATCCTGCCCTCTTTTCATTTAAATCACGGTTAATCAAGACATCTTGACACAAGGATGTGGTACCATGATATGAACTTTGTTGTTTGACAACATATGTCTGAATTTTTTTAGGCTTTGTATAACTGTAAGTTTTTGCTTTTCAACATATGTGTACCTAATTTCAAAACCTTCTAGACCTTGGCTAAAGAATGCACGAGACTGTTCAAGGTTTTCATCATTTGCTTGAGTGAGCATGGCGGAGATTACCTCTTCATTTTCGAAGGTGTAAAGGTTGAAATCCTTGAAGAAGTCAAGACTGATCAAGGTGAGAGCCTGGGCAATAGCTTGCTTAATCCCTTCAAAACTATCATTTCTTTGTGCTGTCCATGCAAACTTCTCATCCTTCTTCAACATGGAAGTTAGTTGCTTGACTATCTCAGCAAAATTAGGGATAAATCTCCTGATAAAATTTATTCTGCCAAAGAAGCTTTGCAGATCCTTCTTGTGCTTAGGTAAGGACAGTGTTAGGATGACACGTACTCTTTTTGGAACAATGGTCAAGCCCTTTTTTGAAACAATATGACCAAGGAGTTTGCCTTCATGGATAGCGAACACATTTTTTTGGGTTGAGAGAGATACCAAACTCTCTACATCTCTCAAAGATTTGCCTCAGGTGTTTCAGATGTTGTCCTGCATCCTTAGAGAAAACTGTCACGTCGTCAAGATAGACCAATACAATATTATTTATCAGACCCTAGAAAGCCATGTCCATGGCTCGCTGAAAGGTAGCTCCAGCATTTCACAGTCCAAATAGCATCTTATTATAAGCAAAAGTTCTCCACTTGGTAGTGAAGGCTGTCTTGTACTAATCACAATCTTGCACTAAAATTTGATTGTACCCTGAATACCCATCTAGGAGGGAGAAACGTTTACTCCCTATCACCATTTGGAGGATTTGCTCCATACTTGGGAGGGGATAGTGATCTTTTAACGAGACTTGAGGACTCTAAAATCGACACACAGTCTGATCTCCCCATTCTTCTTCCTAACAGGGACTAGATTAGCCAACCAAGAAGAGTGTTTGATAGAAAAAATGATTTTGGACTCAATTAGTTTGGTGAGTTCCTTCCGCATGAGAAGCTCAATCTTCGGATTGATAGGCCTTTGTTTTTGTTTGATGGGTTTGGTGCCTTCCTCTAGCTCAATGGTGTGTTGGGCCAAGCTTGGGTCAAAACCCTTCAGATCGGTATACTCCCAAGCAAAAACATCACAAACTTTTGGCATAGCAAAATAAAAGAATGTCTTTCATCATTTGTACATAACTTCCCAAGTGCAAGCAGCCTGTTCTTGAATATTTTGACTCTTTCGTAATTTTCTTTCTTGGTTGTGATGTTTGCTTTGTCATTTTTCAGTTGGTCATCCTCATTGAAGATGCTTTCGAGAGTGACCAAACCCTTGGGAAGTTTGTTGTTCTTCAGCTGAACAATATAGCCATCGTACTGCTGCTACAGCGTGGATTGATTCTTAGAAGCAAACTCAGCCTCTTGCAAGAAGAGTGCTATCTGCTAATCACTGTCAAACACTTGTCAATTGGTGACGTTATCAGGTATAGAAGATCTTATTACCACATTTAAATGATGTGGATTGCTATCCCGACTTATTTCTTTGAGAATGTCAAACTGAGCACCAACTGCAACTAGTCTGTCTGCCTGCTTATTTTGTTCTCTTGGAATGGAAATAATGTTGAAAGCAAGAAAACTCTCTACTAGGTCCCACACCCTATGCTTGTAAGACTTAAGCAAAGAATTATTGGTCAAGTTTCGACCTCTCACCTGGTTTACAATTAACTCAGTCTCCAAAAATTTGCAATTCTTTTATTCCTCTTTTCCTTTTCCATTCTAAACTATGAATGAGAGACTCGTATTCTGCAACATTGCAAGTGCAGGAGAATTAGAACCTGAAAGTTGAGAAGTATTTCTCCTTTGAGGGTGAAATTAAAATTACTCCACCACCAGCTCCCAATTTGATTCTTGAGCCATCGAAGAAGAGTTGCCATAAACCCGAGCTCTCTTGGTTTGCCTTCATCAAATTTGGCATGAAAGTACCTTCTTCATGCATGCAATAAACTCCAAGACCTACCTCTTCGATGAACTTGTATGGGCCATGTTCAAAATTGTCACTTCCCCATTCATTTAAAAGCAGGTTAGCAACTCCAAAGGAAGAGGGTGGAGATTGGTCTATTTGGAATTCTTCTTCATCAATGATGGCGTAGCTGACGTTTGCCACCTTGAGTGAGTATGACTCTAGATGATCTTTGTGGATGAGCTCCAACTCAATCTTCACTTTAGTGCCATATTTGGTTTTAAAATCCATGTAAGACCAGTTTACTGCTAAGTACCCACCTATTTTAGACGTGAAATCCCTGGATAAGCAGAGAGCAAAGTAAGGGGGAACATCTGTCACTACCACATCGTGGAGAATGCAGAAGGTTGGATAGACGTGAAGCGTTAGATTCAAGCCTCTTACCACTCTTAATATTTTAGCTGGTGATCCATCTAACTGTAGGACTCCCTTGGTCATTTCCTCATATTTGAGTCCCAGCGTATCTGCTATGCATTTGGACATTACTGAGGTGCTTGCTCCACTGTCAATAATGCAATTGTGAACCAAAAAATCTCCGATGACTAAGGATAGATAAAAAGGAGGAACCTTTTCATCCTTCTTTGCTTGACCTGCCATGGAAGGGTGCCCATTCATAATCAACACATTATCGACCTTTGCTAGGACAGCTTGTTCATTCAGCGCATGCAATTCCTTCTGGAGTATATCCTTTTGTCTCGGCATTGCTAAGAAATCCCACAGTGAGATATTCATGTGCAACTTTTTCATCTGATCGACCACATTGATCTGAGGGTTGCTTCCTTTTGAATTTTCTTTGGGAGCATTTATAGCCTGAGGTGCAAGCCGAGAAATTGAGGGTGCAACCAATGGCTTGTAATTTGGAAACTTCTGGTTCACTTGTGATGAAAAAGATGCTACGGAAGCTTGAGTAGTTGCCTGTGCTTCCTCCATAGCTCTCTTTTTGGACCTAGTATTGGCTACAACACAATCACCCTAGCTATTCAGACTCCCCACATAATTGACTGCATAGAATTCTCTTTCCAAGTGATTCATGAGAGTGAAATCAGACCGAGCCTGCCTGTTGTCCATCCCAGGTTGTATTGACGCCTCAAAACTTGGAAACTGGGCTGTTTGATTGTCTTGCGTGTTGACATATTGATTTGGCAACTCATTAGTATACGCAACCTGTTCTTGACCATACCCCAGGGGTGGGCAATTAAGTTGTTCCTGTACCAAATTATTTTGAGTGAGAACAAGAGCTTTGGATGACGAAGGGGCATCTGGGTTATAACCTTGATATGATCTGGCTTGGGTAATCTGACCCTGTCCCTAGTTATAATTTTGGAAAGGCGGTCTATTCATTTGTCTGAACTGCTGGTATCTTTGATTCGGCCGATAGCTTTGAGCTTGTTTCCTTTTGAGAGCCACTAATTCATTGGTTACAATTTGTAACAAACTCATAACTTCATGGAGGTTGTTTGGCGAAGTAGCAGTCAGCTTTTTACACCAGGCAGAGGAGCTAAGGTGGGTACAGCAGTCTGAATAGGGGGTGGTAATTCGGGAAAGAGCGGCATATGAGGTCTAAGGGCTATCTTTCCTGCTTGCACCAGACAATTTTTCGTGGCTATGGCTATTTCATAGGCAGTAGGTAACACTTGTCCTCCCATGGACTGTATCATGATAGCAATGTCATTGTTCAAAGCCTTTAAGTAGTAAAGGAAAGCATAGCTTGGGGTCGGCCCTACTAAAATGGGGATTCTGTCCCAGGTCTTTTGGAACTTGGTATTAAAATCCTGCATAAATTCATGTGGAGCTCTTTTCATAGTGGTCAATTGCTCAGCAAGAGAGAGGTGGTCACTCTTCTCCCCGAATCTATTTGTCAAGAGGGCGCCTAATTCGTTCCATGAGCCAACTGAGTTCATAGGCAAGGTCCCATACTAGTCCAAAATTTTATCCTTAAAAGACAATCCCAGTAACCTGATGGCTATGTTCTCTTCGGTGACATTATGAATGTTACAGAGGTTGGCTATATTTCTGATATGCTCAATAGCAGTAATAGGCCCCTCTCCATTAAAAAGAGGAACACTCTTAAGGGCTGTCCCTAGGATTGGGTCGTACTGCAGAAGGTTTAAAGGGCTTTGACCATGGAAGGCTACAAAAGGTAAATCCATGGCGATGACAGGGTTCAACCAGGGCCTTTTCGTGTATGTATATTTTATGACAAATCTGAAAAATTGATTTGTTGTATAGGGATGAGTCCTTGCAAACCTTAGCCGCTTTGTTGAGTTTAAGAGCAGCTCAACAAACTCGAAAGGGACACCCTTAGCAGAAGATCTTGTGGTGACCTTAGGCATGGGATGCCAGGATGATCTATGGTCGAAGATTGGGTTTTTAAAAATGGAGTCACCAGATGCTGGGTTAGTTTGCTCACTCTTGCAGTAACAGGGCCAGCACCAATCCTGGAACTTCTCTGAGCATCAAAAATCGTCCCACCGAGCATGCCAAAAACTATTGATGCTGTGGATTGCACTCTTAGAAAGAAGGCTCAGCTTCTCTCTTCCACACGGCACAATGGAGGCATTCCTCTTGTTGTGGGCTTGGCAAAATCGAGGAATGAATCTCTAGGTATGGATTAGCTCCCCATGATGCATCTTTGAGGTCCTTAACTACTACTATTAATAATGGGGGGGTGAAAAGAGAGGATATAACAAAAGCAGAACCTATCTAAAACGGTGATGCACCAAATGATTCAATCTACTCAGCTTATATCAACACTTTTTACCAACAGAGTGAACAGACACTTCATCTGAACAAAAGACCAGACTGCATGGGCGCTTTAACAAGAGGTTTAATGGAGATACAAAGAAAAAGAACCTACCATAGGTGCTGCAAAAGCACATTGTCACATAATTGCTCTTCTGTCTCTATGCTCCAACTTGGGCACTTCTTGTTAACCTGCAAAAATGGTTTGAGATATACTAGATATACTAGTGTCGATCTATGAAAGCATCAAGATGAAATGACTAAACACAAAGTTGATACACAGACATACTCAGAAGTATAACACATTAGATGGAGGTAAAACACGTTCTTTTGATTAAAAAGTAAAAATTTGGCAAGGCTTCGCCTTACACAAGTGAGATACTTTTTCAAGCTGAGAGGTTACAATATATAACATTAAGGAAAAGACTCCTGGTCTCCCAGAAAACAAGCAGCCCATACTGTATTAAATCCCTGGGAAAAAGGAATCTGTTCATGCTGTTGTCATCCTTCCATAAATAGTCTGAAAGAACCATGTTGTAGATGTCACATATATTGACTTTGCTGCTTAAGTTGTATTAAATGTTCCTGCTAAAGCATGGGTCGCTTTGTTGTTTGAAAGACAAGGCCGCCTCTCTATAAAACTTATGCGACTGTCTGCTTATCAATGCTAAATGAAAAAAAATGGGCCGCGCTATTGAATGCTTGCGCTCCCTTTGATGACCACTTGGTGACCACTTGGTGGGGACTATTTCATCTGCAACAATAACTTCTGTCGACGCCTTCTGTGCCACCTAGACTACTCTATTCATTCATGTGCTACTTCTTGTCTTTTTCTGGTAACTCAGCTCTCAGGGCTATCTTTCGTCTCCTCCTGGCTCCTTTCCTAGCAGGTCACTGAGTCTATCTTCGGGTCTTATGCCCTTTGAATTCCTTCAGGCCTACGCTCATGAGTTCTTTCGACTTCTCTTCAACGGTTGACGCATCCCATCAAAATTGATGTTTGCAGGCCTGTCACCATTTGAAAACCAACGGTTATTTCACTATCTTGAATTTGACGTTTGCAGGCATGTCACCAGACGTTTGAACCTCCAACGACTAGTTCACCATGCTAAAGTTGACGTTCTCGAGCCCATCATCATCTTTAGTAATTCCTTCGGCTTTTTGCAAAATGAACCTTCCCGAAGAGAAGGTGACCCTTCGAAAAAAAGGTCCCTTTTGATAGTCGAGAGCCCTTCGCAAGGGCACCTGCCTTTCAGGTTCCTTCGGGTTCCCTTATCTTTCGAATTCCTTCGGACATGAAGGAATTTCCTTCGGATAAAATGTCCGAAGGAATTATGTGCCTTCAAAGTCTTGGCCTTCTCTTGGTAAATTTCTTCGGACAAAATTCCGAAGGAAATCCTTCGGGCATATTGTCCGAAGGAATTTACCTTTGGTTTCTCCATCGATTTTCTTTGGACTTTTTGGATTTTCTTCAAACAAAAAGTCCAAAGAAATCCTTTGTCTTGCCTTGTCACTTTTTCCAAAGGAAACTTCCCTTTCAGCCTTCTGCCTTGATCTCTTTCAAATGTGTTCTCTGCCCTCCGCAAGGGCACCTTGGGTCCAAATTTGTCCTTCGGAGCTTGCTTGAATGGTCCCATTTGTCACCTGCCTGCCCTCCGCAAGGGCACTTGACATTCGAAGCTTTGTGAAAGACTTGGCGTCTCTTTGAAACTGGCCCATTCATTTGCCAAAAAAGGCTTGTCCAAGGTAATTGCTTAAAGCGAAATAAGCTCCAAATCAACCTGAAAACCTACAGGACTCAGATCACTCGACTTTTTATAAGAACAGGTCTATTACAAAAGGAAAAAAACCACAATTGCAGTAAGGTGAAAACATCAAAGACTAACTGCTCAAGACAGCAGGGAAAGAAAAGGGAGACCGATTTTTGGCCTGCAGGACCAAAATTTGGTCAACACAAAGTGAATTTAAAATGTCTATGCTGGGAGAACTTTCTTTCTTGGTCTACAAATTGCACAAACCAATTAAGGGATATTCATATATCAAACCAAGTATGCAAAGAAGATGCTCAAGAAATTCAGAATGGAAGACAGCAAACTAGTTAGTACTCCCATGATAACTGGATGCAAGCTGAGCAAAGAAGATGAGTCCCCTGATGTGAATAATATTATGTATAGATCAATGATAGGCAGCCTGTTGTACCTAACTGCATTAAGAAGAGACATCCAAGCTGTATGCATGGTTGCAAGATTTCAAGCAGCTCCCAAGGAGTCACATGTCAATGTTGTCAAAAAAATCTTTTAATACATCAAGAGCACAATTGACTATGGTCTGTGGTACCCTACAAGTGAAGATCTCACTTTGATTGCATATGCAGATGTAGATTGGGCAGGGAGTGTGGATGACAGGAGAAGCACTAGTGGTGGTGCATTCTTCCTTGGAAATAGACTTGTGTCATGGCTGAGCAAAAAGCAAGAATCGGGTATGCTTTCTACAGCAAAATCAGAGTATGTAGCAACAGCAGCACGTTACACCCAAGTCTTGTGGATGAAGCAAACTCTCAGAGACATCAAGGTAGAATACCAAGAACCTATTTCTATCTTTTGTGATAACTCAAGTGCCATGAACATATCTAAGAATCCAGTGATGCACTCCAGAACCAAGCATATATTCATCAAATATCATTTTCTGAAAGAAAAAGTTGCAGATCAAGAGGTCAAAATTGAGTATATGCCAACAAAGGACCAAATTGCAGATATATTTACCAAACCTCTTCCCAAGGAACAATTTGTGTATCTAAGAGAGAAGTTGGGAGTAGTGGCTCCCACACCACATCACTAGCTTTTAGTGATAGGGCATGAATCTGGGGGGAGTATTGAAGGAAAATTATTAGCTCCTAGATTAAGAGAAAAGGTAGTTTGGTGAGATAGCTACAGTCCCTTTGCTATGTGATAACAGAGGAGGAGACACAAGTGTGTTGGCTCTAGATCATTATACCTATCTATAGAGAGATATGTCGATTATTGATTGGTCTTTCAGACCAATGCTATATACATGATCTTTTGAGGAATAATGGAGCCAGAGAAATCAGATTTGAATGCATCTAACTAAGATTTAGGCAAATGTGCCATTGCCCGGGAATTTCTCTCAAAGTGCTCTAACCAGCTAGGTCCAAGGATCAGAACAGCCAAGCTGACAGTAAAGGAGCAGCCTGTTTCCATGTTATGGCAAGGACTCTTTGTCATTAATCTCAAAGGGGGAGAAAGCAAAATGATGAAGGAATGAAAAAGGGTAGTCATTCTGAGGACTGAAGAAGAGTAGTCATTTTGAGGATGTTTTGCCATCAATGACAAAGGGGGAGATTGTTGGCAATATTGAGTGTCATGGTGTACAAGGAGATTGTTGTTTGTAATCTTGTCATTGATGTCAAATGATGAATGTTCTATCAGGCATTAATGACAAAGGTGTTGAGCTATGTTGAGTTGAACAGATCAGTTGTAGAATCCTCATGGAGATTGTATGTGCACCTTGATTGCTAGAATAGTCATGTGAATGCCTCTGCTAGTTTGTTGAATAAGGCTTAGTACACAGTTTGTTAGTGACTACATTTGCATTTATGGCAGCATCTGGAGGAAACAATCACACCAGGCTACTCAGGTTTGTGCCTATTCCTTGTGGTCCAAGTTTTGAGTCATGCGGATGGAAGGAGCAAAAGTTATGCAGGTGCAAAGTAAGGCTCCCAAACAATTGAACGGTGTTTGAACACTTAGTCGATTTTATAATCTTGGGAATTCTGTCGAAAAAGTATCTTGGAGAATTCTTTCAGAAATATTAGTTGAGTCAATTCTTTCAAAAATATTGGTTAAGTCAATTCTTTCGAAAATATTGGTAAAAACAATTCTCTCGGACAAAAAGCTCGCAGCAAATAAGGGAATTCTTTCAGGAAAATGTTAAAGGCAATTCTTTCAGAAAAATTGTCTCGACGGAAAGTTCGGAAGGAAATGACTCTTGTGCAAAAGTTCTGAAAGGTACATTTCAAAATGCCGAAAGGAAAGTGGACCTTTACAAAAATGCCGAAGGGTATTTTGCAAAAGGCCGAAGGGTAAGTGGACCTTTACAAAAAATCCGAAGGATATGTAGATGCTTTCAAAAAGCCGAAGGGTACATTTGCAAAGTGCCGAAGGGTATGTGGACCTTTACAAAAAGGCCGAAGGGTACATTTGCTAAGTCCCAAAGGGTATGTGTCCTACATAGAATTTCTAAAAGAAATAAGCAAAGAAATGAAGGGCACTTAGACATTCTTTGGGGGAAAGTGTCCCGAAGGGCACTTGGACAAAAAGCCCGTGGAAATTGTACCGAAGGGCACTCGACAAAAAGCCCGCGAAAATTGTCTCAAAGGGGACTCGGCCAAAAAACTTGCAGAAATTGTTCCGAAGGGGACCTTGACAAAAAGCCCGCAACATTTTTTCCGAAGGATAGTTCAAAGAAAGAGAGGACACTTGCAAAAACCCAAGGGTAGTTCGAATGAAGGGAAAGGACACTTGGGCATTTGCCCAGAGACACAGGGAACTTTCACAAGTGCCAAAGGACAATTGCAGAAGACACAAGGACCATTACAAAGTTTTCAAGGGATCACTTGGATTGTTTCGGAAAGAATATAGGGCAAGTGGACATTTACAAAGTTCTTGAAGGGTGCTTTATCAAAGCTTCCAAAGGAGAGGACACTTGCAAAGTTCTGTAAGACTATTTGCAAACTCCCAAAAAGTATATAGGCAAAGTTAAAGATCGAGCATGTCTGAAGAGATCGACGAAGGGGAAGCATCTCCAAGACACCGAAAGAAATGAGATAAATTCAACGTGCCAAAGTTTATCAACACAATAGAAAAATTAAGGTCGAGCATATCGAATATAATCGAAAGGAGCGAAAGCGAGCCGATTATATAGAAAATATCGAGATACAAAAAGGAGCTCGATGGTTAGACTTGGCGCGAATAAAGAAAAGGCCCGCATTTAATATGTTCTCAGCGGACAAATGAAGGAACAGACAAACCCTGTGAATGATTACACAAAGCTCGAGATTGATCGATCCAACCAATCAATTCTCGATTAAAGAAATGACACAGTTATGACTTGATTCCAACAATTGCCAAAAATAGAAAAGAGAGTTGAACATTGCAATGTGATGCATGAACCAAAGACACGGGAAAGCGTATAAGTCAAAGTCACATTGAATGACAACTAGTTAAGTGCAATTGAAGTATGAATGCAATTGGAGACATGAAACTAGATTCATTGTATATACACGACTTCAAAAACATTATTGTTGTTGTCGCTGTCATCGCAATTTTGAGAGTGAGTCAAAGGCTGTCGATAAGAGATACATGCAAACAGTAAAAAGGCAAAAGAAAAAGGGGGAATGAAGTGTCTCTGAATAGAATAGAATATATCCAGACATATGTAGACAAAGTTGTTGGCAATTTAAGCAAGGAGACAATTGACAAGTTGAATATCATGATCCAGAAAGCAGTTCGAGGACTAAAGAATTGTCATTATTGTCTAAGGCAGCATGGAATTGTCATTGATGTCAAAGGTTGATGTCATTGATGTCATTGAGACTGAAAATGATCATGCATTAATGCCAAAGGTTTGAGTTGAGTAGACTTGTGGAGTAAATCGGGTTTGTGAAATGCTCTTATAAAATAAGTAAAGCAGTCTCAAAACTCCGAATTGGTCTAATAAAGTTGGTCGGGTTTATAGAACGACTTTACTTCTTTCATGTTTATAAGTGAAGCAAAGTCAAAAACCTGAAGTGGTCTATAGGAGTTGTTCGGGGTTCTGAAGTGGCTTGACTTGGTCAGGATTCTGGAACAACTTTACTTCTTTATGTTTTATAAGTCAAGCAATGATAAAAACCCGAGTTGGTCTAAGAGGAGGTTATCAGGTTTCTAGGATAGCTTTACTTCTCCTATGTTTATAAGCTAAGCAATGTGGGAAACCCGAAAGGGTCCAGCAAAAAGGTAATTGGGGGTTTGCAAGCACGTTACTTCTTTCTATTGGTAAGCTAAGTTAAAAACCCGAAAGGATCTAGACGAAGTAATAGAGATTTTGAAGAGGGATTGCTTCTCTCAAGTTGATGAGTCAAGTAATGTCAAAAACCTGAAAAGGTCTAGAAGAGGCAATCAGGATTTCTGAGTGGCTTTACTTCTCTTACGTACATAAGTCAAGAAGGATGGAAAACCCGAAATAGTCTTGAAGAATTCCTTCTTCTTTCGAAAAAAGTGACAAGGACAATTCTTTCGAAAAAAATGTCAAGTCCCTTCAAAAAATTGTCCCTTAACAAAAATCCGAAGGGTATCTTTTGAACGTTCCGAAGGGCAAGTGGACCTTTTCAAAAAGTCTGAAGGGTATCTTTTGAACGTCCCGAAGGGCAAGTGGATCTTTTCAAAAAGTCCGAAGGGTATCTTTTGAACATTGCAAAGGGTATGAGGACAATTGAAAGATTTTCGAATGGTAGTTCCGAATAGAAGCCAATGACGAATTCTTCCAAAGAAATTGGAGGACACTTCAAGATGAAATGGACCCGGATAAAAAGTCCGCAGAAATTGTTTCGAAGACACAAAGGCCCGCAACAATTTGTATAAAGGAACCTTTCAAAGGATTAAAACAAGGTTAAAAGACGAGCAAGTCTACAAGGATCAATGTTGCAAGGAGCGTTACAAGAATGCCGAAGAAAATAAGATCACGCCAACATGCCAAAGTTTAACGCACAATAAAAAAGGTAAAGATCTGTTGGGTGAATATTTTGTCGACCAGCTAACTGGCATTCAAAATAGTTCCTATCACCACAGCATAGAGAGGTTGGTCGTCCAGATGTGCAGGTTTACTGCATCACAAGGGGACAAATATCTCCTCTCATCAAGGGGAGGTTCCCTATTAAATATGCGGAGGCTATATACTATATAAATAAGCTGAAAGTAAGACACAGGGGTGGGATAAACCATCCATCTCTCTTCTTTCAGAGATGATGCTAACAAACAGAGGGAAAAATCCTAGTGAAAACACTGAAGGCACTTCTCTTTCAGAAGTGTTCTTGCAGGAAACAACAGGAGTTCTTTCAGGTAAGATAAAAAATCAGTAACAAAAAGGCGCAGTAATAGCAGGATGAAACAGAATGCAAAGTTTCCACCTCAACTGCCCAAAGAGTGAGATACTAAGAACAATGGGGGCACAAAGTCGTCCCAAGGTCCTTTACATAGAAACGGAAAAGAAAAACACACACTGAAGACAACTATGACAACGCAAAGTCTAAAAGTAGTTGGCTTCAGGACACCTTCCTTATCACCTCCACTAGTTCTGCTTGTTAAATCAAATAAACAAAAATGCTTTCAGAAGACAGACATAAGAACAATCTCCTAAAGTAGCACAGGCTATCACAGCACAAAGTCTGCAAGTAACTTGCTTTCTCATTCAATCAAAGAAATATGAACTACAATCTGAGCTCAAAGTCTCAGTAATGCCTTTCAATTTGGGTAGAGTTTCGCTTTTGGTAAGGGGAAGATCCCCTTTACAAATGAGAGAAAATCCAAACTTATAGCAACTACCCAAGGATTGGCGCCTTTTTCCATGGGACGGCCCATGTTGCAGTCAGCGTCTTCAATGTGTCTCCAATTTTGTCTGGAGAGACCATGCTGAGAACAGTGCGCTGCGATAACTATGACGTGTTCCTTCATCTGATATGTCTCCTCCTTAATATGGACCGTCTTGTCCTTTGCATATTTGTCTTTACTTCATGGAAGAAAACAAGCCGCGTGCTTGGTTTGGTGCGCTCAGAAGTCTACTCGATCCACTGTTTCACCTACTGGAAATAACTCTTTCAAAGATATTTCTGATCCTTTGGTCTCGCTCCTCTCTTCACTGCTTAAGCGCTTCTTTGCTCTTTATAGCCCTTCTTGCCTAAGTCTTTGGGGGGTCCTTTGTATCTTTGACAAGTGGCAAGTTCTGTTGTTATAAAACTCATTAGAAACTACGAAAAATGGGGTCCACGACACGTTTTGCCCGAGCAACTCCAAAAGAGGAACACGGATGCAAACACTTGTCACGTTCTGCTGAGTCATAACAGGACACGTGACGTATTCCGCTTAACTTATAGAAGCTTTAGAAACCTTTGGGGGTCCTGCAGAAGATGACACATGGCGGCTTCCGCTCTGCTTTATAATGGACACGTGGCGGCTTCTGCTGCACTGTCTTTTTCCATCGAGCATTTTTTTCGCAGGCCTTTCTCTTCAGTCGGGCTTTTCCTTCGGACAAAAGTCCGAAGGAATTCCTTCGAGCTCTGCCTTAGTCATTTTCCCACAAAAAATACTTCTGAAAGAATTCTAATGGCTCTTTCTCTTAGTAATTTCCTTCGGACAAAAAGTTCGAAGGAAATGTTCTCTGTCGGCCTTTGAACAAACCCGAAGGAATTATATCTTTTCAGTCAGTCGCTTGGTTCTTCCTTTGAGTTATGCGCTTTATTTGAATTTCAACGGATATTCCCTTACTTTAAATTTGACGTCTACAGGGCTGTCAATGGTCGCTAGCCGCTTGAACCATGTTGAACCTTAAACTTTTGAACCTGCTGAAAGTACATTGGTTCATTGGTTCATCGGTTCATTCTGTCTCTTTTGTTCCATCGCTCCCTTGTTCAATCACTTTCCCACTCCTTGGTTGAACCATCCATTGAACCACCTGTTTGCTGCTTCTCTCTTTGACAGAGGTTGCCTTTGAATCTTTGAACCCATGAACCATTGAACTTTGAACTCTTTCGATTCAAGGTTCAATCGGTTTATTGGTTCATCTGTTCATTCTGTCTCTTTTGTTCCATTTGAACCAAGCACGTTGAACCCGTTGAACCGATGAACCAAAATGGTTCAAGGTTCAACAGTTCAAGCCTTTGAAACTAGTTAAGTGCTCGGAGCCGTGGAACCTTTGAAACAGTTGAACTTTGAACCTCTTACAAAGTGTGGCTAGCTCTTGCAGATGACGTTGAATCTCTGAACCCACTGAACCCGTCGAACCAAAATGGTTCAAGGTTCAACGGTTCAATGGTTCAATCCTTGCTTAGATGCTTGCCGATGGACATTTTTGATTGAACCAAGGCGTCAACCCAATCCTGAAGATGGCCAAGTATTGGAAACTGGTTCTTTTGATTGAACTCGCCTACAGAAGCCTCTGAACCTATTGAACCTGCTAATCCCTTTACTGAAAAAGCTTGAAAAAAGAGGAATTTGAAAGCTCAGAACAAATTTTGAGAAGGGAAGAGAGAAATTTTGGTCTTGTAGGACCAAGATAGCTCATATGTTGTTCCAAAAACGAGTGACATTTTTGGGGACCAACAAGATCGAGCATATCGAGGACAATCGAAAGGTGCGGAAGCGAACCCATCATATAGAAAGCAGCGAGATGCGAAAAGGGAAGAAAAAAAGCTCGATGGCTAATGGCAAAGCAAGAATTAAAATTCATGCTACTTTAAAAGATCAACAACTCACACTTGATCGATGCATTAGATCCAATGGTGCGAAGCAAAGCCAGATTACCATCCGAGTGCACGCACATTTGACAAGATTCAAGAGGTCATAAGGAAAGATCCAACAAAGAAAAGAATGTGAACTTGGCACGACGAAAGAAATAAAAAACCCGCATTTAATGTGTTCTAACTGTTTGTAAAGGAACAGCTAGAATTGGTGATGACCTCGATATATCTTCACAGAGCTTGAGATTAATCAATCTAATTGATCGAGGAAGCGGTGCAGTTAAGAACAGTAGAAGTGCAAATGCCAAAGTTAGTAAAGACATTTGAACGTTGTCATTTGAAGCATGAATCGAGACACGAAGTCAAAGTCACATTGAATACAGATCAGAAGCTTGAACCAATTAAGAGCAGTTGAAGTGTGAACACTTTACAGATAGAAAACCCTAAGATGCATTTGTCTATATATGCTATGAATAGAACATTTGAAAGTGTCTTTTTGCTACTGAGGCGATAAAAATTAGAGTGTTAACTCAAAATTTGTCGAGTGAGGACATATACAGACATCATAAAAAGGCAAAGCGACTAAGGTGTGTCAAAATAGAAGATATCCAAACACAGAGAAAGAGGAAGATAAGACGAGAAGGCACATAGTGTGAAGATGCAGTTACAGACTAGACTTGTAACAAAGAAATTGAACAGGATTCATTTTGAATCTTTTTTGTATTCTAAAGTTGTAGCTTCATATCTCTGATAAGTTGGTGCCATCAGAAAAATTGAGTTGGTGCTCAGTTAGCAAGTTGGTGCTTCTTTGAAGTGGGTGTTTTTGAATGTAACCAGTGAGGTTTGTCTGTAAGACATCTTCTTTGTGAGGCTAGATTAGAATAGTAGTTTTTCTCACCGTGGTTTTTCCCTTTGAGTTTTCACGTAAAAATCTGGTGTTGAGTATTCTTGTGTGTGTGTATGATCTCTGCTTTTGTTCTTTACTTTGCATATACATTTTGTATCTTGTTTAAAAGTTTTTTAGAACTAGGCTTTAGCTCATATACTGATTCACCCCCCTCTCTCAGTAGATAGTGTGTTCAACAAGAGTAAAAAGACAGAAGAAAAAGGTGGAATGAAGCATGTCCAAATAGAATAGAATATATCCAGACATGCAAACAGAGTAAAAAGGCAAAAGAAAAAGGGGGAATGAAGCATGTTTGAATGGAACATATCCAGACATATGCGGATAGAGTAAAACGCTGAGAGAAAAAGGGAATGAAGTGTCTCCAAACAGAATACATCCAGACACCAAGAGCGTAAAGCAGAGAGAAAATGAAGACACAGAATGTGCAGTGTTTGAGCAGTTACAGACTAGACTTGTAATAGAGTAGTAGAGTTGGATTCATTTATGAATCTGTTGTGTATTCTAAAGTTGTAGCTTCATAAATCTGATAGGTTGGTGCCATCAGACAGACTGAGTTGGTGCTCAATTAGGAAGTGGGTGCTTCCCTTAGAGTGGGTGCTCTTGAATGTAACCAATGAGGTTTGCTAATGAGGCATTTACTGTGAAGCTAGATTAGAATGGTAGATTATAACAGCTATTCTCACCGTAATTTTTCCCTTTGAGTTTTTCACGTATAAATCTGGTGTACTATGCTTGTGTGTGTGTGTGTGCTTTCTACATTTGTTCTTTGATATGCATATATTTTTGTATCTTCATTAAAAAGTTAAAGAACTAGTTTTCAACTAATCCACTGATTCATCATCCACAATCACATAGCAGTATTTACCTTTCACTATGCATTTTGTCTCAAAAATGCTCCTCTACCATGGTTCCTCTCTCTGCTCTGTAGTCCTCATGCTGATTTTCTTTGCCATCAAGTTCACTCTTGGCTTCTTGGATGTGCTAGGGCTTGCTGAAATATTTTTCTCATCTTCCCACTCAACTGCAGCAAACTAAATACAAGAATAATCTGCTGCTTCTTGGCTCTTCCTCTTATAGTTTGTGCTTGTCTTTCCTTGTGGACACTCAAAGGCTCTATGTCCATACTCTCCATAGTTGAAACAGTCTCCATCAAAACTAAAACAACTATACGATTCTTCTTACATTTCTTCACCTTCATGCTCCCATGTGGTTCTTGTCTCCTCATACTCCTCTACATCAGTTTATTCACAAGGTGAACAATCTTTACTTTCCTCGTACAAGATAACTTTTTCTTGCATGTATCTATCACTTCTTTTCTGCTCACTGCTATCAGTTCTTGTTGCTTTAATCTATCTTCTCTCCAACTTCTCTTCAGCTTTTAAGGCATATTTGTATGCCTCCTCAACTATATTCAGCCTTAACATACATATCTAATCCTGAATACCTGGCTTCAGCCCATTCACATATATAGCTCCCTTTTCTTTATCCAAATCAGCATGTTTTGACCTTATAGTCAATTTATAAAATTCTTCGATAATTCTTTGGCAAATTTCTCCTTTTGCCTTTTTTCAGCTTTTTCAACAAAGTCAGCTCATAATCTAAATGTATAAATTTACCTTTTAATTTGGCTGTCATTCTATCCCATTCGCTAATCCTAGCTTTGCCTCTCCTGCATCCTTCCATCTGCACCTCTCTCCACCATAGAGATGCATGTCCCTTGAGCTTGGTCAATGCTACCTTAATCCTCCTTGGATCTTCCATCTCATCAAACTTGAAGTACTCCTCCATCTCTGTTAACCAATCAATTAACTCTTCTAGGTTCAATGACCCAATGAAGCTTGACACTCCCACCTACACTCCCTTGCCTATTTGTGATATAGCTTTGAGCAATCTTTATTGAACTCCATATTAATTTGTTGTTCCTTGTCTTCTTGCTTCAGCTCTTTTTTCATCTTCCTCTTCATTCTCATCACCAACAGATGTGAAACCTCTTCTCGTATCAGCTTCAAATTCAGTCATCCTTGTCTGCATAGCCTTTACTACATCCAATACTTAACGCATTTTCTCTTCCACTTCAGTAGCCCATTTTCTCTTCCACTTCAGAAGCTTCATCCCTCTTACCAAACATTGTTTCTACTCTTCTTGTAGTCATTTCAACTCTCTTTAACTTACTAAACATTCATGCAATTTTCTCAAAGTACAACATGGACTTAGACTCAATTCTAAAAATCTCTCAACTCCCCTGTTCTCTACCCACCCATCCTAGATGGAGAACAATGCTCTCTTTCACTCCTTTTCCTTTTACCCACTTTTCCTATAGTGGAGGTCAATGCACAACACCTTCTACCCAACCTCATTTAGCTAGAAGATGTTTTTACATACTCTTACTCACTCCTTGTAATGTCCCCTTTAGGGCCAAACTAAAAAAATCTGATTTTTATTGCAAATCCTTACAACAGAAAATTAAAATGATGGAAATTACTGTTAAATCTTTAGAAAATACATAATTTTTAAGTAAATGCAGCCATAAAATAAACATTGAAAAAATAGTAATTTTATTCACTGTGTCCCATTCAAACCCTAGGATGCTGAAACAATGAAATTGAAACCCTCACAATCTGATTTTTCCTCTACAAAGTGGTTGTACAATAGCAACATGATCTCCCTAGAAACTGTTGACGCAGTGGATTGCACCCTTGACAGGAGGATGATTTCCTATCTCCCACGCATCACAATGGAAACTCCCCTCTTGCCTGTGGGTCTGGCAAAATTGGGGGGAGAGTCTCTAGATAAGGGCTAGCTCCCTTTGATGCATCTGAGTTATTCCAGTAAGTTGCTAATACATATATATAATAGGGGGGTTGAAAAGAGAGAAGGATGCTGAAAAAACAGACCTAACCTACTAGGGTGATGCACAAAACAAGTTTGATCTACTCATACTCACACTCTGAACCATAAGAACACATACATACACTTTAACTGGTAAAATGACCAGACTGTAGGGAGCTTGACAGAGAGGCTTTAATGGAAACACACAAAAAAAGAACTTACCATAGGCGCTGTAGGGAAAGCACACTATTTAGTAACCTCCTACCTCAGCGCTCCAGATACAGCTCTTCTTGTTACCTGCAAGAATGGCGCTTTGTTTATACCAAGTGTATTGGTATCAAGCCTGTGAAAGCATTAGGAAGCAATGACTGAACACAAGACTAACACTCAGACACACTCAGAGGTATATCCAACCAGAATAGAGGTAAAAAATGCGTATTCTATTGATTCCAGGTGAAAATTGGCAGGAGTTCTCCTTACAATATGAGAGATCTTCTCAAATGAGAAGTTACAATATATATAGAGAAGAGGAAAACAAAAGAGCCCTTTTTGGAAAAGACTTTGGGCGCCCTTTGACAAGTGGCCCATGTGCGTTGAGAGCATCGGGAAGAGAAAAACATTGAAAGAGAATGTTGTGTTGGCTATCAGTCTTGACTTTGGCGTTCAAACAATTAATGTGAAAGCATGGGCCGCGCCTTTTTTTCTGCAAACAAGACTGCTCCTTCAAGATATTCACACGGTTTGTCTACTCATTAATGTAAAGTGGAGAAAAAAAAGGTCACGCCGTTTACTGTTTGCGCCCCTTGATGACCACTTGGCTGATACTGTGTCAACCGCTGGAGTAACTCCTTGAGTCGACACCTTCCCTTGCCATGTGGACTGTTTTGTTTGTTTTTGCACTTTGTCTTTTCCTGGTCTCGTGAGCACTCGGGGCTATCTTCTCGGCGGGTTGCTGGCTCCTTGGGCTCTTCTCTCAGAGGTTCTTCATTTTGGCCTTAAGGCCTTTGAATGCATTCGGGTCTGCGCTCAAGCCTTTAAAGATCAACGGCTATTTCATTGCTGTAAAGTTGACATTCACACACCCGTCGTTATATGAAAGCCAACGGCTATTCTATTGCCCTGAATTTGACGGCTTCTGGGACGTCACCGGACGTCTAGATCCCAACGGCTAGTTCACGATGCTTAATCTTGACGTCTTCGGGCCCGTCACCCTCCTTGGCAATTCCTTCAACTTTCTTGTTTGATCCTTCCCAAAGGGGAGATGTCCCTTCGGCTTTGGAGAAGTGTCCATTTTTTGCCGAGAGTCCCCCACAAGGGTACCTGCCCTTCGGGGTCCTTCGGGCTACTTGGTCCTGAAATCCTTCGGACAAAATGTCTGAAAGAATTCCTTCGGACATTTTGTTCGAAGGATTTCTTCCTTTGTCTTTCCCGCTTATTTCCTCAGGCTTTCCCTTCGGTCGGGTTTTCTTCTTCGGTCCAAAGGAATTCCTTTGGACTTTTTGTCCGAAGGAATTGCCTTAACATTTTGCCGTAGGATTTTATCTCGAAAGACATTGTCTTTGCCTTATGAATTTCTTCAGACAAAATGTCCGAAGGAATTCCTTTGGGCATTTTGTCCGAAGAAATTCTCCTTAGACTTTGCTTCTATCTTTGCCTTGCCCTTTTTCCGAAAGAGAACTCTACCCTCCGCAAGGGCAAATCAAGTCCAAAACTACCCTTCGGATTTCTGCAACGGTCCATTTTGCTCATCACCTGCCCTCCGCAAGGGCACTTGTCCTTCGGGCTTTTGGAAGACTTCTTTGAACTTTTCGATTGAACCGACTGATTGAACCGTTCGATTGAACCAATCGATTGAACCAACAATGGTTCAATAGTTCAACGGTTCAATGGTTCAATACTGTATTCTGCTCATTCTATTTGCTGCTTGAACCAACCGCTTTGAACCATTCGTTTGAACCATCCGGTTGAACCAATCGACTAAACCAATTCTTTGAACCAAGTCGTTGAACCAACTCTTTGAACTGACTGATTGAACCAAAGATTGAACCAAATGATTGAACCATCTGATTGAATGGTTCAATAGTTCAAAGTTCAAAATTCAAAACTCTTGGAAAGATCATGTTGTTGAACCACTTTTTCCACCCTTAAGGAAAAGTGTCTTGAATCCTTTTAGCTCTCTTTCCTTGTGAATTTCTTCGGACAAGAGTCCGAAGAAATTTTGTAAAAGACCTTTCATTCTTTGAACTGGTTCATCTTCTGCCGAAAGACTTGTGCAACTCGAATTCAATTGGCTCAGAACAGCAAGGGAAGAAGGGGACCGATTTTGGCCTGTTGGACCAAAAATGGTCAACAGAAACCTTCGCCAAAACCAGTTGCAATAGTCCCAAGGGTTGCATAGCAGTCTATAATAGGGTATGGCAACCTTTACTAGGGCACAACATCCTTTCGTACAATTGAAAACCCTAATTTGTTGATCCGCAAACCCTCAAACAATTATGAAAATTGATAGGTCCTTGCATCCAGCTGAAATCTGGATATTACTTGTTTTATCTACACAGTTGTGATCCCTAGATGGAATCACCCTCGATGGATAATAGGGTTTTTGTCCTCAAACCTAAATCCGAATGATAAGGGTTTTCGTCCTCACAACTTCTACCAACTATAAAGGTTTTCGTCCTTATGCTGAAAATCGATGAATTAAAAGGCTCAATCAATTGAGAAATAATATTGATCATAAATTTGAATGAATACAAATGAGAGAGAACCCTCAATATATAGATCAATTGTCACTTTTAGGGTTAAGGTTACACTTTTCACTTTTATCCTTTTCTTTTATTTTCACTTTTCCTTTTTCTCACCCTTTATTTTTAATAATAATAAAGTAATATTAAGTTAACACCTTTGTAATAAAATAAAAAGTAAGTCACTTAGACAACTGAAAATATTAAATTTATTGTTTTTATTTTATTTGAAGAGGGAACATGACAGTCTGCCCTTCTCAAAAATGGCTTGTGTAATATCCCAAATCAGAATATTGAACCGAAGATCATTGAACCTAGAAGATTTAATTAATTGGTAGACAGAGATGGAGGTGTATTGAAGTTTCAATTGCAATCTGTGCATCACAGATATAGTCTGCAATGGATTTGTTGACTTGAAGCTTGCCATAACACTAGTGCATTTGGTATTGAATTTATGAGGATGAGATTGATTTCTAGTATAAAATGCTCTTCCAAGATCATTTGCAATGATTGAAGCATCAACGTCAATATCCATTGACTGAATATTGCCATGTACTGAGAATTCTCTTTGAATTCCTTTGAGAATTTTGAGCACTAGCGGACTTACAACTTTATCAAAGATATCTTGGTCCATACATTTCAAACTTCTGAGACCCATCCATCCGAAACCAAATACCAATCTATGGTCTATAAGAACCAAAGTCTTCCTCTTCCTTGCACAAACTTGCATTCCCTAATGCTCCTTGACAACAGTCACTAATTATGGAATAGTTTTATCAATTTTATTACCATGCCCCAACACTCCATAGTGCCCTTTTCCCCATGTATAAACATATCCATTAGAAACAAGTGCAGTTGAGTATTCATCTCCAGCTAATACACAAATCACATGAATATTTGTCCCTTTGAAAGTTTGCACAAACCTCCCCTCTGCAAGGGTCTCTTTGTTTTCTCCTGTAAGCAAAAGAAATTCCTCATCTTGGCTTGGCTCTCTATATGGTGGTCGGTAATCCTGAATTCCATGCAACAATTCAATCTTTATGTCATCAAAGGTTTCATGTTTTTTACGGTCTGATCGTTGTTCCATCCTTATAGCATATTCATCAATATCAAGGACCTTTATCAAATGTGGATGATTTTTGACATGTTCAATTGCCATCTCTTGTTGTTCATTATCCGTGTCATTTAAGTCATGCCCCACATCTTCACAATAGACATTCTCGACCATTTTTTTGGCTAGCTCATGATTCCGGATGAATTCTGGTGTTATCCAATGGATCCATGACATGGTTACCAGAGGCAATTGACCAGTTCTTGATTTAATCTTTTTTTTATCAGCTTGTCTAAACAAAGGCAATACTTGCAAAAGAAGCACCATCATTTTTGAGTTTGCTAACTCCTGACACAGAATCTAAATTCCCCTTATAAACCTCTTATAAATTTGATGTCTCTTCATATTCAGAAAGCTCTCCTTAAACATATGAATTCCCTATTTCTCTAGGATAGCTAGGCAAATCTAAAGGTTTACATGTAGTGTTTTGTTTGTTATCCCTAATACCATTGAAAGTCACTTCGGTATCCTTCAACAGGTGAGGTACATTTAATGGTTTTCTGTCTTTCAAGGTTTCAACCTTGGTTTCCTTATTCTTTTGCTCCTTGGTAGGGTTTGGAAATTCAGTCCTTGAATTTTTTGTTTTTCTTTCTTCTGCCCATGCCCTTAACTCCTTTGAATGTTCTTGCATAGCTTGCAACAACTCTAACATGGATTCTTCCATTGTCCTCATTATTCACAGGCTGGCAAGATTACAGCTCTAATACCACTGTAATATTCCGAATGGGAATATTATACGAAAATTTAGTTTCCTTGAAAATTCTGGTTTAAAATAAATATATAACATGTACTTCGAAATGATAACTTATTAATTTAAATGAAGATTTATTATAGAATTGTCAGATCTCGAATAACACAATATAAGCCTCAAGGGTTTTCGTCCTTGTGTTGTGATGACAAGGGTTTTCGTCCTTGCATCCAATTTTACAAATAAGGGATTTGGTCCTTAAGTGTAATAAGAAGTGTAAGCTTGTACACAATTGAATGTTTAATACATGAGTTGAATAAATGTCTTCTTTCACTTCAATGAATGAATATAAATACGTCGTAACCCCTTATCAAACGGTGTGTCTTTTCCAAAGGTGGTGACCACTTATTTGATGAATGCTGAATTAATTAAGCAACAATGATGTAATTAATTATTAACAATGATTACTTCTTTAATGATGATGCTACACCCCAAAAGCGATTTAGTTAATGGTTGAATGCTGCATTGATCTCCCTTGATTACTACGATTTCTCTTTTCGTGTATTTATTGTTGGCAACAATTTGTTTGCCTTGGTAGTTGACTACATTCTATTATTCTTGGCTGTTTTTTTATCATTCCCTGACTGCTGCATGACTTGGGTGGAGTTCGAGGACATTACAGCTTGTCCTCAAGAAATGCCTAAACCATCCTGCAAATATCCGGATCCCAAATCATTCTTTATGAGTCTCATCCAAATGTGAGCACTTGAAGTTGCTTTGCTTGTTGATCTTTAATTACCTGTAAAAATTTCTCGATTGTGCCCAAATTTGTATATGCAACTTCTAGCTTTCCTGAAAACTTTTCTTCATGGAGAATGATCTCTTCATTTTGCGTTCCCTGCACTACTATAATTTGATCTTTATATAAATTGTTTGCATTAAGAGATAATGCTTCTTAAGTCTTGGCTATTTCTTCAATGGCCTTAGAGAAATTTGCATCAACTCTACTATATGGAAAACTCAAATATTTGGCATTAACAAAAAAATCCCCTCCAGATTCTTGCAAATCTGATTTTTCTTCATGCTCCACCATTACAATTGGAGAATTATTTCTCTTAATTTTTTGTAGGTGTTGTTTTGATTGAGTGGCTATCAACTTAGCTCCTTAGCTCTTTTTAACCATTCATCACACCATTTCTGGGTCCTCATTACATCCTCTATGCTTGTCTGCAATGTGGTTAGTTTCTTTTGAACCACATCCTCTGGTTCCTTTTCAGATAAGATCTCATTACCTTTGACTTTGTCAAGTCCCCCTTTTCAAAATGACGGCATGAAGACCCGTAGCTTAAAATTGTTTCCCAATAAGTTAAGGGGCAAATAAGAGAGAAGGAGAACATTTGAGTCTTATTGTACTTTTCCTAAAAAGATACTTT
Source organism: Torreya grandis (assembly GCA_037957365.1). Lineage (NCBI taxonomy): Eukaryota > Viridiplantae > Streptophyta > Pinopsida > Cupressales > Taxaceae > Torreya > Torreya grandis. The sequence continues at coordinate 1,917,269 of JARHVA010002249.1, forward strand.
ATGTTTTTAAGTTCCCTTAAAAATGGGACCTTTTGGAAACCTTGTTTATTTAACTTCTTAAAAAGATTATAAGGGAAGGGCTTTTTTAGTTTTTAAAAAATTACTCTCCCTTCCCAATTTTGGGTGCTTCGATTGGGGAGACTATGTAAGGCCAAAGGAGGATCATTTGGAGAGGTTCATGACTTGTTTGGATAACCATTTTCTTGGAGTCTAAGCACGAAAATCTGGGCTTGTACTTGGAGGACGAAAACCTTTCAAGGGAGCTAAATTAAGGACGAAAATCCAAAATTCAGATCTAGGGCAGCTTCATCTAGGAGTTGCATTGAACAAAATTGATATCAAAGGGTGTTTTCAACACCAAGTGGGATCTTGCAGGTAAGCTAACCATTGGAGGAGTGGAGTGTGGACTTGGGAGGGTTGTTTGAAGGCAGTGAAGTCCTTTTTTGAGGGCTGCACACACTTCCAGGGGCAGCGAACAGCTTGGGGAGATTGGCAACCCACCTTGGGGTCTTTTTGAGGGCAGTTTGGTAATGTGGGCCAGCCACACTTGTTTTCTGAATTTTTATCATATTTTCCAGCTCAAATGCTTCACCAAAAATTAGACTCTTGGTTGGTTATTTGGCAAATTTATTATTATATTTTCTGCTAATTTTTGGGGAGTTGAAAATAATATTTGGAGCTGATTTCAAAGATTATCTACAGCTGTATTTGTAAATTCAGCTTGCTAGAGTTTTGAAATAAATCTGAAAATTTATATTTTGTTGATTGGATTGTTAGAATATATCTTTGTTTAATATAATAACCCTAAAGGGGACATTACAGTTGTATCAGAGACAAATTCTTGGCTAGCTATGGGAAATGAGGGTTACATATCAATCAGTGACATGGACAAGGCTAGGTTCGAAAGGTTAGCTCGGGCACAAGAACAAATGAGAGAAGTGATGGGGGAATTTTTTCAAACAGTTAAGGATATGAAAAGAAAGAAAGAGCAGGTTTCAACAAGCAACACCGTGGGTGTGGGTATGGAATCCATACCTAAGCCTAGGGTTCTTCCAGATGAAGCCACTTCAGAAAAAGAGAAGGAACAACCTTCATACAAAGCTGAATTGTTAGCATCATATGGTGAATATATGACTTATCCATCTCCTTTTCGAAAGGAGATGAGCTTTAATAGATATGTCACTTAGAAAAGAGGCAAAGGAAGTTCCAACAAAGGGCAGGACAGCCTTGGAGAGTGTAATGAAGAAATAGGGAAGATCACCTTGCCTACTTTTGATGGGGTTACAAGTGATTTAGCTAGGGCTTGGATCAATAAAGTGGATACATATTTTTCATTACATAAATTGAAGGAGAAGGATGCCTTGTCATTAGTTATTTTACATTTAGAGGGAGCTGCCCATGAATGGTGGCACCAAGGGTTGATAACCCTAGGACACAACACTGTCAAGACCTATGTGGAATTATGAAATAAAGTCATTGATAAATTTGAAAACGCAAATTTGGACTTGCATATTTGTGATTTGGCCCACTTGCAACAAGGACAATCTTTGGGAAATTACATTGAGGAGTTTCAAAGAATATCCACCTTGGTTAAAGATGTTTCGGAGAATAAACTTACAACATGGTTCTTTGAAGGGCAATCTCCATCTCTAAGGGTTTGGTTAAGGCCTTTAACCCCCCTTCATTACCAATGGCCATCAAAAGAGCTCTAGATTGTGAAATCACAGCCCCTTTTGTGCAAAATCTGGCCCTCCTAAAGCCTAAAAACAGTGATGAAGTTCGTAGGGAGGAAGGAAAGCAAGGCAGCCTAGTGAGTTGATCCAAAAAGTGACAAAATCAGACCTCAATGTACAGGAAAAAAGAGGTTTCCAGCAAGAGGAAAAACATCCAAAGGCTGCAAATGAGTTTGAAAACCATCCTACACAAAAGAATAAATTTCCAGCCAAGGGATTGGCCAATGGAAGTGTTGACAATTTTTCCCCAAAGGAAAGAACAAATTTATCGAATTTTTTCGAAGGGGCAAATTCTAAAGGGTTTGAATCCTTCAGACTTTTTGTCCGAAGGGTCACTAGCTGAAGACTCAATTGCTTTGCCCTGTTGGTCTGAATGAAATGGCACTTGTTTAAAGCCCAAAGGATCATAAAGAGCGGAGGACTGCAACTTTCTCGAAGGGTCAAAACTTCCAAGGATGCTGAAGGGTTCATTCAATTGCCGAAGGATCATTTTATCGGCCAAGAGACCAATTGCATTTTTTTCGAAGAAAAAAACAAAAGAGGCCGAAAGAAAGAGTCCATTACAAGAATCTTGAAGGGCATGGTACCCTTCGAAAGGGTCACTTTCAACAATCCCGAAGGGTACCTACCCTTCGGGAAGGTGCGGGAACAGATTCAGAACCTTTTCAAAACACCCGGGTGCCCTGCAATTTTTTCGAAGGACATAGACGAGAGATACGAGCCCTTGCGTAGGGCACTTGGTCGGCAAAAGGGACCATTGCAAATTTTTCGAAGGGGCATTTTTTCGGAAGGCACTCAAAGGAAAAAGCGAAAGACTAATTCCTTCAGGCTTTTTGTCCGAAGGAATTCCTTCGGACAAAAAGTCCGAAGAAATTCGGAAAGTCGCAGAAGACAGCAAAGTCCGAAGGAATGGTTTAAGCTGAAAGTCCGAAGAAAAATAGAGGAACAAAGGCTTTAAAGCAAAGGAATTCGGGGAAATTACAAGGAAGAGGCCCGTGCAAAAAGCCAACGGAAAAGTCTGTTGAAACAAAGACACAGACGGAGAATGAATACCTTCGGGCTTTTTGTCCGAAGGAATTCCTTCGAACAAGGCCCCTTCAATAAAATCCGAAGGAATTAAGCCGAGACACCCAAAAGTAATAGTTTTTGGACTGTGCAAAAGAGGAAATAAGAGAAGTCCAAAGGAAATTGCCAAACAGAGAATCCCGAAGGAATAAATGCCAAAGGGTGACGTCCTGCTAGCCATCAAATTCTGACCGCAAGAAGTAACCGTTGAAACAAGGGTAAAGCCAGAATTCCGAAAGCAAAGCCCAATGGAGAAAATATAGACTGGATATAATAAAAATACATCCAAATATAGAATCCCGCCAGAAATAGACATGAACAGGCAGACTAGAATAGGACAGAATACATGCAAGCAGGGGCTATTTTCTAACACCAGTCAAAGCTTCAGTTGACTGGTTATTGAAGTCCCATTCATCTCTGGGTCAACTCCACGCATCCGAGAGTCCAACCAAAGTTCCAAATTTGAATGTTGAGTTGACTGTTCTAGATTTAGAGTTGACTAATTGTTAAACGTTGCATTCACTAGGAGCTTTCCATGTAAAGGAGAATGATCTCTTCGTCCAACTCAGCGTACCAAACAGTCAACTCAGCCGATCTCTTCGTCCAACTCAGCTTACCAAACGGTTAACTCAGCTTTCAAACGTTCCAACTCGGCATCAAGCAGCTCACGTAGAAGTTCTAAAATTGACATTGGCGTGGATTTCCATGCAAAGAGAGGTGGGCGGTTCATAACAAAGACAAGTTCACGTCTTCAAGCGCAAGAAGCTTCATGCAAAGACAAAAGAAAACATATTTCATTGAAAGGCCAAGTCATCCTTGAGTTAACTTAAGTAAATCCTTCTCTTCAATTTTCAACGCCAATCTTTGGCCTTTTGTAATTCTCTCTATTAAATGGCTTTCAGCCTTGATTAAAAATCATCCAATCCCTCTCTTGGCTAGACCAGACTGTCATTGGTGAGTTGTGTAACCTCTTCAATCAATAGGACTGTACTTTCAGATTTGCTAGCATAGTGTATATTTCTTCAGCAATTTGCACAAGTGGTAGATTTCTCTCCCTTCCCAAATTCTGATTCATACCTAGTTGCTAGATTATCCTTATGCAGGTCATTCAGTGTTCTTTATGTCTTTTGTTGAGGCTGTAAGTGGATGTTAGGTGGCTGCAAAGTGTCTTGTATCGGACCTCTCTCCATCGTTTTCCCTCAGGTTTTGGTCATTGGATCAGACCTCTTCATGAAATATTTATGCATAAGTGATTGATTGAAATCTAAGGTCTTCCTTTTCCCTTGATTGTTCAGTGTTCAAAGTTCCAAGTTGGGTGGATCAAACTTCTGGTGTATCGCCCCTTTTAGATAGGATTTCCCCTTTAAGTTTCCTTCTCCCTTTTCCATGGTAGTCTGCAGCGTAGAGTAGAGATCCTCATTGATACATCATACAGTAACCAGCCTTCTTTGGAGGTTCTTCTCACCGTTGAGGCACCCACCCTCATGAGAAGATCCCATTGTTTCAGCTAGATAGAGGACTGATCATTTCGTGCATGTCTTCGATTCAAGACGCAGCTCTAGGTTGACAACAGGAAGGGCTGCAAAATCATAACAGCAATATAGGAAGGTCTGAACAAGTCCTCAAAATAGTGGAGCAGCACAAAAAGATGAATTTCCAGCCAAGGAGAGCCATTGGAAGGACTGTCAACCAATGAGAGCAGTATGGAAGGGTGTGAAACAGTCCTCAACACAGTAGAGCAAGATGCAAAGGTTGATGAAAGCAAGGTGGGCACCCTTGCAACCATAACAGGGATTCCTAACTGCCACCCATTCAAGGTTAGAGGAGTTTTACAGGGCAAAAGAGTCACGATTCTCATTTATAATGGGGCTACACATAATTTTGTGAACAAAAGATTGGCTTCGAGATGTGGGATGAACATGATTTCATTTGAGGGTTTCAAGGTAACTCTTGGAGATGGAATTTCTATTCCCTGTCATCATAAAATTTCAAATTTGAAACTCACCTTGGGTAAGCAAAAGATTGAAAGGGAATTCCACATGATTGACATTGGAGAGGTGGATGTAATTTTGCGGGTTCAATGGTTGCACTCCCTTGGAGAATACACACAAAACCTTCAAACCATGAAGCTGAAATACAAAGTGGAAGGTAAGGAAGTGGAAATTCAAGGCTTGAACAATGAGGCACCTTTAGTTGTGACCTCAAAAAGAATGGAAAGAGCTTTCAACAAAGGGCAGGTTATATGGGCAGCCAAGTGTTTTGTTAAGGATATGAATGCTGATGTGAGACAGCCGCCTATTCATAAATATTTTCAGCTCCTTATTGATAAGCATGCCAAGGTGTTTGGTGACATTCCTCATGGGCTACCCCCGGATAGAGGATTTGAGCATATCATTGAGTTGGAACAAGGTACTAAAGTGGTAATCACTACTCCTTACCACCATCCAAAGATTTTCAAAGAAGAAATAGAGAAAGCCATTCACGAACTTCTTAATATGGGTCACATAAGGCCTAGTTTCAGCGCCTTCGCTTCTTCGGTTGTGCTTGTGAAGAAGGATGGGTCCATGAGGATGTGCATTGATTACAGGTTGCTACATAAGAAGACAATTAAAAATAGGTACTCCATACCCAGGATTGATGAGTTACATGGATCGGTTTTTTTCTCCAAGATTGACTTGAAGACAAGGTACCATCAAATCTAGGTAAGAGATGAAGATGTGCAGAAAATCACTCTCAGGTGTCATTATGGGCACTATGAATTTTTGGTGATGCCTTTTGAACTAATAAATGCTCCCGCCACATTCCAATCATGCATGAATCTTATATTCAGGCAATACTTAAGAAAATTTGTCCTGGTTTTCTTTGATGACATTCTTGTGCATGGCAAGACATGGGAGGAGCACTTACACCATTTGGATATGGTTTTAGGGGTGTTGGAGTGGCAAACACTTTTTATAGAAAAATCGAAATGTGAGTTTGCTACTTCGTAAATTTTGTATTTGAGGCATGTTATCAATGCCCAAGGAGTTAATGTAGACCAACAAAAAAATCATGCTATCTTGGATTGGCCACCCACTACTACTCTCAAGCAATTGAGGGGTTTCTTGGGATTATGCAGTTACTACAGGGGGTTTGTGAAGGGTTTCTCTCAACTTGCTGCCCCCCTCACAAATTTGACTAAGGTGCTTTTGATTGATCAAAAACAGCCTTGGAAGTATTTGAAAAGCTTAAGAAAATCATGAGTTCTTGCCTTGTCTTGGCTGTTCCAGATTTCACCATTCTTTTTGTATTGGAATGTGATGCTTCAGGGGAAGGTATAGGGGCTGTCATAATGCAAAAGGGGCACCCAATTGCTTTTGAAAGTAGGAAATTCAAGGAAAGTGAGGAGATTTTCAATTTATGATAAGGAGATGTTAGTCATTATGTATGCTTTGGCTAAATTTCGTCAATACTTGATTTGTGGGAAATTTATTGTAAAAAGCGATCATAATAGTCTAAAATATTTTCTCACACAAGCTCATTTGAATTATAGGCAACAAAAATGGGTGATTTAGTTGCAATCCTATAATTTTGACATTGAGTATGTGAAAGGAAGAAACAACGTGGTGGCTGATGCATTGTCTAGGAAGGCTCTTTTGTGTGTTAAGTGGTATTACAGTAGATTGGAAAGCTGTCCTAACAGCAGAATATGTCAAAGATAATTTAGCTACAGCTGTGATGGAAGGGAGCATGAATGATAAGAGATGTGTAGTGGTGGATGGTTTGATTTTGTACAAGAACCGAATTTATTTGACCCCAAAATCCAAGCTTATGACTCAAATCTTAAGGGCTGTTCGTGATGCACCTATGGTGGGGCATCAAGGATATTTCAAGACATACAAAGAGGTAAGAGGAAGGTTCTATTGGAGGGGTCAAAAAAATGAAGTGCCTCAATATGTTAGAGAATGCATTGTGTGTCAACACAACAAAGGGGAGCATACATTTCCAACTGGTCTTCTTCAACCTCTACCCATTCCTCAACAAAGATGGGAGAGCATATCTATGGACTTCATCACGGGGTTACCTTTGACTCAATGTAAGAATCCCATAATGGTTGTGGTGGATAGACTCACCAAATTTGCTCTTTTTTTGCATTACCAGCCCATTGTAATGCTTCTATGGTGGTTGATTTGTTCTTCAAAGAGGTTTTCAAGCTTCATGGATTACCCAAAAACATTGTTAGTGATAGGGACGGTTTATGAGCCTCTTTTGGCAAGAGCTCTTCCATTTGGTTGGCACCGAATTGACCCCAAACACTAACTACCATCCTCAAATGGATGGGTAATCCGAAATTGTGAATAAGTGGGTAGAAGGATATCTTTGAAATTATGTTTCAGGGCAACAAAAGGTATGGAACAAATGGTTATACATCGCTGAGTTTTGCTACATCACCACATACCATATGTCAGTAGGTATGTCTCCTTCAAGGCACTATATGGTTATAAGGCTTTTTCTTTCCTTGATCTAATTTAGAGTGATAGTAGAGTACCCAGGGCTGCTGATTTGGTCCAAGGATGCACAAATATTTTAGATTAGATTAAAAAAAAACCTACAACAAGCTCAAAACCAGCAGAAAATATATTCCGATAAGCAATGAAAGAAAAGGCATTTTGAGGTAAATGACATGGTTTTCCTAAGATTGCATCCCTATAGGCAATCTTTTATCAAACAAAGTAGAGCGGAAAAGCTAAAACCTTGGTTTTATGGTCCTTACAAAATTGTAAGGAAGGTGGGTGAAGTTGCTTATGAGTTAGAACTATCGGAAAATAGCAAAATTCACAATGTTTTTCATGTTTCTTGCTTGAAGAAGGCACTTGGGCAAAACATTGTTCCCTCCATGGATCTACCTCCTTTTGATGAAGAGGGTAAGCTTGTTCTAATTCTAGATACTATTATGGAGGTGAGGGAGAGGAAGCTTAGAAACAAGTCATCATGGAATACTTGATTCGTTGGAATGATTTACCATTTGAAGATGCTACTTGGGAAGGGGCAACCATCCTTCAACATCCTAGCTTGCAATTTCTTGAGGACAAACAATATTGGGAAGAAAGGATTGTCATGTCTTCTTTTTCAAAATGGAGACATGAAGACCTTTAGCTTAAAATTTTTTCCCAATAAGCTAAGCAGTGAATAAGAGAGAAGGGGAACATTTGAGTCTTATTGCACTTTTCCTAAAAAAATACTTTATGTTTTTAAGTTCACTTAAAAGGGGGACCTTTTTGGAACCTTGTTTATTTAAGTGACTTCTTAAAAAAATCATAAGGGAAGGGCCTTTTTAGTTTTTAAAAAATTACTCTCCCTTCCCAACTTTGGGCGCTTCAATTGGGGAGACTATATAAGGCCAAAGGAGGATCATTTGGAGAGGTTCATGACTTTTTTGGATAACCATTTTCTTGGAGTCTAAGCACAAAAAGTTGGGCTTGTATTTGGAGAACGAAAATCCTTCAAGGAAACTGAATTAAAAATGAAAATCCAAAATTCAAATCTAAGGCAGATTCATCTAGGAGTTGCATTGAGCAGAATTGATATCAAAAGGTGTTTTGAACACCAAGTGGGATCTCGCAAGCAAGCAAACCATTGGAGGAGTGGAGCATGGACTTGGGAGCATTGTTTGAGGCAACAAAGTTCTTTTCTGAGGGCTGCACACACTTCTAGGGGCAGCGAACAGCTTGGGGAGATTGACGACCCACCTTGGGGTCTTTTTTAGCGCAATTTGGTAGCATGGACCAACTACACTTGTTTTCTAAATTTTTGTCATATTTTCCATCTCAAATACTTGACCAAAAATCAAGGTCTTGGCTAGTTATTTGGCAAATTTATTATTATATTTTTTGCTCATTTTAGGATAGTTGAAAATAATATTTGGAGTTGATTTCAAGGATTATCTACAACTATATTTGTAAATTCAGCTTGCTAGGGTTTTGAAATAAATCTAAAAATTTATATTTTGTTGATTGGATTGTTAGAATATATCTTTGTTTAATCTAATAACCCTAAAGGGGACATTGCAGACTTGCATGTTAAATTCCTTTTGCTCCTCTGTAGATTTTGTAGGCTCGGATTTTGACTTTTCCATCTTTATTTCTATCCATACCTTTATATCCTTCTGATATGCTTGCATAACTTGCAACATCTCTAACATGGATTCTTGCATTGTCTTCATGATTCATAGGCTAGCAAGATCACAACTCTGATACCATTGTAATGTTCTCTTTAGGGCCAAATTAAAGAAATCTGATTTTTATTGCAAACCCTTACAACAGAAACTTAAAATGATAGAAATTACTGTTAAACCTTTATAAAATACATATTTTTTAAGATATTTGCAACCATAAAATAAACATTAAAAAAATAGTAATTTTATTCAATGTATCCCACTCAAACCCTAGGATGTTGAAACAATGAAATTCTGAAATTGAAACCCTCACAATCTAATTTTTCTTGCTGCAAAGTGGTTGTACAATAGCAACACTACAGTTGTGATGAAGAATGATGATCTCTCTAGAATACTTCACCAAAACCAATCACAGGAATCCCAAGGGTTGCATAGCAATCTACCGTAGGTATGGCAGCATTTACTAGGGCACGACAACCTTTCATACAACTGAAAACCCTGATTTGTTGATCTGCAAATCCTCAAGCAATTTTGAAATTTGATAGCTCCTTGCATCCAGCTGAAATTTGAATATTACTTATTTTATCTACATAGTTGTGATCCCTAGATGGGATCACCTGAATGGGTAAGAGGGTTTTTGTCCTCAAACCTAAATCCAAATGGTGAGGATTTTCGTCCTCACAACTTGCAACTACATATAAAGTTTTCTCTTGAAGCTTTGTAATAAAATTGCATTAGGGTTACTATACACATTGGAGGATCCTTTTATTATTTTATGGTGTATACATTGTACTCGGCTGGACAAATTTTAGATTAATCAAGAAATTCCATGCCTTGCGTTGCATATAGATTTTGGATGTTTGATTTGTTTATTAGGGTTTCAAAAAAAACAGAATTCTGATTTATTAGGAAAAGAGATATTTCACTCCTCTCTGTTTTTATACCCCTACAACTTTGGAAAACAGACTTCTCTCTCAAACCTTTAGACAATCAAGGCTTCTTTCACTTTCACAATCACCACAAAGACTTACAAAGATCTTTTAATCACTCTTCACACACATTAGCTCAAAATCCATTTCTGATACCACTTGATGCAGCCAGGGTAGGCGGTTCCAGTCAATGGGATGCCTTGCCCTACAGCCAATACTCTCTAGCTCAGCTTAACACACTACATTCAGCCTAGAAAGATACACACCAAACACCTATTCAGCTAAGCCCTTTTCTAAGGCAGCTTGCTTCATATTGATTTCCTAGCTATTACAATGTATAAGCCATTATAGGCTTTACATTACAGTAAAGAATATCAAAGGCTCACAGGCCTGGCTTCAAAATGTAGCATCTACTCAGCAGTTTCTTCCACCTAAAACAGCTTCTAAAATCTCTTTTCAAGCTGATTTCCTCTTATTCGAGCTCGCTTCACTCACTCCAAAGATGAATTCTTCATTGTGAGCTCACTCCTTTTGAATGCTTTCTCTTGCTTTTATGTAGCTTCTTGTCTTCTAGCTAGAATGCTCTAGATTGTTCCCCTCGAGCTCTATATCAGTTGAGTTGGGCGTGGCCTCTATCTTCAAGCTCTTGCTGATTTGCTAGCTGGAAATAATTGTGTGTGGCTTCCTTGTTCTTCCATATGGAAGAGATATGGAGGCCCATGCCGTCCCAACTAGCTGCAAGCTCGAAAGTCATTTTAGCTGATTGAAGGCATGGCCTTCAATGAAGGCTTCACCAACCATAAAAGCTCTAGTTTGTATTCTCGCACTCCCTTTAGCTTGTTTTAAATATTTAATGGCTCAGATTGAAAGCTAAAAGATCAATGCCTGGGATTTGGCTGGGAAAATCAATGGCTGATATAGCTCCTCACAGCTAAAGCCGTGCCCTTGTTGTGCAACCAATTCTCCTCTGGTTTGTAGCTTGGAATGCCTCTTGGCAATGATCCAACGGCTGGCAGTAAAATGCTTAGTAAGCCTAGTGTGTTGAAGCTTGGGCCATATGGCCACTGAAGAGCTAAGCTGGTCGCATAGAGCTAGCTCAAAGGTGCTACTCATACTTAGTTTTTGTCAAAAGGCTAGCAAGATTTAATGAGTTGTGGGTTGTGTTAGCTGTTTGGCACATAGAGGGTTGGGATGCTCCTGCATCAACAGTACTTATAATACCTACCATGAGCATTTTAAAGGTATATAATATGTTTTTCCTTGGACATAAGATTTGAAAGGGATATATTGGGTCAAAATATACCAACATTAAAAACAAATAAGCACACCTCTTGGCCACTTCTACCAATAAAAATAACCCCAAGGGTGTGATTGGAACTATCTTAAATAGAAAAATATAACTTAACACAAGTTTAACTTCCAATAACTAAAAAGTCACAAAACAGGGGAAACTTTATGAGAATCCTACGGCCTATCCAATCCATGTTTTATCAGCAGGGAAAAATTGAGCAGAAAATTTTAGCACCTTAGATATTTAGAATTTTGTAGAGCAATAAAAATGGAACACACACGAGTTCTATATCAGGTAAGGAGAATTTTGTAAATTATTTTGATATGTAGAGGTGGCGATCTTGAAAATTTGCTATACTTATCATTTAGCCTAAATGAATGGAACAATATGACAATATAGGGAGGATTAATTATTTTAGGTGATGTTAAAATTGTCTTATTTAATTTTTTAGTTGTGGTTAATCACGGTGCTTCCATGCAGGCAGTAGTCCTCAACCAACGTAACAAAGTCTATATAAGCATTCATGTTGATGATAGAGAGACCACTCTCCATGGGATTGTCAGGCGGCAGGCCTATGATCATTTGGGGAAAATGTAAATTGCACGTGTATAATGAGACCATTCAAATTTCTTATATTTCACTGTCTCACTCTCACTTACATCTTCTTAGTTACCCACAGATTTGCATTTTCAACTACAGTTTATAACTAGGCTGTGATGTCATCTTGATCATCTAATCATAATTGAGTCCAAAATTCAACAACAAACAAATATTATTTGTGGGTCCAAAATTTTGAAAAAAAAGGAATCAAAACAACAGAAAAGAGGTGAACTAGTGGAAAATTTTAGCGGTCTCTAGCAGATTGCAATTAACAAATTTTGTATAGTAGAAGGTGAACATTCATGTCACTCCACAAGAAGCAAATAACAACTTTGGTATGGAATGAAAATGTCAACAAATAGATGATATCATTTCCTTAATTTCTCATCAGTGTTGGATTTGTTGTATACTTTGCATGATTTACACCCCTTATGGACTGTATACCCCTGCATGTATTAGTAATGGCATGTGAGGCATTGCCCCGGTTGGAGGCTATGGAGGGCCAGCAACTCCCCATGTAGGGGCTCGAGGACGGGAGCCCCTGATAAATTTTATTAATAATGTGTGCATGTTAAGGTCAGTCCATGGGATTTTTTTTTGCCTATTGTAACATATGGGTGGTTTTACATCCCATGGTTTTATACCTATTGCATTGTAATACAGCTTGGATAGTTTCCTATTGAATTTCTCACAAACACTTGCACATGCATTAGGGTAAAGCAGAACTTTGAAGTACGTTATTGTATTGTAAACAGTTGAGTTAATACAATAAGGAAATGTCATGTCCCCTCTTTAGCTCGGTCTAGCAGAGACATGTGAGTTAGCTTATTATGGGGTCTTGTAGGTTGACATTGTTGGATAGAGACCCTGTATGGCTATACAGTGTTGGGGACTTGGTGTTCTGGCCATCGTTGATCAATTTGGAGACGTTCCTATTTTTTAGGAGGCAGTTCCTAAAATTATGGGGGTTACCCCTACTTTTTAGGAGGATATGATCATAACCAGGGGTGGGTCTCCATGAGATCATTCCTTGAGTTCAGTTTCAGAGGATTTGGGTTTGTTTCCTAGTTTCTAGGAGCATCCCTAGATTTTAGGGATGAGACTGCCAGTGAATCCTTGATTTCCAACTTCAATCACAGACAGGTGGCAGGGCGACTTTCTGGTTTCTGCAGTCATTGGTTTATTTTGTTGCTACTTGGGTTATATTTTTAATATTTCCTAAGTTTTCGTCTTTTAATTAAGGCTAAGTTTATAGCCATTTTGGAGCAATAAGGGGTTTTTGGCCTCATCTGGATGCGTATCCCATGGTGTGATAGCTCGTTGCAAATGTCTTGGACTTTTCTAAATATTTCTCTCTTGACTCAGATCCTTTCGATGGACAGATCTCTCTTTATGTGGAAAAAGGGTCAATTTCTATGTACTTGACCACTTAAAAATGAAAATATAACATGTTATGACTTAAACGCCCCATGGGTTGCTTTTAGGGTTCGAACTATTTGGAAAGGGTTATAAGGAGGTCAAAAGAGGATTATGATTCATTATTGACATTATATATTTTGGATTTGTGCTTTGGCTCTGGAAGAGCTTCTAGCATTTGGGACGCCAAACCCCAGTGCTTGCCTGTTTGGGACGTAGCTCCCAATTCAGTGGATTGTTGATTGTTCAGTTGCATCTGGAGATTGCTCAGTGTTCTTCTGGTAGGCGCAGGGATTGTGACAGGGTTCAGCAGACATTCAAGGGTTATTTCAGAGTGTGAGGGTTTTGCAGTAGTACGGTTGTACTTGGCAGCCCTTGCAGTTGTACGACTGTACCTGGGAGCCAGCCTCCTTTCCACGGCAGCGCATTAACAGGTTTGGAGTCTTGCCGCGGCCTTCTTCTGGAGTGTAATTTCCCTTTAGCGTTTCAGATTGGGTCTATTTGTAATTGTAATCTCCCTGAATTATTGAAACTTTGTAACTGGCTCCCTATTTGATTTAATATTCAGAATTCTGCCCATAAGCGATTTGTTTTGGCTGTACTTGGTTTTTAATTTCAGAAGTTATTTATGTTCTTGTACTTCATTATTTACTTGCTGCAAAATCATCAAAACACAAAAACAATCAAACCCTTCTGCAACTTCCATCTATTTCGGAAAGAAACGTTCATAAACAGGAAAAACCAATTTAAAAATACAAAATTACAGCAAATCAGCCGAAGGGATCCATCAGGGATCTTTCAGTGGTATTAGAGCTTTTGACCTGCCAGGCTGTGGGGTTCAGAGAATTGTTTTCTATGCATCCGGGAAGAGTTGATATAAATAGATATTATACACGCAAAAGAGCTCAATACGAGCGGGAGTTTGGAACAGAACAGGAACCTATTATGGCAGAAGAACAGGGGGATGCTCGGAGAAATCAGGATGAGGTAGAGAGAGAGAGATGATGAGGACTCTCATCACTACTCAGCCCAGGATTGTTCACGCTTTAGACCGATTACAGGGTACCTTGGAGCGGTTGGAGATGGATAGACATAGAGGCAGGCAGAGTAGATCAGTTTCAGTAGCAGGTAGTCAGCATAGCCATCAATCCCATTCTTCAGTTGGGAGCTCCCTTCATTCCTCTAGGCGAAATCGTCATCATACACCTACTCCAAATAGACCATTGCTTTCGCAGTTTGTACCAGGTGAACAGCTAGCACAGGTGGAGCCACCAGAGATTGGGTTCCAGGAGTCCGTTTTGGCGGCCACAGCGGAGTGGAGAGCTTTACCCCCAGAGGTTAGGGATGTTTTCCCTCTTCCCCAGTATTGTGCGTGGCGTAGAGACAGCTAGATTCAGAGGAGATCGTGGTCATAGACCACCCCAACAACAGAACTAGGACCTCAATCGAGCTACTGGGAAGATCACATTGGCTACATATGATGGCTTGGGTGATACGAGTGCACGAGCCTAGGTGCACAAGCTGGACATATATCTATCCTTGTGGCCCATGCCTGAGCGTGAGGCTATTCTGTTTGTTGTGTTGCATTTAGGCAGAATTGCATATGATTGGTGGCACCATGGATTGGTCACCCAGGATCACGCCTTGGTACGTTCCTATGCCGAGTTCACTGAGCGACTCATTACACGGTTTGATCGTAAGGACACAGAGCTCTACTATAGAGAGTTGGCTCATCTTAGACAGATTGGTCACGCAGAAGCTTATATTAATGAGTTTCAGCATATTGCGGTTATGGTACCTGATATGCCCCAGAGACGGAGTGTGATGTTATTCATTGAGGGATTACAGGATAGACTTAAGGGTCTGGTTCGTGCTTTCCAACCAGCCACTCTTAAGGAGGCCATTGAGGTGACATTGAGACTGGATACTGTTCCCATTTCTTATCAGGCAGATAAGAAATCATTCAAGGACTCTCAGCCTGCACAGAAGGTCAACGCACCACAGAATAAAGGAGGGTCATCTTCTAGAACCCCTTGGATGAATCAGGAGGCGAGGAACAAATTGAGAAGGAAGAAGTTATGCTTTTCTTGCAAAGAACCTTGGGAACCCGGACACGGTTGTATGGGTAAAGGAAGGGTTCATTTGATTGAGGTGACATCTGAGTTAGGGGATGAGGAGGTACCTGACACTGATATTGAAGATAGCATGGAGGATGTTGAGCAGGTACAGACACAGTTGGAGTTAGACACCCCTGAGCCCATGGCGTCAACCAAAGTAACTATGGCTACCCTCTCCAGTTATCCTAAATTTCATGCCTTTCGGTTGAAAGGTACACTTCAGGGCAAGCGGGTCATGAGCTTGGTAGACACAGGTGCTATGCATAACTTTATTGACCAGAAGTTAGTAGAGAGGCGTGGTTTACAGTATGAGGAGTTTTGTGGTTTTGGAGTAAAGGTGGCGGATGGTGCAGTTTTGGGGTGTACCAAATGGATTCCACAGCTTAGTATTCAGATGGGGGTTTATACTCTGACCGATGATTTTTATGTGCTTCCCTTAGAGGATTATGATGTGGTATTGGGCATGCAGTGGTTGCAGGGTATTGGGCGTTACATTATTGATCACCACCGTATGCAGTTAGAGTTCCTTTCTGGGGGAAAGAAGAGTATCTTGAGGGCAGCGTCAGATGGTGGACCTAAGGAGATGTCTTGCAGGATAGAGTCTATTATTAGACATAATGATGTGATTTGGTGTACACATTGTTTGGTTAAGTCCAAAACACCCACACCTCAGGATAACTGGGTATTTCATGTTGATATTCAATCAATGATGGACCGTCATGGGAAAGTCTTTGGTGACATACCTTCCGGAGTACCTCCCGATAGAGGTTTTGAGCATGGTATAGAGTTGGAGGAGGGAGCGAAACCAGTAATTACTACCCCATATCGTCATCCTAGGGCCTATAAGGATGAAATTGAGAAGACTATTCATGAGTTATTGGATATGGGTTTCATTCGGCCTAGTTCTAGCCCATTTGCTTCTTTTGTAGTACTTGTTAAGAAGAAGGATGGGACTCTACAGATGTGTATAGATTACAGAGCGTTGAACAAGAAGACAATCAAGAACAGATATCCTATTCCACACATTGATGAGTTGTTGGATGAGCTTCATGGAGCTATCTACTTCTCAAAGATAGATCTCCGTTCAGGTTACCATCAGATACGTGTACGAGCAGAAGATGTACACAAGACTGTCTTTCATTGTCACTATGGGCACTATGAGTTTCTGGTAATGCCCTTTGGCCTTACCAATGCACCAGCTACTTTCCAGTCCTGTATGAACCATATCTTCAACAAGCAATTGAGGAAGTCGGTTCTAGTGTTCTTTGACGACATATTGATTTACAGCCGTACTTGGGAGGACCATCTCAGACATGTTGAGGAGGTACTTAGCATAATGGAGAGCCAGTCTCTATTTGCTAAGCTATCCAAATGTGAGTTTGGACTTAAGGAGGTTTTATATTTGGGCCATGTGATTAGCGTTGATGGGGTGACGGTGCATGAGGAGAAGATTCAGGCAATTCGGAATTGGCCCAGCCCTCAGAACATTACTAAGCTGCATGGGTTCCTTGGGTTGTGTGCTTATTATAGAAGATTTGTGAAAGGTTTCTCTCAGTTGGCTGCACCTTTGACAGATCTCACAAAGAAAGGGGCATTCAGATGGACCGACCAGGCACAGGGAGTCTTTGATAGACTCAAGGAGGTTATGAGCACTTGTCCAATTTTGGCATTACCGGATTTCTCACAGCCATTTGTCTTAGAGTGTGATGCTTCAAGTTTGGGTACAGGAGCCATGTTGATGCAGAATAGACACCCCATTGCCTATGAGAGCAGGAAGTCGCAAAATAATGAGAGGTTGTACTCTACCTATGATAAAGAGATGTTGGCTATTATGCATGCTCTAGCCAAGTTCAGACAGTATCTTGTTGGTAGCAAATTTGTGGTAAGGACTGACCACAACAGTTTGAAATATTTCCTAGATCAAACAGAGCTCAATGACCGACAGCAAAAATGGGTGAGCAAGATTCAGGCTCATGATTTTGATATCGAATTCATAAAGAGGAAGAATAACACTGTGGCTGATGCACTTTCTAGGAAACCCTCATTGGCTGCCCTATGTTCATTGAGTGAGATTTCAACAGATTGGAAAGCTTAACTTTTAGTTGAGTAATCCAAAAATCAGCATGCTTGTGAGATCATGGAGGGTGTGATAATGGATGACAGATATAGCGTAGTAGATGATATTATCTACTACAAGAACAGGATTTATCTTGTTCCAGGTTCACGATTGAAGGAACAAATTTTGCATGCTTCCCATGATACTCCTATGGCAGGACATCCAGGGTATGTTAAGACTTACAGGGCAGTTCGAGAGAGATTCTCGTGGAAGGGTCTCAAGGATGATGTTTTGCGGCATGTCCGTGAGTGTATGACTTGTCAGCAGAACAAGTCGGAGCATACTTACCCTGCTAGATTGTTGCAGCCCTTGCCGATACCGGAACAGAAGTGGTCAGAAATTTCTATGGATTTCATTACAGATCTTCCACGGGTGCAGGGGAAGAATTGTATTTATGTGGTGGTGGATAGGCTAACAAAATATGCCCACTTATTTTCTATTGCAGCGGATTTTACAGCATCTCAAGTGGCTGAGTTATTTTTCAGAGAGGTGTTTAGACTCCATGGTCTTCCCAAGACCATAGTGAGTGACAGGGACAGCCGATTCATGAGTTCTTTTTGGCAGGAGCTTTTCAGGCTAATAGGTACTGTATTGACACCGAGTACGAGTTACCACCCTCAAACTGGCGGGTAGACCGAGATAGTCAACAAGTGGGTTGAGGGATATTTGCGTAACTATGTGTCAGGGCAGCAAAAAACTTGGGTCCGCTGGTTGTATTTGAGCGAGTATTGTTATAATACCACGCATCATATGTCCATTGGCATGACGCCTTTCAGAGCTCTTTACGAATATGAGGCATTATCTTTCATTGATTTGGCACTTAGTGACAGTAGAGTTCCCTTGGCCCAAGATTGGTTACAAGAGAACCAGAATGTCATGAGATCTCTCAGGGAGAATTTACCGCAGGCTCAGAATCAGCAAAAGGTATACGCTGACCGGCACAGGGTTGAGAGAGCATTTGAGGTGGATGATATGGTATTTCTGCGCTTACAACCATATCGGCAGAGCACCCTTAAAAGGGGGGAGCTAAGAAGCTCAAACCACGTTTTTATGGTCCGTACAGGGTACTCAGGTGAGTGGGAGAGGTTGCTTATGAGGTTGAGTTACCACCTGGTAGTAAAATACATAATGTATTCCATGTATCTTGCCTGAAAAAGGCCCTTGGACAGCATATTACAGTTTCACCCGAGTTACCTCCCATGGATAAGGAAGGTACATTGATTTTGGTTCCTGATGAGATTCTTGAGGTAAGGGAACGGCGGCTGAGAAGCAGGGTGTTTCAAGAATATTTGGTACGTTGGAGAGATCTTCCCATAGAGGATGCCACTTGGGAGGGGGAGAGCATTTTACAACATCCAGCTTTACAGTTGCTTGTGGGCAAGCATCTCTGAGAGGGGAGGATTGTCATGTCCCATCTTTAGCTTGGTCTAGCAGAGACATGTGAGTCAGCTTATTATGGGGTCTTGTAGGTTGACATTGTTGGATAGAGACCCAATATGGCTATACAGTGTTGGGGACTTGGTGTTCTGGCCGTCGTTGATCAGTTTGGAGACGTTCTTATTTTTTAGGAGGCAGTTCCTAAAATTATGGGGGTTACCCCTACTTTTTAGGAGGATATGATTATACCCAGGGGTGGGTCTCCATGAGATCATTCCTTGAGTTCAATTTCAGAGGATTTGGGTTTGTTTTCTAGTTTCTAGGAGCATCCCTAGATTTTAGGGATGAGACTGCCAGTGAATCCTTGATTTCCGACTTCAGTCACAGACAGGTGGCAGGGCGACTTTCTGGTTTCTGCAGTCATTGGTTCATTTTGTTGCTACTTGGGTTATATTTTTAATATTTCCTAAGTTTCCGTCTTTTCATTAAATAAGGCTAAGTTTATAGCCATTTTGGAGTAATAAGGGGTTTTTGGCCTCATCTGGATGCGTATCCCATGGTGTGATAGCTCGTTGGAAACGTCTTGGACTTTTCTAAATATTTCTCTCTTGACTCAGATCCTTTCGGTGGACGGATCTCCCTTTATGTGGAAAAAGGGTCAATTTCTATGTACTTGACCACTTAAAAATGAAAATATAACATGTTATGACTTAAACGCCCCATGGGTTGCTTTTAGGGTTCGAACTATTTGGAAAGGGTTATAAGGAGGTCAAAAGAGGATTATGATTCATTATTGACATTATATATCTTGGATTTGCGCTTTGGCTCTGGAAGAGCTTCTAGCATTTAGGACGCCAAACCCCAGTGCTTGCCTGTTTGGGACGTAGCCCCCAATTCAGTGGATTGTTGATTGTTCAGTTGCATCTGGAGATTGCTCAGTGTTCTTCTGGTAGGCGCAGGGATTGTGACAGGGTTCAGCAGACATTCAAGGGTTATTTCAGAGTGTGAGGGTTTTGCAGTAGTACGGCTGTACCTGGCAGCCCTTGCAATTGTATGGCTGTACCTGGCAGCCAGCCTCCTTTCCACGGCAGCGCATTAACAGGGTTGGAGTCTTGCTGCGGCCTTCATCTGGAGTGTAATTTCCCTTCAACGTTTCAGGTTGGGTCTATTTGTAATTGTAATCTCCCTGAATTATTGAAACTCTGTAACTGACTCCCTATTTGATTTAATATTCAGATTCTGCCCATAAGCAATTTGTTTTCGCTGTACTTGGTTTTTAATTTCAGAAGTTATTTATGTTCTTGTACTTCATTATTTACTTGCTGCAAAATCATCAAAACACAAAAACAATCAAACCCTTCTGCAACTTCCGTCTATTATAGCTTTAGATTCTGTTAGCATTACATATCCTGCATAAGTTCATAGATCTATTTGTCTTCAATCAAGTGGTATATTAATAAGAAAAGTGCATGCAAGGAACATGAATAGGAAGTTGATTGCCATAGGCTAAAGCAATTGTATGAGTAGACTCCAGGAGCAGGAGGAAGACTGCCAAAGACTTTAATGACTTTTCAATGTCATCTAGGTCTAGAAAGAACAACTGTTCTCTAGTATCAAGAACAGAGGATCAAGGACGCACAATGCTGGTGTGATATGAAGAATCACCATATTAGCAGCAAAGAAGGAATTTAAGTAGAAATTGCAGTAAATGCAAGGTTGGAAGAAACAATTTTAGTTTTCAAGTGAAAGAGAGACCTTTTAGGACAAGGGAAGTCTTGTGAGGAAGAATAATGAATTAGGCAAGCCCCTTTAAGAGAACGCAAGTAATGTGAAAAGGGTATTGAGAGTGAAGAAAGTATCCAAAATGCAATTATGCGGGACAGTAAGGCTGAGGAAGTGTCTGATCTGTCCACAAATTTGGAATATTATGGTCCACTCATAAACCCACGTAGCAGCTTATGATGTTAGGTGGAAGCCTATGTGGATGCCATTACCACAACTACAACTTGGTAGTTGTAATGAACTGGGTATGAGATCCAACACCTGCATTTTTAGTATAAGAGGAACTCAGCCATTCAATGTCATTAATATTATTATTAAAAATCGAAATATAGTAACAAATAAATATTAAGAAATAGGGTTGCAGTCGAAAGTTTGCAAGCCCAAAGAAAGAGAAGAGGAGAGGGCTGCTTCCAAGGACGCATATCATAAATGCAATGAGAGGACATATGCTACAGCCATAGATCCAAGAGCTAATGTCAATGCTGAATGCCAAAGGCTGCTGTCAATTCATGTTCGTCCTGTTAGGGAGTCAGATTGTACCCTAGCTGAAAGTAGAAGTGTTCAAGTCCTACTCTCAAACCTGGCCCAACATGGGAATGACCCTACGCTGTGGGTTACCTATAATGGGGTCAGACCTCTAGGATTTTTTTTACGAGGCTAGCTCCTCAAATATATCACTCTACTCATTCTCACTAAAACCTACAAATTATTGGGGTGAAAAGGGAGAGAAATTCAAGAATGGAAATCTATACTAAATGCGGTGATGCACCATATATTCAATGATCCACTTTTAGCTTGAACACTTCTATGACTACTAATGAATTCAAACAAGACAAGGACTGGTCAGATTCTATGACAAAGTTGCAAACATGAGTATTTCGTATGAAAGCTGAAAGGAGACCTGCGACTTGAAGGACGAAAAGGGGGAGGTCTGTATAAGACACTATCGACTTACGACACTTTAAGAGGAATCTCACTAGCTAACACTTCACACGACCTGCAAGAAACCAATAGAATTGAGGCAAGGTACATGAAGAAAATACAGATGATGATATATAAACATACACTCTGCACATCAATCTTCAATAAAGCACACTTAGTGTTCAACTAGAATCTGAAAATTGTCTTGTATTGCTTCAAGAGAGTGTTACAAAGTGATTTTGGTAGAGATTCGCTATCTCCAGCCAAGGGATCCAAATCAAGAGTTCAAGACCAATATTTATAGGAAGAAAAAGGGGAGGGAGAGAAAAAAAAGTACTAAAGGGATCATTAGTGAGCCCCTATCCCGTTCAGAACAACCATCCCCCAATCCTCCTCGAGCCTGCTCCTGTATTAATGTCACTTTATCCTTTTCTGGTGTGATGGAGGATACGAAATCAAGACAAATTGTAAGGGGCCATTCTTGATAGACAATTCCTTCCTTGCAGGGCGAGGTCTTCATATTTAAGGTCATGCTCATGTCTGCTTCTAACCGCTGTCTGTATGGCTCGGGACGCTCCTCCATTAATTACATCTATCTGCCTCTGCTTTGAAATATGCACCTAGGCTTACTATAGATTGAAAACCAATTTAAAATATTGGTTTTCCTATAGTTGATACGTCCACTTGGACATATCTATATCGTATGATCAGCCAGTAGCCCACCTTGATCTATGTAAGGTCAAAAAAGGACCTATTTTGTCTCTGCAGAGTCTTAATGGCACCGTTCGATCCCAAAATATCTGTTCTTGATCCAACCTAGATCATGTTAGAGCTTCGTTCCATTCATACTTACCTTGCCTGGGTCGAAAATGGCTTTGTCAACTTCCATCAAAAATACTGAGTTCACCCTTTGCTCATTGGCCATCGATTGTCTGACTCGGCCTATTGACCTATTGACTCCCTCTTGCATCGTCCAATCCTCAAGGCACGGGCAAACGTGAGCCCTTGGATCTGTCCTTGACCTGTCAACTGTATCTGAGTTGGTGCCACTTGGCAACCCCACGTTTGCACTCAGGATCCGCTGTCGGTCTGTTAGTTCACGCGCTTATGCCACATGGTGGCCTTTGAACTCCTTGACCTTTGACTTGCCCGCGCACCGTTGATCTTGAATCCACAATCTGTCGATCTTCGGCCAAGATCCACGCATTTTTGACACTTGTCCTCGACACATTAGCTCCTTGGATGGTCTCACTTATGCCATCCTTGTCTTCACTCCATTGGATTTGCCAGGTACGAACGAGCACGGACCATTGATCTTGTTGGGACCCATTGTTTCAAATCCAAACGGCTAGTTGAAGGGGCTTGAATTTGACGTCTGTGGGGCTGCCAAGAACCTTTTGAAATCAAACGACTATTTACTTCGGGCCTTCTTGTTGGACAATTTATGCGGCCTTTGTGTGGAGCACTTTCTCCGAATGAAGTTGTTTGCTTTTTCTTTGCCTTTGAGCAATTCTTTTGGGATCTCTGTCCCAGACAATTTTCTTGAAGGAATTATGTCCTTAGAATGGTCCTTCGGCCCCTTTTTGAAACAGCCCCCCTTGCCCTTGGAAGTGCCCTTCGGAACTCTGCTTTCGGACCATTTTCCCAAGAAAAGACCCTTTGGGAAAATTGAAAAGGACACTTGCCTGAGGAACTGACCCTTTGGGCTTTTGAAAAGTGCCCTTCGGATATTCTGTTTGGGACACTTTGTTGATGTCGGATACCCTTCAGGGTTTTTGTTCGGGCCTTTTGTCCAATTGAAATACCTTTCGGGCTTTGTGCACAAACACTTTCCCTGGAAGAATAAGTCCTCAGAACTTTTCTTTCAAACAAAATGTCCGAGAAAATTCCAACACTTAGCCCGAACAAAATCCTCGAAAGAAATAAAACACTTAGTGAAATAGAGTCCCAAAAGAAATAAACAATTAGCCAAAAAAGAGTGGGACAAAACCCCCAAAAGAATTAGACTTGTACTTTACTGCAGCCTTTGTGGGAAACACTCCCTCCGAAGGAATTCTAAATGCTATACTTAGTCAAAAGCTAAAAATATTTCCTAAGTAAAACTTAGGCTTTTTCAAACCTACTCCTTCAACTGTTCTGCACCATGAGAACCTTCTCCGATCTTCTCCATTTGCAATGTTGGACCTACTTCAAAGCCACCTGATCTATTCATCAATTGGGACCCTGCTCATCTGTTCAAACTAGGCAGAAGCTTGGTATGCAGGCCAAAATGGCCAACAATTTCGGCGACTCAGCTAGCTTGACCAGCCTACTGGTCATGGAACCCAAACCTTGATCGATCTTGATCAAATGGAAAGCTACTTACAAATAGACTCTGCTTGACTTCTGGAAACACTTCCTGGAGCAACGAGGAGGACAAACAACAACAAAAGAGAAAGCAACAACTTAAACTACGAACAGAACAACTAAAAATGGCAGTGTGCAAAAGCACTTGGAGGAATAGAAAAGACCTATCTACTAATGTACAAGGGGCAAGATATGAGACTAGTAGCAGAACTTGAGATACCTCCCATTGATAGGGATAGGAAGGCCTTCTCTAATCAATTTGGCAAGCTCAAAGCATTGCTCTCCTTGCAGCCTGTGATGACATAGGGTCCACTCCAAAGACTGTCAAACTTGGAGTGTTTTCTTGGTTTTGCATAGTCCTCATCCCATTTGAGGACTACGGCACCTTGCTAGAATGTCTTCGATGAAGCTCTTCTATCAAAGGTCATCTTGACCTGTTGTTGGTTGGACCACATGGTATGCATGACATCATCCCTTATTTCTTCTAACTCTCTTAGTTCATTCATCCTGACCTCCATTGCATCACTTTCTAGAAGCTCTAGTTGGTGTGCAAGTTCCAAAGCTGGAAGTTCTCATGAAATGGGCAGCCTTGCTTCTCTTCCATAGACTAAGAGATAAAGGAAGTTACCAATGGCCTTCTTGTGGGTGACTCTATCAGCCCATAAGGCAGTCTTCAATTTTATGTGTTGGGATCTTTGATTATCTTCCACTGTTCTCTTAATGATCTGAATCAGGTTCTTGTTAGTGGATTCAGCTAGTCCATTACCTTGCGGATAATAATTTGATGAAGATGCCAGATAGATACCCTGCTCAAGAGCTCATGCACATACCTTCATGCTGCTAAATGCCAAAGCATTGTCTGATATTATGGTGGATGGTGCAAACAGGTGACTAGGCTTTTATAGAATTCAAGAACAGAGTTCTCATTTGCTTCCTTCAAGGGGATTGCTTCCACCCACCTGGTGAAGTAATCTGTGGCTATCGAGACCCGCTTATGGCCAACGCTGGATGGAGGATTAATCATGCCAGTGAAGTCTAAACCCCATTGCATGAAAGGTTGCTTGATCTGAATAGGCTTTAGTTGCATAGCAATTAGCTTCTGTTTCCCTGTAAACATAGCACATTTTGAACACTTCCTCACCCATGCATGTGCATCTTCGAAAAAAGTGGGCCAAAAGCAACTAGCTCTGATAATTTTTGCAGCTGTGGTTCTGGCTACAAAATGGCCTCCTTGAAGACTATCATGGAACTGCTTGAGAAGTTTATCAAATTGGTTAGTTTCAACACATATTAAGAGCATACCTCCAATGTCGTTTTTGAACAACACTCCATCAATCAGAATGTATGGCACTGATTGTAGCCTAAAGTGTCTTCTTTGTGATGCATTGAAACCCATTGGACACTTTCTTGTTTGGAGAAATCTAGCAATATCCTATGTCCAGCTTGATGAAAGAGCAGCTTCATCTTCCTTGTTGAGTACCTTGGATTACCAAAACTGTCTCTTTTTCTTCTCTCACATCTTCAGTAAGATGCTGACATAATCCCTTTCCTTGGACTAGCTTTATGACCCTGACCTCAATGTCATACTCCATAAACTTGGTGACCCATCCAGCGTTTTTTTCATTCAAGTCTCTATTGAGGATAAAATCCTTCACACTTTGGTGAGCCACCATTAGTATGATCTTACTATTTGAAACTAGATGCCTGAATCTCTTCAAACTTCTTACAACAGCGAGCACATGTTTTTCAACAAAGCTATATCTTTCTTCATAACCTTCTAAAACCTGGTTGAAGAAAGCAATGGGTTGCTCCAGACCTTGATCATTCTACTACATGAGCATGGCATTCTGCTACATGAGCATGGCTGAAACTGCATCTGAGGAAAAGGCATACAGATAGAACTCCTTATTGAAATCTGGATTTAAAAGAGTGGGGGCATGAGATATGGCCTCCTTGATGGCCTCAAAGCTCCTCCTACCTTCCCTTGTCCATGTGAACTCTTTGCCTTTTCTCAGTATATGAGTGAGAGGCTTGACCATCTCCGCAAACCCTGGAATGAACCCCCTGATGAAATTGATCTTGCCCAAGAAGCTATGCAACCCTTTCTTGTGTTTGGGTAGTGATAGAGCAAAGATTGCTTCTATCCTCTCTAGATCAATGGAAAGACCAGAGTTGGACACCACATGCCCAAGAAGTCATCATGCACTGAAAAATGCATTTATTTGGATACAAAGAAACTCCAAATTGTCTGCATCTATCAAAAACAGCTCACAAATGTGTTAGATGATTATTAGGATTCTTTGAATATACTGTTATATCATCAAGATAAACCAAAACCATCTCATTCAAAAGACCATGGAAAGCAACATCCATTGCTCTTTGGAAGGTGGCTCCAGCATTGGAGAGTCCAAAAGGCATTTTACAACATGCATAGATGCCCCATTTTATAGTGAAGGAAGTGTTGTGCCTATATTCTTCTTTGACCATGATCTGATTATACCTAGAATAGCCATCAAGCAATGAGAACCTTTGAGAACATGCCATCTTTTACAAAATTTGATCCATGGAGGGCAGTGGGTAATGGTCTTTTAGGGACACCTTATTGAGGTCCCTGAAGTCAACACAAACGAATCTCTCCATTCTTTTTTCTCATTGGCACAAGGTTTACCACCCATGAGGAATGCTTAATTTTAAATATTATCTTTAATTCTATCAATTTATAGAGTTCTCTTCTCATGAGGTCCTCCACTCTTGGATTGACAGGCCTTTGTTTTTCCCTGACTGTCTTGGCATTGCTTTCTAATTCAATGGTGTGTTGTGCAAGTTGGGGTCAAACCCCTTCAAGTCTTTGTACTCCCAAGCAAATATATCAAAAAATTCTTGGCACAAAGCAACAAATAAAACTCTTTTCTCTGTTATATTGACCTTTCCTAGCTTTAGCAATTTGTCTTTAAAGATTTCTATTTTTTCATAGTGTTCTTCCTTAGCTGAGATGTATGCTTTCCCTTTTCTTACTTGGTCATCTTCATTGATTATACTTTCTAATGTCACAAGCCCCTTAGGTAGCCTGTTGGATCTTAGTTGTACTATCTAATCATCATATTGGTGCTAGAACTTATTTTGATTTTTATGGCTGAATTATGCCTCATGCATCAGAAAACATATAATTTGATCAACATTGTCAAACACTTGCCAACTCACCTCATTGTCAGGTACCACTGGCCTGCATATGACCTTGACCTTGCTTTGGCTCCGGTTGCTTTTGACTCCATCTACAACCTCATACTGAGCTCCAATGGCTGCAAGCCTATCTTCTTGTTGATTTGCCTCTCTCGATATGGAATGGATATTAAACGCCAAGAAATATTCTATGAGATCCCATAAACGATGCTTGTAGGCTTTCAAATAATGGTTCTT
This sequence comes from Torreya grandis, assembly GCA_037957365.1. NCBI lineage: Eukaryota > Viridiplantae > Streptophyta > Pinopsida > Cupressales > Taxaceae > Torreya > Torreya grandis. The sequence goes on from JARHVA010002249.1 coordinate 1,944,533, forward strand.
GACTGCAGCTATGTCTCTCACTTGTTGCACAACGAGCTCACTAATAGACCTTTGACTTGAAGAAGCTTGACACCTCTTCTTCTTGCCTCTTGCAAACCATGTAAAAGAGCTTCATATTCAGTTGTGTTTGAAGTGCAACTGAATTGAAACCTTGCAGCCGAATAGTATTTATGTTCCTGAGGGTGAAACCAACATGACCCCAGCTCCACTACCATTTTTCAACCTTGAGCCATCAAAGAATAAGGTCCATACACCATCTTGAGATCCTTCACTAAGCCTATTGTTTTAGTGGGAGAACCATCCAACTGGAGAACGCCTTTCTCATTGGGTATATATTTAAGCCCAAGTTTATCTGTTGTGGCTTTAGGCATAAACGAGGTCGAAGTCCCTGAATCTATCATACAATTATGCACTAAACAATCTTCTATGATTGCTGACAAATAGAAAGGAGGGGGCTTGACAACCTTGGGAGGATGAACAGTATTATGACCCTGACTTTGATTAGGAACTTGATTAGAACCCTGACTGGGACCAGGCTGACTACTGTTTGTGAAAACAATGCTCACCTTTTCAGCTATCTCCTTCACATGAGAAGGCTTCGAGAGTTCTTGCTAAAGGATTTCCTTCTGCGCCGGAATAGACAGAGTATCATACATATACATAGTGACATTAGCCCTTTTCAAATGATCTACTATATTGAAAGGGAAACTAGTACCTTTGGATTGCACCTTGGAAGTAGAAGCCTCACTTGGCACTTGAGTGACCTGAGGAACGAAAGGAGACTTATGCTTCTGTCCCTGATGTCGGGGTACTTGTTAAGTTGTAGGAGCTTTAGCAACTGTATTTGAAATGGTAGGTTGTTGAATGGTTTGTGGAGGTGTTGAAAAAGCCTTATACTGCTCCAAATTATCATCCAACATCCTCCTTTTATACCTAGTACAGGCTGCAACTGATTCGTCTGGCCTTTGTGTAGTCTCCCCCAAGTTTGCTGCTACATATTCAAACGTATGCTCCCCTTCTTGAAAGTTTACACACATGGTGTCAACTGGTGCATTACCCATGCTTCCTTGATGTTGAACTTGAGCTTCCAATGATGTCATGGCAGGCACATTACCTTGGTTCATTGGAGGGCCTTGTGGTGGGGGAGGCATGGTGCCATGGCCTAGGAATGTAGGAATCTGCTGCCAACCAGGGTCTTGATACATCCTTCCATTTGTAACCATTAACATCTCATTAGACTATTCCCCTAATTGCCATTGACCTTCTTGTGCAAGATTGTTTTGTGCGGGGAACAAGGCTCTGGAGCTACTTGCAACTGCAGGGTTGTAGCTATTATGAGGTCTACTTTAAGTAAGTTGGCCTTGGGCTTGTTGGTTTGACGGGTAAGGGGGTCTATTATAGGATTGAGCAGGGTATTGGGTTTGGAAGGAACCTTGGTACGAGTATGGCTTATATAAAGTCTGTCGCTGTCTCTCTAGAGCCACTAGCTTGTTGTTTTGTGCCTTTAGCAAGCTCTCAATCCTTGCAAATTTATCCACTTGGCCATCATCGGGTTGGGTTTGGTTGTTTGGAGGGGGCAGTGGAGCAATGCTAGGCGGGGTTGGCTGAAATTCAAGAAAGAGTGGCATGAGAGGTCTTGGCATGAGTTTCCCTGCTTGTATCAAACAATTTTCTACTCTTATGGCTGTCTCATAAGCCCCAGGGAGAGTTGTCCCACCCATAAATTGGATCATGACTGCAATATCTAAATTCAATGCTCTCAAATAGTATAGAAATGCATAATTGGGTGTGGGCTTAATGATGACAGGGATCCTATCCCAAGTTTTTTGGAATCTATAGTTGAAATCAACCATAGATTCTTGAGGTGCTCTTTTGATTGAGGTAACTTGTTCCACAAGTGATACATGGTCACTTCTATCCTCAAAATGTTTACATAGGCACTCACCAAACTCATCCCAAGTATGGATTGAGGCAAGAGTTAAACCTCTATACCATTTCAGGGCTTTGCCTTTCAATGATGTGGCTAGTAGTCTAATGGCTACATTCTCTTGTGTAATGTGATGTATTGCACAAAGGTTTGCAATGTCAACAATGTGCTCTACAGGAGTGGTGGAGTTTTCTCCTGTAAAGTACGGTAGACTCTTCAAAGAGGCAACAAGGATGTCATCATATTGCTGAAGGTTAAGAGAGCTCCCCCCATTAAAGGGTACAAAAGCTTGATTTCTTGGCAACATTGTGAATGGAATAGGAAATAGTCTTCACCTAGAATAGAAACTTCCGAACAGACATGTAGACTGTGCTCTTACTCTCCTTCTTGAGGGCACTAGGAGCTTACTAAAATGGAAGTCAATACCCCTTGTAGATGATCTTGTACTTCTTGGCAAGTAGGTAAGGGGCTAGCTTTTGCAAGACAAAGGTGTTTGGAATTGCTAGGTGCTCTTGCTGAGTGTCCGCCACACCTGTTAGCTAGAGATAGCACAATTCTTTAGTTTGTTTTCTTTTCTTTTTTTTGATCTGTCCCATCGAGCGTGCCAGAACTATTAGCGACTCAGATTGCACCCTAGCTGAAAGTAGAAGTGTTCAAGTCTTACTCTCAAACCTGACCCAACATGAGAATGACCCTAGGCTGTGGGTTACCTATAATGGGGTCAGACCTCTAGGATTTCTTTTACGAGGCTAGCTCCTCAGATACATCACTTAGCTCGTTCTCACTAAAACCTACAAATTATTGGGGTGAAAAGGGAGAGAAATGCAAGAATGAAAATCTATACTAAATGCAGTGATGCACCAAATATTCAATGATCCACTTTCAGCTTGGACACTTCTATGACTACTAATGAATTCAGACAAGACAAGGACTGGTCAGATTCTATGACAAGGTTGCAAACATGATAATTTCGTATGAAGGCTGAAAGGAGACCTGCAACTTGAAGGACGAAAAGGGGGAGGTTTGTATAAGACACTATCGACTTACGACACTTCAAGAGGAATGTCACTAGCTAACACTTCACACAACCTGCAAGAAACCAATAGAATTGAAGCAAGGTACATGAAGAACATACAGATGATGAAATAAAAACATACACTCTGCACATCAATCTTCAATAAAGCACACTTAGCATTCAACTAGAATCTAAAAATTGTCTCATATTGCTTCAAGAGAGTGTTACAAAGTGATTTTGGCAGAGCTTTGCTATCTCCAGCCAAGGGATCCAAATCAAGAGTTCAAGACCAGTATTTATAGGAATAAAAAGGGGAGGGAGAGAAAACAAAGTACTAAAGGGATCATTAATGATCCCCATCCCATTCAGAACAACCATCCCCAATCTTCCTCGAGCCTGCTCCTGTATTAATGTCACTCTATCCTTTTCTGGAGTGATGGAGGATACGAAATCAAGACAAATTGTAGGGGGCCATTCTTGCTGGACAATTCCTTCTTTGCAAGGCGAGGTCTTTGTATTTAGGGTCATGCTTGTGTCTGCTTTTAACAGCTCTCTGTATGGCTCGGGATGCTCCTCCATTAATTACATCTATCTGCCTCTACTTTGAAATATGCACCTAGGCTTACTATAGATTGAAAACCAATTTAAAATATTGGTTTTCCTATAGTTGATACGTCCACTTGGACATATCTATATCGTATGATCAGCTAGTAGCCCACCCTGATCTATGTAAGGTCAAAAAAGGACCTATTATGTCTCTACAGAGTCCTAATGGCGTCGTTCGATCCCAAAATATCTACTCTTGATCCAACCTGGATCATGTTAGAGCTTGGTTCCATTCATACTTACCTTGCTTGGGTTGAAAATGGCTTTGTCAACTTCTGCCAAAAATCCTAAGTTCACCCTTTGCTCATTGGCCGCCGATTGTCTGACTCAGCCTATTGACCTATTGACTTCCTCTCGCACCGTCCAATCCTCATGGCATGGGTGAACGCGAGCCCTTGGATCTGTCCTTGCCCTGTCAACTCTATCCGAGTTGGTGCCACTTGGCAACCCTACGTTTGCACTCAGGTTCTGTTGTCTATCTGTTAGTTCACACACTTACATCACGTGGTGGCCTCTGAGCTCCTTGACCTTTTGACTTGCCCGCACACCATTGATCTTGAATTTGCGGTTTGAATGCAATCCGTCGATCTTATGCCAGGATCCATGCACTTTTGACACTTGTCCTCAACTCGTTAGCTCCTTGGATGGTCTCACTTACGCCATCCTTGTCTTCGCTCCATTGGATTTGCCAAGTACGAACGAGCACAGACCATTGATCTTGCTAGGACCCATTATTTCAAATCCAAATGGCTAGTTGAAGGGGCTTGAATTTGATGTCTGCGGGGCTGCCAAGAACCTTTTGAAATCAAACGGCTATTTACCTCGGGCCTTCTTGCTGGAAAATCTGCGGCCTTTGTGTGGAGCACTTTCTCCAAAGGAAATTGTTTGCTTTGTCTTTGCCTTTGAGCAACTTTTTCGGGATCTCCGTCTCGGACAATTTTTCCGAAGGAATTATGTCCTTAGAATGGTCCTTCGGCCCCTTTTTGAAATAGCCCCCCCTTGCCCTTGGAAGTGCCCTTCGGAACTCTGCTTTCGGACCATTTTCCCGAGAAAAGACCCTTCAGGAAAATTGAAGAGGACACTTGCCTGAGGAACTGACACTTTGGGTTTTTGAAAAGTGCCCTTCGGATATTCTGTTTGGGACACTTTGCTAACGTCAGATACCCTTCGGGCTTTTTGTTCAGGGCTTTTGTCCGATTGAAATACCTTTCGGGCTTTGCGCACAAACACTTTCCCTGGAAGAATAAGTCCTCGGAACTTTTTTTTTGAACAAAATGTCCGAGAAAATTCCAACACTTACCCTGAACAAAATCCTCAAAAGAAATAAAACACTTAGTGAAATAGAGTCCCGAAAGAAATAAACAGTTAGCCATAAAGGAGTGGGACAAAACCCCCGAAAGAATTAGACTTGTACTTTACTGCGGCTTTGTGGGAAACACTCCCTCCGAAGGAATTCTAAATGCTATACTTAGCCGAAAGCTAAAAATATTTCCTAAGTAAAACTTAGGCTTTTCCGAACCTACTCCTTAAATTGTTCTGCACCATGAAAACCTTCTCCGATCTTCTCCATTTGCAATGTTGGACCTGCTTCAAAGCCACCTAATCTATTCATCAACTGGGACCTTGCTCATCTGTTCAAACCAGGTACAAGCTTGGTATCCAGGCCAAAGTGGCCAACACGTCCAATTCCCAACATTAGAATTGTAAGTCTGTTATTCATAAAATTATATCTTTATTTGTTTGTTTCAATTTAATATTTGAATAATTGGCTGTAATTTTAGAGACATGTTCTTCTATTTATATATTCTTTAGTGTCAGATGAATAAATGGATTAGTTTCAGATGAATTAACTCCTTTGTTAGAGAAGAGTGATATAGGCATTTTGTTTTTCCTTGGCAAGAAGTAAATCAAGGCCAACAGATGAGGTTAACAGGGAGGCTGCACGAATCATTTAAGGCATAGTAAGAGTTTGTAGGTACTTCTGATGGTGCCAGTGAAGGCACTCTGGAACTGGAGCAGTCCACACTCTTCTACCAAAGGAGGATTTTGCATACTGGAGGCCACCAAAGGTCGTGACAAGATTACTTGAATCACTGATGTATATTTTTCACAACTAAGCCATTTACAAAGGCTATTCTATTTCCATTGGACAAACATAATTGGCAAAATTTATTGGGGATGGAAACCAGAGCCCCCATTACAAAACCCATGAAACATTCTGGAAAAATAACAGGCAGGTATATGAAATGCATTGGTTGAGGTTGTTTCTAGCAAACCTGAGGAGTATAACTATTGATTGGTATATTGATAATAGTTCATTTTAAGTCATGGAAGGAATTAAACGAATCTTTTGAAAAAAAATTCAGAGTATTGAGAGATGATAATTAAATAGTAGCTGAAACACATAATACCCAGCGGAAAGATAAATACAGTTCACACTTATAATAGAAGATTAAAAGAATCAATCAATAATTGGAAAACACCTGTGCCGATGAATTATAGAAGAGATGGTTCATATAAGGCTTCCATGTGGACAAGTTTCTATTAATGGACAAGTGGCCATCTCATCAATTGTTGGCATGAATAGAAAGAAAGCTAGCACTATTATATATGAACTAGGCTGGTTCATTTCAACAAGATATTTAGGATTTGCAGAATAAATTGAAGATTTAGAAAGCAATGACCAATAACAAATAGATGTAGAAAGCCCTTTGTTCAGCTTTAATAGTTATTCCAAATCTTCCCTTGCTTAGGCATGTGTTGGGCTCATGAATTCCAGCTTCACCGTATCCTCATCCTTAATGCATCTAGCTTAACTTCAATGACTTCCCCTATTTCAGTTGTATGTCTTATCTGACACCTATTACCCACGTAATGTTAGCAGGTTCACCAACTAACCTAAAAGGGGGGATATTTGTAGGTAGATATTTTGATGTCTGTTATACTTGTCAATTAGACATAATTATAGACATTTATTACAATACAGGAATGATTTAAGTTTTCGACCTATGCCCAAAGGCCATTATATAATTTTTGAGTTGCAATTATATTGTTTGTGTCAAGGCGTTTGTTCACAACCCATGTGTTGTTACACGTCAATATAAGCATTTGTATTGACGCTTAAGAGAGTTACCTCTCACATAATTGTCTGCAATATCATTCCAGAAGTGTACATTGCTTATGTGTATACTCCGAATAGTCTTATTTCTAATACATGTGTGTCTCATCTATGTGTTAGTTCTTTGTATGGTATAATGATCAATCTATGCGTGCACTGCACAGACAACAATTTCCATTACTTTGTGGTTAAAATAGTTGCATCTTACAAGTTACCCACTTAAAATGTCTACTACTAGAGCATATGTTATTTTTATTCCTTCTTGGATGTCTTCAACATTTAGACAATAGCCGTGAGAAAGGATTACATACTTCGAAGCCTGAATGATGATAATTACTAATATTCTGTTTCTTTGGCAGATGCCTTATAATGGAGCATAAGTTTTTGTTATTCCTTCTTACATTTCTCCAATGCTTGGACATAAGCTGCCAGGAAGGATTCCGTAGTTTGAGGCCTGAATAATGATAATTTTTTTGTGGGGGAAGAAAAGGGTAATTATATATTACTCAAAAAAATTGCATCAAGGCTTACATCAAATACCCAAAGGCAAAGCAAAACCAAGAAACACTCCCAAAGACATTACAAGAAGCCAGAAGGCATATAGCAGGAACTAGAGAAAGCTAATGATAAACTACAGAAAAAGGCAGCCTATCAAACCAAAAAAATAGCATATGGTGGTAATACATGCAAATGACTGTTAAACATCCCCAAAAGAAGAGAGAAGTACCAGTTTCCATTTGTGCAAATATTGAGGAGCTCCGTGTCTATTCCTCCATCTACCCACTGACATTTGTTTCAGAAGGATTCAGCGGATAGACAACCAAGTCAGAACCTTCAAAATGAGGCTGCATAACTGGGGTATACCCCTGATTGAAGGCAGTTTCTACAAACTACACATCAACCATGTGGGCCTGCATCATCATCCATATATCCGATCCGATCTTCTTTGTCAGCTATCTCTGCTTTATGCCATTCCATTGTCTCGTCTCTTTTGCACGGTTGGCCACTCAACTCGAAAATTAGAAAAAATCCCATGTACTCTTTGTATTCCCTGGCAATTTGTCCTTTAGACCCTGCCTCAAGAATATAAATGTGTTGATTTGTGTAATAGCTGGGCACAATGGCTTCCAAATGGCCTTCTAACCTCAAGGGCATAGCAGTCACATGCTCAATAAGACAATTATGGAGATTCATTGTGCTTCGCCACAGTCTTCATATTTGGTCCTCCATGCTACTCAACTGATAATGTGGTACCAACTGAAATTCAGTGTTTGACTGTGGGTTGTGAGGAGCATGTCCTCTGACAAAGCTGTGGTTATGAAACACCATTCCATCATGAGAATGAGGCCTTCAAAAGAGAGATGTCATATGCCTTCAGCAACGCATTATACAATATAAACAAGGACAGTACTCCATCCTCTAAATGATGATGAGTACTATTACTCTGTTTCTTTGGTAGGTATTTAAGGTTTGAAAAGGATGATTACTCGTATAATTGGGGGTCAGCCAACTGTCAAATGTTTGAGCTTTTTTTTAATCGGTAAACATTACAATCATATTAAATGGGTAAAATTTAGATAAAAGCAGCCAGTAAATAGCTGTTAACGAGACAAAAAGAGCTTTCAGGTCACTGTGAAGAAAGAAAAACTTAACAGTAATACAAGCAAACTACTACGAATTCTACTTCCGGCAACAACACGGCACTCCTGATATTGGCAGGGCTTATAATTTTAAATGTTTGGAATAAGTCCATAAACCTGTTACAAACTAAAAGCTGGAAAAAAAACAAAAAACTCAGTGCCTGAAGCATGTTTCGTAGAAAATTCCAGGTTATTTGATATTCTTTGAAATGGAAGAGATGTAGTCCTTGAATTGATTGACTTATTTTTCAAGCAGAAGACTCCATCCGGCTTTCTCTTAAACTCTTTTGCTGCCTGTTTTCTGAAAATTTGTATTTCTATATGCCTTTTATGGCAAGACAGATAGGTTTAGCTTATTCTTGTCTCTGTTCGTTAAATCAAAACCTGAGAACTTGTAAGGAACTCTTACAATCACAACATTCAACTCTACTTTGCCCTCTGCATGTATAAACTCCGTTTCAAATGGCTGATTCCCATGGAGTGAGACCCAGTTCCCTCATTTATGCAATAGATAAAAGGAACATCAAAATGTTGTCACTTCCCAGTGCATTGAGTTAGAAGGATTAAGCATAGCTTTGACCATGATGGGAATCACATTGTGTTCCTAATTCTAAGATCTTATCTGATTCTAGTTGATTTTCAGCTATCTGTTCTGATCTGAAATTTCTTCACAAAGGACCAGATCTGTTCTCACTTCTCAACCCGTGTGGTTGAATGGGCAATGTCGTGCTGGTCTTTGGGATTTTATTCAGAGTTCAAATACGAAGAACATTCTTTGAAGGATTTTGAAGTAGAAAGAAGGCAAGCCAATTCTCTTAGCTCATTGGGAATGTTGCAAAATTTTCAGTAAGGTGGCATCTTTACACTGTCAAGTTTTAAAATGAACTTCTTCGCCCTTTCTGTTGCAGACAAAGTTTAATAAACTACATCATCATTACCTTCTCTTTCACTAATAAGCAATCTTGGACATCTATGGAAACCACTTCATTTGAAAAGTAATCAGAAAATTACTGGAAAGCTACTAAGCAGCAGAGAGCGTTGTGCAAGATATGTTGCATGAGAAGCAAATCACAACAAATAAATACAAAAGTGAATTCATCCCCTCATTTTTAGAGTATGGAATGTTCATATACAATTGTTATAAACCGGTTGTCAATTCAAATATTGATCCAAGCATGCACTATGAGTATCAATTGAATGTGATCCAGAAATGGGACACATGAAATCTCCGTCCATTTTTTTTAAGTTCTTTCAAACAAATTCGAAAAAATACATTACATATGTAACCCTGAAAGGCTTGGGCACATGCCCAATTGGGTAGGGTGAACCTTCTTGCCCAATACGCAGAGGGGAGATTATTGGGATTTCACTTGTTTCCGGGGCTTGTGATTCCTCCTGCAATTAGGTGTAATAACTAGGCTACCAGGATCCTAGGGCCTGGCCTCCTGCGATGGATGCGTACTTCCTGCAGGAAAATTTCTCCCCAACCAAGCTTTAAACTCAAGCATCCTGATAAAAATGGTTTACTCTTTGAGGCCTAAGCCTCTCACTCCAAAATTAACGGAAAGGGAATAGAAAGAAACCAACATTTTTTAGCAGAAACTATTAACATTAGGCTATCAGATGATCCAATATCCTTCTTGCCAATAGCCTGGGCTAATAGGTTGGTCCCGCAGAAATTATTCATGATGCCCAATTATTAATCTGAGCCAACAGGGATGTGGACATCTCTGTATCTGCAAATGTATGGAGCGTGGTGACCCAAATAGGCTCCTGCCCATCTACCCTCATCAATGTAGCTTGCATTCCACACAGAGGCATACAAAAACATGGGTTTGGATGGAAAACTATCTTCCTCCTTAGCATCTTCACTCCTCACAATCTTCCCATCAATCAACCATTCAATCCTTTGAGGACCCCATCTGATAGTATACTCATGGAAGTCCTCAGAGCAATCAAATCCAAGCTGATGAATCTGTTCTCTGTTCCCAGTACCATCTATGTAAAAGTTAGTCTGTACAATGCCCTTGTCCTTGCCTAAAAACTCAAAGTCAATCTCATCTTGGGTTTTTTCCCCTTCAAGGGATGACAGATAGAAGCTGCAGTTGAGTCCACTGGTTTCTCCATCTGGGCACTTGATTCTTGAAGTGAAACTGCCATATCTGAATCTAGTCAGTGTTCTCCACCTTGCTCCTCCTCTCTCATCAAATGTAATGGCAATTTCTTCTTCCTCAGCCTTGTGGTGACAGACCTCAGGGGTGTAATCCACTGCAATCTCTCTAAGCCTCTTTGTTTCAAAAATCAACGGAGGAGCTGAATTTTTTTGTAAGGCAAAATCTTGAGATGGGCAGGTCATCAGATGGGATTTCTCTCCAACAACTTCTTCCATGCATTGGAATGATGTGTAGGATGATGACTCTGTAGGTGCAGCCATAGTTAATGGTAAAGGAATTGAAAGGAGAAACGACGACAATATCCAGCAATGAAGGGCACCCACAACCTGGATCCAACCCTGCCTGTAATGCGTATTATATAATAATGTCTTCGCTTTCACCATTTCTACCAATACCTGTAAATGCGAGGTCGTGTAGTAAGGGTTTGCTTATTTAAAATTGTTATCGCATTTATTGAATTAATGTGTTTGGGAGGTGGGATAAGAATGACTTGCTAGATGGGGATAGTGAGAATAAGAATATGAATATATAAATTAACGTCCAAAATTAAACGGCAACAAAAGGATTATTTTATTTTATTTTATTTTGGTATGGGGATTGAAAAGTACTTTCCTATTAATTTAAAAGAAAAATTAATAGTATAATGTTAGTCATATAAAAAAGTGAAAAAGTCATATTTTGAATATCAATCAAGTTATAAAAAATTTAGAAGAAATGAGTTATAAAAAATTTCATAAGAAACTAAAATCTAAAATAATAATTGGTCATAGATGACTAATAACCATAGTTAAATTAACTCAAGTACATCTCAACCAAAAAAAGATAATAAAAAAGCACAAACATCAAGGAACAAATTAAGCAGTAGTGGCAAACATGGAGGGTGGATGTGGAGGGTCCTAAGGCTTCCTTCCCTAGTGATTTTGAGATGGGAGATCTTCATCCACAAGGAGGGGGTCCCAACCATTAGCTTGCTAGTTGGTGTTAGCATCATTCTGCAAATCCTGGCAAGAGGGAGAGATAGCTAGCTCTAGACATGAGTACTTGTCCTACGGAGGGTGTTTCCACCCCCCTCCCACCACCACCACTATCTCTGCCTCTGTCAGAGTCTCTCAGAGGAGATGGCTAACGAGAGCGATGAGAGGAGCTCCTCCAACTTCAAGACCTCCAGTTGCAAGAGCGGTGACACCTCCCCCTACGTCTACGACCCCTAGGAGGAGAGTGGCAAGGCGGGGGATCAGGTGGCTCGTGGCTGACTACACAAGGAGCATTCCCCCAGTGGTCTAGGAGAACCTGAAGATGATGAAGCTTTAGCCAGACCTTGTTTGTTTGTCCTTTAATCTAGTGGATAACATTAGTAATCACAACAACTTTGTTAGTTACAAAAAGAAATCTATAATCACATCTTGATTTCTAGATTTCTAAATTTGAAATAAAATATTAATACAAAAAAATTGCCATAATATATTGTATCTTGTAGGTAAAAGGGCAGAGTCTCCTAGGAGAGCCATTTTTCAAGAAAACATCTTAGGTCTAAAGGGTTTGAAAAGGGTATGAGTCCATCTCTAGGCTAACTGAGCATGTGGGTAAAATTAGAAGAGGTGTTTGATGGTTTCTAGGTGTTGACAGGTTGGGCAAGTGGGATTAAGAAAACCCCATGTGCTTGAGCCTATTTCCCATGGGCAAACCTTGGTAGAGAATATACTAAAGGAAGTGAGCCTTTTTGGGTTCAATAAGAACCGCCCAAATGTGATCAAACCTCCTAGCCCAAACCCAATGAAGGGATTGGATAGACCATCGGTGATTAAGAGCCTTTGTATCAATGTGTTGAGAGGCTAATAAATTGTATCCCAACTGAGGAGAATAATGACATAATGGCATGGTCATAGGCCAAGACCAATCCTTCCACCACAACATGAGAGAGGAAACTCCAATCTTGTGTAAGTACTCATCAGGTATGGAACTTTGAATTTTAGCAATGGATTATGCATCTTCCTTGTTAAGTTAGAATTTGGCCTTTAGCATAGACTAAGGAAGCCAATCCCTATAGAGCTTACAAAATAGATCATCAATCGTGAGAATACCCTTTTTAAAGAACCTTAAGCTTTTGATCTAGGGGACCATGGCAAAGGGGACATTGTGAAAGGTCAGCTAAGGAGACTGCCATAATGACTGGGAGTTTAGAGAAAGATTGATTTTAAACCCCTCCCCCACCCAAATAAGGTGAGCTTTGAGCTTTTTATAGGCCTTCCATATACTCTACATGACAAGTGTGCCCCCTACTTTGACATACACTAGCAATATAAGCACACTGTGAAAACCTATGCCTTACTAGGCTTTTTATGTTGAGAGGGCATCCTTGAGAAATGAAGTGCCATGGTAAAATTTTCCACGCTTCAGATGATCCATTTGGCACTAAGAGCAGTGCTCTAAAGCTTTATGTCAATAAGCCCCAACCCACTGGCTTCTTTAGGGCAGCAATAGATGGCCTAGGACACTTGATGAAAGCCCTAGTGGCCTTTAGAGTTGGTCCACAAAAAAACTCGGCAACTTCTCAAGCTTCACATAGGAGGCATTTAAAGATGCCCAATAAGAAGAGTAGTATACATGAGTAGCAGTGAGCACCTTAGAACAAATATGGAATTTTCTGGCCAAGGTCAAAGGCTTAGTGATCCAAAAAGAAGTTTTTTTCTCCACTCTTTGGATCACATAGGACAACAACTCTATACGAGAGGCTCTAATAGCAAAAGGAATGGCTAGAAATTTAAATTGAACCCCTGGAAGGATCCATTGCCACATATATCCCTCTAACCAAGGAGGTTTGGGTGACAAGGATTGGCGGTATCAATGGGTCTTACGCCACTAGATAGACAACCCAAAGGCAAGGCAAAAAATATCTAAACATTCCATGGCATTCATGATAGAGCTTTCATCCTCCTATAGAGTGAGAAAGGAGTCATCATCAAAGTGCATGTTGATTAGTTGGTGGTCAAAATTAGGTAGAGAGATCCTTTTGAACAACCCCTTAGAAGCATAATTGGCCAAAACATAGATAAAACCTTCAGTAACCAACACATAAAGCGAAGGGGCCAGGGGTAACCCTATCTAATGGACTTGTGGAGCTCAAAAGGTTGAGACTAAGAGCCATTGATAGGGATGTAGGCTCCAGCATCCTGAAAAAGCATATTGACAGTATGAACAAATTTGGGGCCAAACCCTAATGCTTGTAACATGGCGATAATAAAAGGACATTCAATACGGTCATAGGCTTTCTCAAAGTCAATCTTGATGAACAAGGCCTTTTAGTTAGAAAATTTATCCTATTCTATACCCTCCCAAACAACAATAACATTGTCCAAAACATATCAATACTAAATGAACCTAGTTTGCTCACTTCGCATAATTAAGGGAAGTAAGAGCTTAACTATGAGAGCTAAAGCTTTGGCTATGATTTTATAGGACACATTTAGCAAAGTGATCAGTCTCCAATTTGTAATTACCTTAGGATCCCCTACCTTGGGGATGAACTTGATGTTGCCCCGATTAATGAGGTGGCCTAAGGAATTGGTTAGGACTGCTTTAGAATAAACTCTATGGAGATCAAGTCTAACCATATCCTACAAGCTTTGATAGAATTAATAGGGAAAACCATCAATGTCTGGGGATTTATTGTTGGAAGCACAATGACTGAGAGTGGGGTGAATCAGTCTTCAAAACATTCATTCAATTCCACTTAACATTCATGAGCCATTCATACAATCATATAAATCAATCAAAGCATAAACAACTGTCCACATAAACATGAAACATAAGAACACATCACAATTGGAAAACCCTCAAGGGGAAGAAAACCCACTAATCTCTGTAAATGGACTACAGTCTTATAAGACAAAAACTAAATTTAGTGAAGCACCAACTCCACATGGAGCACCAACCCCAATTAGCCAAGTACCCACTTGACTAAGCTTTATCAAGCACCCACTTGCAAAGAGGCACCAACCCCTAGATGACTCAACACCAACTTAGCCACCTAATTGCTTTAATCACTTTTAGAACACTTTGTTGCTCAACCAACAAATGATGACCACTTCTTCAACTCTTCACATTCTTATCCCTCTCAAACTGCCTTCTAGGCCTCTTCACTCAACTAGGTCTCTTCAAGACTGATTAGGTCATATGACCTTGATATTCATACTCAGACCTCCTAATAGATATTCATGATAGTCCCTCTACTCTCTTATGATGGTTTATAAGATGTCCTTCCACTCAAGGGTCTTCTATCTCATTCATTCCTCTAAGCTTGCTCAAATAGGCCTAAAACTGCCTTGTCTATATACCATTCCTTGTTCATATACCTCTTGGTTGGACACACACACTTGCCCACTTATATTTGCCACATAAAAGGCCTTAAGACATGTTATAGGTAATAATCAATCATTACATTAGGTCGGCCATAACTCAAATAGACCAAATCCTTCTTTAGGTCTCATGGAGACTTAATTCCATTAGGCCTACTTTAGGACACATTACCTTATGACCCCTTGGAACACATTACACCTCAATACATGGCACAACCTTTTCATTTAATAATCAAATAGGCTTTATTCAACATCCTCTAAGTACCATGATACCTTTTAGGTCTAACCACCACTTGAAACACTCCATTAGCACTATTCACATTAGGTCTTTAAACACATCAAAAAGTCTGTCTTGAACAAATGAAGATAAAACATCATTTAACCACACAACCATGATAATAAATCACTTATACATAACCTACAAGACCTCAAAAATATCACCATGTGCATTAAACACTTCAACTCAGGGCATAGAGCCTCAAACTCATCACTGCAACTTACTTAGAACTGCCAAGACTGTCAAAAACACAGTCATAAAACATTGAACTTCAACACCTGTATGATAAATTTCAAAAGAATTCCAATGCATAAACATGATCCTCTGACATCTCTAGACCATCTTCAAATATAAACATCATATGGTCTAGTGGCAGCTATTGGTCTTACAAACTAGTTTTTGACCTCACTGAGCTAGACAAACCATTTTGGCTTTATCATTTTCACCACTTACATTATCTTTCAAAGTCTTCAAAGACATGGACATGAATTATAATTCATGAACAACAAATCCATGCACTTGAACTCATCAATCTACCTTGAAAACACACTCAGAACCAACTTCTCATTACTGCATGGGTTTTACACAATTTGCTCTATTAGGCATGTGTGCCTCAAAAACCTATCTTATAAGAATGAAGCTCAAACATACTTGAGACACTAAAATATGATAAAACTAAGTGTATAGACATAGTCTACATGACCTTAGGGTCATCATCAAATGCATTAGACACTTCCACTCAGATGACAAGGCTTCAAGAACACCTCTGCAACTCACTCACTCAAAATTGCCAGATTACCTCAAAACCCAGCCATGGTGACTTAGACCTCCAACACCTATATATAAATTTTCAATAACTTATGATTCATGTCTATGATCCTATGAGATCATTAAACCATTATCAGATATAAAAATCATATGTTCAAATGGAAAATATTGGTCTTGTAGACCAATCTCATGACCTTATATCTCATTGTCTTATCTGAATCAAACATGTCAACTTGTGACCAACTTTTTCACCATATTCACTGACCTCCAAAAATTATACCAAACATTAACATGTATTAAAAGTATTGAAAAACATTTTGATGTACTTGGTTTCATCATTATATCATGAAAACATATTCCAATTTATCTTCTCACTGATGCCTGGGATTTTCACTATTTGCACCATTAGGCCTATTAGCAACTAGCTAACTTGCATGATCAGTTTAGTACACTTAAGGGATAAAACTTGTCCAGAGACCTTCATGGACATGAAACATGAGTCTCTACCTTCTTCCTCCATATATTTTCTTACTATGTCTAATGTGACTTTTGACTTTTACATCAACTTCGTCAGAAATAAGCATGTAACTCAACATTTTCTCTCTCCTCTCTAACCAATACCACCTAGAGGTACTTGGGAGAGTCCACCACAAGATTCAATAGCTTACCCAATCAATTCAATCCATTTTGATCACTTTTGAGGATCACCTTCAACATTGGGTCTTCATTAGGGTTCTAAGAGGGTTTAAACCAGTTTCCACTCTTAACGATCATTCATAAAGCATAGTCCCTCAATCCAAAAACTAATCCCTAGAATTTTGAGCTAGGACCCTTTTACATCTACCATGAACTACTTAGGTTTCCATGTAAAGGTTTGACGAGCTGATGAACACAAGAAAATCCTTTTTGGGTTGAAAACCCTTCATTCTAAGCACTCAAGAGACCTCTAAACAACTTTTCATGCCTTGTCCTTCAAACTATGACCTCAAACTGCACGAACAAACTTGAAACAACATACCTAACCTCTGACAATGTTTACATGAGCTCAAAAACCTTGAAATCTGATCATGACCCCTCATTAAGCCACATCTCTCTCTCTCTTTGCTCTCTAAACCTTGACCAACAAACCACTTTAGGCCTTAAAATTGACCTTCATGACTCTTTCCATGCACTCTTCACCTCACTCACATACTCAAGAAATCTCATACAATCACTCATGCCTATGTGCACTCATCTCACCAAGCCACCATGTTCATACATTCTCATAAGGTCTCTTCATTCCATGACTAGACTTAGTCTACTTAAGCAGTTGACCTCTCATGCCTCTTTTCATGCTCTCAACACCCCACTCTCATGATCAATATCTCACTCTCATGCCATGTAATATTTCTCACTTTCCTAAGCTCACTCACTTCATCATGATAACTGCACATACCTTCTCATAAGGTCTAGAATAGGCTTAATAAGACACCTTGACTATGCTCAAACATATTGACCTCAATGATATCACTCAATCTGGCATAAGAACACTCATAACACACTCATATCACTACTCTCATACAACAACACTCTTTCAATCTTTTTGACACAACTCATTACCAACTAACCTTGCCACTACCAACTAACCTTGCCACTGCCAACTGACCTTACTCTCAACAACACTCTTGTATACCTACTTGTCATCATACCCTCACAAAAACCTTCAATGACAACATTGACAACTTCATGCTAACATGAACCATGATATCAACCTTGACATCAACCAATAGAGAAAACAAAGATCAACAAACTCACCTTGTCACATCAAGCTCACAAGCTCATGCCTCAAAGACCACTCACCATGCATCTTCACCAGATGTACCTTGACATCAATGACATCAATGACAACACTTCTCAACATTTATTAAAGGCCATTTGCATAACAGTTTCTTTAAGGTTATTGACACTAAAAGGTCTATCACAGGCAAATCTATGAGCTTCTAAGAGCTTATAGGGGATCATTTCAAGGCATTGGGAGAGGCCATCTTCACGATCAAGTGATAAAGGTTGCACTGTAAAGACACCTTGGTAGTGATGGAAAAAGGCTTGGAGGATCTTTAGAAGCTTGGTAAGCTTATTTGAATCACTTCTAATGGCTTTGATTTTGTCTATAGTTTGTCTTGACTGAAGGAGAGTAAAAAATTTCTTGGTCACTTTGTCTCCTACCTTTAACCAATGCATCCTTGCTCGGAGTTGTGCTCCTTTGGCCTTGTAAGCCTCTTCAACTTGGAGTTTATGCCTCCACATGGTAGCCTAAGTCTATAAATGAGAATTTAAAAGTGTAACTTCTAATTCTTGTGAAACCCTAAGGTATTCATGGTTTGTAGCATTTTTAATGCACTCCCTAAAAATAACCACTTGTTTGCCATAGATCCATAAAAAGGTGGTAGTGCAGGTTATAGTGTCAAACCACCACTCAATCAAACCAGTGTCCCATGTGGGCTTAGGGGACAAATTCCAAATCCTAGTGATATGCTCTATAGTCCTCTCATGCTTGAGGTGGGAATTATTGAGGTAGAACTGGGAGCTTTTGGGTTTCACCTAAGGAGAAGTCCAATGTATATGAAATTAGATGGGGTGGTGTTAAGACAAGAAAGAATTGAGAGTGACAAACACAAGTAATCCATTTATGGAAGCAAATAATAAAAGGTTTTGCTCAACTAGGAGGGCATGATCAAGGTGTTTAAGGACTCGATCATCTCCATAACATAAATTAAACTAGGTGAACCATGGGGAATTGGAATCACCCCATTTATGATGATTTTTGTCGAAGACCCCAAGTTTATTTCACAGGTAGAACCAAGTTTCCCATTCTCCTACACACCATCTCATGGGAAGGTGACTTTCTTTGTCTTCTATAGATTCAATCATGTTAAAGTCACCACATAAAATTTGATGCACATTTAGGAGGGAATCAACTATCTCCAGAGTAGGGTGTGCTCCACAACATTATTAGATGCATAAATATTGAGAAGGTTAATGATGTAATTATCAAAGTCAAAAAGGGTCTAGACCACCCGATGGGTGGGGTTGGAACCTCAAGAAATGATATTTTGAGACAAGTCAAGTGTCATTAGGGTGAAAACTCCCCCTGACCAGACTCGTGATAGGTGACCTAGCAAATGGCCCTAGGCTAAATAGTATGAGCTTTAGAATGAAGCAAAAATCCAAAATTTTTGACTTCTTACATGTAAAGAATTTTTATGTGAGCAAAATAATGACAAATATTCCGAACCATATACTTACGAGTCAGACTCATGAGTCCTTGAACATTCCAATAATAAATTACCATTGGGAAACATCTAAATTCATATCATTTCCTTCAGAGAGGTCTAAGATGGCTATGAAACAATTGAAAGTTGAGCCTAGAAGGGAAAAATCTCCTAGCTTGAAGGGTTACCTTTTATTTGGCACATAATCCTCATCTATAGAGGGAGAGGGACTACGTGAGTGGCATATGATAGCCTTATGGTTGAGATCCCTATATTTGAATTCAAATCATTCACCCCTGAAAGGGTTTTTGACAAAGGAGTTGTAGGAATGGGATATGGAGAAGAAATAAATTAAGCTACCACCTATGGTGATCAGGAGATGGGAAGTGGGGGTTTAACTTGAGCCAGTGTCAGGGCTTTGTTGGAAGGGGATGTGGAACTTAGACCTCCTGAGAGATGGTATACAACTAGTTGAGGTATGATATTGCCACAGGTAGTAATATTATTTCTATTGGAAACTGTGGTCCATCCCTTAGAGGATGGAGGTTTTTCCTCAGACCACTTTTATCTTGAGTGACTATAGGGGTGGGGACCATTAGGGGACATTCCCTAATCATGTGATCCAAATATTGGTGCCTGAAAAAAGTGTTCGTAAGGTTAATGTAGAGGGCAAACTGAGAGAAATGATTGTTTTCAACTTTAATGCCAATAGATTATTTAAGATCCTTAGCTAGGTCAATTTAAATGCAAACCCTTCTCTGGGGTTGGGCTGCATAAAACTTTGGCTATTCATGGCAGATAAAGTGGCCCATAGGCTTGATAAGTTGGTTGATAAAATTCCGCAAAGGTCGAGGTAAGCTTGGAAACTCTACCCAAATTGAGATTTTAATATTTACTTGTTCAGAGACTTGAAAGTCTCTAGTTCAATGGGGAAAAAACAACCAGGGTATTACGAATGAACCAAGAGCCATGGTTAATAATGGCTCTATAATGTTCAGGTGTTGTGAATCGAAACAAAAAGAAACCCTTGGTGAGGTTTTGGACTCCTTCCAGTTTCACCTCATGGCCTTGCCAATGGTTGTGAACCCATTGCTTCAAAAGGCTCTCTAGAGGAACTCGACTCATAAAATAAGCAATAAGGCTACAATTTTCAAAATAATTGCAAGTTTATCAAACTTTGGTAGGTCTAGAACCATATCTTGAAGAGGAGTATCAGAGTCATAATCAATACCTCATGGTAAACTTTTAGGACAAACTTCTGAGCTTGTTTCAGTGTCATGGCTACTCCGGTTCCCATTAGTGGTGCTTTAATCAAATGATGCAAGAAGGTTGGTAGCAACCATTTAATATAGAGGAAGGTGACAAACCATCCAAGGGGTGGATGGGTAGCCTGACTCAATGTAGTAAATGTGCTATTAATAACTCCTACCCAGATTGAACAAATTGGTAGTGTGATGAGAGGTAGGGGAAACCCTAAAAGCTTACAAACCATAAGTGCTTCATACTCTCCTCTCTCCTTCATTAGATTTTACTCTCTTCATCTATCAAAAAAGGACATTTTAAATAAGTGACCTCTTGCTACATAAGTACCTGTTATTATCAAGGATATGTAAAATGCTTGAAAATATGTGATTGATGGATTGATTGGAAAAATAATTATGAGTATTTTTTGAAAATGTGTGATTGATATAATGATGGAAAAAATTTAAGCATAATTTGTAACTATGTTTATTGTGGAAGTACTTTTGATTCTCATACACACTTTTAAATAAATTGTTGTTGTTTTTATCTTTGAATCATTTCATATTATAATATATAAAAATATTTATATTATACATTTATAATTAATAATAAATTTTATACATAATATTTAATAAATATAATATAATAATAATCAATATTATATATAATAATATGATTTATAATTCTAAACACCCCTTAAGATTAAAAAAATATTCTTGTCTTTATCTACAGACTTTGTAAGGATTATATAGATTGTCAAAATTACGTGAATGAAAAGGTCAAAATGGTAATGTGAAGGAAAATGATAAGAAAAAAAAGATAACACTGTATTTCAATGTTTAACCTGACTTATGAGCATAATGAAAAAATATATATAGGTGTTGCAATTAGTTGGAGAGAAAAGATCTTCATTGCTCAATTAAGAATCGGTTTTCATAGGCTTTGGTGCAAGATAAAAAGATTGGTGAATCCTTAGGAGCAGTAGGGAGAGTAGGTTTGTGTTCTTTGCACCATAGGGGAGGTTGAAACAAAAGAACACTTAAAATTTGAATATCTTTAGTATAAATACATATGAGCTAAATATGTGAAAAATTTAAGAGTTGGCTACATGGTAGATATATTTGAGGAAAAAAGATTAAAAAATGCCTTGTGTCACAAGAATCTTTGAATAGTTAGAACAATCGGTATAATTGATGGTCCCATGGACCAATCTTGGGGACATAACTAAAACCATCTCAATTTCAATTTAATTCAAAAGTGTAAAATGTTGGCATGCCCCTTTTCCACACAGACTTCGATGTCAATTATACAATGTTTAGTTTTTAGTCTAAATTTTTTTCCAACTATTTCACTACATTCATTTCCATTGTTATCATCCCAATACATATGACAAGTGTTGCACACAATATCAATAGATGTCATTGATATTTTTAATCCTTGGTTTCTGGTTTGTTAATTAATTTGGTGTCACACTCATAGTGCCACACTAGACAATTTACAGAGTTTTTAACCTTAAATTGGATGTGGCTTATAATATGGGTAGATAGGGTTAAGAATATACAAATGAATAAGCATAAGGGTGATAAATAGATTTATAGTAGACTAATCACTTAAAATACTTAGATAGAACATATACTAAATTTATTATGTTGAAATATGTTAAAAATAAAAAGTACAACTATGCTAGATATTGTAATGATAATGAAAATAAGATAATTAGTTATAATGTTAATACAAATCTAGATCTAGAATAGGCATGAAGCAGAATGGAAAAATATTTTGTAATAGTCACCAAATTATGAATTAAGTACCTCTATAGTTGTAAACACTTTTGTTAGTCTAGGATGGTTGCATCAATGCTAGTGTATGGATTATACGTAGGTGTCTAGTAAGGAATAACTATTAAAACATGATATGACCACTTGGATGCTTTTAGGTTCATCATCACCTTTACTTTGGTGCATTCAGATTTGGGTCATGGATTG
The DNA here is from genome assembly GCA_037957365.1 of Torreya grandis. Taxonomy (NCBI): domain Eukaryota; kingdom Viridiplantae; phylum Streptophyta; class Pinopsida; order Cupressales; family Taxaceae; genus Torreya; species Torreya grandis. The sequence continues at coordinate 1,966,891 of JARHVA010002249.1, forward strand.
TCTCTCCTTGTTAAATAATCAAAACCCTAGTTCTTCATCTTCATAGTGGTTATGAGAAAAATAGGTTAGTGGGCACATGGTGTCCTACTACCCCAAATAGCCTCTATCAGTAACTGTTACCTACATAGACAATACTCTAAAGAGGACCTTACACTTATGTAGTTATTCCCTACATGTTGGCTTGTGTGTGAATCATGTAATATGTGATAAATAAGTATAACAATGACCTAGCTTGTAACTCAAAAAACATAACTCTTGGGAAACTCATTGAATACTTTGGACCTGTAGATGTGTTGTCCCTATGGCTGATGTGGAAATGGGATAAAATAGGGAAGATATTCTAAATTTGAATGTTCTTTGATATGAATCCAGGTTTGTGCTAGGTTAGTTTAGATAAGGAGTGATCGTGCATATATACCACTCCTATCAAAAGGATATCTCATATAATAACACTTAGGTTGACCATTAGGACACATTTTCTTTAAAATTTATATTATTTTATGGAACTTGGCACTTGCATCGATGTCGACATTTGAATGGGATGCAAGTGTCCAGAAAGCAAAAAAGTAGGTATAGGTCCAAAACTTGTAGAGGTGAAAGATAAGAAGGTTTTAAGCATTCTAGAAAATATAGAAGGCCTAGGTAATCAACAAAAGATGGGTCTAACTAAGAGATAAGCTAAGGGGTACAAGAAAGAGAAAATATGAGACTTGTAGATGCAGAAAATGTCTATAACTAAGAGGAACAACCAAAGTCTAAGTTTTCCAAGTGTACGATACTAGGGTGTTATATATTTCATAAATATCATCTACATTTCCCCCCCTTTAATCTAGTATTTAAATTACTAGTTTAAAGGAAAGGAATGTATACTTGAGTGTGTATAACACACATTATCTTTGTTTGAGTCCAACTTGAGTGTTTTGTTGGTGACTGACCTAGAACCAAGATCATGTTATAGTATATAATCAGTGCATGTAATCTAAAATTAAAAGCATTTAAATGATTGAAATTGAAAGTGATCAAGGTTTAGGAGTACACATATGTATCGATGCAACTGTCTTGCCTTTTGGTAATTTCATTTAAAAAATGTATTAGTATGAATCACTAAAATTGATATTAGGATAAATATAAATCTAGAATGTACATACATCTAAAGAGATGGAGAGAGAGATATGGGAAGGCCCATGCCCCCAACTTTGGAGAAAAGGTGGATTGCCACTTGACAATTGAGACTAGTTTAACCATGCAATCCAATCATATTTACAATGTAGTAAGTGTGAGTGAACCAAGTCAACTCACACTATCAAACTAGCGAGATTGGATGATATAATCGAGACCAACTTACAAACTTGGCAAGATTGAGTGATTTAATCATCTCAACCATGCCAAAAAGTAAACCAACTACTGTAGTATATTGGCTCAATATAGTTCATAAAACTCCAACCTAATGGGTGGTGGCAATCTGTAAAGTTTTTTAAATTTGAAACTAATTTGGATTTTACAATATTAGGCACACATTGCATAGGATATGCACATTAGATATGTCTCATGCTAAAAATGTATATAACAATGGTACAAATGTATAAAATTATGCCACAAATGTGTATTTTAATCATATAACTATGCAATTTGACCAATTTAAAACTGTGAAAATGTGGATAACATGCTTCCAATGCATGCCTCCACTAGAAAGTAAAAAAATGATATAAGCGACAATGTGGAGGACATGTTTTCAAAACATGCCCCCACTATAATTTGGAGATATTAAATACTGAGTAAGTGTGGAGAACATCTTTCCAAAACATACCCTCACGGAATCTGAGACTATAAACATGTGGAAGACATGCCTATATGACATGTCCCCACTAAATCTAAAATTATAAATGTATGGAATCCATGCCTCAATGACATGCCCCCACTAATATGCCCCCCCTATGAGGTGAGGGAAGATATAAATTAGTAGTTACCTCACCTCAAAAAGGATAAAATAACCATATAACTATAAATGAACCATGTAGCATATAAAAGGACATGTTTAGGTAAATATAACATTGAAATGCATAGAATGTGATCATATTAAGGTCTAAGATGCATAATAAATATCATGACAACATCTAGATAGTAACAATACAAGCTAAAGAAACAATCAATTACACATGCAAGGGCATTCAAAATCAAATCAAAAGATAATGGTCCAAGGAGACCACAAATAAGCGACATGTTTTAATGTTGCACAAGTGAATGGATAGGACTTAGGCAAATGTACACAAAGTTAATAATGAAATTTTAAAATGTCCATACAATAAACAATGACATATTAAATATTAAACAAACAAACAAAGGCCTAGTGGTCACAAATAATGGATCATATTCAAATGCTCAACAAAAAATACAATAACAAGGCAAGACACTCAAGGAAGTGCATAAATAAAAACATAAAAAACCAACATAAAAATATCATACTAACCCATGGATCAAATGTGTTAGTAAAATAATGTCAAGTACATAGAATATCAAATACACTACAAATAGATATAAGGATGGATAAAGGCATGTGTAAGTACATATTAGCTCAAACATGATAATGCAAAGTGACCATAGAAGTATATAACCTGGAAGGATTGTGATCATAGAGGTGGATGGCCCAGTATCTTGGTGACATGAGTAAAGGGAAAGCCTAACATTCAACAGTGCATAGATCATGTATCTATTTATGCTTGTATCACACTCAAATAGAAACATGAAACACATGTGTATGTATAAGTAATTGATATGTTATCCATCAACATGGAACTAACACATAGATTCCAAAGAACCAAATAGAAAGTGTAGATGCCAAAAATATTTTTGTATTTTTTCTTGGTATTTTTGGAATCTAAAAATGGAAAACCTATCTATGATGTCATCCAATGGATACTCATAGGTATCTCCCCTCTCTAAGTTTGGCACATCATCATCTAAATACTTGTCAATTTTATTCTCATCATCATGATGTGGTTGCTTGGAAAGGTATAAAGTCACAACAAGTTCTTCTTCTTGGCTTGTTTGTTTTGTAGGATCAAGATTACCATCATGTGTTATGTAAGTTAACCTTCTTTTATAGGAAAAAGAAAGACCTTGTTGAGTTGGATCTATTTTAGCTTCCATTTCATATAACCAAAATCTACCCAATGTAAAGGAGTGTTACAAATCATGGGATCAGACCCATACTTTTTTAAGGACAACATGAGGCCCATAAGTAATAGGAATGACAAAGAAACCCAATGATTCTTTTCATTGCCCCTTATCACACAAATATTTATCATGGTACCCAAGTTGTGAGAAATGTCTTTCACTACAATAGTTTTCTGATTTTGTAGTATCAATGTCATTATGCCAAAAGTAAGCACCACCCATAAATAAAGTAAATGATAAATCTTGGTGATGTGGATGTTTTTTAGTTAGTTGAACTTGAGGATTTTGCTTAGGATGTGGGCCTTGAATTGGTCCCATATTTAGTAAACTTTACAAACCAATCATATCAAGATTATGAACACCACATTTTTGTTCATAATGTTCCTTACGTAATTTATCTCCCTCCTTTGTGTGAGGGATAAAATTCTGGTATTTTGAGGGAGATATATTAATCTTCTTTGGATAAGTATGAATGAAACATATCTATGCACATCAATATGTAAATGGGTAAATGACTCATATTGTTTATGCAATGTTCTTTCCTTTAATGGGGAAAGAATCCCTCTACTAAAAATTAATTACAACTCCAAATATGAATGTCTAAATGCTAGTTCATATGATGTACTTTTCAATCAAATAGTATAATATTGAAGGGATTAATCATCACATTGTCTAAAATTGTGTAAATGTTCAAATGTAAGTTTTGGAACCTTATGGATACTAAAAGCCATGAAGAACACATCTTTTAACTATGAAAAAGTGGTTAAGAAACCTTTTGGTAGGCTATAAAACCAATTATGAGCCTCATCATAAATGCTCATATGGAATACTTTTAGCAATAGTTTGTCATCTTTTTCCCATTGACCTAAAGAATGTACATAATTAATCATGTGGTCAAATGGGTCTTTATGAATTAAAAAAAGAAGTAAATATGGTAGTTAAAAATAATATGGATAAGGATATTCAAGTATACATTTTGCAAGAGGTTGATTGTTGAATGAGGTAACATTTGCACTAGTATTATGGAAAGCCAATTGCATTTGAAGTATAGAAACCTATTTTTGAAGATACCTAATAGTGCTCATCATAGAAATAAGTTATTCCATGGGAATGGTGGTGTTTATCATAGTTGTTATAATTGGTTCTAACCCACCACCTTTATTGAATCTTGGAATATGAGTATCATCATCCTCATGGATAACAAGTGCATGTTCGTGATCACTGAATTTAGGATACTTTGGTAGTGGTATTGGATCTCTGAATTTTGGTACCTTTGGTATATCATTTGAATATCTTGGAACATGATAAGAACTTGGTTCGTTAAATTTTGGTAAGGATATAACAATTGGAGCTTAAGGAATTTTTGGTAAAGGCACCTCTTTTGGTACATTAGGAACTTTTAGTGTAAATGCATTTTTTGGAAGATAAAGATACTTTAATTTAGATGCCTTAGTTGATATTAGTAAGAGTGCCATATTTAGAACATTAAGATCCTTTTAAACTTTAGTTTTGTAATAATTTACTCTTCTTGACGACTTAATGTTACTTGGTAAAGATGCCATGATGTCTCAATTAATCTTTAAAAAAAATCAATATCAAATGAAGGTAGGAAAGAGTCATCACCCTTGATCAAGGGGATGTTATTTGTAAATGTTGGAATAGGAAGGGTTTTTATCTATGAACTTGAAATAACATCCCCTTTATGACTAATTTGTAAATCCTCCATGATATCCTTATAGAGTTGGTGAAATTTGTCATGACCAAATGAAGGAACACTTTTTCCATGTGAATCCAATTTCAGTGTAGAAGGTAAGGCAAAGGCTTTTGATCTTCCTTAATATGGATCAACTCATTTTTTGAAATGGTGGAAGCATGGACTTGATTAGAGGGAATACAATTGCGACCATTAATTTTTTTGATATTATATGCTTTATCACTTGGAGGAATGCAAGAGTAATCAATTTTGATTCCTTCCTTAAGAGAGATTTGGAGAATTTCATAATCATAATCATTAAATCAATCAATATAATCCATGATGAGAGAGATAAATAACACAAAGATTAGGATAATGCAGGCATTGAACATCTAAAATAAAATGATTATGCAACAATGATATTCAAAGATCAGGTTCAACAAATGTTTAACCCTAAATTGGATGTGGATCCTAATATGGGTAGATGAGGTTAATAATATAGCAATGAATACGCACAAGGGTGATAAACAAATATATAGTATGCCAATTAATTTAAAAACTTAGATATAACATTTACTAGATTTATTATGCTAATATATGCTAAAGATAGAAAGTATAATTTCGATAGATATTGTAATGATAATGAAAATAAAATACTTGGTTGGTTCTGATGCTAATATAGATTTGGATCTAGAATAGGTAGGAAGTAGATTATATTAATTTTTTTATAATAGTCATCAAATTTTTGATTAAGTGCATATATAGTTATAAACACTTGCATCGATGTTAGTATCTAGATTAGATGTAGATGTCCAATATGGAATAACTACTAAAATAAGATGTGACTACTTAGGTGCTTTTAGGTTTATCATCACCTTTGGTCTAGTGTATTCAAATCTAGGTCATGGTTCGTCGCTCCTTTTCAAATAATAAAAAAACTAGTTTTTCATATTCATAGTGGTTGTGAGAAATATGGATTAGTGGGCACATGGTGTTGATCCACCTCAAAGACACCTAGATCAATAAGCATTGCCTGCATAACCAATACTTTGAAGAGGGCCTCAAACTTATGTAGTTATCCCCTATGTGTTGGCTTGTGTGTGAATCATGCAATATGTGATAAGCAAGTATAATAGTGACCTAGCTTGTAACTTAGCAAACATAGCTCTTAGGATGCTCATTCAATACTTCAGACCTATATAAGTGTTGTCCCTATGATTGATATGGACATATGAGAAAATAGGGAAACTTTGCTCAATTTTAATGCTCTTTGATATGAATCCAAGTTTGTGTTAGGTCAGTTTAGAATGAGGAGTGATCGTGCATATATACCACTCCTATCGAAATAACATCTCACATAATGCTTAGGCTAACCATCAAGATACATTTCATTTGAAAATTAGATGAATTTAGGGCACTTGGATCTTGCATCAGGGTAGGACACTTACATTGACGTAGGTGTCTAACTGGGATGCAAGTGTTTGGGAAGTAGAAAAGTGGGTACATGTCCAAAACTTGTAAAAGTGGGAGATAAGTAGGTTTTAAGCATTCTAGGAAAGATAGAAGGCCTGGGTCATCAACATAAGATTGATCGGACTAAGAGATAGGCCAAGAGGCACAAAAGAGAGTATATGTGAGACTTATAGAAGCAAGAAAGGTCTAAAATTGAGAGGAACAACCAAGGTCTAAGTTTGCCAAGTGAACAAGACCAAGGTGATATATAATTCATAAATATCATCTACACATATTTATCAAAGGGATAAATTGTGCACTATTATTTTCATTCATACACTTTCCTTTACATTTATTTTCTTGTCATCAACAATCATTTTAATTAGATTTCACAACCTAGGGATTCGATCTTACAACCACTTGATCTTAAAATTCATGGGCTTCATGTGCTTGTTAGGTCTTGACAAAAAGAATAAATAATAGCTCTATAGTTAGATTTGAATACCCACTTGGCCAAGGTTTGAGTCTCATAAGATGTTGATTCAATTATATCCTAACATTACTCGTGTCACCATTTCTATGACCAATGGTTTTTTCGGCTTTATGAAAATTAATGTTGTTGCATGCTATTTGTTCTACTAGACCCTGTTGTATATTGTGTTGTTTTTTGATGCAGGAGCATCCTCACACTAGGAATGTATTTATCACATTTTTGGTTCATTTTTAGCATGTTTAAGTATATAAGTTGTTTTTCCCTCCATTTTTATTTTTTTTTCAAATTTTCAATTTCATCCAAATATCCATTAAGCATGGAATCAAGTCTGTTGGGCGAGATTTTATGTGGTTTGTGTTTTCTTATGTTAGGAGAACTATTTTGTTCATTCTGGGAGGTTGTTATGTGAAGCTTAGGATAGGATTGAACATCTAAATTGAGAAAAATATGGTTTTTATAAGGGGATTTGTGTGCAAAAACAGGGGATATGTATGTGTGTAAAAGAAAGCAAGGTGTGGGAGAGTCCTGCAATAGTAGACAAACTCCAGATATATGTTTTCTTGTTATATTAATAAAAGTATGTTTTCTTTTGTTTGATGCAAATCGATTCTAAGATCGAATCTTTGAAAAAGGTTGTGTGTTGTTCATATCGATTCTGAGTTGATTGATTTAGTTTCCTGCTGGGTCACGTAATTCTGTTGGGCCGTAGTTTTCTATTGGGTCGCATATAAGTTTCCTTCTGGGTCATAGTTTCCTGTTGGGTCGCATATTATTGCTGGGTCGTTCAAATGTTCGGGTCATAGTGGAGTCAGGTGATGGTGCTGACCAAGGAGGACCGCCCAGCTATCAAGACCAATTACTCGGTCCCTTATACAGAGGTTTCTGACAAGGATAGAGAGGAAGCCAAGTTGTGTTTGTGACTTTCAAGGAGTCCTATGCTATAGAAACTGCTCTGCTGCTGACTGGAGCTACTATTGTAGATCAAAAAGTATGCATAGTGCAATGGGAGAATTGTGAGGAGTCTTTTGATCTTTGGAAGAGACATTCGTAGAGACTTCAAGGGTAACTATCTGGAGTGTAAAAGAACCCAGGTGACATCAAGAACCCAGGTGACATTTGTTTTTGAGAAAATATATTGTCAAGACAATATGATTTAGCCCTGTTTGCAACGATTTTTGTTTGTCTTTTAAAATGTTTGTTGAAAACATATAGTTTAGCCCTATTGGATATATAGCTATTCATCATTTAGTATTAGAGCTCAAGGGATTGTGCACAATCTAAAGATCCAAGTCAAAGAGAAGAAGAACATGATTTGTGAAGGAGAGGCAAGATGGCCATGAGAGTTAGAAATAGAGGTGGAGCTAGAGGAAGGAGACTTGGAGGACAGGTTGCACTAGCAGAAGAGATTAGGAACCTGACAGCTAGGCTACAAGACCTAGAGATGGCTCAAAGAAGAGGCACTGACATGGGTGAAGTTAGTGATGGAGAAGAGGAGCCACCAGAGGAGGAATTTGTGGTGGAAGATGAAACAACTGAAGATAGGTTGATTAGAGCCATTATGAAGGTGAACACAAAGCCAAAAATGGAGGTTCCAATGTATGAAGGTAATTTGAATGTGGAAGAATTAATTGATTGGATTAGTGCATTAGACAAATACTTTGAGTATGAAGGAATTGAAGAAGATGATAAGAAAGTCAAGTATGCCATGACAAGGCTAAAGAGCCATGCAACCCTGTGGTGGGATGGAGTGCAAGAAGAAAGGAGGAAAGGGAAGCCAAAGATCAGAAGCTGGGACAGAATGGTAGAAAAAATGAAAGGTAAGTTTATGCCTAAAGATTATCAAGCCAATCTTTTTAAGCAATTACAAAATTTGAAGCAAAAAGAGATGTCTATAAAAGAATACACTGAAGAGTTCTACAGGTTGACTATAAGATCAGGTCATATTGAGGATGACACAGAGAAGGCAGCTAGATACACTAATGGTTTAAAATTTTCCATTCAAGATGAGATTAGTCTTCTCATTCCTAAGACAGTTGAAGAGGCATATCAATTTGCCTTGAAAGCTGAGGAGAAGATTGAAAGAAAACAAACATCCTTCTCAAGAGGAAGGGGCAGATCCAACAGAGGTAGAGGATTTCAAGGAGGTAGAAGACAACTGCAAACATCTCAAGAAGAGGCCAGCAATTCACAAAGTTCAAGAGGCAGCTATACACCAAAAGGAAGAAGGCCATACCAAGGATATCAAAGAGGAAGAGAAAGATTCATGGGTAAATGCTTTAAGTGCAACAAGTATGTAGGACACAGGGCATATGAGTGTCTAGAGAACCCTTCTACTAGCCATGAGAGGGGCGTACATGTGACCCAAAGTGAAGGAAAAAGTAAAGAAGTTGTAGCAGCTTATGAAGATACCCCAGAAGAAGGTGAGTCTCTTTTAATGAAAAGAATCTTGTTAAAGCCAAATAAAGAAGTTGTAGAGCCACCTCAAAGGAAAAATTTATTTAGAACCACATGTAAAAGTAAGGGGAAATGCTGCAAGGTCATCATAGACAGCGGGAGTACTGATAATCTTGTGTCAACTGAGATGGTGGAGAAACTAGGCTTGAAGAAGGAGGTACATCCTACACCTTATCAAGTCTCGTGGCCATAAAAAAGACACAAAATCTTGGTAAGTGAAAAATGTAAAGTAGATATTCAGATAGGAACATATAAGGATTATATTTTATGTGATGTCATGCCCATGGATGTATGTCATATTTTGCTTGGAAGGCCTTGGCAATTTGACAGGAAGGCCATGCATGATGGAAGGTAAAATACATATATGTTTGAAAAGGATGGGATCAAGCATACACTCACACCATTGAAAGAAGAGGCTGCTGCTATTGTAAGATAGAATTCTAAAGTATTGATAGTGAGTGGTAAAGAGTTTCCACATCAAATGAAGAAGGAAAAGGTAAACTTTGCTGTGATTGGTAAGCCAAGGAGTGTAGTCACTAGTACTAAGTTGATTGATTTGCCATTAGAGATTCATGATATGTTGAATGAGTACATTGACATTGTGGTAGATGATTTACCTAATGAATTACCACCATTGAGAAGCATTAGCCATCACATAGACTTGATTCCAGGAGCAAATCTTCCAAACAAGGCTGCCTACAGGTTGACACCAATGGAAAATGAAGAGATCAAGCACCAAGTTCAAGAATTGTTAGACAAAGGATTGGTAAGAGAGAGTTTAAGTCCTTGTGCTGTCCCTACAGTGTTGAGTCCTAAGAAGGATGGGAGTTGGAGAATGTGTACAGACTCCAGAGCAATCAACAAAATTACTATCAGGTATAGATTTCCATTGCCAAGAATTGATGACTTACTTGATTGTTTGAGTGGAGCTACATATTTCTCTAAGATAGATTTGAAAAGTGGTTACCATCAAATTAGGATAAGAGAAGGGGATGAATGGAAAATAGCCTTTAAGACCAATGATGGACTCTATGAGTGGTTAGTTATGCCATTTGGACTAACCAATGCACCAAGCACGTTCATGAGGCTGATGAATGAAGTACTGAAAGAGTTCACTGGTAAGTTTGTGATAGTTTATTTGGATGATATTTTGGTGTTTATTCAGACTAAGGAAGATCATTTGAAACATTTGAGGATGGTATTGAGTAAGCTACATGAGGAGAAATTGCTAATCAATGTTAAAAAGTGCAGTTTTCTGAAAACAGAGTTGATATATTTGGGGTTTGTGATTTCAAAAGAAGGATTGAAGATGGATAAGGAGAAGATTAAGGCTATACTTGATGGCCTACACCTAGGAGCACATACGAGGTAAGAAGCTTTCACGGCTTGGCTAGCTTCTATAGGAAATTCATAAGAAATTTTAGTGGAATTGTTGCTTCAATGATAGAGACAATCACGGGTGATAAAATAAGTTTTTGCTGGATTGAGGCTGCTGATAAGAGTTTTAGATTATTGAAAAAGAAGGTAACTGAAGAACCAATCTTAACCTTGCCTGATTTTAATAAGCTTTTTCAAGTAGAATGTGATGCTAGTGGAACTGCAATAGGCACTGTTTTAAGCCAAGATGGGAAGCCTATAACATACTTTAGTGAGAAGTTAAGTGATGCTAAGAAGAAGTATTCAGCCTATGAACATGAATTCTATGCACTTGTACAGGCTTTAAAGAAATGGAGGCACTATCTTTTGCCTAAAGAATTTGTTTTGTTCACTGACAATTATGCTTTACAGTTCATTAGCAATCAGAATAAGTTGAGTCAAAAGCATGTTAAATGGGTTGAATTTTTACAAAGCTTCACATTCACTATTAAGCACAAGAAAGGACAATCTAACAAGGTTGCAGATGCTCTAAGTAGGAGGAATCTGATCATGCAGGTATCTCAAGTAAGTATTTTGGGATTTGAAGATTTGAAAGAGCTATATAAGGAAGATCCAGACTTCAAAGAACCATATGAATCTTGCATGAATCCAGTGGGGGTTGATAGAAGTCCTTGGATAGATTTCATGGTTCAAGAGGGTCTTCTGTTCAGAGGTAGCCAGCTTTGCATTCCCAAGAGTTCCATGAGAGAGAATTTGTTGAAGGAAAAACATAGTGGCAGCTTATCAGGACATTTTGGGCAGAATAAGACATTAGCACAATTGAGTGCTCATTACTATTGGCCAAGTATGGGTACTGATGCCAAGAAATTTTTTGAAAGGTGTAAAACATGCCAATATGCCAAGGGAAGTTGTCAAAACGCAGGTTTGTACCAGCCACTACCCATTCCAAATAGGCCTTGGGATTCAATAAGTATGGATTTTGTACTTGGTTTGCCAAGAACTCAAAAAGGTCATGACTCCATATTTGTTGTGGTAGATAGGTTTTCAAAGATGGCTCATTTCATTTCGTGTTCAAAAACAAGTGATGCTACTCACATAGCTAATCTATTCTTTCAAGATGTTAGATTGCATGGATTGCCTAGAAGCATTGTTTCTGACAGGGATACCAAATTTGCTGGACACTTTTGGAGAACCTTATGGAAGAAATTGGGAACACAATTGAGTTTCAGTTTAGCCTATCATCCCCAAAATGATGGCCAAATAGAGGTTGTTAATAGGAGCTTGGGCAACATCCTGAGAAGCTTGGTAAGTATGCATCCAAAATAATGGGATCTTGCACTTGCACAAGCTGAATTTGCCTATAATGATTCTCCTAACAGAAGTACAGGATTGAGTCCATTTCAAATTACGTATGGAATGCATCCAAGAGGTGTGTATGAGTTAAGAAATCTAAGTAGCATGGAAACAAGGAGTGCTGATGCAGAAGAATTTGCCAATGCCATGCAAAATTTGCATGAACAGGTAAAGAAGAAACTTGAAGAAAACACCATCAAGTACAAGCTAAGGGCAGATCAAAAGAAAAGAGAGGTCAGTTTCAGTATTGGAGACTTTGTTCTTGCTCACCTCAGAAAAGAGAGGTTCCCAAAAAGGGAATACAACAAGCTAAAGGTAAATAAAATAGGACCATGCAAGGTAATAAGGAAGTTTTCAAATAATGCATATGAAATAGAATTGCCAAAGGGGATTGGAATCTCTCCAATCTTTAATGTTTCAGATCTATATCCATACAAAGATGAAGGACAACCAGCCAAAGAAACCAAAATAGGGGTAGATGAAGTTATCCAATGGGAGTAGCAACTACCAAAGGAAGTGCCAAAAGAGATTGAGAGTATTTTAGACAAGAAAGTGGTTAAAAAGACAAGGGACAAAGAATATTTCTAGTATCTAACTAATTGGAAGAATCTACCAGCTGAAGATGCAACATGGTTGACTGCAAATGACATCCTTAAGCTGGGCACAAGTATAGAAGAAGTGATGCAGAAAAACAACAAGTGAAGAATACTTCTTCTGTTCCTTGGAAGAATGATGCAGGAGCATCCTCACGCTAGGAATGTATTTATCACATTTTTGGTTGAGTTTTAGCATGTTTAAGTATATAAGTTGTTTTTCCCTCCATTTTTGTTTTTTTTTCAAATTTTCAATTTTGTCCAAATATCCATTAAGCATGGAATCAAGTCTGTTGGGTGAGATTTTATGTGGTTTGTGTTTTCTTATGTTAGGAGAACTGTTTTGTTCATTCTGGGAGGTTGTTACGTGAAGCTTAGGATAGGATTGAACATCTAAATTGAGAAAAATATGGTTTTTGTAAGGGGATTTGTGTGAAAAAATAGGGGATATGTATGTGTGTAAAAGAAAGCAAGGCGTGGGAGAGACCTGCAATAGCAGACAAACTCCAGATATATGTTTTCTTGTTATATTAATAAAAGTATGTTTTCTTTTGTTTGATGCAAATCGATTCTGAGACTGAATGTTTGAAAAAGGCTGTGTGTTGTTCATATCAATTCTAAGTTGATTGATTTAGTTTCTTGTTAGGTCGCGTAATTCTGTTGGGCCGTAGTTTTTTGCTGGGTCGCATATAAGTTTCTTGCTAGGCCATATTTTCCTGCTGGGTCGCATATTATTGTTGGGGCGTTCAAATGTTCGGGTCGTAGTGGAGTCAGGTGATGGTGTTGACCAAGGAGGACCGCCTAGCTATCAAGACCAATTACTCGGTCCCTTATATAGAGGTTTTTGACAAGGATAGAGAGGAAGCCAAGTTGCGTTTGTGACTTTCAAGGAGTCCTATGCTGTAGAAACTGCTCTGCTGCTGACTGGAGCTGCTATTGTAGATCAAAAAGTATGCATAGTGCAATGGGAGAATTGTGAGGAGTCTTTTGATCTTTGGAAGAGACATTCGTAGAGACTTCAAGGGTAACTGTCCGGAGTGTAAAAGAACCCAGGTGACATTTGTTTTTGAGAAAATATATTGTCAAGACAATATGATTTAGCCATGTTTGCAACGATTTCTATTCGTCTTTTAAAATGTTTGTTGAAAACATATAGTTTAGCCCTATTGGATATATAGCTGTTCATCATTTTTGGCATTATTGCTTCCATTTTTTTAGTAACACTACATTTAGTGAAGGCAAATATTTGTGCAACCAAACCTTTCCATGTAAATACTACACTACCCAACATGTGTTTGAGGGATTTTAGTCCATTTAATCCCTAACCATCTATCTTATCTTCTACTTAGGATGACAAATAGCCAAATTCTATTCTTATAATCAAATTCATTTTCTACACATCTAATATCTTAATCAACAAAGGATTTCATATCAATAGATGTAATTTAGGATGGATAAATTACCTTAATCAACTTGCCAAATTACTAATTATCCATTCCATGCATTTCCTTTTTGTTTTGGTCTAAGACCCTAATCATATCAAGTGCATAATGAAGTCAGGGATTTTGTTGTTGTTCTAAAAATAAACAAGTTGTTGTGGTCGCATAAGAGGCTTTGACTCAATCATTTTGAATTAGTTGGAAAAGGCCATGAACCCACTTTATCATAAGTACACAACTTGGGGTAATTGGTGGCAAGGTTAGTTGAATTTTATTATGATTTTAGATATTATTAAAGAATCATTAAATTTTAGATTGGTTAACAAAACCTCTATTATTAAGTCTTGAAGTCATCTTTAAAATTAATTTATAAAAAAATATATTCAAATTTAATTTGTAAGAAATATTCATTAGTTAACACAAATATAATTGGGTTTTAATTAGGTTAATTTTAAATTGATAAAACATTTAATATAATAGATTATAGGTAAGAAGTCCAAGACTTTATATTACATTCAATGTTTCTCCTCTCTAACAATAAATATTATTGATTTCAAAAGATATTTTATAACTAATAAAATTATTAGATTTTTTTAACTTTATTTGGTTTTAGTTCCCTTTATTATTAATGTTATGGATCCTTTGATTTCCTTCATTAATATTTTGAGTAAGTTCATTGATGCACTTTTTAACTATTTTTATTTATATTTACTTTGCTCAATAATTGAATATCAATGTTTTTAATTATACATATACATATACATACACACATACATACATACATACATACATACATACATACATACATACATCACTTTTCACATTTTTTTAAATTAGGGGTAAACATTTTTATAGAGTCTAGAGCTATAAATTGGATAAATGCTTAGAACATAGCTATGAACTGCTAAGAAGAATTTTTATAAATATTGGAGCTCCAAAAAAATGCAACACCAATAGAGCCCCACTCAAATACAAAAGTGAGCAGAAGGATGTACTAGAGAGATCTAGAGAGAAGAACACCTAATATAACAATGCTAAAGAAGACATGTCAACAATAATGTTGAAACTAGACATAAACAAGATAGTGATTAAACATATTTTCATGGGTAGCACCCCAATTAAAACTTTGAAAAAAGATATCATGATTCAACAAAAGACATTCAATGAGCCTGAGAAGAAATAAAGAAGAAGATAGGAGTCATCCATAGGTAGGAATCAACATTCTCCTAGAAATAAATACCTCCATTGTCCTCTGGGAACCATCTCTAATCAAATTTTTAGCATCCGGTCTTGACCTTTCCACCTTAAAAATTTGACCTATACGTTTATTAGAGACGCCTACATCAGTGTTAGGTTTCCCACCTTTGAAGCAAGAAAGGGGTGGGATTTGGAAGCTTGGAAAAACTAGTTGATCTTCCAAATTACTATGGTCCATCATCCCATATTTAAGACCACTAATATCTAATTATATTGATCCTAACTCCCCTCAGGACCAAATTTGTCCTCCACAACCACATTCTCAAGAGTAGTACCCATATGATCAAAATAAAGAGAAGGGGAAGGACTAGAACATTGTGCAAAGAACACACCATGGTTACACCAAATAGAATCATTGTTGGATGAACCCTCCTTAATCTTGTAAAAACTTTGATGAGAAAATAAATCTTAAGAAGAATAAATAGAAGCACGGTGCCCAAGATGATTGCAACAAAAACACCTAAAAGGTAGGCCTTCATAGTTGAAGAATTGAATCCAGGAGCCTCGAGAAGATTCCACCTTGACATAGTGAAAAAGAGGTTTAGATTAATCAATGATAACACAAACCATTACAATTTTTCTTTCCCTAGAATTCTCATTCATTTTGACATAAGAATCCACCATATTAATCAATAGTTTGATATGATCCTATTTACATTAAAAAAAGATAGGAGACAATACAATCTAAGCAATATTGGGGTAGTATAAATAGTTGCCTTCTTGGCATCAAAAAAGGGGGACCAAGGGCAAAATAAAAACTCATGGTTTCCAAAAAACCAAGGTCCAAAAGTCTTGAGAAAGTCATAGTCTCTAAAACACCTAAAAGTGACCTAAAAAAAGCCTTTGCCAAGAAATGAGAAAGATGGGGAAACAATGGAGCTCCATTTAGAGGAAGCTAGCTAGAAAGCTAAACCAAGGAAAGAAAAAGACCCACACATTTCTAAATAAAGTTATATTATCAATATTGGATTCCAAATGAAGAATTGAAGACTCACGAAGAAAGAAAATTGAGGACTCATCAAAGAAAAAGATAGGGATATCTCCTACCAAGAATGAGGGTTGACTAGATTGGACAACATTTGGTGAGCAACAACATTAGGTTGAACTGAGTCTATAGGTAAAGAAGAAGAGTCCCCCTAGTTTTTGGGAATACAAACCAAGGATGGAACATTGTGGGGAAAGGTAGGGAACATGAATAAATAAATGTTTGCACAATGATGGAAAGGATTTGAGACATTTTTGCATCTCAGGTATATCTGACACTTCTCAGTTGCTTTGCCATCTTGAAAACCAGCTTGAGAAGGACAATCTATTCCTGTAGAGCAGCCAACAAGGTGACCAAGGATGCTATCTAAATAAGTCACCTCAACCTAACTGATAGATTTAACAACCCTAGAATCTAAAATATAACACATATGGGATTTAGACTTGGGTGGGTTAAAAACCCTAATAAGAGATTTTTCCTGGCCATTGGATTTATTACAATCCCATATATTAGTTTTTATGGAAACTAAAGAGAGGAATCCCTTGTCACAAAAATAGGGTCATACCGTTAAAACCCCCCATCCTCAAGATCATCTAATTCATCTAAATTTTCAAACACCAAATCATTTTATGCTAGCATAAAGGCTTTCAAATTGAAGAACATGTGTAGAGATCCATTGGGCAATGAGTAGGCTAGGATTTTCAATTTGAATTTTTTGACACTCATTTTCTTCATAGTTATAGTCAGTCATTTGTAATACAATTAAAAATTTTATTTATATTTTTTAATGAGAGCACACTTTTCACAATTATTGAATAAAAAAAGTTTAGTCACTTTTCAATAAGTAATAAGGTTATTAATGTTGCAGTGATTGGCATGGAATATTCTCACACCCTACAAAAATACTACTGAGGAGTGTCGCATACAACCAAAACAACTTTAGTAAGTTTTTTATCAGAAATTTGTGATTGGTTATTAGAAATTTTTGTATTTATACTTATTGATAACTATCAACTGGGAACATCATAAATAGAGAATACAATGTACATAAATATTATTAAAAATAAACATTTTTTAGTTTTTTCCAAGCATTAATAAATTATATTAATATTTGGCCTTGCACATTTTTTTATGAAAATTAATTGATTAATAATAAATTTCAAGAGAAAAAAAAAGATTAAACCAATCAAAAAATACATAAGAGAAAAGTTAAGTTGATATCTTTCTCTTCACAACTTGTGCTCTTTAAGTAGAATAGTTTGCACTTCTGGAATTGAGGTTGAAGAAAAGAATTTGAAATTTAATAATAAAATAAATAGTTATATTGATTGACTTTTAAAGAGGCCAACTCTATGTTGGGACATCTCTAATGAATATAACTACACATCTTTCATCTTTATTATAAATTAATTCATGTAAAAGTTATCTCAAGTTTCAATGTAGAATAGTCTAAAGCCATATTGAGATGTTTAAATTATCCACTATCTACAATATTAGCATTGTACCTTCATTTGAAAAGATACATGGAATTAAATGATTTTTTCTTAATATCAAGAGGATCATGTTATTAGTGGATTTTAAGGAAATAACAACCAAAAAAATATCATTTTTAAAAACTTTTTATGATTTTTTATGTAGGTTGATGTTAAAAAATTTATTTGACGTTAACAACATCAGTCAATATCAATCACTAAAAATAGAGATGAAATAACCTTCAAATTTAATATTTATGTTTTCATCAACACATATTATGTCAATGTTTCAAGGGGTAGCCATTCGTTATTTGCCTAGTTGACGTGGTCTTTGACACACCAAAACTCTCAAAAGCAGGCTTTTAATTATTATTATATAGTTTATTGAATAAAATGAATCTTTTCATTACAAACATATTAATATTTCAAATTATGTCATAAAATAAAGTTTAATGGGTTAATATTTAATTACAAGTTAGAATTTAAAATAAAATTAATATTTTATGCCATCATTATAAGTTTATCAATTAATATAAATTTTAATTGACAAATGTTTAATTTTCAAATAAGTCTATAATTTTTATTATATTTCCATATTTTTATTCAGTTTTAATTAAAATTATAATTGAAAATTATCCTCAATATTACACACACAACTAAAATAGAAATATATATTAAAAATATTCTAAGGCATATTGAGATTATCATGGATATGAAGGGCATCATCAGACATGTATGTGTTTTATAATATTTCAATTAGAAAATTATATCAAAAAATTATGAAAATTTATTTCTCCACCAACACATGGAAAATAGATTATATTTCTAAAATAAGATGGAAAAATATTTATTTTCTAGTAAATTACATTATGGAGTCATTTAATATATGCTCAAATTAAAATATCCACATTTAATCAACGTATAATATGGTAAAACTATTAAAAATATATCTCTTTATCAATTTACAATATATTAATTTTCTTATCACCATCAAATTATAACCATCATAGGAGGTTTTGCAAGTGATCTTGCATGATCGATGGTGATCAAAAGAGGTCCATGGTTCATGCTATGTGGGATGAACGTCATGTGTTAACGATGGAGCCGATATTGTGACTATTACAGTTGGAATTGTTAGTGGTGGTAAAGGTGGATTCAATATTTTAGGTGCACAAAGTGTTTAGTCGATAAACATAAATGAGGTGGAGTTGATGAATGCTTTTTTGTTGTAGGCGCATGTGAAATGATAAATTTATAGAAGGTATAGTTGATATTTGGAAACCAATCTAAGGATCACACAAGAATGTTGAAGGCATTACAAGATCATGTTGCATTTTAAAGTCATATTTGTGTTGACTCAAGGGAATTGTACCACATGTTAGTAAACTTTGAAGCCATTTAAAAAGACAAATTCTTACTATATTTTTTGGAAATCAATTTAAAATCCCTCTTATAAGAAATATTGAAAATAAATATTAATTAAAGAAACAATAAATATTGAAAATTAATTCATTTTCAATGATGAAATTCTATTTGGCATGAAATATTTGTAAATTTATTAAAATCTAAATCTATTCAAAATCTAATACAAAAAAAATGTAGAACCAACCTCTTCATCATTTGAGGAGGTTTCAAATATTTGAATGCACCCATTACTTGTCCTTTGCCGTGAAAATTTTATTGGTTACTATTCTCCAATTATTTTACTTATTTTGGACATATATGATATAAAAAAATGTAAAACTATATACTAATCATATTATATAAAATATGGAAATAATCACAATAATTTGAATTGAGATGGACAAGTAGATATTGCACTATTTTAATTTAGAATTGCTACAAAAAAGGGAGTAATGTACTTAATTGATTCTAATTATCCATTGATAACAGAAGGTGTATTTTTACCTAGAAATGCTAAGTAACTACTTTATTAGTTGATTTAGACCTAAAATAGAGTTTTAAGACCTCTCTAGATCATATCAGTTGAGTGTAAATCCTACAGTAGCTAAAACTATCCATAGGTTACCAATAGTGTCCCAATGCATTGTGTAGGTTTTTAACTCCTAAGACCCCTACACCTAAATCTAAAAATTCCTTATGTGTGTGTGCGTGTGTGTGCGTGCGTGCACCTTAAGTCATGTGTGGTGATGTGTAATTTTCTTCTCTTTCATCCAAACCCTAATTATGATTTCAATAACAAGATGACTTTTAAAAAGGTGTAAGTATTTTGGTTTGAACATCCCCAATGACTCCCACTAAATTATTGAGAATTGCATGTATTCCAATAATCTAAAGAGGGATAAAACTACACATAATTATCCCATTTATGTGTGTGTGTGTGTGCGCGCGTGCATAACATCATAAATGATCGAGGGAATGCAATGCAATGTTTTGATCCTTGACACTTGGCACCATGCAACTTGAGATTTGTGTATTCAAAATTATCTATATGGACTATTCATTGAAGGGATTTAGATGTGTGTTAATTTTTGATAATTTTTCAAGAGAGTGATAATTAATTCCTCAAGTTTTCAAGTGATTCTTAAGGTGACAACCAAATGGGTATAACCTTAAAAAATATTTATATTTATATATGACTCTTCGTTAGTTCCTATTATGACTGAGCTATGAAATGTGTGTAGGTTGACATAATGGAGACTTCCCAATTTAAAAAATAGTCTTTGAATACGACTAGACATTGTTGGCAGAGACAAAACCTTATAATAACTGACACTATTCAGGCATTATCAGTATTATCTTGGAAGTATAAATCAATGATCTAAGATATGGAGAAGGTTTGTCTAGGATTATGAGATGTTTTTGTATATATTAAGTTGATCCTAAATAGGTGTATCTAGAAAATAGAAGTGGCTAAGAAAATAGATAGGTGGATAGATTGAGGGAAAATGTGCTCAAGATTCAAATGTGTATGCACTATTCAATTATGTCAAATTTAATATTGCCAACGTGTCTAATACTAAATTTGTGTGTCTATAAATGCCCTTATTTTTTATAGTATTAAAAAATGTTAAATTAGAAGGATAAAATATTAAATTTGGCACATGCGATAATTATGCTTTATGTTAATAGGTATGACCAAAATGTCCCATTTTCTCCACATGAAACTTGTAAGAAAAAATGTGTAGATAAATGTATTTTCATAGTAATAAGTTTGAAATAACCTAAATCATTGAATCATTTGAAATTGAAAATAGAATGAATGAATAAACCTAGTGATATGTGAGTCAAGTTTCCACTTTTTGAATTTGTTTGGGGAGTCTTATGGGGCAATCATGCCCCAAGGAGATGTGACCGTTGATATTAAGAGTTTAGGAGTGTAAATGCCCATACTACCACTGGAGAAAGAGTGTTATAAGTTGAGTGATGTAGTTACATTAACCATATTGCTTTAAATATTATAATAACTCTTTTGTGGAACATTGAAATCAGGTTTGTATGTTAAAGTGGAACCCCAAAATAAGTTTGTATGTAAAAGTGGAATCTCGTAATATGTTTGTATCTAAACATGAAACCCTAAAATAGATTCATATTTAAAAAGATTAATTTTTGTAGACATATATAGACCCAATAAATTCACGTAATACCATCTTTATCCACCAATCCTCAAGAAAAGTGTTTTCATGAACAAAGCCTATTCCTCAATATGATCCATTTTTCCCCCTTTTGATATGAGGGACGAAGACTACGAATCACTCATCTCAAAATAAAGAGTTATGCATGATGAGGCCAATAAATGACACTCATCTTGCATAGTATTACCATAAATCCCTTCTAATTATGTAATTGTAATATCCCTGATACATGCCTTTATCCATATTTCTATCCTTGTTGTATAAGATTATTGTTTTGATATAAATTTAATGATTTCTATATAAAATAGTGTATTTTATTGTTTTTATTATGTAGATTTACTAATAGTTAAAATTAGAATATTTGAGATACCTAAAGCTATATGAAGGATCTACACATTTGTTGATGGTATGCAACTATTGATTGTTCCACCTAAAATAGTAACTATAAGCACCTATAGCCACTGACTATGAGCACATGTAGTCATTGACTGTGACCACCCACAACCACTACCCAAAAATCACTTGTAACAACTAGCTATGTAAGCATATTTCTAACCGTGATAGTTAGAGTGCAACTAGAGTTAAAGATACCTCATGATTTAGGGAGAAAACATGATCCCGTGAATCTATGGATGAATAAACAAACTTCAACTAAAATATTATATTATTTATTCCTGTTTTTTATTTTTTTCATTATTGCAACTAATGATTTTATTGTTGCAATTTTTTTTTGTGACACCCATAATTTATGGTTGTAACTATTATATTTTTGTAGTTTCTAAATAAACCACCTACCTCCCCTATATAAGGAGTAGAGATATAGGTGGTGAGATATCTAGAAGAGTTATAATAGTGAAAAAATAGAGATAAATATAATTAATAGTTGATAGTTGGGAAGTTAGAGAGTATTGTTGTTATATTTATGTAATTCTACCATAACATAATTATTATGAAATAAAATTAGTTTGAAGTAACTCAATTATAGTAGAGGAGAGAAGTCAAGCTCTAGTCTAAATGAACAAGGGCCTACTTGCATGGATTTGGTAGACTGATTTCTCATTAGTTATCTTAGTTTAAATATGTACCATCTGTGTGTGCATATATTAATTTATGTTGAATAATTATGGTGTGTGTTGTTTTAATTCATGAATAAATTATCGTATAGGCATCTTCCATTATGTATATTCAATTCATCAAGCTGGGTAGCTTTCAAAACAGAGATTCCTATTTTAGTTATAAAACAAAACATATTTTCTTCATGCAGTTTCATTTCTTGCAAATGTAATTTAATTTCATGTCATTTCCCTTCTACAAATATGTTTTCTATATCCAACACTTAGAACCCCAAATTTTAAGAGTGACTAGTGACACACGTACAATGCCGATGCCTTGAAATACTATGTTCCCTAGTTGATAATTAATTATTGTAGCATAATCAATAAACTAAGTAGTTGACCCTCTAGATCATATTTATTCAGTTGTATGCAAGCATTGGCTACATCAGATTTAATTTTGTAATTTATTATGCCTGTCATTTTGGTGCCATTATCAGGGAGATGTCAAGTATTAGGATCTTTAAAAGGTTGGATTATATTTCATGTTTTCCTAGATTATATGTCCTATTTTTATAGATTAATTTATTAAATTTTTTAGTTTAATCTACTACTTTCATAGATTAAATTCTTGATTTCTAGATTAATTTACTTATTTTTAGAGCAATTTTTTATTATTCACAACTACAGATTAAAGATCATAAATTCCCACCTTTCATTTTTGAGATAAACTAAGGAATCACATACCTCTATTTTATATTTGTGTGATAGTACTAATTAATAAAAAACCAAGAAATTTTTCAAAAAAAACTTAACCCTGTGTAGGGCATGCCATAAGTAATAAAAAATAAGGTTGAAGTCACTGCATGTATCATGATAAAGATAGATTAAATTGATTCTTGCATAAGACATTGAAATTTTTCCATGGAAGATCTTCAACGAGATTTTTTTTTCAATGAACTCACACCTTTCGAATTTCCCATGCGTATCCTATAGGTGTTGCACTTATGAAGAACATTCTCCCTTTTGCATAACCTAATTTTAAGGAAATGGTGAGTGAAGACCCTAATATATTAATTTTGAGTTTGACATCTTGTGTCATATTTATGACTACAATCAAGATGTCCAATGGCTGAAATTATTTCCAGCCACTCTTAAAGATGTAGAGCTCTGATGGTTCATGAGGTTGGGAAAGAATACAATTACTATTTGGAAGGACATGAAGAAGAAATTTCTTTTCAATAATTAGGACTATTAAAAAAGAAAATATTCCATGGAAGATGACATATTTTGGATGCTTCAAAATTAATATGAGATACTAGAAGACTACATGGAAAGATTTTTTTTTAGCTTGCAAAGGTCTACGTAAAACAAGTTCGACCAAGAGATTATTAAGTTTATATTTTTTAAACGAATAATTAAAGAATGCCTAGAAGCTTTAGATCTCATGGGCAGTGGAGATGTCTTAAGATTATTATTTGAATATATCACCCTTCTATGAAAAGACCACTCAAGTCTATGATAAGAAGACCCACAAAAACATGACATTACCATCATCATTCTCCAAATATAGACTCATGTAAATGGAAGTCAACAACTTGTTATAGAATATAAAGTAGGACATCATAAATGATATGAATACATAATTAGAGACATTTCATACACAAAAAGGCAGGAAGAGGTATAACAAACTTTGAATAAAGATTGTCAAGATTATTGTAGAAGGAAAACATATTGTAGATTTCATACTACTCATGTAAAAATGGTTAATTTACAATAGTTTCAAAGTCATCCATGGCAACCAAAAAATATGAATCATCAGTGGTACCCACCTTCCAATCAATGGAAAAAACCATGCAAAGAAAATTAGTCACGCTTTAAATAAAATGTTGGGCTTCAATAAGGACCATACCTACAACAAGAAGCTTTGAAGACAAACAATCCTGCACTAGTTTTAAATGTTGATGCAAGGTGGATGAGGAATATAAATTTGGTTGTTGTAAACCAAGAGATGGTAGCTTTAAAGGTTATGATAAAATAATTTTAGGAGAAAATAACATATTTCAAGCTTCAGTAAATGTGAAGGTAGGACACATTAATGAGGAAACTATTTCAGAGATGCCTATATGTGCATAAATTCTTGTAGTTGTTGACAAAGAAAACCAACTTGTAGCAACAAAAAAACATCCACTTGAAGAAAACTAGTCTAAAACAACAAAAATACATGCACATGTTAAATAGAAAAAGCTTTTAGTAGTATAAAAGTATAAAACTATTGGAGAAAAATAACTTACAATAATTTCCTTTGCATTTTTGGTAAAAATGATCAAACTGCAGTAGTTATATTGCACTTGATGGTGAGTAAATACTACTTGTAACCATTGATCCTATTGCAATTATTAAACACTACTATGAATATAAAGCTAAGAATAGATTCTAAGATATTTAGGCATAAAAGGACAAGTTACAAGATATAAAAATGAAGATGAAAGAGAACAAGACTTGAGTACAACTCAAATGAGACCCTGGCCACCTATGCAAGCAAAAAAAGGTATGCCTTATAACCCTTTGTTATCTAACTCTTATTTTTATGGTCATGATTTTCCTTATTATAATTAATATTAACTTCATGCTTGGAACTATATCCCACCTTTAGTTCAACAACTTACAAATCATTACTAACAACTACATATCTAATGGCCAAGGTTTTAAGGCCACTCATGAAAACCACCACCCAACACTAGCAATCACAACAGGATAGGTTTAAACAACACCCATAGCCATAATAGGTTGTGTTTAAATATCAAATTACCCAGCTTAACCTTTCCCCAAACATTTATTATTTTTATGTCAAAATTGCACATAACCCCAATAAGAAGTTGGATTTGTTGGTTTATAACAATGAAATGATAACACACCCCATATACTAAAAAAACTCAATAGAATTCCATCATCATTTAGGGATTGTAGTAAGAAAAAAATAATGTCAATAATAATAAATGACCCCCAAAGAAGTCTTTAAACCATAATAAAACATTCACTACCAATAAATGAGCCAATCCTTGATCCCCATCCATTCATAAGTAAAGGTTGTACTACTAAAAATTCATGCTCGCAAAAACTAGCCTTTATACAGAATTTAATTTTGTAAACAATTAAAGAATATTTATGTCTATATGTTTAAATGTTCTCATGGGAATACTTTAGTAGCATAATAATATAGTTCATTGGGAGACACCACTAATATTTGACTATATAATCACTTGTAGTCACTACATAGTCTTTGCAACCACTATATAGTCCATGAAATCTGTTATCAATAAAATTTGCACCTTAAGGAGGTTTACTCTAGCCTCCTTAAATTTGATGTAACATGGAAAATATCTCATATTGTGGGTGACCTATGGGAGAGATGAGTCTTTAGATTGAAAGGTTAGCTCCTTTACACCACACCTACAACTAACCACTAATATACTTAATTCAAAAGAAAAGGGATATAAGGGGATTAACATAACCTAATAGAGGTGATGCACCAATATTAACTCCATAATACTACTTAAACTTGCATTATAAAAGGCAATTTATAAAACTGATCCCAACACCCAAGGTTCTCCTAACAAAAGTCTTTCAACATGAAGGTAAGATACAATGTATTTATTCAAGGTAGATGAATAGTAGGTCTGATAATAGACTCTAGTACTCTTCCTTACACTTAAATACATACAAAACAACTAAATACACATCATGTGACTTACTAGAAGGCAGATTACTTGCATAAAGCATGAGAGAGTGAGATGACCACAAGGAGAGATAACTATCACTTACCATTCAACTATGAATTACTTCACACACTTAAACAAGAAGTTGAGAACTTAAAACCAGCTTAAAATATTTTATTCAAAGGCAAAATCAGTATTCAAACTAGTAATGCTTCACCATACTAGATGTGGATATTTTACAAGGCCAAAAGTGGCAACTTATATAGAGAAGAGGAAGAGAGAGAGCGACATAGAAGAAGGAGATTTCCAAGTGTCCATGTGAGAGTTATAAAAAATGAGTAGTTATGGAATAGTTTTAAAAAATTCCAAATCCATGTGTCTCTTCTTGGAATATGTTCCAATCTCCAATTGTCATAGGAGTTAGAAACTCAGCTTGACACCTTGCACATCTTCTTGAAAACTACCCTTTCTTGCATAAGAAGACTGAAAAATGGGCTTCTCGGTCATCAATTCACCATGAATACATTTAAACCTTATAATTTGATACCTTACCTACATTTAGAAACTCCTTTGGTCTGACATTTCAGTGGCACTCATCATTCATATGCTTAGATGTCTTGAAACTCTTCATTTCCCACGCCTAGCTTTGTCCAAGTGGATCAATACTTGATATCATATTTTTTAAAGCATTATTTCTCCATTAAAGGTATTCAAATACCTTATTTTACTTGAATAAATCCATTTTTATTATTGGATCAACTCTCAAAACTTCATTTTATTCCCAAGTTCTCATTAGGCTTATTTTCCTTGTAACCCTAAAAACTTGTAAACCTCCTTATGTAGGATAGTATACAGATGGTACTAACAAAATAAGGGTATATTTGAGGACTTAGTATGTTTTTAAAAATCCTTGCCAAGTTTAAGGTCGTGAGAGTGAGTGGAAGTGCCTTTTATGCCTTTCTCTCTCCTCAATTAGGTCTCCTTGCCTAAAAACCTATTTTTTTCTCCAAATATCTCCCAAACATGTGAAAAAACCCAAAAGCATGTGATTCAATTTTATTATCCTATAAAAAAACTCCATGTCAAATTTGAGGTCCTAAGACCTTATAGAAGTGTGAAAACCATGAAATGTTCTTACCACCTAGTCTCATTTTAGGCCTATTTAAGACTACCTTGAAAAATGAGTTTTATTTGATCAATGTATAGTACAATTTTTTTGGATTTAATAGATTAAATAAATCTCAGGTGACCTCTTCCAGTAATTTTCAAGTGTCCAAACTTTCAAAACTCTTACAAAACACCAAAAACCTTGCAAAACAATGTATTTATTATAGTCTATACAACTGCAAGTATAGAAAAATTCCTAGATAATATAATAGAAGTCCTAAAAAATGTATAGGATGTTTTATGAGCAACTCAACTCATCTCATCTGATTTAGAGGTTCATCTCTCTCAATTGGACACTTATAGGGTTTTAGGAGGGTTTAAAGTGACTTATGTGCTTAATGATTGTTCATAAACCCTAGCCACTTAAATCTTGAACCAATTCAAAATTTTCAAGTGTATTATCCCCCTCAACTATCCCCAATAGTTTAGGTCACCATGCATCTTGATCATACAGTTCTAAGTGCAAGAAGTTGACTCTTGGTCTAAAAATTAGCCATTAGAGAGGGGTTGACAATCTTAAACATAGTTCATGCAGGTGATGGATCTAAATCAATAATATATGCCATGATTTTGTAGTATTAGGACCTAATTATCATCCCTAAAGACCATTTATTCCCATTCATAGTGTCATGGTCTCAACAGTGATTAAAAGTTCTGATTTAAAATGTAGTTGCCATTAGAGGAGCTCAAGATGGTCTTGAGAGCCTAAATGGCTCTTTCCTTGTTTTGATATGATTATGAATGCCTCCCAAGGGTATTTAATAACATATTACACATTAAAATATCCTTAGACCTTCATACCACCCTAACATAACCTCCTTTCTCATGATTGCACCTATGGTCTACCTGTGTATTAGTTAGACTATACATGGCCTAGATAGGGTTTCCATTATTTGTTTCACTTTAGGTGAGTCTGAGGGATACTTGGAGTTATGTAATCACTTTGAAACTCTTATAAAATTATGTAACCTCCTTTAGGTTTCTCATATACCTCTTCTCTTCATTCTAAATGAACAACCTTCACTTGCCAAGGTAGATAGACCTATAGCTTAAATGACTGTGTTTACAGGGGTTTAGAGATATTTGTAGACAGACAATTTATTTGAACCTCCTTTAAGTCATTTTATCTTTTAATTACTCTTAGAAACTATATATTATTTCATCCAAACTCCCTTCTCACTAACTATGTATGCCATTCTCTTTTAAAGCTTTAAACATACCCTGTCATGCTTAGGCTAGCCTGTAGGTAGTCCATAGTATAATCTGAGTGCATTCAAGGTTTTTAGGATTTTACTTACAAAAATTTGACATCTCAATGAATTTTTCATATTATTTATAATCTATCACCCTTATTTGGCACTCTCAAGTCACCATGATTTCACAACATATAATACCCTTCTTTCACCTATATAGGCTTGGTTGTAGGTGTCATTTCTTGAGGTCTTGACTACATTTGAATTTAAAGGTCTTGAATTGCCAATTAATAAACATCTCCATGACTTTTTTACACTATTGGTATTTTGTAACCTCCACAAATTATCCAAAATACCACATCTTTGTAAGCACAGACTACTCTTTGCACCTTCTCAAAGTAACTGTAGGTAGTCATTAGAGGAGTTTTAATACATCTTGTGTTTTAAGGTCTTCAATGTAGACTAATGAGGAAAAGAGAAATTTTTGCATTATGTTGAGAATATAGTTAACTTCCTTCATACCCCCTGAGCTCTTTCAAGACATCATACTCCACAAACTTGCAATGTTTTTCTTGCACTTATCTAGGTTGGTTGTAGGTGACTACTTGAGCATGGTTTAAACATGAACTTTGGAAATTGACCTTCTCACTCCATCATGGAAACCCTAAGGCATTTAGACCTCATTGAAATTTAAATCTCACCTTATTACATAGTCATTGGTTCCTTTATAGTGTTCACACAATTTTATCTTCCCATCCTTGTACTCAGAATTATATACGAGTATTAGGCTTGTGAAATCAATACTCTTGATCCTCTCTTGACTTCCAAATGGTTTAAGTTATTTCCATGGTTTATATCTTCTCTCTTGACAAAATAATGTTTCTAACCTACTCTTCTTGGTATAGACAAATGATTTTTGTCCAAAATAGGACCTACAAGTCTGTAACATTTATGTCTCTTTTCTTGCTTGTATAAGCTATTAGAGAGAGTCAACTTCTTAAGTATTAATTATTGAAGTTGTATAAAATTTTCCCTCATTTATTATCAACCTCTCCATAAGACTATGGATGTTTTTTCAAACATTATGCCACTTCAAATTTGTCATTTATGTGTACAACTTGTGCTCATGCAGTCAACTCCTATACAAGGTCCATGCATAGAATTGGATTCTATCCATTCATGATTTTGATGATGGAAATGGGGGGTATATTAGAGTTATATGGGTGTTTAGGGGCCTATACCATGTCTTTCCTTTGTTATTAACACCTTTTTCATGAGATCTAATATCCATGAATGTTCACTTATAAATTTGCAGACCTACAAGTGACCAAAACACATTTCAAGCTTATTTGTGAGTACATTTTGATCTCACTTATCAATACCTTGAACTTATGAATTTATAAATAGTATCCTCTCATGTTGAATTTGAATTCTCATTACTATTTAAACCTAAATTTGGTACTTCATACCTGGAGAAGGTTATTCATAGACTATACATGTTTTCCAAAGAGAAAGACACTGGGAGAATGCATACAAGGATTACATTACAAGGGAGAGCACAAGAATCCTATGAAATTGAGAGATCCTCCATGAAATATGAGGTACTTGAAACATGTGAAGGTGACAAACATCTCAAACAAACTAAAATAGACTTGCAACAGAATGATATGCTCACACACTTGAGACACCTTTCTCCTTTAAAGAAAGCACCTCATGAAGTTGAATTGCCTAATCAAAATACCATTAAATGGGTCACTTTATCCTATAAAATTACTCAAAAAAACCATTATTCTCCATATAATTCTAACATGAAGAAACATGAACAAAACTAGACCCTGTTTAAATGGACAAGGCATAGTGACCCGCTCACAATCTTAGTGATTGTTCATAAATGAGGTGCAATGAATTTGTAAACCAATGCCAATAAATTAAATTTAATTAGAACCCATAATAAGCCAAAGTTTTAGATCCCAAATTTCTCTCTCCTAGTCATACCATTCATTTAATTTTTGCCTTTCTAAGCTTGTAAAGGCAATGATGGAGGAGAGAGAGAGTGTCTGATGCATCTATTGGGTGTGAAAAATTATCCAAATCTTGAAACTAACCTATGAAAGTCAAAGAGACTATTTAAAACCATTTTCACTTGTTAGTTGATCTCCTAATGTCGTACAATTGCCTTTAAAAGAGTATTTTGCTTAGTTTAGGGATTAAATTATAATTTTTTTAGGTTTTGACCTTTCTTTGACCCATGTATGACATCAAGTATGTTAGGAGGATTCTTGAAACATTTTAATTTGAAGGTGTTACGTACAACTCTTCAAAAATAGGTTAAAAGGTGACCAAAATGACATTTTGGCATATAAAAACAGAATAAAAGGTTAATACATGATATTATGACCTTAAAGACACATTAAGAACCTTTGATATTGAATCTAAATCATGCCATGACCTTTACCACACTTAAAAACATCAATACTCATAAATGACCCTATGACTAGACATGTACACATGAGATCAAACTTTATACCAAGCAAAACAAGGACAAATATGACCACATGGAAACCATTTTGAAGACATCACAAGACCATAGATTAGTTTTAATAACCCTTTGAAATTTTCAACCTATAAGGGTTGACCATTTTTGACTTGGGGTCAAAAAATGGTTAACAAATTGGTGATTCACAAGGGTAGCATGCCTGAAATACTAATAGATCAGTGACTTTATCCTCCTATTGGGAAATAAAGCCACTCTTATGCTACAATCTAAAATTGACATGCCTCCTAAAGATTCAAAATCACACCAAACCACATAATAAGAAGCAAACACATAATGCCAAAGGCATTTAGGGAAAACGCACAACAAAAAACACTTGAAAAAACACACCTAACCTATTATGTATAGACCTCAAAACATGTTTGAGGTGATTAAATAACTCCTCTTGATTCAACCAGGGTCAAAAAAAATGTTCCTAGAGACACAACTTCTTCATGAGAAAAAAATCACCATATGATGGATGTTTGTCAAATAAAAATTGCTTTTGAAGGTGATCAAATGACATACCATTCATGAGACCTCTACTAGATGCAAGTGCTCCATTTGAGACTCCTTTGAATGGTCCCTTTAACTATCCTTGAGGCTTGCTTGACATTGCAAACTGCTTGGTCTCTTTTATGCTCATTTGGCACTTCTTAATTTGCTCTTTAAGAGTCATAAAACTCTTATCAACTTCACCTTCATCTGCACTATGATGTGCTAAGTGTTTTGAGGCATCAAAATTGCCTTCTTACTGGCTAAATACATCTACAAGTGCATCAAGATCAGATTGATGCCTATGATGCATTTTACTCATATAGACTTCTACCTTGACCTAATTACATTCTACCAAGGTTGTGTTATGTTTGATAAGGACTTGACACTCTTATTATTGTTCATTAGGTTCACCATTGACCCTATCATGAAGCTCATGTTTCATTTGAGGATGAGCAGACCCATTTACTTATTCAAACTCTTACATTATGGCATGATACTGCTGACATAGGTCATCACATTCCTCTTGACTATCATGCTCATATATCTCTTCCTCTTGGGTAGGTAGAAATACATCTTCATCTTCATTATCATGCTCTAACACACTTGGAACCTCATCATCACCATCCATATGCAGAAAATAGTTACTCCATGCATCTTGTTGAAGGGTATCATCAAAGATTACTTTACTAAACTGATCATCTTCTTCATGAATTATGTATGTGCCCATACCTATTTCTTCAATGAGCTTTTATGGATCAAACCCATGCTAATCGGCTCCCCACTCATCAAGATAGAGGTCAACTATGCCATCAAGAGGTGTTAAAGGTTCTTGATCATTAGGATAGTCTCCCTCTTCATTGATATTGAAATTCATGTTTGTTGTGTTAGAAACATAGGGATCTACATGAAAATTAGCTAAGGGTTTAGACTTGATAGAGACCTTAGCACCATACCTAGTCCTAAATGCCATATAGGACCAATCATAAATCAAGTACCCCCAATCTTAGTAGTAAAGTCCCTTGACAAGTAAAGGGAAATGTGAGGTGGCACACCCACAACCACCACATCTTGAGAGATGGATAATGTAGGACAAGCATGGAGGGTGAGCTTAAAAACTCTAATAATATCAAATATCTTGGTAGCTAATCCATATAATTTTAATACCCTCTTAGAATGTGACTCATATGCCAACTTCAGCTTGTCTGCTACTTGTTTAGGCATGATTAATGTACTTGATCCACTATCGATCAAATAATTATGCACAAATGAGTCATTAATGATGATAGAGAGGTAATATGGAAGAGGTTTATCCTTTCTTTCAATATTAATTATCTTCCCATCCTTGGTCTTCAAATCATTTCTCAAAACTGCCCTGCTTTCACTAGGCTGCTTAGATGACACATTAAGCTTGGAGAGCTCATTTTGGAGTAGGTCTCTTTGTGTGGGGATGGAAAATGTTTCCCACATTGGGATTATTACATGAATCTTCGTTATTTTCTCTAATATATTCATAGGATAGTTTATAACTTTGTCATGTCCTCTAGGAACTATACCAGTACCACTAGCTTGTGTAACTTGATGCATATGAGAAGGCATAGAAAGAGCTTCGGCATTTTGAGTCTTCTGATTCACTTGAGCCACAAGGACTATATTTAACATACCTAATCCTTGAGGTGCTTGAGATTTCATGTTTGGACCACTACTTTCCCCTTGTACTTATTCAACTGCTCTCTTCTTTGACCTTGTATTTGTAGTTATGGAGCTTGATCCAATGTTGAGATTACTTGATAGTTGATTTCACATGAGTCTCTTTGAAGGTAATCCATCAATACAATATTTTATTTATCATATCCTCCAATTTTCTCTCCTCTAATATTCATCTCTTCTTGATTCATGGAAGGCATTGTCCCCATTGAGCCATATAGGCTTGATTGAATGCATCATTTACATAAGTGAAAGAGTCAAAAGACTGGTCCCATGAAGATTACTTTCTATTGTCTTGTGAAATATTATTTTGGATAGCTAAAAGTGCTTTGGAAGTAGAAAGAGGATTTTGATTTTGTCCATTGTGTTTCCTTACTTGAGTTAGCTACCCTTGTCATTGGTATTGACCTTGATAGGGTTGTGTAGGAGCTTGATAAGATTGGTAGGGCTGACAAGGGCCTTGAAAAGACCTCCATTACTAATATTTTATTTTTATTGCCTCTTAAGTGTTTGAAACTCTTATCTAATATTATATATCAACTCTTATTCCTTTTTCTTGCTTGGTTGATTAGGGGTAACTTGCTTATGCTTGGGTGTGGAATTAGGAGCAATGGTGGGCATAGGATTTTTCACATCAATAAATGAAGGAATGGGAGGTTTATAGGACATCTTCCCAGCTTGAATAAGGTAAATTTTAACCCTTATAATAGTCTTATAGGAATTATGCAAAGTATCCCCTCCCATGGATTGAATCATCATAGAGATATCACTATTAAAAGCTTTGAGGTAGTAAAGAAAATCAGGATGGGCAATAGGCCTTACCAAGATTGGGATCCTATTCCAAGTATTTTGAAATCTTGTGTTGAAGTCTTGAATTACCTCTTGAGGTGTTCTCTTTATTGTAGTCAGCTACTCGGTCAAAGACAAGTGATCAGATTTGTCTTTAAATATCCTTCTCAAGGCATCACCCAATTTATCCCATGTAGTGATAGAGTTAGGATTCAAATTACCATACCAATCAAGTCCATTTATCTTGAAATAAATATCCAATAATCTAATGGAAATGTCATGTTCAATGATGTTATGTATATTGCAAAAATTGGCAATGTTTCTTATGTGTTCAATAGGGGTAGTGGTAGCTTCTCCCATGGATGAAGGCACACTTTTAAGGGATGACATAGGAATTACATTATAGTAATCAAAGGATAAAGGACTATGGCCATTTAAGTCAATAAAGGGTAGGTTCCTTGGGGCTACCATCTTGCAAATTGGACTCAAGAAAAGTCTCCTAATAGGTAAGTGAGCAGCCAAAGATTTCTTCGAGAATGGATGGGTGTTATAAAACCTCTTTAATCTAAGAGAATAGTAAAGTAATTCTAAAAATTCAAATGGAATGCCTTTAGTAAAATATCTTGTATTTACCTTAGGCATGAAAATAAAGCACTAGTCTGCAACAAAAAGTTAATGAGTGTTGGAATCGCCAGATACTAACAACTTCAAATTTGCCAATGTCAACATCTACCTTTGACAACTTATCAATCAAATTCATACCCTAAGGAGGTATATTCTAACCTCCTTTAATTTTATGTAACATGGAAGCATATCTCAAGTTGTGGGTGACCTATGGGAGTGATGAGTCTCTAGATTGAAGGGCTAGCTACCTTGCACCACACCTACAACTAACCACTACTCTACTTGATTTGAAAGAAAAAGGATATGAGATTAACACTAACCTAACAGAGGTGATGCACCAATATTAACTCCATAATAATACTTAAACTTGCACTATGAAAGGCAAATTTGAAAACTGATATCAACACCCAAGGTTCTCATAACAAAAGTGTTTCAACATGAAGGAAAGATGCAATATATTTCTTCAAGGTAGATGAATAGTAGGTATGATCATAGACACTATTAATCTTCCTTACACTTAAATACACACAAAATAAATAACTACACATCAAGTGACTTACTAGAAGGTAGATTACTTGCACAAAGCATGAGAGAGTGAGATGAACACAAAGAGAGATAACTATCACTTGCCATTCAACCATGAAATACTTCACACACTTAAGCAATAAGTTAATAACTTAAAAATAGATTGAAATATTTTATTAAAAGGCAAAATTATTATTCAAACTAGCAGTGCTTTGCCATATAAGATGTGGATATTTTACAAGGCCAAAAATGGCAACTTATATAGAGAATGAGGAAGAGAGAGAGAGGGGCGTAGAAGGAGATTGCCAAGTGTCCATGTGAGAGTTAAAAAAATGATTTGTGGAAAAATTTAAATAGACTTACAAATACATATGTATCTCCTTGGAAGATGTTCCAATTTCTAATTGGTAGAGGAGTTAGAAACTCAGCTTGACACCTTGCACATCTTCTTGAAAACTACCCTTCTTTGCATAAAAAGAGTGAAAAATGGGATTATAAACCATAAATTCTCCATGAATACCTTTATACCTTCTCATTTGAAACCTTAAATACATTTATAAATTCCTTTGGTCTGACATTGCAGTGGCATTCATCATTCATATGCTCAGGTGTCTTGAAACTCTTCATTTCCCACGCCTAACTTTGTCCAAGTGGATCAAAACTTGATTTAATCTTATTTAAATAATTATACATCCATGAAAGGTATTAAAATAGTTTATAAACTTGAATCAATCCATTTTGGCTCCTGAAGCAACTCCCAAAACTTCATTTTGTTCCTCAAGCTCTCATTAGGCCTATTTTCCTTATAACCCTAAAAACTTGTAAACCTCCTTATGTAATATAGTGTACAGATGTTAGTGACAAAGGGCATATTTAAGTACCTAGTATGTCTTTACAACTCCATGCCAAGTTTTAGGTCCCGAGAGTGAGTGGAAGTGCTTTTTTCTACCTTTCTCTCCTCAATTAGGCCTCTTTACCTAAAAACCTAATTTTACAATCTAGATCTCTCCCACACATGTGAAACCACCCAAAAGTGTATTATTAACTTTAATTATCCTATAACCAACCTCCACATCAAATTTGAGGTCATGAGACCCTGTGGAAGAGTGAGAACATGAAATGGTCTTGTCACCTAGTCTGATTTTAGACTTGTTAGAGACTGCCTTAAAAAATGAGCTTTATTTAATCACTTAAATGATGTATAAAATGAATTTTTTGGTTTGAATAGATGAAATACATGTAAATTGACCTATACCAATAACTATCAAGTGTCTAACCTTAAAAAACTCTCAAAAAACACTAAAAACTTTACAAAATAGTGCATTTATTATAGTCTATACAACTTTAAGTACAAGAAAAGTACACATGGAGAATATAAATGGAGTCCTAAATAATGTATAGAAGGTTTAAATATAAAATCATGTCATCTCATGTTATTTATAGGTTCATCTCTCTCAATTGATCACTTCTAGGGTTTTAAGAGGGTTTAAAGTGACTTATGTTCTTAACAATTACTCATAAAACCTAGCCCCTTAACTCCTGAACCAATTCCAAATTTTTCAAGTGTAATATCTCCCTCAACTATCCTTAGGAGCTTAATTCACCATGCATCTTGACCATACAGTTCTGAGTGCAATAAGTTGACTCTTGGTCTGCAAACTAGCCATTAGAGAGGGGTTGCTAGTCTTAAGCATTTTTCATGTAGGTGGTGGACCTAAATAAAAAAATTATTACCATGAGTTTGTAATAAGAGTAACTCATTATCATCCTTGATTACCATTTATTCCCATGCATAGTTTCATGTTCTCAACAGTGAGTGAAATTTTGGATTTAAAATGCAGTCACCCATTAGAGGAGTTCAAGATTGTCTTGAGAGCCTAAATGGAACTTTCCTTATTTTGATTTGCTTATGAATGCCTCTCAAGGGTCTATAATAATATATTTCACCTTAAAATATCCTCATAACTTCATACCACCCTCACCAAACCTCTTTTCTCATGACTACACCTATGGTCTGCCTGTGTATTAGTTAAAATATACATGGCCTAGACAGGGTTTCTATTATTTGTTTCACTTTAGGTGAGTCTGAGGGATGCTTGGAGTTATGTAATCACTGTGAAACCATTATAATTTGATTTATCCTCCTTTATATTTCTCATATACCTCCTCTCTTCATTCTAAATGAACAACCTTCACTTACCAAGATAGGCATGCATGTAACTTACATGACTATGTTTGCTGGGGTTTAGAGAGCCTTGTAAATAGTCAAATATTGTGAAATTCCTTTAGGTCCTTTTAGATTTGAATGAATCGTATAACTTGTATATGATTTCATCCAAACTCCCTTCTCAATGACTGTGTATGACATTCTCTTTTCAAGCTTTAAACATAACATGTCTTGCTTAGGCTAGCCTGTAAGTACTCTTTAGGATTATCTGACTACATTTAAGCGTTTTAGGATTTTACTTTCAAAATTTTGACATAAAAATGAATTTTTTGTATTATTTATAATTTATCACCCTTATTTGGCACTCTCAAGTCACCATGATTTCACAACATACAATACCCTTATTTAACCTCTATAGGCTTGGTCGTAGGTGTCAATTCTTGAGGTCTTGACTGTATTTGAATTTCAAGGTCTTAAATTGCTAATAAATCAACATTTCCATGAATTTTTTACACTATTGGGAGTTTATAACCTCCACAAATTTTCTAAAACACCATATCTATCTAAGCACACATTATTCTTTGCACCTTCTCAAAGTGGTTGTAGGTAGTCATTAGAGGAGTCTAGATACATCTTGTGTTTCAAGGTCTTGAATGTAGAATAATGAGAAAAAGATAAATTTATACATTATGTTAAGATTATATTTAACTTCCTTTATACCTTTTGATATCTTTCAAGACATCATACTCCACAAACTTGCAATCTTTTTCTTGCACTTATCTAGGTTGGTTGTAGGTGACTACTTGAGAATGGTTTAAACATGAACTTTGGAAATAAACCTTATCACTCCATAATGGCACCTTTAAGGAATTCAAACCTCATTGAAATTTCACTCTCACTTTATTATAGAGTCATTGGTTCCTTCATAGTGTTCACAAACTTTTGTCTTCTC
The DNA here is from genome assembly GCA_037957365.1 of Torreya grandis. Lineage (NCBI taxonomy): Eukaryota > Viridiplantae > Streptophyta > Pinopsida > Cupressales > Taxaceae > Torreya > Torreya grandis. Next base: position 2,005,152 of record JARHVA010002249.1, read on the forward strand.
ATCTTTATACTTAGACCTATGTAGGAGTATTAAGCTTGTGAACTCAGTCTTCTTGATCCTTTCTTGAATTCCAAATGGTTTAAGAGATTTCCATGGTTTGTATATTATCTCTTTATAGATTCATGTTTCCAACCTGATCTTCTTGTTATAGACAAATTCTTTTTGTCCAAAAGAGGACCTACAGATCTGTAACATGTATGTTTCTTTTCTTGCTTGTATAAGCTATTAGAGAGAGTCAACTTCTTGAGTCTTAATGCTTGAAGATGTATCAAATATTCCCCCATTTATTATAACCATCTCCATAAGACTATAGATATTTTTTCAAACATTATGCCACTTTAAATTTATCATTTGTGTGTATGACATGTGCTCATACAGTGAACGCCTGTACAGGTTCCATGCATAGAATTGGAGTCTATCCATTCATGATTTTGATGATGGAAATGGGGGTATTATTAGAGTTATATGGGTGTTTAGGGGCCTATACCATGCCTTTCCTTTATTATGAACACCTCTGTCATGAAGACTAATATCCATGAATTCTCACTTATAGATTTGTAGACCTGTAAGTGACTAAAACACATTTCAAGCTTGTTTGTGAGTACATTATGATCTCACTTCTCAATACCTTGAAATTTTGACTTTATCAATAATATCCTCTTGTGATACATTTGAATTCTCATTGCTATTCAGGCCTAACTTTGGTACTTTAGACCTGGATAAGGTTGTTCATAGACTATACATGCTTTCCAAAGAGCAAGACACTTGGAGAATGCATAAAAGAATTACATTACAAGGAATAACACATGAATCTTATGAAATTTAGGGATTTCCCATCAAATATGAGGCAATTTAAATCCTTGAAGGTGATAAACATCTCAAATAAACCAAAACAAACTTGCAACTTAATGATATGCTCACACACTTGAAACAGCTTTTTCCTTTGAAGAAAACAAATCATGAACTTGAAATACCTGATTAAAATACCATGAAATGGGTCAATTTATCCTTTTAAATCACTCCATAAAACCATTATTCTCTATCAAATTTTGACATGAAGAAACATGAGCAAAACCAAACCCTGATTGAATGGACAAGGCATAGTGACCTGCTCACAGTCTTAGCGATTGTTCATAAAGGAGGGGCCATGAATTTGTAAAACAATACCACTAAATTTAATATAATTAGGACCCCTAATAATGGCCAAATTTTTATCTCCAAACTTTCTCCCTCCTAGTCATACAATGCATTTGATTTTTGCCTTTTTGAGCTTGTGAAGGTAGTGATAGAGGAGAGAGAGTGTCTGATGCATATGTTGGAACTAAAACTTGAGCCAAAGCTTGAACTAACCTTTGGAATTCCAAGAGACTCTCTAAATTTTTTTTCACCAGCTAGTTGATCTCCTAAGGCTGTACAAGTGCCCAAAAGTGCCATTAAAAGAGTATTTTGCTTATTTTAGGTGTTGAACTACAAAGTTTTTAGGTTTTGACCATTATATGATCTATGTCTAACATCAGGTATGTTATGGGCCTCTTCAAACATTTGCCTTTGAATGTGGTATGTACAACACCTCAAAAATAGGCCAAAGGTGACCAAAATGACATATTAGCACATAAGAACATAATAAAAGGTTAATACATGATATTATGACCTTAAAGAAACATTAAGAACATTTTATAATGAATCTAAACCATGTCATGACCTTGACCACACTTAAAAACATCAATACTCATAAATGACCCTAGGGCTAGATAAGTACACATGAGATCAAACTTTAGACCAAGCTAAACAAGGATAAATATGACCACATGGAGACCATTTTGAAGACATCACAAGACCATAGACAAGTTTTAATAACCCTATGAAAATTTTCAACCTATAGGGGTTGACCATTTTTGGCTTGGGGTAAAAAAAGGTCAACACAACCATTGTATAATCACATGCAACCACTATATAGTCTATGCATCCAATGTATAATCACATATAACCATTATTATAATCACCCATAGCCACTATATAGTCACATATAGCCATTATTATAATCACCCATAGCCACTATTGTAATCTTCTACATCTATTATTGTAATCACATGTAGCCACTACATAGTCACCTCTAACCACTACTGTAGCTCACATGTAGCCATTGTCATAACTTTCTGCAAACTATTTTTCAAGGTTGTTGTAAATTAAAATGGAATTCTAGCACAAATATTTAAGGGCCATTATTAAAGCATACATAAGTTTTAGAGTAATAAAATGGTCATTTCAAATGAAAATTGCGTTAATAATTTAGTGTTTACCCACTGACCCAACCCTCATGGAGGACAAAACAAAACCCTTTGGCTGGACAACATGGGCATTGACCAATATCCTATTTAGTTTATTCCCACCATTGACTACACTAATGAACACTAAATATAAACACATCAACTTTTTTATATGAACATAATATCTCAACAAATCAATCCATTTATATCATTTTCTCCAACACATTGCTTGTCCTCTTAGATAAATCATTCTACCTATAGGATTTTTGGATCCTATTGGAGATTGTTGTGGCCAACACACCCCATTATCCTTTTTTTGAATTAGGACCCTCTTATGACCTTGCATTGCATGTTAGTTTATTTTTTATGCTGCAAAGGTTTTTAATTGTTTTTTTTGGAATTATCTTGAAAGGATTAGAAGTTGGTTATAAGCTAGTGGCTAACATATAAAATCTAAGATAAGTGTTTGTAATAAAATTGGGGTCTTGGCAGCTTCCCATGCATGATTGAAAACATTAACCCAGTGCATTACAATTATGAACCTCCTTATTCAAAGACCTAGACCTATTTTGAAGCTTAATTGAATATCAAATGATGCTGCCTTAGTCTTTTAGATCTATTTTGTAAGGATCTAACTTTGTCTTGGCTTGATTTGAATTACTTGTGAAAGTGATGACCCTTTTATTATTCATTATGTAGGATGTGTGCCACTCATTTGGATCTCCTTGCATCATCCATAGTACTTTTCATCTCATCCACAATAGTTAGAATTACTTGTAACATCTTGGGACCCCTAGTGGCATTATCATCTCCTTGCAACATTTAGACTTCTTTATGGCACCTTACAATCCTCACGACTTCTTCAAGTCCTTTTGCAATACATTCACAACATTCAATTTCATGTGGACCTCCACAAAGTTCACACTCCTTCACGGATCCCTTGATTCTTCATGGTATTTCATAATCTTTGTATAACTTCATAGTTCCTTTATAGCACTTGGCAATTGTTAAGGTGTGGAGCCTAAAAGCTTCACATATGAGCGCATTACCAAAGTTGCAGGTTTACACAGTCACCGGCGTCAGTCAGGAGTGACCGACGTCGGTCCGGTGCAGTTGAAGAGACGCTGGCGTCGGCAGAGGATCGGCCGATGTCGGTCACAGGCAAGCAGGCAGGAACCGGTGTTGGTTACCTGTGCGTCTAGAATGCTATTTTTGAGGACAGAAGCGGGTGTTTGCATGATGAGTTTAAGTCTTAGTCTTAAGTTCGCGTTTCTATTATTAGTAAGATTGTTTTTAGAGCCCTTGTTCAAGAGGCTTAACTATTGGTTGTAAGTGCATGCTCAAGTTTCCTAATTCTATATGTAGAATTAGATCTTCCTAGCTTTGTGTGATTATTGCAGTAGTTCATTGTATGTGAATGTTGAAGAACAATACAGAGTTGTATCAATCCAGGTTGTTGGAATTGATTGTACTTGAGAGAGAGAACTCTTAAGGGATAGAGATCTAGAGAGAGATCTTGTGCATCTGAGAGAGGTGTGGAAGAAATAAGTTTCTTCAATTGTATTCCTTTTGTAAAGAGTTTAATACAAGTTTTCAGGGTGGTTTCTTGTATCTCTTATTCTTTGCTATTATCTGATTCTAGTTACTTATCTATCTGATTTAATTCTGTGGTTTATTGCTTTCATAAGTGTAATCATATTGTTGGTTGATCCCTAACAAGTGGTATCAGAGCCTTGGTTGTAGGTTTAGAGTTTGATATCCAATAATTGGTATCAAAGCTCAAGTTCACTAACAGGCGGTTCAGATCTGTGTAGTGTGTATTGATTATAGGTTGCTCACAGGAGTTTCTGCAGGGATTTCTGTTTGAGTGGGAGAAGCAATGGCAGATGAAAGTAAACTGAGAATGGAGAAATTCAATGGCAAAAACTATCAACATTGGAGAATGCAGATAGAGGACTATCTGTATCAGAAGGATCTATACTTACCATTAGGTGGGATTGCAAAGAAGCCCACAGACATGGAGGATGAAGAATGGGAAGTTCTTGACAGAAAAGCTCTGGGGTCTATAAGACTGAGTCTAGCATCTACTGTGATATCTAATTTATCACAGGCAAAAACAACGGTAGAGTTGATGACTACTCTAGCAAATTTGTATGAAAAACTCTCAGCTTCTAATAAGGTATATCTTATGAAACAACTATTCAATTTGCATATGCAGGAAGGTGGATCTGTATCTAATCACCTGAATGATTTCCATGGTATTGTAAATCAATTAAGTTCTATCAAAATTGTATTTGATGATGAAATAAAATCTCTTTTAATATTATGTTCTTTGCCTGAAAGCTGGCATAGCTTAGTAATGGCAGTTAGCAATACTGCATCTGCATCAAATATTTTAAAAGTAGAGGATGTTGTTAGTTTTATCTTGAATGAGGAAATTCGTAGGAAAAGCACATAAGAGACATCTGGGAACACTTTAAGTTTTGAGAGCAGGGGAAGTCAAAAAGAGAAGAGCAAGAAAGGGAGATCAAGATCCAAGTCTAAGGGGAAAGGCAGATCCAAGTCCAGAAATGGCAGAAGGCCACAATGCTGGAATTGTGGAAAGATGGGGCACATAAGCAGAGATTGCTGGTCAAAGCCTAAGGAGGACAATCAGCATGAAGGAAAAGAAGAAGCAAAGGTTGCAGGTATTGCACAAGATGCTTTAATATTCTCTTTGCATAATAATATAGAATCTTAGGTGTTAGATTCTGGTGCATCTTTTCATGCTACCCCTAATAGGGAATATTTCTGTGACTATATCCATGGAGATTTTGGAATAGTGTATCTAGGGGATGATGAACCTTGTAAAATTATCGACAAAGGTAAAGTGCAGTTGAAAATGCAGAATGGCAACACATGGGTGTTGAGAGAAGTTATGCATGTTCCTAGATTGAAGAGAAATTTGATTTCTGCAGGAAAGTTAGGGGATGAGGGTTGTACAGTAACTCTCACAGCAGAATCTTAGAAGGTGACCAAGGGTGCACTTGTTATGGCCAGAGGTAAGAGAGTAGGTACTCTCTATTTGTGTAATTGTGTTACTAACAATTCTCCTTCTGTATTATCTACTTCAGATGTGGATGCAAAATTGTGGCACTCAAGGCTTGGCCACATGAGTGAGAAGGGGATGTCAATTCTTAAGTCTAAAGGTAAGCTTTTAGATTTGAAAAGCATGGATCTAGAATTTTGTGAGCACTGTGTATTTGGAAAATAGAAAAGGGTTAATTTTTTGAAGACTGGGTCTACAAAGAAGAAGCATAAGTTGCAGCTTGTTCACACAGACGTGTGGGGACCGGCTCAGGTAGCTTCTATTGGAGGATCACAGTACTATGTTTCATTCATAGATGATGCTACAAGAAAGGTATGGATCTACTGTATTAATAAGAAATCTGATGTATTTGAGACTTTTAAGATTTGGAAAGCTATGGTTGAGAATGAAATAGGCAAAATATTAAAGTGCCTGAGATCTGACAATGGTGGAGAGTTCTGCAGTTATAAGTTCAACTGGTATTGTTACATGCATGGAATCCGTAGGCAAAGGACGGTTCGAAGGACACCTCAGCAGAATGGTATTGCTGAAAGGATGAATAGAACAATCATGGAGCGTGCAATATGTATGAGATTGTATGCTGGTTTGCCTTTAGAATTTTGGGCAGAAGCTGTTGACACTGCAGTGTACCTGATTAACAGAGGACCCTCTACAGCTCTGGATGGTGGAATTCCAGAAGAAGCTTGGATAGGTAAAAAGGTAGATCTCTCTTTTCTCAAAGTTTTTGGTTGTGAAGCCTTTGTGCATGTAGGTAAGGAAAATAGAAAGAAGCTCGATGCTAAGTCTATGAGGTGCACATTTATTGGCTATGGCTCAGATGATTTTGGTTTCAGATTTTGGAATCTAGGAACTAACAAGGTAATTAGGAGCTATGACATTGTTTTCAATGAAAAAGTGATGTATAGTGATCAGCTAAAGAAGCTGAATCAATCTGGGCAGAGCAATAGTGAATTAGATGAGGTGATGGTCCAAAATGAGCTCGCGAGAAAATAAATAATCGCTTGCAGGAAAACACAGAGACCGACGTCGACAGAATAGAAACCAAGGTCGGTCATATAGAGACCGATGTCGGCAGGATAGGCACCGGCGTCGGTCAGGAAGAACCGGCGTCAGCCAGTAATAGGTCTGGAGGTGACCGAGGTCGGTCACTATCAGAGAATTTGGGTGGACAGCGTGTTGTGAATGAGTCTCAGACACCCATCAGGAGGTCTGAAAGGGTAAGTAAGCCTCCAATTAGATATTCTCCTTCATTATTCTACTTATTGCTAACTGATGGTGGAGAACCAGAGAGTTTTGAAGAAGTAATACAGGTGGAGTCCAAGAGTCAGTGGGAGCGTGGCATGGTTGAGGAGATGGAGTCCTTAAGAGAGAACCAAACATGTGATTTGGTTGAATTGCCAGCTGGTAAGAGAACACTGAAGAACAGATGGACCTATAGGTTGAAAGAAGGTGAGAATGGACAGATGAGATATAAGGCCAGATTGGTAGTGAAAGGATTTGCACAAAAGCCAGGTATTGATTTTGGTGAGATTTTTTCTCCTGTTGTTAAAATGACTTCTATACGGATTGTACTGTCTTTAGTTGCTATTGAGGATTTGCATCTTGAGCAGCTAGATGTTAAGACAACGTTTCTTCATGGAGATTTGGATGAGGAAATTTATATGGAATAGCTAAAAGGATTTAAGGTCAAAGGTAAGGAGAATTTAGTGTGCAGATTGAAGAAAAGCTTGTATGGCCTCAAGCAAGCTCCTAAACAGTGGTATTTGAAATTTGATAGGTTTATGACTGAGCATGGCTATAGTAGGTGTCAATCTGACCATTGTGTGTATTTTAAGAGATTAGATAATGGTAGATATATTATTCTATTGTTTTATGTAGATGATATGCTGGTTGCAGGATCACACATGCAAGATATCTCTGAGCTTAAGGTGAAATTAGCTCAAACGTTTGTTATGAAGGATTTGGGAGTAGCAAAGAAAATCCTTGGCATGAGCATTAAGAGAGACAGGAAAAATCACAGGTTGATATTGTCTCAAGAGGATTATGTGGACAAGGTGTTGAAACGGTTCAATATGCAGGATGCTAAACCAGTAAGCACACCTTTGGCTGGACATTTTAAGTTGAGTAAAGAATAATGTCCTAATTCACATGATGAGGTAGAGTACATGAGTAAGGTTCCATATTCTTTCGCAGTAGGAAGTTTGATGTATGCAATGGTGTGTACTAGACCGGATATTGCCCAAGCAGTGGGAGTTGTAAGTAAGTATATGGCCAATCCAGGTAAGGAACATTGGAAAGCAGTTTAGTGGATCCTTAGATATCTGAGAGGAACCAGCAGTAGGCACTTGTGCTATGGAGGTTCAAATACTTCTCTACATGGTTATGTAGATTCAGATATGGCAGGTGATTTGGATGGCAGGTGGAGCACTACATGTTATGTTTTTACTGTAGGTGGAACGACGGTTAGCTGGATATCTAAGTTGCAGAAGGTTGTTGCCTTGTCAACTACAGAAGCAGAGTATATTGCAGCCACAGAAGCTATCAAAGAGATGATATGGATGACACGGTTCATGGAAGAGCTTGGAAGGGAGCATGGGAGTTGCAGATTGTATAGTGACAGTCAGAGTGCAATCCATTTGGCTAAGAACTCAGCCTTTCATTCAAGAACAAAGCACATACAACTAAGGTACCACTTCATACGGCAGGTATTGGAAGATGGTGATTTGAAGCTAGAGAAGATCCATACAGATAGGAATCCTGCTGATATGTTAACCAAGCTGGTTACAAAGGAGAAATTGAATCTTCATTCAAATTATGTTGGTCTTCATGATTGAGTTGAAGATAGAGGAGCTAGAAGATGTTGTACAGGTACTGGTGCAGCTGTTTATCTCCAAGTGGGAGATTGTTAAGGTGTGGAGCCTAAAAGCTTCGCATATGAGTGCATTACCAAAGTTGCAGGTTTACACAGTCACCAGCATCGGTCAGGAGTGACCAACGTCGGTCTGGTGCAGTTGAAGAGACGCTGACATCGGTAGAGGATCAGCCAACGTCGGTCACAGGCAAGCAGGCAGGAATCGGTGTCAGTTACCTGTGTGTCCAGAATGCTATTTTTGAGGACAGAAGTGAGTGTTTGCATGATGAGTTTAAGTCTTAGTCTTAAGTTCACGTTTCTATTATTAGTAAGATTGTTTTTAGAGCCCTTGTTCAAGAGGCTTAACTGTTGGTTGTAAGTGCATGCTCAAGTTTCCTAATTCTATATGTAGAATTAGATCTTCCTAGCTTTGTGTGATTATTGCAGTAGTTCATTGTATGTGAATGTTGAAGAACAATACAGAGTTGTATCAATCCAGGTTGTTGGAATTGATTGTACTTGAGAGAGAGAGCTCTTAAGGGATAGAGATCTAGAGAGATATTTTGTGCATCTGAGAGAGGTGTGGAAGAAAGAAGTTTCTTCAATTGTATTCCTTTTGTAAAGAGTTTAACACAAGTTTTTAGGGTGGTTTCTTGTATCTCTTGTTCTTTGTTATTATCTGATTCTAGTTACTTATCTATCTGATTTAATTCCGCAGTTTATTGCTTTTATAAGTGTAATCATATTGTTGGTTGATCCCCAACAAGTGGTATCAGAGCCTTGGTTGTAGGTTTAGAGTTTGATATCCAATAATTGGTATCAAAGCTCAGGTTCACTAAGAGGCGGTTCAGATCTGTGTAGTGTGTATTGATTACAGGTTGCTCACAGGAGTTTTTGCAGGGATTTCTATTTGAGTGGGAGAAGCAATGGCAGATGAAAGTAAACTGAGAATGGAGAAATTCAATGGAAAAAACTATCAACATTGGAGAATGCAGATAGAGGACTATCTGTATCAGAAGGATCTATACTTACCGTTAGGTGGGATTGCAAAGAATCCCACAGACATGGAGGATGAATAATGGGAAGTTCTTGACAGAAAGGCTCTGGGGTCTATAAGACTAAGTCTAGCATCTACTGTGATATCTAATTTATCACAGGCAAAAACAATGGTAGAGTTGATGACTACTCTAGCAAATTTATACGAAAAACCCTCAGCTTCTAATAAGGTATATCTTATGAAGCAGCTATTCAATTTGCATATGTAGGAAGGTGGATCTGTATCTAATCACCTGAATGATTTCCATGGTATTGTAAATCAATTAAGTTCCGTCAAAATTGTATTTGATGATGAAATAAAAGCTCTTTTAATATTATGTTCTTTGCTTGAAAGCTGGCATAGCTTAGTAATGGCAGTTAGCAATACTGCATCTGCATCAAATATTTTAAAAGTAGAGGATGTTGTTAGTGTTATCTTGAATGAGGAAATTCATAGGAAAAGCACATAAGAGACATCTGGGAATGCTTTAAGTTTTGAGAGCAGGGGAAGGCAAAAAGAGAAGAGCAAGAAAGGGAGATCAAGATCCAAGTCTAAGGGGAAAGGCAGATCCAAGTCCAGAAATGGCAGAAGGCCACAATGCTGGAATTGTGGAAAGATGGGGCACATAAGCAGATATTGCTGGTCAAAGCCTAAGGAGGACAATCAGCAGGAAGGAAAAGAAGAAGCAAAGGTTGCAGGTATTGCACAAGATGCTTTAATATTCTCTTTGCATAATAATATAGAATCTTGGGTGTTAGATTCTGGTGCATCTTTTCATGCTACCCCTAATAGGGAATATTTTTGTGACTATATCCATGGAGATTTTGGAATAGTGTATCTAGGGGATGATGAACCCTGTAAAATTATTGGCAAAGGTAAAGTGCAGTTGAAAATGCAAAATGGCAACACGTGGGTGTTGAGAGAAGTTATGCATGTTCCTAGCTTGAAGAGAAATTTGATTTCTACAGGAAAGTTAGGGGATGAGGGTTATACAGTAACTCTCACAGCAGAATCTTGGAAGGTGACCAAGGGTGCACTTGTTATGGCCAGAGGTAAGAGAGTAGGTACTCTCTATTTGTGTAATTGTGTTACTAACAATTCTCCTTCTGTATTATCTACTTCAGATGTGGATGCAAAATTGTGGCACTCAAGGCTTGGCCACATGAGTGAGAAGGGGATGTCAATTCTTAAGTCTAAAGGTAAGCTTTCAGATTTGAAAAGCATGGATCTAGAATTTTGTGAGCACTGTGTATTTGGAAAACAGAAAAGGGTTAGTTTTCTGAAGACTGGGTCTACAAAGAAGAAGCATAAGTTGCAGCTTGTTCACACAGACGTGTGGGGACCGGCTCAGGTAGCTTCTATTGGAGGATCACAGTACTATGTTTCATTCATAGATGATGCTACAAGAAAGGTATGGATCTACTGTATTAAGAAGAAATTTGATGTATTTGAGACTTTTAAGATTTGGAAAGCTATGGTTGAGAATGAAACAAATAAAATATTAAAGTGCCTGAGATTTGACAATGGTGGAGAGTTATGTAGTTATCTAAAGTAATTTATCTATGTGTTTCACTAAAAATTTTCAATTTTATTCATCTTTGAGATTAATTTATGGGGTTCGTTCTCTTCATAGACTCTACCTAGACTCTCCACCCTATTTATTCTAGTTTGAGCCAAAGTATGGCTTGATACACATATGTTACTTCAGTTAGACTCATATAGTATTCTTAAAAACAATGACATCCTCACCATATCTAAGAAACTCCTTCTCTACCCTACCCTCCCTCTTTTATTTATTCTTTGTTTGGCCTACCTTTATATTTAAGAATCTTTCAGTACTAACATCCATACTAGCAGATTAATAAAGATACCTAGAGTTGACACAATGTTTGGTTAGTGGTTCAAATCTTTCTGTGGTAGCATCTTCATCATTCTTGGAGATTATCCTCTCATTATATGTAGGAGAGTCAAAAACTACAACTCATGCCCTGGATTTCCCTCAATAATCCCAATATGAGAGGGTGAAATCCCCTGAGGTTTTTAATGTGTTTAAACACACATCAACATTTTTTTAATGGATCTAGAAGGAGGGACACCCAAAACACATTGTACAATTTCTATATGTCATCTTTCTTAAAGCTATTATTATAATATAGAGTGACGTATATCCCCCTCCCACATCATTATGTCCAAGTCTAGTTTTGGTTTATTATTATTCCCACCATTATGAACATTTAGGATACCTAGGCTTAGTAGGTGGAGGCCAAAAACCCTTATAATTTAACTTAATCTATTCCCACACTACAATCCCAATCCTATTAGATGAATGAATTGGCTATCTAAATCCACTATCAATATCATCGAGGGTGCCCATGACCTACCTAAGAACTGTTATAGCTATAAATTGCACCCTTGTGAGAGATTTCTTTACGCTCTCTCATTTCTAGCTACAAATATGGGGACAACCTCAAGATGTGGGTACCCTATGGTGAGGTTGAACCTTTAGGATTTTTAATGAGGCTAGTTCCTTAGGTGCTTCACTTCAACTCTTGATTCCCACACTAAAATCTACTCTTGGCTAAGGAAAAGGGATAGGAGAATAACATGAAAATAAATCTAAGATAAGGGAGGTGATGCACCAAAAGAAATGATCCACTTAGTCTAGGAAATGACACTAATTCAACATAAGATAAATTTGATTACACAACCTCACAAGCAATTAATTTACATAAGTATTTTGTAAACTAGGCTCACTAAACCATACATGAAGCAAAGAGATATTTCTAAATCCAAACTAAGCATCCATTAATGGTGGAAAGAGCTCAAGTCTAGACCTACACCTAACTAAAAAAAACCTAAAAATAGGAAAGAAATAAGGACAATGAGTTTAAGAAGACACTTATTCACAATGCCATTATGCACAAGCTAAATCAACACAATTTTTAGACAAAAAGATAGGTAAAATTATTGCTTCAAAGGTCTATTACAAAGCAATTTTTGTAGAGTGACTTTATTTCCAGTTCTAGGATAATTTCTTGGCTTCGAGGCCTCTATTTATAATAAAAAAAGGGTGAAGAGAATATGAGAAGAGGGAAGACATTGATGACTGAGATCCCTATTGTTGTCCTCCCTTATGCCACTAAATGCAACACTCAAGATCACTGAACAACCTTCTCGAGTCCCTCCCACCTTCAAGTCTCACCTTGGCATATTTGAGGAGCCATGCTACAAGTAACTAAGATGTCTCTTCTTTGCACAACTTAATTGATATTTTCATGTAAACAATGACATGGCGATCCTCCTCTTCACATGTCTTGCTAAAAAGGATGTGGGTCTCCATGCCTGGGAACTCACGCTGACCTATGTTGTATTTAAGTTGGATGGTCATTTGTCGAGAGTGAACCATATTGAAAGATAAAAACCTTCGTAAATTCCCAGCTACCAACTGCTTAGACTCCCCTTTATGCTGATTGGTCATCCTTGTGCCACTTGTCTTTTACTGATTGGCCCTTTTTTTTCCAACTTATGCCATATGGGAGCCTTTCATTCATTGAATCATGACTCTCATGTTGTTGGACCAAGCTTAAGTCAAGCACTTGAAGAATCTTGATTTACTCTATGTAGAGTAATTCAGGTTCTTTGATCTCTCCAACTTTGGACTTTCCCAAATACTTTACTTATAAATCTTTTTAAGTAAAGTACTTGGAGAACCCTGATTTACTCTATGTAGAGTAATCTATGTTTTCCAAGCTTACTTACTTCAGAATTATCTATCTTTAAGTCTTTGGGATTCTGCAAGCTCCTATTTGTCTCAGGCAAATCTCCTGAAGGAATTCTTTGGGATAATTTGTCTGAAAGAATTCCTTCAGAATTTTTTTTGAAACTTCCTTCTTGCTCTTTTACTTCAAAAATTACCTTTCAATTTTTTCAAAATGGACTTTCTTAAAGGGTTAGAGACCCTTTAGACTTCCTGTATGTCCCTTTGGACTTCCGCAAATGATCCTCCTGAAGGGAAAGATACCCTTCAATAATTTTTAAATGGTCCTTCTGAAGGGTAATATACCCTTTGAGAAACTTGTAATTGTCTATTTGGAGAAGGAAATGCCCTTCAAAATTGTGAAAGTAACATTCAAAAAAGATGACTTGTCCTTCAGAAAAGTGAAAAGGACCTTCAAGTTTTTTGCTGGGACCATCTTCTTTCAAAAATGACCCTTGGATTTTTTAGAAGACTTGTCCCTTGAAGAACCTGAGAAGCACTATTTTTTGAGACCAAATTAGGTATGTCAAGCCCCTTTACTTATTTTGGGCCTCTAACTTCTCACAACTTATGAAGTAATTGAGTAGTGCTCCTGGGAGAACCTAAAATACACTATCTATGAGTAATTCAGGTTTGTAAACCTGAATAACTTCTACTTATAAAACATTTAGAAGTCAAGCATCTCTAAAAACCCGATTTACTCTTTATCCTTAGAAACCCAAAGTATTACAACTTTGAAAGCCCAAAGACTTCTTCTTTGAAGAACCTAAGGTTGTCTGAACTTGCCACTTTTGCTCGAATGTACACCTTCTCACACTTGGGAAATTTTTTGGTTTGTGGGCCAAAAATGGCCAACATTTATGGTGACTCATAGGGAAGCATGCCTGCTATACTTGAGAACCTAACTCATTTGCTTCATTCGATCTATTGGGCATAGAGTCACTACTTTTGTACAAAGCTGGTTCTATTTGGAAATTTTCCTTGAAGCAATAAGAATAAATGAAATGAAACAAACTATGCCCAAAGCACTTAGAGAAGGGAAAACACTCAACTAAAATGGATGTTCACAAGACACTTAGATAAAAACATGAAAAGTTATACAAAATGTACAATAACATATACAACAGCTACAAACTCTTAATAGAAGGGCTTTAGATGAATCCTATTGACTAGGATGGATAATACCTCTTCATCTAATTGGGTGAGCTAGAAGGTGTTATGTTGTTTGCATCCATGGGTGAAATAAGGGCCATTGCACAAGCTATCAAACTTGGTATGGTTGCTTAGTTTGGCCTTATTTAAATCCCATTTGAGAACCAAGTCTCCCTCCTTGAATTCCCTTACCGTGGTTCTCTTGTCAAAAGCTTTTTTGACCTGAGCCTGATGTGAATCTAGCATCTTCATTACAAGGTCTCTTGTCTCTTCAAGTTTTGTGAGTTCTGCCAATCTCACATTCATGGGTTCATCTTACAATAGTTCTAGTTGATGGGCTAGTTCTAATGCAGGTAGCTCAAGAGAAATTGGTAACTTGGCCTCTCTTCCATATACTAGAACATATGGAGAATTACTAACAATAGCTTTAGGAGTTACCCTGTTAACCCACAAGGTTATCTTCAACTTGGTGTGCCACATCCTTTGGTTCTCCTCCATAGTCTTGCTAATGATCCTCTGTAAATTTTAATTTGTGGACTCAGCTAGCCCATTTCCTTGAGGCTAATAATTTGAGGAGGTGCTAAGGTAGATGCCCATATTGAGAGTCTATTCACTTATTTTCAAACCAATGAAAGCTAATGCATTATCAGATATGATAGTGGATAGAACACCAAACCTGGTCACGATGTTGTCATATAAATCTAAGACTACACTTTCATTGGCTTCTTTCAATGTAATGGCTTTCACCCACTTGGTGAAGTAATTAGTTGTAGCAAACACCTAATTATGACCAACACTTGATGGGGGGTTGATCACTCTAATGAAATCCAAACCCCATTGCATGGATGGTTGCTTTACTTGAATCGAGTTGAGAGGAAAAATTGCTAACCTTTGCTTATCCATAAAGAGAGCACATTCCTGACACTTCCTAACCCATGCATATAGTCCTTAAAGAGGTTGGGATAGAAATAGCCAACCCTCATTATCTTTGTTGCTATAGTCTTGAGTGCAAAATGAGCTCCTATAGGTCCATCATGGAAATGCTCCAAAAGCTTGGCCACTTGGTTATCATCTATGCACCTTAAGAGCATTCCATTGAAGTCCCTTCTACCATCAACCAACACACAAGGTAGAAATTGAAGTCTGAAATGCCTTCTTTTTTCTTTGTCCATACCTTGAGGGCACTCACCTATTAGCAAAAAGTGCGTCATATCATGGAGCCAACTAGTGTGAGATGGAGGTGCATCTATTTGTGGGTTATCTTATGTTACCAAGATGAACTCTTTGTCTTCATGAAATTCATCGACCATATGCTCACACAAGCCTTTACTTCTTACAAGCTTAGTGACCTTGATCTCCATGTCATACTCCATTACCTTAGAAATCCAACCAGCTCTCTTTTTGTTCAAGTCTTTATTGAGAAGGAAATCTCTCACTCCAGGATGAGACACAATAAGGTAGATTTTGTTGTTAAAGAGCATTGGCCTAAACTTTTTAGGCTTTTTACAACCGCAAGGACTTGATTTTCTATAAAAGTATACCTCACCTCATACCCCTCAAGCCCCTGACTGAAAAATGCTATTGGTTTCTCAAGTCCTTCACCATTCCTTTGCATCAACATAGCTGATATATTATCAATATTGGTAAAAGCATACAATATGAAGTCCCTTGAGAAATCAAGATTCATAAGTGTGGGTGATTAAGTAATGGCTTACTTGATAGCCTCAAATGCTAACTTACCTTCATTAATTTAAGTGAACACTTGGTTTTTATTTAGCATAGTAGTGATGGGCTTGACCAAGTTTGCAAAACCAAGTATAAATCTCCTCACAAAGTTTATCTTCTCAAAGAAACTTTGAAGTCCCTTATTATGCTTGGGTAAGAATAAGGCCAAGATGGCATTTATTATATCAAGATCAATGGACAACCCTTCCTTTAAAATGATGTGGCTCAATAGCTTGCCTTCATGAATGGAAAACACACACTTCATGGGATTCAATGAGATCCCATATTCCCTGCATCTCTCAAAAATCAGCCTCAGGTGGTCCAAGTGTTCCCTGGCATTCTTGGAGAAAACTGTGATGTCATCCAAGTATACCAACACCGTTTGATTTAGCAGCCCTTAGAAATCCATGTCCATGGCTCTTTGGAAAGTTGCACCAGTATTTGACAAACCAAAGGGAATATTTTGGTATGCATACATGCCCCATTTAGTGGTGAAGCCAGTCTTGTACTAATCCTCATCTTTTACCCATATTTGGTTGTAGCTTGAATATCCATCCAATAGAGAAATGTTTTATGATCCTGAAACTACTTGGAGAAGTTGTTCCATGGATGGTAGAGGGTCGTCATCCTTCAAAGAGACTTTGTTCAAATCTCTAAAGTCAACACACAACCTAATATCCCCATTCTTCATCCTTACAAGCACCAAATTAGCTACCCATGATGAGTGCTTGATGAGAAAGATGATCTTAGATTTGATCAACTTGGCTAAATTTTCCCTCATCAACTCTTCTATCTTGGGGTTGATGGGCCTTTGATTTTGCCATACATACTTAGCATTGGCCTCCAATTTTATGGTATGATGGGCTAACTTTGGATTGAAACCTTTCAGGTCACTTTACTCCCAAGCAAAAATGTCTGCATATTCCTGGCAAAGTGTTATGAAAGTGTGCCTCTCAACCTTGTTGCTTACCTTCCTAAGCTTGAAAAGCTTATCCTTGAAGATGAGGACTCTTTCATAGTTTTCTTCATTATTAGACATTACTTATTTTTCCTTTCTCACATGGTCTCCTTCATGAAAAAGTCCTTCAAGTGTAACCAACCCCTTAAGAAGCTTATTCAACCTTAGTTGAATAATCTGATCCTCATATCGATGTTACAATTTACATTGATTGGTGGAGGAGAACTTGACTTCCTACTATAAGAAATAAGAAGTTTGTTTGTCACTTTTGAAAACTTGATAGTGGGATTCATTGTTTGGTACTAATGACCTCACCACAACCTTGACAAGTGACTGAACCTTGGCTTCTTTCAGCTCACTTGGAATGTCAAATTGACCTCCCATAGCAGCCAACTTGTAAGCATGTTGGTTCTAATATCTTGGGATAGCTTAAATGTCAAAGGCTTCAAAATCTTCAATTAGGTCCCACACTCTATTTTTGTAAGACCTCATCAAAAGATTATTTATAAATTTTAAGCCTCTGACCTAGTTCATTATGAGCTTGATGTCCACATATGCTTGTGGCATTTTGATTCCTCTTTTATTGGCCCATTGAGGCCACAAATCTAACCTTCATATTTTGTGGCATTGGAGGAGCAACCAAAATGGAACCTATAGGAGGAAAAAATCTTATTACTTGAAGGGGAACCAACATTGCACATGCATCTACTCCATTCTTGCACCTTGAACCATCAAAGAACAATTTCCACATACCATTGAGATCATCTTTAGGTCTAGTTGGGGAAGGCATGAGTTGATTTTATTCATGTAGCAAATAGACACCCATGTCTCTTTCTTCAACTCCTTCCAAAGGGTTGATAAATTGATTATCCCCTCATAGCTCATCCAAGAATAAATATGGAATTTATTCAAGAGAAGTGTTTATCTCTTGGCCAATTGTAAACTCATCCTCATCAAGGATAGTACAATTAAAGTTTATGCTATCTGACTGATGGGGTTCAATGTGAAAGTGTGCCATGGGTTCAACCTTGATTGAGACTTTAGTCATGTATCTTGTTTTAAATGCCATGTAGGACCAATCTACTATAATATAACCCCCAATTTTGGCTATGAATTCTCTAGATAAGCATATAGAGAAATGAGGAGGCACCTCTAGAATAAACACATCTTGAGCCACTAAAACACTAGGACAAACATGTAGGGTCAAGCTAAAACCTTTGATAATACTAGCTGGTTTAGTGGAAGATCCATCAAGCTACAAAACTCCCTTGGATTGGGATTCATACTTTTAACCAAGTTGGTCTGCTATTGATTTTAGCATTACTAAAGTGTCATCCCCACTATCTACCAAGCAATTTTGCACCAAGGAATCACCGATGATCCATGAAATGTAGAATGGAGGGGGCTTGGTCACACTACTTAACCTTTTTCCCAAAGGACCCTTGGCTGCATTAGTGAAGACCTCAACTTCCTTGCTTGGTTGTCTACCTATAGTTATTGTAAAACTTATCTTGGACAAGCCTTATTGAAGGATATCCACTTGATCAGGCATGGAAAGCATGTCCCACATTGGTACACTCACACTAGATTTCTTCATTTGTTTAACAATGTTGATTGGCATACCACCAACCTTTACTTAGGTTTTGGGAGCTACTGCTACTAGCTTTGTCAATGAATAAGCGATGACAAGAGGTTCTTTGAAAGTTTCCTGGTTGTCACCCATATTCCTTCTCTTGAATCTTGTGTTTGCTGAGACTGACACAAAATATAGACTGGGGATGGCTTGCTAATTAGATGCATAACACTCCTCTTCTTTGCTGATGACCATTGTGGCCTTTGACTGGTTTGACACCTGATCCAAGTCTTGTTCTTTTGGAGGTTGATCTAGCTTTGTCATCATGGGGATCTCCATGTTTTGAGCCATAAGAGCTTGATTATACCCATAAGCAACAACCTGCTGCCATTGGTCATTGAAATCCTTGTTAGAACCATTAGTTGGGACAATGGATTGCCCAAAATATTGATTCCAAGACATTATCCCTCTAGCCTCTTGAGCCATATTATTCTGAATAGGAACCAAAGAATTGAAAGGGCCTGTAGTGTTTGGATTATAATTGTGTTGTCTCACATAATTAGGCTTCCCCTATCCTTGGAAACCTCCTTTACAAGGTGGCCTATTTACTTGATAAGGCTACTACTAAGGCTGATATGGAGCTTGGTATGGATTTCTATAAGCTTGCTACCTCTTGACATTGACCACATCATTTCCCAAGGTTTGGAGCATGCTCTTCAGTTCTAAGTAGTTATTTTTCTCTTGGGATTCATTGGATCCACTAGTGGAGGCCTTATCTTGCTTTGGTGAAGGAACATCATCAATACTTGGAGTTGGAAGGATGACATCAAGTGGAAGAACAACCTCAAGGGGTGGTATGATCTCAGGGAAAAGGGGCATTGGGGGTCTAGGAGTAAGCTTGCCAGCTTGAACTAGGCAATTTCTTACTTTAATATTCACCTCATAAGTGTTTGGCAATATGTCCCCTCCCATGGATTGGATCATTACAGCTATATCAATGTTTAGAGCCTTTAAATAATATAAGAAGGTGAAGTTTGGGGATGGTCTAATATTAGTTGAAATTATATCCCAAGCCTTCTCGAATCTCATGTTGAAGTCTTGCATGACTTCATGGGGAGCTCTCTTGATTGTGGTCAATTGCTCTGTAAGTGACAGGTGATCACTCTTATCTACAAACCTCTTACACAAGGCTATTCCCAGTTGGTCCCATGATTGGATAGAGTTAGGAGTTATACCCCTATACCAATCTAACACCTTTCCCTTTAAGGATACAACCAATATCCTAACAGGTATGTTTTCTATTGTGACATTATGGATGTTGCATAAATTGGCTATGTCTATTATGTGTTTAGTAGGAGTTACAAATTCGTATCTGTTGACCATTTTTGGTCCAATAGGCGAAAAAATGGTTCCCTTCTTTCCCTACTATTCTGGGCCAATTCATTTTTTGATTTTGTACAAGTCTTGCATTTTTTTACGAACTCTATAGGTTTTCTACGGACTCTACAGGTCCATTTCTACGGACTCTATAGGTAGTTCCTTTGACAGATGAAGTACCAGTTCAAAGAGTGCAAGATTTTACAAAGCTTCTTCAGACTCTTATCTGAAGAAATTTATAAGGAAAGAGAGCTAAAATTATTCAAAGACACTTTCCTTAAGGTTGGAATAGTGGTTCAATGACATAATCTTTCCAAGAGTTAACATCTTTGAACCGTTGAACCATTAAACCGGTTCAACACTTTGGTTTAATGCTTTGGTTCATCGCTTTGGTTCAACGACAAAGTTCACTTGGCTGAGTTCATCTCGTTGGTTTAATCAAATGGTTCAATGGTTGAGGTTCAATCAAATGGTTTGTTGGCTTGGTTCAATTCATTTGGTTTAATGCTTCGGTTCACTCAGTCGGTTCATCAAATGGTTCAACAGCTTGGTTCATCGGCTTGGTTCAACGCTTGGTTCATCAGCTTGGTTCAAAGGAATGGTTCAATGCAAGAGTTCAAGAGGGCCTCTCGAAGGACAAGTGCCCTTGTGGAGGGAACTTTATCGGCAACAACACCCTTCGTAAGGGTCATTTTCAATAATTCCAAAGGGCACTTTTAAGGCCAGTCGAAGAAGCCAAGGAAGAAATCCTTCAGACTTTTTGTCCAAATGAATTCCTTCGGACAAAAAGTCTAAAGGATTTCGAAAGGGCCACAAACCAAGATCCCAAAAAAAAAGGACTAAGGAAAGAAATGAATTCTTTCAGACTTTTTGTCCAAAGGAATTCCTTTGAATAAAAGTTTGAAGAAATTTGAGAAGCCGCGAGCTCAAAAAGGCTCAGGGAAAACTCCAAAAAAGTGATAAGGCAATTCTTACAGACTTTTGTCCACGAGAAAAAAGCTAGAAAATAAGCCCGTGGGGAAAAAGTCTGTAAAAATGTCTGTAGAAAATACCAAAGAGGAAAGGCCACGAAGGACCCCGAAGGGCAAGTGCCCTTGTGGGGGACTCTCAGCTACCAAAACAAAGGGACTTCTCCATAAGCCAAAGGGTCACCTCCCCTTCGAGAGGATGCAAAACAAGAAAATATAAAGGGAAAGAAGTGATGAAAAAGGCCAAAGAAAGAGGAAAGTTGAAGAAAGTCCAAGGGGTGATGGGCCCGAGGACGTCAAAGTCAAGCGCGGTGAACTAGCCATTGGAAGTTCAAATGCAGTGACGGGTGTGCGAACGTCAATTTCAAGACTCGTGGAATAGCCATTTGATTTTAAAATACTTGAGCGCCAACCAGAAAAGAGCCCAAGGAGCTCAGTGACCCACCAATGAGATAGCCCCCGAGGGCCAAAGGAGCCAGAAAGAGACAAAACCAGGATGAGACAAGGCAAGGAAAAGACAAGACAGTCCAAGTGGTGAGAGGAGGTGTCAACTCAGGGATTTATTCTTGCAGTTGGAACAGTGCTTGCTAGGTGGTCACCAAACGGTGCAAATAGTAAGCAGTGCGGCTTGTTTTCTCTAGTTTGCATTTATAAGCAGACAAGCTATGCAAATATTTGCCTTGAAGGGAGCAATCTATTCACAAAAAAGAGGCACGGCCCATGCTTCCTCATTAATGTTGGAACACCAAAGTCAAAGCAGGAACTGACAATGAAATGGCTTCCTCTTCCCAAGGCTTGAAACACACATGGGCTAGCTTGTCAAGAGTGCCAAAGTCTTTTCCAAAAAGTGCCAAGTTCTCTTCTCTTTCTATATATTGTAAAATTTCTCATTTGAAAAAAAATTGATCTCTCAGCCTTAAGGCAAAACTCTACCCAAAAATCTCTCGGGCTTGTAAGGCAGAACGCTGCCAAATTTTACCTTGAATTAGGACTTAGCATTTTTACCTCTATTTGAGCTTACAGTTTTGGATGTGTCTATACCTTTATTCTGTGTTAAGTCATTTTCCTTATGCTTTTGCAAGGTGATTTCATCTTGTCTAGTGCATTGTGAGTTTTTCTTTTGCAGGTTTGCCAGAAGTGTCCCTAGAGGAGTGTAGGTGCCTGTGAAAGGCTGCCATAAATGTGTCTGAGGATGCCTCTGGTAGTTTCTTCCTCCTTGTATTTCCACAGACCCCTATCTCACTGATGAAGAAGGATTTCTAGTATCAAATGAAGTGTATAGGAGCTTCTTCTTGGTGAAAAGTGTATATTCAGGCTGGGTGGGTCATCTTTTTTGGTGTATCACCCTTTTGAGTTTAGGTTTACGTTCTATTTCAACATCTTTCTCCATTTTCATCCCCCCACTTTTTTAAATTTATTTGTTAGCGATAGGAATCTAGGGCCTAAAAGATACATCAAAGGGAGCTAGCCCTTATATAGAGACTCTCCCCTCTAGCTTCACTGGTCCCACAGGTAAGAGGGGAGTTTCCATTTTGATGTGTGGAAGGCAAGAGCTAGGCATCCTACCCTGGGTGCAATCCACTGCGTCAACAATTTTTGGCACACCCGATGGGACCAACTAAGACAAGTAGTGTCCAAAGAGTTGAAATTTTTTTGGTGTGTTCTTCAACCGACTAGCCTTTGGAGGCTTTTGCATCAACACCAATGGCGACTCTGAGTTGAATCAACTGGTTAAGCAGTTCTGGTGCCATCAAGAAATCACATTTTTATATGTATAATCCCTTTACACAAAATCATGGGCCTTGTATTCCTTCATATTACCATGATCAAACTCACACTTTTCATTCTATCCCCTCAAGCAGCTTTCCTAGTCTTCCTCAACTCCCTCAGGTCACTAATCCTTATGGCAAGCTCCTGACCTAGAAGGAAATAGTGGAATCATGGGGCAGGAAAGAGGAGAAGAAAGGTTTTTCTCAAAACCTTGAAGAAGTCAAGGCTACTCCTGCTTAGAAAGATTCCTATGATCTCCAAGAAAGGCTCTTCCAAGAAGACATAGCCAGGAGAATTGCAGAGTTAGAATCCAGAGAGAGATTCCTTAGCCAATGTGTGATGGACGGTTCAGACCCAACGGCACATTCCATGTCTGAACACACCCCATCTACACACTTCCAAGAGATCTATCAGGCCACACCTGATATTGATGAAGTGCTAGCTAGATGGAAGGAGGAGAATCATTCGATTCTAGCTTAAGGACTGCCTCCTCTTCCACATGGTTTTTTCACTTCACCCCTTTTCAAGGAGGAACCTGTTTTGCAGGGGGCGAGTGAGGAAGAAAATATCCAATTTTTATCTCTTCAAGAGGCTATCATGAGTGACAACGAAGAAGAAATCATCATCGATGCTTCTTGTGAAGACATCATCAGTAATGGAGAAGACTCAGGTCACGCATACATGTAGATGTTCCAACAATACGAGGAGGAACTTAAGCATGGTGAGCTCTCTCCCCCTTTGTTTGATGAACTTCCTTGTTGATTTGATGAGGAGGATGACTACGCTAAGGAGCTTGAGTTGAAGGAGGACCAGATAGATGCCTTTGAACATCTAGAAACTCTGGTCCTTGAGCAGGAAAAGGAGAGGTCTATCTACCTTGAGGAAAGCCTTGAAGAAGAAAGCTTTGAACAAAGAGGTGATGTTATGTGGGATGAGAAATCAGTTTGTGATTCCATTTCAGACATCACCACAGTAACCCTTCTTCAAAAAGGCCAAGTGGAAGCAGAGGATGAGTTTGATAGGGTCTTCAATGAAGCAGAAGGAAACGAGTCAAACCATGATGCACCGCAGAGGGACTATATACATCAAAGGGCTTATGGTGATGAGCCAGAAACCATAGATTTCTTGGTGAAATGCACCAGCATTAAGTACCAGCATTCAACAAGCTCCTAGGAACAAGAAGAATACATGTATTTTGGAAGCATGTTCGATTCTGATCCACTCGGATGCAGGCCAATCAAAGTGACAGGCAAGAGGAGCGGGTCACCAACTCTCCATTTCATTTAGCCACTTGTCTAGCACCATAAGTTTCCTTGCCAGGAAGGGGACTTAAGAAGTTTTCCCTTTGATCCAGGAGGGAGGAAAATATTCTTGGTTAGCTGTATATAGTAGTTTGCTTTCAGTTTATTTTCTTGCTTTCCCTAAGTGCAGTTTGCACAAGTAGTGTTTTTAGTTTTGTGTGTACTTTCCCTTGTGTCTGGGGTAAAAAGCTTCATGTTTGATTCTTGGATCTTTTGGGGTTGTTGCTAACCTTTCTTCGAAGCTGCATTCTGACTCCATGCCCAATGGACTAAAAGGCAATTGGTCTCTAAGTATAGCAGGCATGCTTCCCCTTGGAGTCACCAATTTGTTGACCATTTTTGGTCCAACAAGCCAAAAATCGGTGCCCTTCTTTCCATGCTATTCTGGGCCAATTCATTTTTTGATTTTGCACGAGTCTTACAAATTTCTATGAACTCTGCAGGTTTTCTACGAACTCTGCAGGTCTATTTCTATGGACTATGTAGGTTTTCTACGGACTCTGCAGGTCCATTTCTATAGAATCTGTAGGTTTTCTAC
Organism: Torreya grandis; assembly: GCA_037957365.1. NCBI lineage: Eukaryota > Viridiplantae > Streptophyta > Pinopsida > Cupressales > Taxaceae > Torreya > Torreya grandis. Next base: position 2,029,513 of record JARHVA010002249.1, read on the forward strand.
AGACTCTGTAGGTCCATTTCTACAGACTCTGTAGGCGGTTCCTTCGATAGATGAAGAACCAGTTCAAAGAGTGCAAGATTTTACAAAGCTTCTTCGGACTCTTATCCAAATAAATTTATATGGAAAGAGAGCTAAAATGGTTCAAAGACACTTTCCTAAAGGTTGGAAGAGTGGTTCAATGACATAATCTTTCCAAGAGTTAGCATCTTTGAACTGTTGAACCATTGAAATGGTTCAAGGCTTTGGTTCAATGCTTTGGTTCATCGCTTTGGTTCAATGGCAAAGTTCAATCGGCAAAGTTCAATCAACTGAGTTCATCGCTTTGGTTTAATCAAATGGTTCAATAGCTGAGGTTCAATCAAATGGTTCATCAGCTTGGTTCAATTTAGTTGGTTCAATGCTTCAGTTCACTCAGTCGGTTCATCAAATGGTTCAATGATTGTTGGTTCAATCAAAGGGTTCATTGGCTTGGTTCAACACTTGGTTCATTGGCTTGGTTCAAAGGAATGGTTCAATGCAAGAGTTCAAGAGAGCCTCCCGAAGGACAAGTGCCCTTGCGGAGGGAACTTGGTTGGCAAAAACACCCTTTGGAAGGGTCATTTTCAAGAATTTTGAAGGGCACTTTTAAGGCTAGTTGAAGAAGCCAAGGAAGAAATCCTTCAGACAAAAAGTCTGAAGGATTTCGGAAGGGTCATAAACCAAGATCCCAAAAAAAAAGGACTAAGGAAAGAAAAAAATTCTTTCAGACTTTTTGTTCGAAGGAATTCCTTTGGACAAATAGTTTGAAGAAATTTAGGAAGCCGTGAGCTCAAAAAGGCTCGGGGAAAACTCTGAAAAAGTGACAAGGCAATTCTTGCAGACTTTTGTCTGTGGGAAAAAAGTCTGCAAAAAAAGCCTGCAGGGAAAAAGTCCGCAAAAATGTTCACAAAAATACCAAAGAGGAAAGGCCGTCTCTATAAGCCAAAGGGTCACCTCCCCTTCGAGAGGATGCAAAACAAGAAAATCCAAAGGGAAAGAAGTGACAGAAAAGGCCAAAGAAAGAGGAAAGCTGAAGAAAGTCCAAGGGGTGACAGGCCCAAGGATGTCAAAGTCAAGCGTAGTGAACTAGCCGTTGGAAATTCAAATGTAGTGACAGGTGCGTGAACGTCAATTTCAAGGCTCATGGAATAGCTATTTGATTTTAAAATACTTGAGTGCCAACTAGAAAAGAGCCCAAGGAATTCAACGACTTGCCAAGGAGATAGCCCTCGAGGGCCGAAGGAGCCAGAAAGAGACAAAACCAGGATGAGACAAGGCAAGGAAAAGACAAAATAGTCTAAGTGGTGAGAGGAGGTGTCAACTCAGGGATTTATTCCTACATTTGGAACAACGCTTTCCAGGTGGTCACCAAATGGTGCAAATAGTAAGCGACGCAGCTTATTTTCTCTAGTTTGCATTTATAAGCAGACAAGCCACACAAATATTTGCCTTGAAGGGAGCAGTCTATTCATGGAAAAGAGGCACAGTCCATGCTTCCTCATTAATATTGGAACACCAAAGTCAAAGCAAGAACCGATAATCAAATGGCTTCCTTTTCCCAAGGCTCAAAATGCACATGGGCTAGCTTGTCAAGAGCGCCAAAGTCTTTTCCAGAAAGCACCAAGTTCTCTTCTCTTTATATATATTGTAAAATTTCTCATTTGAAAAACATTGATCTCTCAGTGTTAAGGCAAAACTCTACCCAAAAATATCTCAGGCTTGTAAGGTAGAACTCTGCCAAATTTTACCTTGAATCAGGACTTAGCATTTTTACCTCTATTTGAGCTTGCACTTTTGGATGTGTCTATGCCTTTGTTCTGTGTTAAGTCATTTTCCTTATGCTTTCACAGGGTGATTTCAACATGTCTAGTGCATTGTGAGTTTCTCTTTTGCAGGTTTGCCAGAAGTGTCCCTAGAGGAGTGTAGGTGCATGTGAATAGGCTACCATAAGTGTGTCTGAGGATGCGTCTGGTAGTTTCTTCCTCCCTGTATTTCCATAGACCCCTAGCTCACTGATGTAGAAGGATTTCTCACATCAAATGAAGTGTATAGGAGCTTATTCTTGGTGAAAAGTGTATATTCAGGCTGGGTGGGTCATCTTTTTTGGTGTATCATCCTTTTTAGTTTAGGTTTAGGTTCTGTTTCAGCATCTTTCTCCCTTTTCATCCCCCCCCCTTTTTTTTTATTTGTTAGCAGTAGGAATCTAGGGCCTAAAAGATACATCAAAGGGAGCTATCCCTTATCTAGAGACTCTCCCCTCCAGCTTCGCCGGTCCCACAGGTGAGAGGGGAGTTTCCATTTTGACATGTGGAAGGCAGGAGCTAGGCGTCCTACCCCGAGTGCAATCCACTGTGTCAATAGTATCCTATGTAATATGGGACACTTTTGAGGGTTGCTACTAGCATAAGGTCATATTGTGGCAAGTTCATAGGACTTTGGCTGTTGAAACCCATAAAAGCTCTTTGGGGAATCATGGTAGGAAGAGGGGCTACCAAGGATCTCCTCATGTAGGTATGCCTTATGACTGGTTTAGGAAAGTAGTTTCTTATATAAGGGTGAGTATGGGCAAACCTTAACCTTCTTGTAGAGTTTAAAGGTAATTCAAAAAAATTAAAAGGAATACCTATAAAAATAAATCTTCTAGTCACCTTTGGCATGAAAGATAGCTACTGCTCTACCACCAGATAGCTAGGTGTTCTTTAGAGTCACCAAATGCTGGAAGATGAAAGTTACCACTACTGTAAATTGATCAAAACAATATCAAACTTGACCAACATTCCATAAAAAATGGAAGTGAAAATGGTAGTGTATCCCACTGAGTGTGCTAGAACTGTTACAACAAGAAATTGCACCCTTATGAGAGAGTTCTTCATGCTCTCTCACTTCTAGCTACAAGCATGGGAACAACCTCAAGACGTGGGTACCCTATGGCGAGGTTGAACCTCTAGGCTTTTTAATGAGTCTAGTTCTTTAGGTGCTTCACTTCAGCTCTTGATTCCCACACTAAATTCTACTATTGGCTAAGGAAAAGGGATAGGAGAATAACATGAAAAGAAATCTAAGCTAAGGGAGGTGATGCACCAAAAGAAATGATCCACTTGGTTTGGGAAATGACACTAATTCAGCATAAGATAAATTTGATTACAGAACCTCACAAGTAGTTAATTTGCATAAGTATTTCATAAACTAGGCTCACTGAAACATACATGAAGCAAAGAGGGATTTCTAAATCCACACTAAACATCCATTAATAGTGGAAAGAGCTCAAGTCCAGACTTGAAACTAACTAAAAAACACCTAAACATAGGCAAGAAAGAAGGACAATGAGTTTAGGAAGACACTGCTTCACAACGCCATTGTACATAAGGTAACTCAACATCATTTTTAGAGAAATAGATAGGTAAAAAGCAATCTTTATTGCTTTAAAGGTCTATTACAAAGTTATTTTTGCAGAGTGACTTTATCACCAGTTCAGAGATAATTTCTTGGCTCCAAGGCCTCTATTTATAACAAAAAAGGGGGAAGAGAAGATGGGAAGAGAGAAGAAGCCATTGATGATTGGGATCCCTGTCATCATCCTCCTTTGTGCCATTAAATGCACTACTGAGGATCACTGAACAACCTTCTTGAGTCCCTTTTGCCTTCAAGTCTCACCTTGGCATATTTGAGGAGCCATGCTACGAGTAGCTGAGATGTCTCTTCTTGTGTAACCGAATTGATCTTTTCATTTAAACAATGGCATGGCGATCCTCCCCTTCATGTGTCTTACTAAAAAGGATGAGGGTCTCCATGCCTATGACCTCAAGCTAACCCATGTTGTCTTTAAGATGGATGGTCATTTGTTGGGAGCAAACCATATTGAAAGATGAGATCCTTCATAAATTCCTAGCTACTAGCCGCTTGGACTCCCCTTTATGTTGATTGGTCAACCTTATGCCACTTGTCCTTTATTGATTGGCCCTTTTTACTCTAGCTTATGCCACATGGTAGCCCTTCATTCGTTGCATCATGACTCTCATGTTGTTGGACCAAGCTTAAGTTAAGCACTTGAAGAATCTTGATTTACTTTATGTAGAGTAATTTAGGTTCTTTGATCTCTCCAACTTTGGAATTTCCTAGATCCTTTACTTATAAAGCTTAAGTAAAGTACTTGAAGAAACTTGTAGAGTAATTCAGGTTTTCCAAAATTACTTACTTCAGACTTATCCATCTTGAAGTCTTCAGGCTTCTGTAGGCTCCTATTTGTGTCAAGAAAATCTCTTGAAGGAATTCCTTGGCATAATTTGTTCGAAGGAATTCCTTTGGACTTTTTGTTTGAAGCTTCTTTCTTTCTCTCTTCCTTTAGAAATTACCTTTTAGATTTTTCAAAATGGACTTTTTCGAAGGGTGAGAGACCCTTCAGACTTCCTGTATGTCCCTTCGGACTTCCACAAATGATCCTCTCAAAGGGAAAGATACCCTTCAGGAATTTTGAAATGGTCCTTCCGAAGGATAACATACCATTCGAGAAACTTGCAACTATCCATTTGGAGAAGGAAATGCCCTTCGGATTTGTGAAAGTGACCTTCAAAAAAGCTAACTAGTCCTTAGGAAAAGTCAAAAGGACCTTCGAGTTTTTTTTGGGACCATCTTCTTTCAGATATGACCCTTGGATTTTGGAGAAGACTTATTCCTTGAAGAACTTGAGAAGCACTATTTTTGGAGACCAAATTAGGGTTGTCAAGCCCCTTTACTTATTTAAGGTTTCTGACTGCTCACAACTTATGAAGTAATTGAGTAGTGCTCCTTGGAGAACCTAAAATACACCATCCATGAGTAATTTGGGTTTGTAAACCCAAATAACTTCTACTTATAAAACATTTAGAAGTAAAGCATCTCTGGAAACCCGATTTACTCTTTATCCTCAAAAACTTGAAGTCTTACGACTTCAAAATCTTGAAGACTTCTTCTTTGGAGAACTTGAGGTTGTCTAAACTTTCCAATTTTGCTTGAATTTCCACCTTCTCACACTTGGGAAAATTTTTGGTATGTGGGCCAAAAATGGCCAATAAGAACCTAGAGAGATACTTGTTGTGCTTCATACCCAATGGGAGACAAACCATGAAAGAACATATTATATCCTATAAGTCTGCCTTGAGACTTCTAAATGTTGAACATGAAAATGTATCTTGTAAACTCTTCCAATTAAACTTACACTATCCTTCCAATGATTAGTTCTTAAATTTTCCCAAGGATTCTATCATAGGGTGGGATCAATTCAGCACCACCTCTTAACTTGGTTTGGCCAGGTTATTGACCCTAGTGTTCTATACCAAGAGTTTTCCAGTATGAAAAGAGAGACTATTGAGCCTATTACATCATTGAATAATAGATTCTAAAATATGTACAGCCACATAATGACATTATAGAGGCTCGATACCTAACTAACATTCAAGATGTTCAAAAATGCCTTAGACCCTTGGACGATTATGTTCTTGGAAAGAGACCCCCTCATAGTGGACTTACCACTAGCTTATGTGGAAGATATCAAATAGGATAGGTAGTTGAACTAAGGCTAACCATTTTCAGCCATCCCAAACATTCTCCCAAGCTTACTTTCCTTAAACTTTCCCTAATTCCAACCAAAACTTTTTGATGCCTACTCTTGTACTAGTCCTCAATCAATTGCCTTTAAGGTAAGCCACGCCTAACCAACACTTGAGTTTCCTCTAAATAACTAATAAAGAAGAAAATAATTGGATGAAGAACCAAACATTTAGTCCCCATCATAAAAAAATGTCTTGAATACAGACTGATATTCCACCAAGAATGAACTAGATGCCATACAATGCATGCTCCAAAAGCTCAACAATGAATTATAATGCCTCTAAAGGTAAGTGGGAACTTGGGAGGAGAGAATCCTAATTGTAAATTCTCTTAAAAAAGGTCCAATTGTACCTTTAATTATGCTAGTAATCACCCTAAGACCTCACTTTATAAATTACCCAAAATCAATATATGTGAGTTGGCCTTGACAAATTGGTGTAGAGTGCATGATACCAACTAACACAAGGAATTAGCCTATGTCGAGTTATAAATTGCCTTTGACATGTTACAAAAGTATATGGATGGGTTTGAAATGGTCTCTAACCACATGAATATGACCAACACATCCGAGGCCCCTAGCACATCTACATCCCCAAACACTTCCATGGTATTAGAAACCTTTGACTTTATAGGTCAAGAGGATAATCAACCAGAAGAAGTATCAAATGAGGTTCTTGCATTATAATAGTATCAACATAATAGCTATTCATTAAGGAGTAAAATGAAACAACAACATTTCACAACATCCACACCTCTAAACCTAGTAGCTACACCTATTGACCAAAAAGCCAATAATGATCCCCCACCCCCAAAGGGTGATGACCAAAATCTTTATATAGAATCATCCCAAACCTTAAGAAAGGACAATTATAACATTTTTGAGGATATGAAAATGATCAAGTCCAACATTAGGTTACATTAACTCACTTAGATCATAGAATGGCATATCCTGATTCTAAAAGACATGATTGAGAAACTAGTCCAAGTTAAGCAAAAAAATCCCATACCAACATAGTGCTTCATAAAAATAAGGCAAAAATCCCTCCTTTCCTTCTCACAGTTAGGATATTTGGGAAAAATGTCCATAATTGCTTAGTAGACTTGGGTGCTTCTACCTACGTTATGCTAGCAAAAGTGTGTATAAAATTAGGCTTAACATCGATTAAGTTGGATAAGATTGTTATCCAATTGGACAAGACAAAGGTCAAGGTAGTCAAGGAATTATTGGGTGTTCAAATACAACTTGCATCAAAACCTAAGATCCAAAAAATTATGGATATTCAGGTCATTAAAATCCCAAAGGCTTATGCCATGTTACTGAGCCTCGACTAGTCCAAGATCCTCAATAGTTACATGGCCACTAAATTTTCTCATATGTGGTTGCCATAGAGAGGAATTACCAACAAAATTAGGGTAGATAAAGAAACTAGAGTGATGCACATGATTACTAAGTAATTTGCAGTGAATGAAAATGTGAACGTAGTATCAACTAACGTAGGCATCTACATCCTCTCCATAAATCCTATGGGTAGCATAACCCACACAAACTGTGATATGCTAGGTTTGTGGTCCCTTTATTTTGATGGGGCCCATTCTAATCAAGGTTTGGGGGTTGGGATTGTATTAATTGACCCACAATGTAAACAATATTTTTCCACATACAGGTTGTAGTTTTCTTGCACCAATAACCTCATAGAATATGAAGCACTAATCTTAGGCCTATAGTTTTCATTAAAACACAACATGAAGGAATTGCATGCATTTGGTGATTTAGAGTTGGGAATCAATCAGGTTAGAAGTTTTAGTGCAAACTATCTTACTAAAGGAAGTAAAAAAACAAAACCTGGGATTCAATTGAGGCTTTTTGTGCTTTCAACATTATCCCCATCTTGTGCTAGGTCAATCATGTCGTTGATTCCTTGGCAATTTCTACTTTGAAATTGGTCCCTTTAGACAACTCTAAATCATGATAGGTCTATATTGAACTGATATTTTGTCCTTCAGTCCCAGATAGTGTCGAAAACTTCAAAGTTTTTAACAATGACAAACACATCATAAAATTCATGAATGGCACTAGTGTATTTTCCACACATATCATAGATGAAAAGGATAAGGGCGATCACAAAGACACTGAATGGGATGATAACAAGATTATGAACCTCAAAAATAATTGAATTACTAAGGGCATGATTTTGTTAGAAACGACCTTTGACACTGATAGGTCGATAAATCAACCTAAACTACCAATCACTAATAGACATAAATACATTGTCATAATTATTCCCTACCATCCCTTGATGAAGCAATCCAAATGGTGGGCATCTTCATCATCAACATAGGCCATACTTTTGATTCATTGCTTCCACCTCCTTGTGTAAATAATTGCTTCAAAAGGAACTAGGACACTTTGACCACTAGCACTACTAGTTCTAGTTACGGGCATAAACTTGCAATGTACTCAACACACAACACAAAAGACTTAAAAATGAAAACAGCTTTGATACCAATTTGATCTATAAGCTAAGTGGAGATTCCACTCTCACCTTCATCAACATGGATACTACAAATTTAGCTTGATAAACAATTGATTCCAAGATTGTGATATGCAAACAAAATTAAATACGTGCTTGGGAATGAAATGAGTAGTCTAATTAACATAAAAAAAGAGAAAGAGAGATAAGAAAAACACGTATGACACAAGGATTACTTTGGACAAACCCAATGTGGTAAAAAATCCAATAGGTGAGAAAACACACTCCCATTTCCACTATGTTATGCAAACGATATACAAGGTACTACCAATGGACTATATGGACAAAATACATAATACAATTCTATCCAACTCATACACGAATCATGATATGAACTTTAAAGACTCTTCTCAAAAATCCCATACACATGAACCAACTATAACAACTAACAATAATGAGTAAACTAAAACCAAGACTCAAACTCAAAATTGCCAATGTGAATCCAATTTATAAACAACTCACTACCTCTCTGATGTCTTCTTTGCTATGTTAAGACTCCTTTATAGGCCCTCTCAACCATAGAATTTGCCAATAAATTAGAACGAACTGTCACGAGGAGAGAAAACATTTGCAAATGGTTCCCCTTCACCACATTGTCAAAGGTGACAAAACCGCAACAATTTACAAAAAAGTGGTTACAAAACTGTCGAGGTAGTTACACAACCTGTTGCCTGCAAATGTCGATAGTTCCAACTTCGTCACTCTGTGGAGGGGCAGTTACATAACTGCCTACCTTGTAAATAGGGGCAATTCTATCCTCTGGAGAAAACAATGAAGTTTGAGAACCAATAAATCTTTACTTGATCGTAATGGTCCACCTTGTAAATAGGGGCAATTTTATCCTATGGAGAAAACCATGAAGTTTGAGAACCAATAAATCTTTCCCTAATCAATGTGAAGGTATCTGGATCATCCATGAACTGTTTTATGTACTTGAACTGAAGTTTTGAACATGAAGTGTCTTACATAAGTGCTTACAAGCATGTTTACATACAATTGGGCATAGTGGAATTCGTTTTCACAAATGACTAAGTACAAACAAGATCCATTTTTGGATTAGATACCTTTACGATTGAAAATTTGTTTGTCAATCTTGAGAATAGTGAATTTTGTAGAGAAAAGTTGGTGCTCTTAGGTAGTGTGATTTCAACACATGGAGTGAGCATGGACCCATAAAATATTAAGGTTATACTTTAATGACCTATCCCTCAAAGCATAACACGTGAGGAGCTTTCATGGGTTAGTCAATTTTTATAAGAGATTTATTAGAAATTCCAATGGTATAAGTGCTCCATTAACCGATTGTACCCAGGGGAAGTCCTTTTTCTTGACTTAAGTCGCTGAAATAAGTTTTGAACAACTAAAAAAGAAGGTGATGGAAGCTCCAAATCTTCCTTTACCGGACTTTGAAACTATTTCTACTGTTGAGTGTGATGCTTCAGCTATTGCAATTGGGGGAGTGTTGAGTCAAGAAGGCAAACCAATATCCTATTTTAGTGAAAAGCTAAATGACGCCAAAAAAAGGTATGGCACTTATGATAAAGAGTTGTATGCTATTGTTTAGACATTGAAACATTGGAGGCACTATCTGTTGCTTAGAGAATTTATTTTGTTGATATGCAATCAAGCACTAAAGTATATAAATTCTCAAGCCAAGTTATTTGATGTAAGCATGCCAAATGGGTCTCATTTTTGCAAAGTTGTACATTTGTGGTGCAACATGTGAGTGAAAAACCTAATATTGTGGTAGATGCTTTAAATAGGAGGTGTCACTTGTTACAATGACTAATAAAGTTGTTGGGCTTGAATAAATGAAGAATACAGATGCAACTGATCCATATTTCAACAAAATTATTAGTGCTCTAAACAATTCAACAGTTACATGTGGAGAATTTTATGGAATTTTTGTTTAAGGAACTCCAAATTTGTATTCCCATTGGGTCTAGGAGGGAAAAACTGATTAGAGAAATGTATTTAAATGACTTGGGAGGTCATTTTGGTAGAGACAAGACTTTCACCTTGGTAAGTGACAAGTTTTTTGGCCTCAAATGAGGAAGGATATCAATAAATTTGTTTCTACATGCAAAATTTGTCAAGTATCTAAAGGCAGACAACAAAACATTGGGTTGTATAAATCTTTACCAGTCCTTGAAGGACCATTGATTGATATTTAAATGGATTTTGTCTTAGGATTGTCATATACTCAAAGAAGTAATGACTCCATTTTGGTTGTGGTGGACTGGTTCTCTAAAATGGCCCACTTTAATCCATGTAACAATATTGTTGATGCAAGTAAGATTGTGGATCTCTTCTTTATAAAAATTACACACTTACATGGACTGCCCAAGACTATCACATGTGGTTGAGATACAAAGTTTATTAGTTATTGTTGAAAAACTTTATGGAGTAAACTTGACAGTAAATTGGAGTGTAGTTTAGCTTATCACCCTTAGACAAAAGGGCAGACAGAGGTGGTGAACATAAGCTTAGGAAATTTGTTGAGAGGTCTAGTTGGGGATAACCCAAAACAATGGGACTTAATCCTGTCACAAGTAGAATTTGCTTTCAGTTCCATCATCAATATGTCTATAGGTAAATCTCCTTTTCATATTGTTTTGGGAAACAATCCAACTAGCGTAGTGGATTTAATTGATCTCTCGGTGGAAGATGCAGTGGACTTTGTGAAACATATACATGAATTGAAACAAGAAGTTAGACAAATGATGCAAGTAGCAAATGAATAGTATAAAATTCATGCAGACTTGCACCGGCGAGAAAAGGTATACAAAGAGGGTGAGCTAGTTGTGGTGTACATGTGTAAAGAAAGATTTCCTCACGGTGCTTACAATAAATTGAAGCCAAAGAAAATTGGTCCTTGTAAGATTCTCAAAAATATTAACAGGAATGCATATTTGATAGACTTGCCAGAAGAATTTGACATCAGTCCTATATTCAATGTTGCGGATCCTTTTTCCTATCATGCAGGCCCGGAAGAAGCTCAAGATGTGAGCGGATTTGAAGAGTGGACCAAATGTTTGCCGAAAAAGAAAGAGAGAGCAGATTGAGAAGATGTGGACTGTAAGATTACTACTAAAAAGGCCAAGAATTATAAGATGTACTTAGTGAAATGTAAGGGATTACCAAATTTCAATAACACTTGGATCACAAAAGAGGAACTCATGAAGTTAACAACACTGAACTCAGTGGAACTAGGAGGTCCAGAATCTTGAAAGAAGGGGAGAAAGATGTACCCCTGTCAAGCTCACTGTGAGATATTTGTGGAAATGTTACAACTAAAATTAGCAATATGTAATTACAGTCCTTTCAAGTGGGCTCTGCCGAGAGAGAGAGCCTATTATTAGTAATCAGAATACTAAATTTTAGGGGCACTACCGTAGAAGCGTGGGAGTTTATTAGTAGTGTTTTTTTTAAATTAGGATTTGGGATGTATTGTTATAAGTTAAATACAAAAGGGGTGGAGCTGTTTTTGGTTCGGAGGAAAATTCAGGGTGTTAAAACTTGGACCTGACCGTTCATGTAAGGTAACTTTTGTCTTCCTGTGATTGCTGCTGTTTCCTGTATATTCCAGAATTAGTAAAGACTTGTGCTTTTTGAACCATATCTCTCATCATTTTCTGTATGATACTGTTGTGTTCTACAGTCACAATTTTGATTAGATTTCTGAACATTTATCTAACATACAGAGTTGCAGGTGTGTGTAGTTTTATATCATAGGTTTATCTTATCCTTGTCTCTGTTCATTAAATCAAAACCTGAGAACTTGTAAGGAACTATTACAATCACAACATTCAACTCTACTTTGCCATCTGCATGTATAAGCTCCATTTCAAATGGCTGATTCCCCACGAGTGAGACCCTAATCCCTCATTTTTGCATAGATAAAAAGAACATTTAAACGTTGTCACTTCCCGTGGCATTGAGTTAGAAGAATCAAACTTTAACTCCATTACTTTTCTAAGCATAGCTTTGACCATAATGGGAATCACATTGTGTTTCTAATTTTAAGATATTATCTGATTTTAAACTATCTGTTTTGATCTGAATTTTCTTCACAAAGAGCCAGATCTGTTCGCAATCCATGTGCTTGAATAGACAATGTCAAGCTGGTCTTTGGAATATTGTTTAGAGTTCGAAATACGGAAAACTCTTTAAAGTATTATGAAGAAAGGAGGCAAGCCAATTCTCTTAGCTAAATGGGAATGTTTCAAAGTTTTCAGTAAGATATGTTTCCTGAGAAGCAAATGACAACAAATAAATACAAAAGTGAATTGATATCCTTATTTTTGGAGTATGGAATATTCATAGATCACTGTTACAAAGAAGATTTCAATTCGAATGTAGATCCAAACATGCATTATGGGTATCAATTAAACGTGATCCAGAAACAGGACACAGGAAATATCCATCCATTTTCTTTCAAACAAATGCATTACATATATAACCCTGAAAGACATGGGCACATGCCCAAGTGGGTAGGGTGAACCTTCTTTCCCAATACGCAGAGAGGACATTATTGGGATTTCACTTGTTTACGGGGCTTGTGATTCCTCCTGCAATTAGGTGTCATAAGTAGGCTTCCAGGATCCCAGGGCCTGGCCTCCTGCGATGGATGTATACTTCATACAGGAAAAAAATTCCCCAGCCAAGCTTTAAGTTCAACATTCCTGATAAAAATGGTTTATCTAAATTAAAGGAACAAGGAATAGAAAAAACCAATTTTTTTTAGTGGAAACAATATTCATAAGGCTATCAAATGATCCAATAGCCTCTCTTGCCAATAGCCTGAACTGATAGGGTGGCTTCGCAGAGATTATTCATGATGCCCAGTTATTATTCTGAACCAAAAGGGATGTGTATACCTCTGTATCTGCAAATGTATGGAGCATGATGACCAAAATAGGGTCCTGCCCACCTGCCCTCATCAATGTAGCTTGCATTCCATACAGAGGCATACAAAAACATGGGTTTGGATGGAAAATTCTCTCCCTCCTTAGCCTCTTCACTCCTCACAATATTCCCAGCGATCAACCATTCAATCCTTTGAGGGCCCCATCTGGTAGGATACTCATGGAAGTCCTCGAAGCAATCAAATCCAAGCTGATGTATCTGTTCTCTGTTCCCAGTTCCATCTGTGTAAAAGTTAGTCTGTACAATGCCCTTATCCTTATCTAAAAACTCAAAGTCTATCTCGTCTTGGGTTTTGTCCCCTTCAAGGAATGAAAGATAGAAGCTGCAGTTGATTCCACTGGTTTCTCCATGTGGGCACTTGATCCGAGAACTGAAACTGCCAGATCTGAATCTCATTAATGTTCTCCACCTTGCTCCTCCTCTCTCATAAAATGTAATGGCAATTTCTTCTTCCTCAGGCTTGTGATGACATACCTCGAGTGTAATCCACTGCAATCTCTCTCAGCTTCGTTGTTTCAAAAACCAATGGAGGAACTGAGATATTTTCTAATGCAAAATCTTGAGATGGGCAGGTGCCCAGATGGGATGTGTAGGGTGGTGAATTCCCAGATGCAGCTATTGCTAATGGTGAAGGAACTGAAAGGAAAATTTACAACAATAACCAGCAATGAAGGGTACCCACAACGTTAATCTAATCCCGCCTGTAACGAGTATTACATAATGTCTTGGCCTTAACCATAACGAGAAATCCGTGTACATGTCAGGTCATGGGGGCTTAGGCGCTTCGTTAGTTAAATTTGTTCATTGGTAACTGGCAAAATCATTAAATTTTAGACTGTACCTGGTGTTTGTGTGGTGGGTCACTGGCAGGGTTAAATTTCACGGTCGACCCTTCCCGTCAGGTAATTTTTTAATGAGAAATATTCTTTCAACATTGCCCTTCAAAAGCTAGTCAATTAATCTTTAAAGAAGTAAAGATCAAAACACTAAATATATATTGCTATAAAGTAAATATGTATATTAATAAGTCTTTAGAAATATTCACAGTCCACCAAAACTTTTCTCTCATTCATAAAGTTTTTGAAAAAAATTATGTGTTTTTGTTGTTAAAAATTGAATACTGTTCATATGGCCGTCAAATTTAAACTCTCATATGGATAAATATAATAGTTGAGCATTGTCCATCATAACATATGTAAAAGAACATTATAATTTAATATTGAATTTATTATATTTTCATGTATTTATCCAAATTTCATCTAAATCGTTCATAAATATATAAAATGTTTTAAGTGAAATTTAGATAAATGGATTGAATTTAAAAATTTTGTGACATGTTTAGAGTTAATCCCATATTGGTAATAATTGTGAGACAAGGGTGATGTATTATGCACTACACTCACCAAAACCTTTATCAACAGAAAAAGAAAACGAGTGTTGAATTAATTCCTCATCTATCCCCCTACTAATAAACATTTATGGTAGTTGTGTACTAAAGTGGATCCCCTTGGTTATGTTAAAGTGGGTCCACCTAGTGATTATTATTAAGCATACGTGACTACTCATGAAAGTCATTTGGGTGATAGATAAAAATATACATGAATAAAAAAGAACCACAAAAAATAATATTTAATCTAAAAATATTGTCACAATCTAACAACTAAATTTGAGTTTTTTAGCCCTAAAAATTCATTATGCGTGGAGCATGAAGCAACTATTTGGCATGCATTTTTAAATTTTGATCTATTTATCTTTTTGAATAAGAGTCATAACTAATTGAATTTGTCTCTCCAACTAACTCTTCTTAATGCTTACCATTTAATTCGAACTCCCTTGAGTATCCTAACAATTCGTAGTGATTATTCAAGTTTGCTTTGTCTTGGAAAATGACTCACATGTCATGTTTTCTAATTCTAGGTAATTACTTTTATTATTTTGCCTCTGTAGGTTAAATTGTTGGGTTTTGTAAACCAATCGTTGTGTAATGCAGGTGGTAGTTTTGTAACCTCCAACTAACACAAACTTGCGATTTCGAAATCAACACATGCATTAAGTGGCACTTTTGTCATCTACTAACAAGGAGTCAATTTGAGCTCTAAGAGATGCCTGAAAGTGGTGACACTTGACATCCCAGATATGTTAGAATCGAGATGATATTCCTTGCACTATTATTGATCGTCTTTGATGCACAAAATATTGTTGACATTACCAACATGTCACATAAACACACACACAAGTGCAAAAACTCTGACCAATGCTTTTAGTTGATACAATATTGCTTATTGGTTTGGATGCTCTTATATTACTAGGTAAAATAAATTCATTGTTCGAGCTCTTCCAATGAATTTTTGTACTTGAAAACCTCAGAGACACACATCCAAGTTGCATCTTCAACTGCTTTATTCTTTCACTTGACTAGATACTCTTTGTACTCATTGCCTCTTGTTTTCTTCTTGACCCTAGTATCTAACATCATTTCAATTTCTTCCCTTGCTTGCTCAGGTTTCCAATCCACAATTTAAAAATATGAATTTACTCCTCCATCATTTCCTTGGTCTTCATGGTAAGGGTACAAATAGGCTACATTGTAGATGAGAAATATATCAATCCCATCAGGTACCTCTATAATTATTCATTGCAAATTTACTTAGAATTCTACAAGGTCCAATCTTCTTCTATTTGAACTTATCATATGTTTCCTTTGGGGAACCTTTCCTTACGTAAATGTGTCAAAACCAAGTCATATAATTAGAACTATTGTACTCTTATTTTCTGACTTGCACGTTGTTTGTAATCCATGATGCAATTTTCCAATCTCTCCTTCACTTCTCTATGAACTTCCTACATATATGTTGCACAATTCTCTACTTTAGCACTTCTTCTATTCACTTCAATTGTATTTCTTAATTCAGTTATACCTATAAGCCTACAACCATACATAATTTGAAACAAACTCATGGTTGTACTTCTATTGACTGATTAATTGTAAACAAATTCATCTTGTGCCAAATGCATATCCTCTATTTAGGCACGTCTCTAATCAAGTATCTTAGAAAATTACCATGGCTTTTATTCACCACCTCCATTTGTTCATTCAGTTGTGGATGATAGGATGAATTGAATCTCAATCTAGTGACCAACTTTCTCCACAACTTTCTCCAAAAACACCTAACAAACTTTGTATCCCTATCCAAGACTATGCTATTTGGAAAACCATCCAATCTTATTATCTCCTTACAAAATAAATTAGCAATGTTGATGGCATCACTTGTTTTCTCACATGTAATAAAGTTTGTCACATTTGAAAATCTATCAATAACAATATATATTAAGTCATTATCTATTTGTGTTGTTGGCAACACAAGAACAAAATTCATAATTATATCCTTCCATGGTCTCTATGGTGTAGGTGTTTAAACCTAAAAAGTAGATTGTGGGGAATTTAGGGTTAAAGGGGTAGAGAGCCTAGGGCACAAGGGTGGTAGACTATTTATAAAGCAGGTCATTTGTTTACGAAACTCAAATATAATATATATTGAATTTATAATGCTAAGATGCTAAAGATAGAAAGTAGAACTATGCTAGATATTGTAATAAAAATCATTAGAGTAAATTTGAGCTTAAAAAGGGGCGTCCTATGAAGTCCTTAAAAAGGGGATGATGTTCATATTTATTGAATTATTAAAATTAAGAAATACTTAACCCGTAGTTAACCACATTGGATAATGGGCCCCATTATTTAAATTTCTACTAAAAATATCTATTAATCATCCTAAAATGTTCTCCATCTTTTATGTAGATTTTTTAACTTGAGTTTAAAATAATTTTTCATTATAAAACTCCAAGTTAATCTCAATTAAATAAACAATATAATTGAATAAATGTCAAATTAATATGAAACTCAAACTAATATTACTATAATAGATTTATATATTAAATGTAATAACGAATTATAGCTTGTATGTCTCCACATGCATGTAATACTGAATATCACTACAATGAAAATCTCCAAGCGCACCTAAATTCTTAGCCAAAAATCCTCCCAAACGTGGAGACATTCCCCATACGTTGGATAACATTCTATCCAGGGGCTTATGTAAAGTGGAATATCCATGCAATATTTTAGTAGATATGCTGTCAAGTTAGCTACTCATCACAGAGCATTGAGTAAAACATTGTATTATAATTTCCAGTGTGACATAGGATGGAAACTATATGGCCACATAAACCCTCATTTGAGTCTACTTATGGGATTGTGTGACATAGGATGGAAAATGTATGGCCATAAAAACCCTCATTTGAGTCTATTTATGGGATTTTTGAGCCCTGATTTAGAGTATTACATGATTTCATGAAAGGTTACCAACACATTACTCTAAAATAAAATCATTGGTGAGAGGCTATATGTCTGGGCTCATTTGAGTCTATTTATGGGATTTTTGAGACCTGATTTAGAGTATTACATGATTTCATGAAAGGTTACCACCACATTACTCTAAAATAAAATCATTGCTTAGTGTCATCAATAATCTCCAAGTGAACATTGCTCATGTTTGGGATGATTAAAAATGGTTTGTTGTGTCTTGGCAATCCCTCTTGTAACTAACACAGGGAAAATTTTGGTGGTGGGACAATAAAAATCATAGGTATTAACCATTTTATTTATAACAATATTGGAGATAAAACATGGTTGCAATAGTATGGCAGTCAACTAATAATCAAAGTTTCTTCATAACTCTAATAGTTGTTTTTGGGATTTGTTTATGAAATTTACAACTTGTTATGATCCATGGCTTGGGTACTAGTTGTTAGAGCCTAAGATCTGGTACCACTTGTTAAGAAAAACCATCTTAAACATGTGCAAGTAAATAAAAGTGAAATAAAACAAGCTATACAGAATAATAGACAAGAGACAACACATTACACAATATATACATGGAAACCCTTTCAAAACTAGCAAGGGAAAAACCATGAGGCAATGGTAGCTTCCAGACTTCAATTAATTCAACAAATTTACTCTACAAATAACTTTCTCAAGCAACTCCTTTTAGTGCTTACAAACAAAGCTCTCAGGTGAGCCAATCATAGAAAGCCTTCTAGGCTCCAACCTTTAAGCTGTAACAAACAAATCCAAGCATGATGCATACAAACAAAGCATCCAGGTGAGTCAAGCATACAAAGCCTTCTAGGCTCAAACCTCCAAGCTAGAACAACAACTCCTTCATGATGCTTACATCCAAAGCATCAACAAAGCCAAACTAACAAGCCTCTAGGCTTCAACCTCCAAGGGATTACCATGGTTACCACCAAAGCATACAATGCTTACACACAAAGCATCCAAGGTGAGATCCAAGATTTAAATTTCAAACATGCAAGTCAAAGCTTTCAAGGATCCAAGAGTGATCGAATGGATTACAATACCAAGGAGAGATTATGCTTTTATAGCATTAAAATGAGAGAAGAGAGAGGGAGAGAGAAACACATGGGCAACCCAAAAAATGTGCCACACTCTAATGGGTGTCAAATAATCAACAATAATGTTTATCTTCATATGCCAAGTGTCAAAAAAGTATATACACTACTTTAGACAAGATACAAGCCACCTCCATAGGGCTCCAAATATTGCACCCCATTCCACATGTGAGGACAATCAACAACAATAACAACTTGTCTTCTTCCCATGTGCAAACAAGAGTCCAAAAGGTGTTGCAATCACCTTTTGACTTTTACCACACACATGAATCATGGAGACACTAATAAATGTGCCCCATTACCAACTTGCATCATTTACACCACAAGATAAACACACGTGAATCACCAAGGACAAAAAACCATGTCCCTTAGTGGAGTGCTATGCCCCCACTTTATTCACATCAACTTGATCACATCAAAGACCCTCCATGGGACATGCCACATCACCTGCATGATAAATCAACTACATTCCACCTCACCTACATGCCACATCACCTACATCATTTGGATACCACATGCTATGTCACCTGCATGCCACATCACCTACATACCACATGCCGCATCACCTTCATGCCACATCATCTACATGCCACATCACTATCATGTTATATGATCCATATGCCATATCACCATGATTAGTGACTATGAATAATGTCCATGAATAGTTACTTCACACCCAACAATCTCCCACTTGAAATCAATATTTAGGATTTACCACACCCGAGAATCTAGCTACCATCCATACCCATTGTTGCTTTATCACAACTTCAAAAAATCTAGTAAATTTTTTATTGCACTACTTAAACTTCTTTGCCGTTACCATCTTTTTCAACATGTGTTCCTCCATAGAATATTGCAACATCTGAAGTGACTTTCCACTTCACCACAAATGAATCCTCTTTTTTAGGATTCTGCTATGAACCATTCACTACTCTCATTGCTTGGGGAAAATTTGGTCTAGTTCATGCCATGACATACATGAGGCTTCCTAATCCTAATGAATATGGTACACAGGACATCCATGTCTTCTCTTCCTTTATTCTAGGCCACTACTTGGAAGACAACTTACAATATGTGTAGGAAGTGGGGCACTGATTGGTTTTCCATTCTAGAAATTGAATAGCTACAAAATCATCTCAACATGTCTTCTGAGATAACCAGATCTTCATTTCTTTCCTATCCTTGTGTATATTTATCCTCAGTTTGTTCCTTCCTCCTTCATCTCAAACGTCCTATCCACTGAGCCATCAAAACATTGATCTCCTTCATGTTTGGGGCCTATAACCAACATGCCATCAACACATAGTAACAACATCTACTAAAACCTTGCCTCTCATGAAGGTATTAAAATTTATTATACCACATTTGCATGTTTGATTCAAACTATACAAACCTCAATCCACAAACCAACAACTCTTTGGCTCATCCTCATAGCCCTCAGGATAATCCATCTCTTCTTTATAGATCACTATGTAGGAATGATGTTTTCACATCTAACTGCTCTAGCTTCAAATTATTAATAACCACAAGTGCACATGGCACTCTGATAGTAGTTAACAACACGAGATAATAACTCATAGAAGTCAATACCTGACTTCTACCCATAGCCTTTAGCTACTAACCATGCTTAACATGGCACCTATCAATAGTTCCTGGGAAGTCATCACACTGATTAGTGTATCACTGTACCTACCTAATTTTTGATCCCACATTCCAAATGCATCCTATTCTACCACATGTCAAACCAAATCATATGCCTCTAGAGTTACTACATCCATTGGTATACCTGGATACTCACTTTAGCTACATCGCAACCCTCCTATCTACTTGCTTTTGCTACACTGTAACCATCCCATGCACTTCACTTAATGAATATCTAAGTTATTTGGCTCAACACTGACCTTCTCTTTCCACAAAACCTCAGTCTCACTTGATATTCTCCTCCATCCTAAACTACTTCAATAGGTATAATTTTAGGTTTCTTTTGTACCTCCTTCTTTTGCATCAATTTTTTAACATCTCGACTAACAATCATGTGGTTAGTAAGATACCACAACCTATACCCCTTCATAATTGAGAAACACAACAAGGTGAATGCCTTGTCATCATCCTCCATATATACACTAATGGATACCAAATTTATCCTCAAGATATACAATTACTTCTTTAAGAACATTATGTTTGGTGCTAATTATCTAGTAAAGCTTGGAAAGCTTCGCTTCCACTCTCCATCTTCTATAGAGAGAAATACCTACCATCATAACCTTTTTTTTTTTTCCATTTTGAACTTGGTCTCTCCTCTTATAGCTCCCACTTACACATAAAAACCTTGTAACATAAAACACTCACACAAGAGTTTTTCAAAGGCACCATGGCTTTGATACTACTTGTTAAGATCCATGGCTCAGGTACCAATTGTTAGAGCCTAAGATTTGGTACCACTTATTATAAAAAATGATCCTCAACATGTGTAACTAAATAAAAGTGGAATAAAAAAAGATACATAAAATAATAGATAAGATAAAACACATTACACAAGGTATATGTGGAAACCCTTGCAAAACCAACCAAGGAAAAAACATAGGGCCATGACAACTTCAAGACTTCAATTACTTTAGAAAATTTACTCTACAAATATCTTCCTCAAGAAACTCCTTCTAGTGCTTAAAAACAAAGCACTCAGGTGAGCCAAACATATAAATCCTTCCAGGATCTAACCTTCAAGCTACAATAAGCAACTCCAAGAATGATGCTTACAACTGAAGCATCCAGGTGAGTCAAGCATACAAAGCCTTCCAGGCTTAAACCTCCAAGCTGAAATAACAACTCCTTCATGATTATTACATCCAAAGCATCAACAAAGCTGAGCTAACAATCCTCTAGGATTCAACCTCCAAGGGATTACCATTCTTACCACCAAAACATATAATGCTTACACATAAAAAATCCAAAGTGAGCTCCAAACTTCAACCTTCAAACATGCAAGTGCAAGCTTGCAAGTATCCAAGAGTGATCCAATGGATTACAAATACCAAGAAGAGCTTATGATTTTATATCATTACAATGAGAGAAGAGAGAGGGACAGAGAAACACATGGGTTGCCCAAAAAATGCACCATACTCTAGTGGGTGTCAATTAATCATCAATAATGTTTATCTTCATATGCCAAGTGTCAATAAAGTAGATGTACTACTTTAGACAAGATCCAAGCCACCTCCATGTGACTTCAAATATTGAACCCCACTCTACATGTGATGACAATTAACAACAATAAAAACTTGTATTCTTCTTCTCACGTGCACACAAGAGTCCAAAAGGTGTTGCAATCACCTTTTGAATTTCACCACACACATGAATCATGTAGACACCAACAAATGCACCCCATTACCAACCTTGTTATTTACTCCATAGTAAAAACACATGTGAATCACCAAGGAAAAAAAACTATGTCCCTTAGTGGAGTGTTACACCCCACTCTATTTAGATCAATTTGATCACATCAAAGACCCTTCATGGGCCATAACACATCACCTCCCTACCACATCACCTGCATGCCACATCACCTACATACCACATGCCATATCCCCTGCATTCCACACCACCCACATGCCACATCACATGGATGCCACATCGCTTGCATGCCATACCACTTGCATGCTACATCACCTACATGACACCACTTGCAAGCCACATCACCTGTATCACTGGCATACTACATGCCACATCACTAGCATGGCACATCACCTGCATGCCACATCACTATGAATAGTAACCATGAATAATGATAGTGAATAGTGATAGTGAATAGTGTCTAAAAATAGTGACTTCACACCTAACACAACTTCTCACTTTGGTGGTTTAGGAATAATTTCTTTCATCCACATTAATCAATGCAAATTTGAAATATACTTGTTGCATGCTTCTTCCAAATGGACATTCTATTCTATGAAAGCTATAGAAAGTGTGTGTGAAATAAACTCATATAGTGTTTTTAACCCAAATACATAATCTGACACACTAAAAACATCAATACACCAATGTCATGGTGCTGAGGCTCTTGTTATTGGTCAATCACCCAATAAGTTGGTGAATTTTTTGATAAATTACTGGAAGGGATGCATTACTATAAGGAATAATAGAGGAGTTTGTTTCATAAGTCTATAACCCTCCAACTACAACACAAACACTACACCATATCACTATAGGCCTACATTCGTAGGCTGCTTCACTTACTATCACCAATAATCTCCACAAAAACATTGTCCATGTGTGAAATAATGAAATGTTTTGTATCTTTCACATTAATTTATACCCAACAAATTCCACTAAAAAATATTGGATACAAACTTATTTCTTATTTTCTTCTCTCCCAACCATGCACCTAAGCAAATCTTGACACATTTTGAACTGCAGTTACATGATCCTTGGTTTCATGCACCCAATCATCACTCAATATGTGGCGTACTCTCCCTCTAATGTGGCTGTTGCTTCATGCTTGGATTTAATTTTTTAAGCTTTAAAAATGAAATACCAGACTAATATATGGGTGGCTATCAAACAAAATTTCTTCTTCTAAAATAGATAATTTCATGCAAAAACCTTCGTATTATTAGATTTCATACTTGACTTTAATACTTAGGTTGTACAAATCAAACTTGGCATTCAAACTTTTGATAATTTGAAGTTATAGAAAGATAATAAAAATAGGGTCCTCATATTTATAAAACTTTTGTTTTTGAGTTTTAAAATGAAATTTCATCTCAGGTAGGGCATTCCATCATAAATTATACTTGGTTAGATGTCAATCCATGCAAACACTCTTCACTTACTTGGACTCAGGAAATTGAGTAATACAACTTAAACTTGGTGGGCTATTTTTAGATTATTTGGAGTTGAGAAAGATAATCCATGTCAATTACCATTGCTTCCAAATTTATTTGTTTAATATTATTTTAGCTTAGATGGATGTAGTGTATCCCAACAAATAAGGAAAAAAGGTGGACCACTTCAACTTTAATAAGAGGAAATTACGTGTTATTTCATTCAAATCTAAAATGAATAAAGTGTATAAAAAAATAAGGAAAAAGGTGGATCTAACTTGCTCAAAGGGTTAGAATATTATTATTTAAGAAAATAATAAAATATAAAACTAGTTGTCATGTTTTACACTCTCCCTACAAAGCCATACAGGGTAACATACAATACTTAATTATGATTGGCCAACAAATATTAGTTAGTGAATATAAATTTGTAATTAATCCCATTTTGACTTCTAATTACCCATAATGGAAAACAAGATAAGTATCTAGTTTTGATGCTAATACATATGCGGATATGGAATAGGTAGAAAGTGGAATGAATTTGTATTTTGGAACAGTCACTTGATTATGTAAATTATGCCTCTGTAGTAATAAACACTTGTGTCAACTTGGGATGGTTGCATCGACGCTACTATATAACTTAGACACATGTGTTCAATTTGAAATATGTGATGAAATTAGATGTGACCACCTGGATGCTTCTATGCTCTATGTTACCTTCACTCTAGTGCATTCAGATCTAGGTTATGGACTATCAATCCTATTAGTAATTGAAAGATCCAAACATGAAGAGTAATCAAACACTCAATATATATATTGAAAGATCATTAACATAAGTCAAACACCTGATGGTGCACAAAATAGGCTACCACCACAAGGGAAGTCAAATGTCACAACAAAAATAAAACATGTTCAGAGCATTAATGATATGTCAATGTAAAAAATGCCTCATGCAAGAGGCAGTAGTAGAAAAAAAAGAGTGTGAGCTAAATAAACACTAGATTCCTAGGCCATGGTTCTCCCCTAAAACACTGGTTCCCTCCCAGAAGTAGCACCCTTAGAGAATTCACCAACACCATTTTTAACCAAATAACTGGGTCCCTATTGTATAGAGTCTCTAGGTCCCATATGAGTAGAAGATTGCATGTACACTTTTGGGGGGAAGTATCTTGAGACTTTGTCTAATAGAGGAACAATTTTGTTTTCTTTTATAAATTGAAGCACATCATCCACTTAGTTTTGACCACCAACTTCGACTAATTTATCAAGTCTACTAGAAAACTCATTTATTTCTTTATGAATGGTCCTCCAGGTTTCTCTTTGTTTTTCCTCACTTCACTTTGGAGAATAAGTAAGTTTCAACCTCATTTCATCTCCTATAACATCATGCTCAAGATCTAGGACAATGAGACCAATACTAGAAGAGTCTAGGTCATCACCAACCACTTGAGAATTTGGAATGGGATTGACACTATCAATACTCATGTTGTGAATCACATTCATCCAACTATGGGCACCATTTTTATTAGAATCTAAAGAAGTAACCCAACCAAGAATAGGATCCTTAGCTTGATCAAAATAAGAATTATTGATGCACAATCAATCATACTTAGAAACCTTGAAATCAACAGGCATACTATGGGAGAGATTATAGTCTAAGTGAAGAGATAATCTCAAAAATCCACTTGAGTCTAATAGATAATCTGAAGTTACTTTCATCATACCTATACTTAAAAATTTATCTGACATCTCCTAAGGGATCTTGAACCTAATAAGAATCTTCATAGAAACAATGCTAGTGATGACTTTAGCTGAGAAGTTAGTAAGTGGTCTACCTTTAAATTGAAACACCTCTTCATTCCTTTATCTCCAAATAAACCATAAAATTTTAGTTAAAAAAATAAGCCATAACTTATGGAAGAAGGGATGCACTTTTTTCTTATGACAAACATAACCAAAAGCAATATTCAACCAAGAAATATCACATCCAAAAATAATAGACCAACACTATAAACAATTCTTCTAAACTTTAACAACAAAGGGACAAGTAAAAAATAAATGTTCTAAAGATTCAACTTCACCATAGACCAAACAAAAGGGTAGGAACTCAGAGTGCTTAGAAATGATCTCACTAACAACAAGTCTGTTAAAAATAATAAGCCAATGAAAGCAAAATTTCTTAGGTTATAGACAAGATGCCCACAAGACATTAAATCTAAAGGACTAGTTTCGGAGGGGGTTATGCACCTTCTAAATCTGGTTTAGAGAGAGGTAAGGGGGCTTGGGAAAAAAAATCTTGTTATATATCCATTTAGTGGAAAAATCATACAAGGGAAGACCATTAACCCACTTGATACTCTCCCATAAAACATCCTCAATGTCCAACACAAAAATAAACTTATTGTCCTTCAGAGACTAATAAACCATAGATAAGGTCTTCCTTTGAGACAAAATAATATGATATCTAAATATGATTAGATCCTAGGAGGACTATCCTTCAAATGAGAAGAGATATTTAAAGCTTTTTAGACCTTTTTTGAACCATTACAAGGTAGAACAACCCCTAGTAAGAGCAAGGGGCTGACCATTGAGGGAGAGGTTCCACCATATTGATTTGTACCCCTAATAACAAGACCCAAATCAACTAAAGACATGTTTTGCAATGACCAAATGATTGAACAAGTTCCAAGCTTTCCAAATTGACCTAAACATAGGAAAACTAACAAATTTGATCGAGAAAGGGCTGAGAAGGAGATTTACCATATGTAACCTAGTCCACCTAGGCCTGCCTCTAGGGAAACCATTCAAAATATTGTGTTTAATGATGAATTTACAAATTTCATTTCCAACAAATAAGCAAATGCTCCATTTTGTAGCTAGAGTGATGCCTTTAATTTTGAAATATTTTATACCAAGCCCCCCAATGCATTTAGGCTTGCAATAAAATGTCCAAGCTACAATATGAAATTTATTTTTACCTTTACCATCAAACTGAA
Organism: Torreya grandis; assembly: GCA_037957365.1. Taxonomy (NCBI): domain Eukaryota; kingdom Viridiplantae; phylum Streptophyta; class Pinopsida; order Cupressales; family Taxaceae; genus Torreya; species Torreya grandis. The sequence goes on from JARHVA010002249.1 coordinate 2,055,865, forward strand.
GGAAGTCTATAACAAATTTGTTTAATAAGTTGATTTGGTACTTGCTAAAAATCTAATAAGAGGCATAATATATGTTGTATGAGGAGAAAACCTTTTGGAAAATCTGTATTCTTCCTAGAAGAGATAATACATGACTTTGCCATTTACCAATCTTCTTTTTGATTTTGACATACAACCATTCCCACATTTTATTAAAGGAAGGGTTGAGAGCAAAGGGTATACCCAAATATCTAACAATATGATTAGGACCTTTACATTCCCAACAAAACTTAGAAATAACATTAGTAGGTTCATCAAACCACCCCATCATGAAGGACTTATGCATGGCAACCTTAGAGCCTAAGGCTTGGTAATAGATATTGAGCCCTATTTTGACTTGGAGAAGGTTGTCATGGAAAAAAAAACATAAGTGTCATTAGCAAATAGCACATCAATAAGTGGAAAATTGTTAGGGAGAGTGATACCTAAAACAGGACGGCCTACCTCTCCATAACAAAGAAGATAATGGAGGGTATTAACAAAAATAACAAAGAGAGAGAGGGAGAAAGAGGGAAGCATTGTATAATAGATCTCTGCAAGTTTATTACCTTAGTAAGTTCCCCATTCACATCCACAATAACATAGGCATCTTTAAAAATAACATTAATCATTATGCAAAAGTAGTCTTGAAAGCCAAAGGCCCATAGAATAGATTCAATAAATGGCCACTCTATTTTGTCATAAGCTTTTTCAAATTCCAAGAGAATCACTCTTAAATTATACTAAGAGTATCTAACCTAGTACATCCCCTCCTAAATGTACATTATATTATTCAAAATATATATGCCTAGCATAAACCCTGTCTAAGTCTTTAATATGATAGAGGCAAGCAATGAAGAGATTCTATTTTCTATAATTTTAGCCAAATTTTTTATAAAACACATTAAAAAGAGTAATTGGTCTCTAATTTTTAACCAGGGATTGGTCTCCTTACTTGGGAATGAGCTTGATTACTCCTCTATTAATCTCAGGTCCAAGTGACCCAGCCTTAATGGCTTCCAAATAGACATTCAAACATTCAGACACAATCCATTCTTTATCAAATTTATGAAACTCAATAAGAAAACCATCAATACTAGGTGCCTTGTCATCTTTCAAAGAATAAATAATCTAAAGATATGAAACTATCTAAGAAGGAAGCTTGAGTAGACAAGAGTTTCCTAGGAATTATTCTAGCACACAACCCTCTGCTCCTGACAATCTGCTCATTTGACCCATCAGACTGAAAGAGGGTAGAAAAAATCAAAGAAGGCATTATTAATTAGAGTAGGGCCATCTGAGACCAATCCCCCAAAGCTAATTGTATGTATTTTTTTTCCTTTTATACTTAAATTTAAAGAATATATTAAAAAAAACTTAGTGCCTTTGTCCCCCAGATGCATCCAATTCAGTTTGGAGTGAATTTGAGCACCCCTAGCAATATACATCTGGTGTTACCTAATATGATGCTTGAGGTAAGAAAGGTACAATAACAAGGAAGGGTTATTAGGGTCATCTTGGAGAACTCTCCATCCTAATTAACTTCTCTTGAGCCTCTTTAGCGATTTTCCTCATTCTCTTAGCTTTAAATTGACCATAAGATCTAGCAATTTTTTTGACATATCCATATAATAGTTCCAATTATCAATCTTAGATGAAGAGATATAGGTTCCTTTACCCAAATTACATGCAAAGTGGATTCCATTTATGAAAATCTTATCTTCCATATGGAAGACATTAAACTTATAAAGACCCTTCCAACTTGCCTTATCACTTAACCTCTCAACTTTAAGGGAGACACAAATTTTAATAGGGGAATGATCAAAAATAGTTTTTGGAATCACCTTAACTACATTAAAATTAGGACCAAGGGGAATTAAAAAAAATCTTTACAGAGATAGAATCTATCCAATCTAGAATACATCATTTTAGTGTTCATATGATTATTACACCATGTGAACCAAATACTTTTGCTCGACTACCTACCTTTATTAAGGAGATATACTACCTTATGGATTATCTTGAATTTAGACCATAAAAAGAGATCATTTACATTTAATGACTGTGGGTCACCTCCTATCTTATCTTATCTTTCCTCAATCATATTAAAATCTCCCCCAAAAATCTAGCAAACATCTTTAAGGTTAGAGGCCAACCAGTTCCATAGTTCTGTTCTTTGATTATAGTCATTAGGCATACATGTTACAAATTCCAAGCAACATTTTGTTAATATAGATTCACCCCAACAACATGATTATAGTTAGAGACTCTATTATCAATAATATAATCTTTCCATACTAGGTGAATTAGGATAGTGGCACCTCCTTTGCTTCTCTAGTGATTAGGGGAAAAGTGAACCAAGTTGGCCCAGATAAAACTAAGAGTTGAGGAGAGCATGAAACTAGGAGATTTAACTTATTATAGGATTAATAAGTCCATATTATGTCTGGTGTTTTTGAACTATCTAATAATAGGCTTCTTATGCATAAAAAATTATATATTTTTATCCACAATAGGGGACTTACTCCCCCCTTTACTTTGATATAGTTTACTAAAACATTATGAAACTCAGTTTTTTTTTCTAGATCCATCACTTGGCACTTGAGTAGAATCCTTTGCTTTTTTTTAAACATCTTTAGCCAATAGGGAGTTATTTGGGCCTTGGGTAGATACTTGTGTTTTCAACCTCTTTCCCTACCCTTTAGCTTTATAGTTTTCTTCAAAACTTGGGTCATAATTGGTCATCGTATCTAACTCCCCAACCTTGGAGAGAAGAAGAGAAAGGAGAGAATCAATCACTAGAGGAGACTCGAGATGAGTAATTTCCTCCATCAAAGAATTAGGAAGGCTAATAGTGTTTCTATCAAAAGTAGATCATCATTTAAAACATTTTCATTAGAAAATCTAGTTGGCTTCCCTTTAGAGAAGGGAATGGCATCAACCATGAGCTCATCTTGAACCCCAGAAGAGGGCTAATCAAAAACAAAAAATTCTAACTTAGTGAGCATATCATGGGTGAGGGAATCTCTTTCTCAATAATCAGTTCAGAAACATACTTCATACTGGTGTCATTGTTCAACTTGAACTGACCAATACCTTTTAGGATATGACAATCTTCACAATTTTTTGGCTCTTGCAAGTAATTCTTATCCTCATCTATAATAGGGGATGCTCTATCTTCTAAGGGTTCACTGTCAAATAAAAGGTTATTGTTAGGATGTAACTTCTCAAACCTATGAGGGTTGGGATATATAATGCCCTCTTCACTGTTAAATTTAGGGATAGGATTTGAGGCCTTAACCTAATTTTCAACAAGAATAGGGAAATATTTTCTTAAGTGACCATATATTTTAAAAAAGAAAAAATCATTGAGACTTCCTAGTCATTTGATAGGGTAGATACAATCACAACCATAAAGATTAAAAGCAAGAGTTTTAGGAAGGAAGTCCAATGAAACTAGGGTAATTAAAATCCTATCATTCATGTGGGCTAAAGAGTGCTTGATATCTTCAATTATGAGCATGCCACCTAAGGGTCTGAGTGCATAAGGCAAAAAATTCCATAGTTGTAGAGGAACATTTTTGATGTAGACCCATCTAGGTGAAGTCTTAAAAACAAGGTCTTTACAATCCAAACTCAAGTCCCATGGCACAACTTTAAAAAGAGACCGACCCACATTCCATAATGATTTACTGATAACTCTTCTCTACATATTTTAATTTTTGAAGGTTATAAAAAAGACACCCTTCTAGAACATTATACAAAAGTTCACATATATCCCCATTGTATTTCCTGAGATAGTATTTAACCAATTATCAAAAAAAATTTGAGAAGGAAGAGAATTTTTATTAAGACAGACAAAAACAATTTTTAGTTTGGCTTCTTCATTCAATAAATATTTTTCCATGGAGATATTAGGCTTAAGGAATAACATTATGGAAGAGATAGAAAACTTACCAGTTTCTATTACACTTCCCTTTCCCACTCCATGCTTAGCTGATTCAACCTGGCAAACCATAAATTCTACTCCCTTAGAATGTTTAGTAGCCTCTTCTTGGCATATGATGTTGGAGAAAGATTTTTGCTTCTTCCACAAACACTTTTATCATTTTTGAATAATCATCCCCATCAATTTTTCCAATACTAGCCTTATGAAAATCTAGAGCATGATTATTTCCATCATGATCACCTTCAACATTATCCCTGCATGATTGAGGATGTCTTACCCACCATCAACCATACAACAAACAATAAATTTTACCACTTTATTTTCTCGAAGGGAGATGGTGTTAAGGGGGGGGGGAGATAATAGATGAGGGGATGTGCCAAAATCCATGAGACATGGCCCAAACTCCTAGGTAAGGAGAACTCACACCAAATACAAAAAAATAATACACAACACAAAATAGAATAACTGTAAATAATCACAAAACAAGCCCATCTAACATGACCATAAGAAAAAACATGCCAAAAAAATTATAAGTTAAGATGCCTCCTAATTAGCTTGATAGAAACAAGTAAAAAGGAGATAAAAAGAAGCAAAGAAGCCAAAATAAGGTTTGTAGCGCAATCAATAGAGGGTGACCTTTTGACTCTCCATTGTAGAACTCCAAACTTCCTTTTAGATTAAATACCAACACTCAATATATTATTAAAGATATATATGATATATTGTTATTAAAACAATATATATTGTTGGTACAAACCCTGGAGGAACTATAGGAGGTGTTGAGAAGAATGTTGGGTCAGAATCTTTGGCCGATGTGGATACTGGAAAGTCTTCATGTGGATCTGATCCTTTTTGTGGGGTCTGTGTCCCCCCATTGGATTCCCCTTCCGCTTTTCATGTGTTGGGGCAGGGGCTCGAAAAGGAGAAAGATAATGTTGATTCTAACAAGGAAAAGCCCTCAGAAGGGCTGAAGGTAGGGTTCTTAGAATGAAGGATGTGGTCATCTTTGTTTGGCAAGAAACCTACTGGAAAATCTCTTTTCCTGTTGGTGACTGCTAAGTTTTGCTGGGAGAAAGGTGAGTTTCAAGTTTTTATTCCAGATCCTTTAGTAGATTTTTCTGTGTCTTCCATGGATTTCACCCTAGTGGGCAAATTTTTAGGAGCAAGACCAGATCTAGAATCTCTTACAAAAATGGTTAAAAGGAAATGGGTTATTCGAGGAGAGGTAGATATTGCACCAATGTTGAATGGTTTCTTCTCATTTATCTTCAACTGTAAGGAAGACATGAATATGGTTCTTTGTGGAGGACCGTGGTCTTTTGGTAAATGCTCTCTCACTATTAAAAAATGGGAGCCTAACATGGATCTCTCAAATTCTTTTTTCTTAACCACTCCCATTTGGGCTAGACTTCCTGGTCTCCCTTTAGAATTTTGGCATGAGGACATTTTTAAAGGTATTGCCAATTCTTTTGGTGAACTTGTGGCATTGGATAATGCTACGGCTGCTAGAACCAAACTTTAAAGTGCCAGACTTTATGTTAAAGTGCCAAACTTGAATCATCTCCTAGAAAATGTGGAACTAATATCCAAGCTTGGTAAAAAAACTCAAGAATTTTTTTTTGAAGATTTGCCCAACTCTTGCTATGCTTGTAAGAAACAGGGTCATCTGGTTAAAAATTGTCCCTCCAAAAGTAAAAATCATCCTAGTAGTGTTTCAGATGGGAAAAAGACCAAGGTCCAGCAAAAGAAAGTATGGAAGCCCAAAGAAGATCATCACCAAGAACAAAAGAATAATGAAGATTCTAAAGCTCCACATGCTGAGGCGGATAAAGAGCTTTCTTTTGAGAAAGAAAATTCTGAGAAAGAAGGACATGGTTTGCAATCAGATACCATTATACCTGAACAAAGAATAGATGATCTGACAGATCTATCAAAACAAATCATTTTCTATTAAAGGATAGAAGATCGATGGAGAGATGTAGACAAAAAAATTGTGCTAGAGGAAGGCGAATTCTTGGTTGAAGTTGGAAATAAATCAGAGGAGGGAGATCTTCTTTTTTCTCAGTCCAGAGAGATCTAGGTGTTATCTCAGGCTGATAATGAATTTCCTTTGGATGAGCCTCCTCCCTTAGAAGTTGTGAAAGAAAATGGATAAAACTCAAAGCATAAACTAAACCAAAGAAAAAGGGCTGAAAAAAAGATCAATACTAAGGGGGTAGAAACTAGAAGTAGCAAAAAAGATCAGCAAACTAAGGTGAAACCTCTTGCTTCTACTCTGAATAAATCTGGAAAAAGAGCTGAACAACATTCTAAGGTGAAACTGGAAGTTGGTTCCTCGGACAAATCTGGAAGAAGATCCACTAAGAAAACCAGAGAGCTAGAAAGTATGCAGAATATTGTTGATGGTAGGCAGGAAACTATTCTAGATTTTACCCCTAAAAAATGGATATAAAATAATTACTTGGAATATTAGGAGGCTGAATAGTATTCATAAACTGGATATTGATGCTGTCCCTGTAAAACCTGATTTTGATGCTGCTTTTTAGTATGTTTTAGGAATGCTTTTCCTGGTGGTTGTTAATGCTTTATCTTTTTTGATTCTGTTAAAGGGTTTCAGGGTCCCTTCAAAACCTACTTTTATCGTAATCTAAAACAATATATATGACTAACAACCAAATAACAATATAACCTACCAACAATTTACCATACAATAAATTATAAATAACCATGTGAATACTAACTTTTCCTAACATACCCCCCTTGGTTTTCACATGGTAGAACACATCTCATTCTCAAACTATAACATGCCACCAATAGATCTAACCTCATGATCTTGATCCAAAATGAAAGTCTCTCCTCAATTTTCCATGGTTTTCAATAAGTTTACCACAAAATTGGACATGAATAGGGGCCCTTCAACCTATTCATTTCATGTAATTTTCTAAATCACCACTAACCTTTTCAAGATCCATGAGTGCTACATTAATTCTTGATTAATAATCTAATATATTTTTACATCAGGGGAGTACATAAGAACAACTCACATATTCAAGTGAATAGGAATGAATCCCTATTCTTATTAAAAAACATACTAAAAAAAAGAATGCAACTACCACACACATAACTGGACAAAATATCAATAAATCATATTGGCCCTATCATTGGTGACTAATGAGAAGCATAAAAAGCCTCCTTCCTCCATCGCTTCTGACCTCATTCATAAAAAGATGCTTACTCAACTTATTGGAAATTAAACCACATTGGGTTTATGTGTATAAATTCCTTACCTCAATGTGAAACAACATGGATGTCAGGGTCAACTAAAATTGCATCCAATTACAAATATTTTAATTTTTAAGACTTTTGATTCTCTATATTAATTGGTTTTGACAAAAGGACACATGAGATTTTAATAATACCAATTTTGTCTTAAAAACACACTTTTTCTATGACCAAGACTATACCCAAAATATTAATCATAATACCTAAAAGAAGTAAACTCTTACTATCGATCCTAAAGAAAACTAATCCAAACTGCTAATAAAACATAAATACCTAAAATTCAATACTTGGTGATAACTGGCATAATGTTTTGATAGATGTAGACAAGTTTGAATGATAATGATCAAGAGCACTGAAGGGATTGTATACCAAATCTTCATTTTTGTTATGTAAATAATCTTCATAAGTTTTTGACTAACATGCTTTAATATCATTGTTATTAATTGAAAGGGACAAACATAGAGAATAATCAAACAATCAATATATTATTAAAGCTATATATGTTATATTATTATTATAAAAATACATATGACTAACAACCAAATAAAAATATAACCTAATAACAATTTACCATATGGTAAATTACAAATAACCATGTGGATACTATTTTTTCCTAACAACTCCTTGTCAAATAGAAAAACCCTAGTTATTCATCTTCATATTGGTTGTGGAAAAATGGGTTAGTGGCCACATAGTGTCAAGATACCTTAAATACCCTACTATAAATAAGTGATGCCTACATAGATAATACTCCAAAGAGGACCTCAGACTTATGTAGTTATCCCATATATGTTGGTTTGTGTATGAATGATGTAATGTGTGATAAATAAGTACAATAGTGACCTATCTTGTAACTCAATAAATGTAATGTGTGGGATGATATTTCAATAATTTAAACCTATAGATGTGTTTTCCATATGATTTATATGAAAATAGGAGAAAATATGGAAGCTTTTCTCACTTGAGTTTTTGATAGAATTATTTTGGAAAGTTGCATTGGTCTCTCTTGATCTTTTCTAGGTTTGGAATGAATGAGGGTTGATCTTAAATTTATACCAATCCCTTTGGAGAATATCTCACATTAAAACACTTAGGCCAACTATAGGAATATGTCTCATTTATAAACTTGATGACTTTAATGCACTTGACACTTGCATTGGAATAAAACACTTGCATCGACGTAGGTATTTGACTAAAATGCAAGTGTCTAGGTAGTTGGAAAATAGGTGCAAGTTCAAAACTTGTAGAGATGGAAGATAATTAGGTTTATAACATTTTAGACAACATATACGGCTTGGGTCATTAGAATAACATTAGTCTGACTAAGAGATAAGGAATGAGACACAAAAAGATTATGTATGTGAGCCTTTTTGTAGTGGGAAGGGTCTAGAAGCTAAAGGTACATCCATGATATGTATTTTATAAGTGTACAAGAATGAGGTGATATATAATTTATAAATAGTGTCTACAGCCCCCTTTAATCTAGTAATGAAATTGCTATTTTAAAGGAAAATGAATGCATACCTGGGTGTGTATAAAACACATTGCCTTTACTTGATCCAACTTGAGATTTGTTAGTGACTAACATACAATCAAGATCATGTTACAGTATATAATCAATGAATATAATATTAAATTAAAAGTATTGAAATAATTAAAATTGAAAGAGAGCCAAGTTTAGGAGTACACCCATGTATTGATGCAACTGTCTTGCCTTTTGGCATTTTGATTTGAAATATATATAATTATGAATCAATGAAACTGAGATTAGGATAAATATAAATCTATAAAGTGCATGTATCTAAAGAGATAGAGAGAGATATTGGAGGACACATGCCCCCAACCTTGGAGAAAAGGTGAGTTTCCACCTAAAAGTTGAGATTAGATCAACCATGTAACCCAATCAAAGTGTGAGTGAACCAAGTCAACTCATACTATAAAATTAGTGAAGCTAGATGATGTACTCAAGTCCAACCTATAAACTTGGAAAGATTGAGTGATTTAATCACCTCAACTATACCAAAAAATGAACTAACTAATGTAGTAGATTAGCTCAATATACTCTGTAAAAGTCCAACCTGGTGGGTGATGATAGTCTCTAAAAGTGTTTGAAATTTGAAATTGATTTGATTTTTTAATATTAAGAACACATTTCCTAGCATATGCACCTTAGATATGTTTCATGCTGGAAATATATATAACAATGGTATTGATGTATATAATTCTATCATAAATGTGTATCTAAATCATATAACTATGCAATTTGGCCAATTCAAAACTATGTAAGTGTGGAGAACATGCTTCCAAAACATGCTCCCAATATATATGGAGAAATATGAAAATTGATATAAGTACCAATGTGGAGAACATGTTTTCATAACATGCCCCCACTACAATCTTAATTTGAGAACTGATGTAAGTGTTGAGATCATCTTTTTAAAACATGCCCCCACTATAATCTAAGTCTAAAAACCAATGTAAGTGACAATATGAAGGACATGTTTCTAAAATATGCCCCCACTATAATCTAGGTATGTCATACACTAAATAAGTGTGGAAAACATGCTTCCAAAACATGTCCCTAAGTAATATGATACTGTGAAGTAATGTAGAAGTCATGCCTCTATGGAATGCCTCCACTAATATCCCCCCCACTTTTGAGGTGAGGGAATTAGTAACTAATAGTTTCTTAACCTCAAAAGGATAAGATAACCATGTAAAATGTGAATTTACCATGTAACATATAGAGGGAACATGTCTAGGTAGATATATCATTGAAACACAAAGAATATGATCACACCAAGTACTAATGATGTAGGGACTGATGCCTAAAACCTCTACATTCATTGAATGGGTTTTTATTCTTGAATTTAATTCCTTCTCTATCTTTGATCTTGCTTCTTTCTTGTAGGTAACTTACTTGCATCTTGAACTCTCTTCCTCAATCTCTCTCTTCACTAGGCTCTTAGCCTCTTCGCATGCATAGTCCTCATTGTTATTTGCATACATCTCATTTATCATATACCTCTACATTATCTCATTCATACATGTCACTATCATCATCTCCTAATCCATTTTAAATTTTGTCTTCTCCCTTCTTGTTCCTAACTTACTCAATCTCATATAGCTTTAAAGGCCTAAAGGCCTCATTCAGGGTTCCATTCTTCTCGTCTTCTCTCTAAATAAAATATAACCATACATCTGATTATTTGAACCTTCTCTCAAACATCCAATAAAATAACACAAATTTTAAGTAATAATTACTCAACAAGTTACACTTTCTCTCTTTTGAGTTAAGTCCTTATAACCCTCTTTTAATACAAAACTAGTAGCTGTGAAAAATTTATAAGGTTACCAATGAAACTAAGGATACTTTTAGATACCATTTATCCCCATTATGATTTACCTAAAGTTTCATGATTTAGTTACAAATTAAAGTACCTTTTCTTTGACATCTTTCTTGTAAATTAGGTCTCTCCTAGGCCTAGCCAAACACATAGTTACGAGAACCATACAATAAAAATTGGAATCAACCCAAAAAATATTTAATCCTTTATATAATATTAAATTACACAAGACTACAAATTTTCATCAAATTATAAGTGTGAAAACTCAAGTTATGACAAATGCAAGATTCAAAACCTTAGGTTGGGCTACACAAGCCTGTGTAAGGTCGAGAGGGATAAAAATGGATTATTTTAGATATTAGACATATTAAACCACTTAAAACACTTGTATAATTTCTACCCAATCTATCCTCACCTTTTATAAATATTATTTTTCCCTGAACAATCTTTAAAAGTCTCCAAACAAGCTAATTTATAGAGTTTTTCAATCTTTTTAGAGGACTGTGTTATTTGAATGATAACTTGATAACCAATATTCTCACTTGAAAGAGTTTATAAGCTTATCATACATAATTTATGACCCTATACTCATTAATACACCCTATACAACCTAAATTAAATATTAATAACCTTCTTAACCTCTTGTTAGTCTTATTCTTAGACTATGTAAACTCAAAATTTTCTCTCTTGGAACTGTGTTTTAGGTTTCATTTGCCTATTACACTTATAATGGAATTTTTAACTTCCACATGAATAATTATATTCATGAACAACTCCATACTATTTTTGAGACTTTGAACAACTCAATAATCACTCAAAACTATCATTATAAACACATCTTTGCTTCACATTCCTAACACTTTGTCTGACTATAACCTTATAGTCTTCAATACAATCTTGTAACTTAAACCCTCTTAAAATACCTCAAATTAACTCTAAATCATATAATCCACTTTAATACATTCAACATACAATGCTCATGAGGTATATCACATGAAATTACACATCTTTTTATTAATCTCAATGCATATAAAATAGTCATGTACAAATCTTTTTACTAAGGGAGGCAAAATTCCTCAACATTTGATATTTATTGTTCTTTCATTCACTCTAAACCTATATCATTTGATACTATCCTTATAATATCCTCCTAATATTCACACTCCTCCTATATACATGCATTTATATACTCTTCTTCCATGCCAAACATGCAAATAAGCACTTTTTTCTTGCCAACTTCATGCAAGTGGTAGTTACACTTTCTTGACTCTTGCTTATATTGATCATGATCATGAATTATACATGGATTCAAATTCAAACACCTCTTAGGACCTTAAATGACATATTTAAAACATTTCACAATGTTTGGTTTTCTCACAAGACCTTAAAACACCCTTCAAAACTAATTACAAATTTCAAGATTTCAAATTATTGATTTTGGCAGGAAAACCAAAAGGAACACAAACACTCAGATTCAAGACTCCTATTGACTCCCAAAAAACCTAAGGGGACCTAAAATACCTCTACAATCTATCAAAAATAAAAAGTGGATAAATAAAACTACTTAAGCATTTTACAACGTATGCCAACTTAGGATGATCTGATCTCCTAAGATGCATGACGTAGATCATGGAAATGTCTAGATAGTAAGAATACAAGCTCAAAAAAAAAAAAATCACACACACAAAAGCACTCAAAAAAAATCAAGAGACAAAGGTCCAAGCATACCAAAAAAAATGGGCATGTTCAAATGTTACACAATTGAAGGGACATGACTTAGTCATCTATCTACAAAATACAAGAATGACATATTTAAAGGTCAACATACAACAAGCAATGACATATTCAAATTTCAAAGAAGAAAATTAAGGCATGATGGATGAAAATAATAGATCATATTCAAATGATCAAATAAATAATACAATATCAAGGAAAGATACTTAAGGAAATACATCAATGAAAGCATAAATAACCAACAGAAACATGTCATACTAGTCCCTAGATATATGTGTTAGCAAAGAATGCTAAGTACATAGCATATCAAGCACACTATGAAAGATATAAGCATGGATAAAGGCATGTGTAAGTACATATGTAAGCTCAAATAGGATAATGTAAAATGACCATATAATGATATAACCTATATGTATCATGATCAAAGAGGTGGATGCCCCTAACATCTTGGTGATGTGAGTAGAGGGAAAACCCAACATCCAAAAGTGTATAGATCATGTATCTGAGTATGCTTGTATCACACTCAAATGATGTGTGAAACACATGTATATAGGAAATACTGATATGCCATTTACCAACATTGAACCAATAACATATATGCTAAGGAGCTAATATGATATGTAAATGCTAAACATATACTTAGATTTTGGAAGTTTTTTGATTTTTTGGAATTTTTAACATATGTGAAAAGAAGAGACTATCTGATTACATCTAAAAGATGCTCACAAATATCTCCCAACTATGAACCTAGTGTAATAAAATGGTGACATTATAGAATAACATTTATAGGTGAAATATCTATCATTGTAGTATCTATGATGCTCTGCATATGTAAATTATGACTTTGTGGTTGTGAAGTATAAATAGTAGGAGTAGGGGTTTGTGGAACCCATCATTGAGTGCTCTATGGTTTTTTTAGAATAGGAGTAATATGAACATGTGTAGGTGCTTTATATATTTGAATATGGTGTGTAGTAGATGAAGATTCTATGGAACCCACTATGGATCTTTTATGCAATGGTCTGTCAAGTACTGGCCACATGGTAAAGGGTATTGCATATTACTTACCTTTTTACAAAGGATTAACCATAGGAAGTCTGATAATTAACTTCTTGGGTATAAATTTCTCTTACTCAAGAGGATGTTCATGTGGAATTCTAAAAACTCTAATTACCCGATTGGCATGAATGTATTTAACACACCCATGTACTATAGAAGGTACTACTCTAAGTGTATGTATCCAAGGTCATCATATTAACATATAAAATACACATATGGAAGGTATAACTAAGAAGGTCATAACCACATAGGTGGGACCCACCTGTAAAGGTAAATCAATCTCACCAAGAACCTGTTATGAGGACCCATCAAATACTCTAACTAACCTAGTTAATGGATGTAAATCATGATTTGCATAACTCAAATGCGTAAGTAACGTCATGTTATAAAATTTTTCACTTGCACCATTATCAATCATAACACTATGTATAGGATGGTAAGTAAGGTATGTTTAAATGAATAAGGAATGAAGATTTGAGTCATCATTCCTAATCTCACTCTCATCAAAAGTAATACATAGTATCTAAACTTAAGATGTGTATGTCATGTATAGGTACCAATAATCCCATCCAATGGGTGCTCATGATGAGATGGAGGAGGGTGTGCATTATATCACATTTGTACTTCTAGATCATTATTTGAATGATATTTTAAAGGATTGTTAAATATTTTTTTGTGTTGGTCAATAGGTTGTGAACCTAATTCATTTGGAGGATCATCAAATGTAATATTTTAGTCATCAATGAGGTATTGGATCTTATGATTCAAGGTAAAATATCTGTTCATAGAATACCTAGGGCCTTTGAGATAGTCACAATAAATATTCTCATTATGCCCTTTGGGTATAGGTCTACTCATATCAACCTCTACAAGATGAGGGGGATATATAAGATGACACTCTACAAGCCATGGGAGTAATGAAGTAGGAGACTCAGGTACACCTGTAAATTGTCTCGTGGTGTATTGGATAAGACAAGCCAATTAGGTTGTTGTGACACCGCATTAATCTTTGTGGTTTTTTCTTTTTTAAGCTCTGGGGGTTTGACCTTATAACTTATTTTGATATAAAACTTGGTATTGGATGTAGATGTAGTTGGTGTATTTGCTCATATTTATGTTTGTTCAATGAGATAAGTTTTATTTCATGATCATGAACAATATGGCATAAGTCATTGAAAGATTTGAAGTTTTTAAATACAATGGAGCCATGTAAAGGAACAAGGAGACTTTGCTTGAAAATATTTTGAAGCTCTTTATCTACCATAGGATTGGTCACTTTAGCCAACATTGTTTTGTATCTCAAGACATACTCATTAATATCTTCATTGGTTCATTGTTTGATTTTTTCAATTAGGGCCTAAGAAACCTTTTCAGTAATGTTAATAGAGAAATGTTCCAAAAATTGATCTACAAGGGGTTTGAAGGCATTTACTAATTGAGTTAGTTAATTATAGAACCATCATAAATCATAGTCTTTTAAGCTTCTTAGAAATAATTTGGTCAAAATTTTATCATTAGAGGCATAATCAAGGCATGCCACATAAAAATATCCAAGATATTATTCAAGATCACCCTTGCCATCATAAAATGTGAACTTAGGTACAAAAAAACTAGTTGGTAAGGGGTGAAAATATATCTTTGGTGCAAGAGGATTATAAAACACTTCTTATGAATCAATAGCATAAGGTGATTTCATATAATTTTTTTCAATATTTACTACCTTAATTTGCAAAACTTTTATAGTTTGGACAAGATCTTGCACATCTTGGTATATTATGTTGGACATTTGAGAGTTCACTAAAGGAGGTTTAACCAAATATTAGGTAGATATAGGCATTAAAATTGGTATTTGAGTTGAAGAATTTAGGTTTCCAAAATAAGGTGTGGTAATAGTAGTTATAGGGAACAAAGGTTGAAAGACATAATCCATGCCTCCACTATATATAGGTAGATTGATTGGTATGGAATCAGTTTTAGTACCTTCTATGGAGTCACCATCACTAGGTGAATACTAATGGTTACTAATTGCATCTCTTGTAACATAAAAAAAATGCATTTATCAAGACCTTATTATTATTAAGATAAGTGATCAATGCTTCTTTATCTTCCATTTAAAATTGGGTTTTGGGATTACTATTTTTCATTACTTAGAAATGAAAAATTACATAATTTGAACAACAAATCAAAACTCTAGTTGATTGAAAACCATAGGAATCAATTTTTTTTACATTCACATGAATTAGGTTCCCCAAATATTTAACCCTAAAATATAGATTAAGGGGAATCTAGGGTGAAAGGGGTAGAGATAGCCTAGGGCATAAGGGTGGTTGACTATCTCTAAAGTTGGCCAATTATTTTTGAAACTTAGATATAACATATAATAAATTTATTATGCTAAAATACTAAAGATATAAAGTACATCTATTATAGATATTGTAATAACAATGAAAACAAAATACTTAGCTGGTTTTGATGCTAATATAGATTTGGATCTAGAACAAACAAAAATTGAATTGGATCTAGATTCTGGAATAATTGTCCAATTTTAGAATTTGTTCCTCTATAGATGTGGACACTTAAATTGACCTAGGATGGTTACATCGATGCTAACATTTGACTTGGATGCATGTGTTTAGTATAAAATATCTAATGAAACTGGATGTGGCCACTTAGATGCTTTTGGGTTTTGAGTCTCCTTTGCTCTTGTGCATTCAAATGTAGGTTATGGACTATTTATCCTTGTCAAATAGTAAAACCCTAGTTATTCATCTTCATATTGGCTGTGGAAAAATGGGTTAGTGGACACATGATGTCAAGCTATCATAAATACCCCTCTATTAATGAGTGCTACATACATATCCAATACTTATGTAGTTATCCACCACGTGTTGGCTTATGTGTGAATTATATAATGTGTGATAAGTAAGTATAACAGTGACCTAAATTATAACTTGGAAAATATAGCTCTTGGGTTTCTCTTTTAGTACTTCAAACCTATCCCTATGACTAATATGGAAATAAGAGAAAATAGAAAAGTTTTTCTCACTTGAGTGCTTGATATAATGCTTTTGGTAAGTTGCCTTGGCCTCTCTAGGCATTTTATTGGTTCAAAATGAATGAGGGTTAATCTTATATTTATACCAATCCCTTTGTAGATTATCTCACATTAAATCACTTAGGCCAACCATAGGAATACATTTCTTAGGCCAACCATAAGAATACATTTCATTTTCAAACTGGATGACTTTAGGGCACTAGACACTTGCATTGGAATAGGGAACTTACGTCAATGCAAACATCTGGTTAGGACATAAGTGTTTGGGTAGTTAGAAAATAAGTGCATGTCTAGAACTTATAGAGATGGAAGATAAGTATGTTTATAAAATTCTTGGCAAGATAGAAGGCTTGGGTCATAAAAATAACATTGGTTGGACTAAGAGATAAGGAATGAGGCATAACAATAATATGTATGAGACCCTTTTGGAAATAAGAGTGGTATTTCAGGTGAAGGTACATCCATGATATGTATTTTCCAAGTGTACAAGATTGAAGTGATATATAATTTGGAAATATTGCCTAAAATAAGTAAATGCTGATAAAAACATGCATTTTGACATTTGTCCTTGGCATGTTGGAAAAAATCTACATTCTTGTATGAGATTATTCACATCTATGTTCATCCTTGACCAATAGTAACTCTCAATAAAATACACCAACATTTAATTAACACCAAAATGACCAGTTACTCCTCTAATATGATTCTCCTATATTAAGTTCTCCCTTATATATTTTTAAGGAATATATTATTGTTGTCCTTTGAATAACAAACCATATTGAAAAAAATATTCTAGACATGGAGTCCTATCCATGTTGGTTGGATTGATGCATGTTTCCCATGCATCTCAAAAATATAAATCTTATTCATAAAAATATCTCATTAAGTTAAACCCATATACTTCCACTCTAACCCTATTCATCACAAGACACCTTCTACTCAATGCATCTATAACTCTATTTGACTTGTCTCTTTTGTGCTTCAACACAAATGAGTGTAAACCTAGTTTTCGTATTAAAAACTTTGGCAACATCAAATTCAACATATTTTAACATAATTGGACATTGCATATATATTTGAATCCTATGTGCACTTTCAATTTATCCATCTACCCACCTATTTTCTTATCCATGTAAGAACCTTCTTGTCAGGTATAGGAAAAACTTATCAATTTTTTTATTTACTTCATGCTATTGCCCTAAAAGGTTTATTCTTAGTCCTTATATTACACTAACACGTTTGTTTATTCATGATAACAAATGAAAACTAAATCAATAACAAGTTATAATTATGATTATAATACTATCATGTATGACAACAATGATCATTTATGGAACCGGTTTCTAATTCCTTCAATTTTTATCAATGTAAAATCAATTACATGTTTACACTTTGAAATCATATTAAAAATTTAATGCTTAAATCAAGGAATGCATACTGAAATATACTTCCATTTTGAGTGTTTAACTAATGATATCTTCATTACACAGTTTTACATTTATTTATAATAATTAAAATATCCATCACAATAAACAACTAAGTATACATCTTTGCAAGTACAATGTAATAATATCTAAGTAGATAAATTAATGTTTGTCTTTTGGTATTTTAATATTTTAGTTTCTATACAAAATATAACCTAAAAATAAATACTTACAATTTTTAAAAATATTATTACTAAAACATAATTTTCAATATTTCCATATAAGAAAATAACATTCAATATAATCACTGATGAATCATATGAAAAAATATTCATAAGGAAAATCCATTAGAGGTGTATAGACCATCATTGTTGCTGAAAGAAAATATAGGTTACCATAGAGGGAGAACATCATTGGAGGGATTTTACTACAACCTTAGAGCCTTTTAGATCCCCTACACTCCTCTCATCCATCAAGGGTAGCCCTACCTTTTCACAAAGGTGCTAGACGTGGACAATCAATAGAGCAGAGATGATCTCATAAGGCAAGATATTTTAGCATGAAACTCCTTGATGCTATGTGGTATATGATGATATGACATTCCTAATATGCACTAAGGTATATGCATAATACCACATGACTTTGGGAAAGCATAGGTGACCCATAAATACATTCTAAATCTGGTATCAAGGTATGATTTACAACTAAAATCATGGATTATTTTTTTGACCTTATATATTTCCTAAAACTCAAATGTACAAAGTTTCCAATGTTCATTCATTATTATAGTAATAACCAAGTTATCTCATAGACTTCACATCTTAACTACCTATTTCACATACATATAAAAATGTTACTATTAAAAAAATTCAAGTCCAAATTATGACCAAATGCTAATCCCAATAGTGAGGTTCTATATATGTCAATCATAATTGTGTCTCTAATCTAAGGCATAATAGAATAACATGAAAGAAACCATGTTTTATCAAAATGTCTAACCTTTTAAAATGGTTTGATGTCCATATAAATGCTAATAAGGAGTTTAACATAAATAATAAAGTTAATATCCTTTCAAACAATATTCAAATACTTAACATGGGTTTAGCATTCATTATCTCAATTTGAATTAACGTAAAAGTGTTTGATATAGGTTTCCAATTTCTAAGGAATCATATTGCAATACATATTTTCATTAATTAATAAAATTCCACAGTTATCTTATGAATGATCATAAAGGTCCAAACACACAATTCACTATGTGTTATACTATGGTTTTTGCATTAAAATTGAGGTATCATTTTACTAAATATATAATATTTATAAATCAACAAAAAATAGTTAATTATGTACAAATCTAAAACATAAATTAAATATTTAAAAACAAATATCGTTATCATTTTAATGAGTACCCAAATCTATCATAAGGTTCAATATCCAAAATTAGCTAAGTTTTTGAAGGAAACATCAACCCAAAACCATGATTTGATAGTTAGTCATGTCTTGAATTTTTTAAATTAAGTTTAATACCTAATAAGGGTTAATAATCTCTTGTACATTTAATGATGCTTAATTATTATTATTAATTGTATTGGGTGGTTTATGACCAAGACATGTTTCTGTAGCTTTAGATTAGGGAAATCAAATGACCATATTGTTCATAATTTTTCCACCCATTTAAAAAAGTGCTAATCATGGGGTATTATTTCAAGGATTTATCATACATCCAAATGAGATTTCAAATCCTTACAAGAAGTACTAAATAATTCACATACATATTCACCCAAGGTTTCACAATTTCAATGGTTGTGACAAAGTTCAAGATAATTTATATTCTAAAATTATAATCATCTCGAAGATGTTCAATTCATGAATCAAGTATACTTGTGCTCTTTATATTATTAAAGTCAAGGTTTAGGAGTTTTCATAGTCCTGGGTTGAAGAAAACATATTCAATATGAGACAAGTAACTAAGTGATGAAAACATACTAAGTGAAGATCATATATAAAGCTTTCAAGCACTTATAATTTATATGATTTAACACATATACACAATAAGTTTTTATTAGTGTGAACTTGACTATGAATAAATCTATGAGGTTGCAACTCTCATCTAGATTTCCATTTACAAGAATGGTCAATGAACCCCTTACTCGTCATATGATACAATCAAACAATGATATTATCCAAAAAAAAACATCATGAGGAGAAACATTTAAGAAAATTCATGTCTTCCTTTTGAACATTTCAAATTCAAAGGAATTTATTTCTTATTACATAGTCACATTATTCACAATAGTGAAAAACTAATTGAATGGTATTTTTAACTCCCTGCTTCATTGAGTGATGAGATACATAATTTATGATCCTCATATTCATTTTCAAATCTAACTATTTATGGATATAAATCCATCATACCAAATAAAGGTGAATTATTTGTCAACATAATCACTCCTCTATATGTTAAAAACATGTCTATCTAAGTGTAATATGAGAGCACTAACTTCATGTTTTACTTATAAGCCACTAAATTCATATCACCACAACCATTTTTGAAGATAAAGTTGTTCCCTAGACATTTATTCAATTTGTTAACACTTAAGTGCACATGACTTCATAGGCCAAGAAATGAATATATGGTGCTCATGAGGGAGGTAGGCACTTGAATTTAATACAAATGAGTCTATTTTATTAAGGACATTTTAAAAATAATCCAAGTTTTGAATAGTAATAACAATGCATTGGTGATATTAACTACCCACTGGGATTTGGTTTTGAAATTCTCTTTTTTGGTACTATATGTATAGCACATACTTTGTATAAATCCATCTTAATGTGGGTTATTGAAGTAAATAACACACTTTTCTCTCATATCCCGAAACCTTGAGTTACTAATAGTATCACAATGTTAATGCATAAATTTCACATATACAAAATTTTAATGCTTATTATGCTTATAGACAGGTTTGACCTACTAACTGAATTAAGTATATATTTTAATAAATCCATTGTTTCTTATAATTGATGCAAATCAATCCTTGATGATGGTGGTTAATTATATGGTCATTATTTATTTTTAAAATATAATCAAGCATAATAAAAGTATGAAAATAAATCCATCTTGTATTTTGATGGATAAGATGTAAATTTGATGGATGCATGGCCATTTTTACATAAAATACGATTAATTTAATTTAGTAGACTATTTATGTAGACTATAAAAAATTATAAAAGTTTATAGTAAATATTTATTGGTTTTAATCTTGAAGTATAAATTATATTAAAATTTTAAGAGTAACATTGAATAAATTGCCATCATCAAAGAATTTCATAACAAATAGGGTCAACTTCTCAAATATAAATCTTGGCTTTAGAAACTCCACATTCACTATGCATGAAAGCTTGGTAAATGTTTGTTTAGAAAAGTAATAATGCATGGTTGAAACTCATGAAATGAAAAATTACTACAAGGTGGTGTAATCATGAGTATTCCCATAAGGCATGGACAATGTCTTGTGTTAAATCTGACCAGTTCACATTTTTACAGCACAATCCCAACTGATGCCAAAATAAAACTTTTAAAATAGGTAAACAAAATAAAAGGATTTTTTATCATATGTTGTAATTGCAAGTATCATGAGAGACATCTATGGCGAGCACTGGAGCATACACAAGGCATTTGGGTTGTTTGTAGAAATGCCTCAAAGAAAGTGATCTCATGAATAAGGTGCATGGTCTTTTTTTCCCAAGAGAAGTTCTACTAGATGTCATCTCATAGAATTCCATGGATGGGATAAGATGAAATGGTTATTTTGTCATGGTAGGGAGGTGTCATAGTAGGTAGGAGTTTTTTAATTTTTTAAAATTGACTTTTAACATTTCTACTAGCATCTTACAGCCTAAAACTAATTATAAATAATTTTCCAGCCAACATCTAAGATCATTTCAAGATCAAATGTAATAACATAATAGTCAAACATTGATCAAATGTAAACTAAAATCATAGATTTGTAAATTACAATCATATGAAAATAAAATGCATGCATACATCCATAAAATTTTGTCATACAACTATCATATTGTTATATAGTCCTAGAGATAAAATTATGCACCTGAAACAATGTTAGTTCTCCATGGCATCCTGTTGTTCTTCTACTCACACTTGTTTCTCCTCATTCTAGTGCTTGGATATACAAGGGATTCATCCTTCCTTCTCTTTCTGAGGTTCTCAATGCCTTGAACATTATTCTTATAGAAAATTTTTCCTCCTCATGGTTTCCTCTATCAGGCAAAAACATCCTCCTCTTACAAAAAATATCTCACCAAATTTATAAAATGAATTAAATCTTTTTTTCATTTAAAATAAGGGCATAATAGCTTGATAGGTTCAAAATTTCAATGTTTTTTTTATTGATTGCAAGAGTTTTAATTAGAGACAACTCCTTAGTGTTGATAATGGCATAGCCCATGTGAGCTTCAACTTCCTCTTGGTTGCCTCATGTGGTGAAATTAAATGTTGTTTATCTTTTCATAAGTTACGTCAGTTCTTGATCAAAGAAAGAGGTGGAACAACATTTTAATGTGGTAGAAGTTAATTGAATAAAAAATCACATTTCCAATGTTTCATTTAATATTAAAATATGCCAAAGTCATATTTGTTATGCCATTTACCTTCTCTCTCTCTCTCTCTCTCTCTCTCTCTCTCTCTCTCTCTCTCTCTCTCTCTCTCTCTCTCTCTCTCTCTCTCTCTCTCTCTCTCTCTCCCTCTCTCCCTCTCTCTCTCTCTCTCTCTCTCTCTCATCTCTCTCTCTCTCTCTCTCTCTCTCTCTCTCTCTCTCTCTCTCTCTCTCTCAGCATCCTTTATGTTTTACCAATTTTTTACATTTTTATAAAATTTCATCATTGTTTTAAATATCTATTTAACATGTTATACTAATAAAACTATGTAATTTGATGATACCCAACTGACATGCCACAAGGTATTTCAATCTCAAACACTGTTAAATGGTCAAAAACAAATCTCATTAGTTAGGCATTCACCATTTACGTGTCAATGCCTACTCAAGAGATGTCATGATAAAAAGGTGATCCAAAACTCAACTTGAATAATTTCAATTGGAGAAATATTCAAAAATCACATGCTTTTTAATTGGTCATTATTATTTAATTATGATAGCCCATTGGGTTATGGACCCAGTGGCTTATAGTGCATGGATTTGTTAGTTATAAAATGTGATGAAACCTATTAATGATTATTGTCAACCAAAGTGTATTGCATTTCCAACATACCTTTAATAATGGGTAAATACATTGTTGAATATACTAATTCATGCAACTATAACCACAATATAATCTAGAATATAAAACAATGTTATGTAAACCAAGGAATCATCAAACCAGATGTCAATACTCATGCTAAAATAGAAAAGATATATGCCTTGATTTGTCCTAATTTCACTTCATTCTACAATATTCTCTTTCTAATACCCATAATTTAAATATAGATCCTCTTTTTTGATGATGTTATTCCTCACACTAAGGGGTTTTACTATGTCACAAACAAGTGAACACGTGATAGTTATCTAGATCATGATATCAAAATCACATGATATGAAGTAGTAAAACATGACATGATAAATAACAATTATTCCACATAATTGTTTAACATATATATTTATGAATCAATTACTTTAGTTCTATAATATAAGCATAGAAACATGATAATAATAATTAACTAAAATTAAATTATATAAAGTAAATAAATCAATTTTTTAATATCCTTGATTGCATAGAAACCAATCTTTCTATTATTAATTATGTTATGTAAAGTTAATCATAGAAAAGTGCCTTAAAAGTTGACACAATAAAAATGAGATGTGACATTCTTCACCTCTTGTAAAAGGCATCATCTCAATGGCTTAGTCAAATTAATATTGATTAAAAATGCAAAGGAAAAAGTCTTATAGGATTTCCTCATTATTTTTCAACTATATTGTTGATCAAGCAATACAATTGGAACACAAATTTTCAAAAATTGAGTGCACCCTTCCATTTGACTTCATTTAAATGGTAAATAAAAAGGTTTAGATTTATCCTTAAGATAAAAAGATCACTTTATAGTTTAAATAAATAAAATTATTATCCTTTGAAAGAATTGAATTAATTTTCCTTTTATTACAATATCTATTTATAATTGATACACATGATCAACATGTTTCCCCCTTATTGTGATAATCAAGGACATATAATATCATTAATAAAGCCATAAAACTGGCTAAGGAGAGTTCCCACAAAGCCTTTTAAATCTACTGTGATTTTCTCCTACCCAGAGAGTGGTTTCCCCTTTCATGAGAAAGGTGTCAGATAATCTAGAGAAGGAAAATGTGCATAAATCAATACTACTACTATTCCACATAGATCCTAACAAGTATGATCATGAATTTAAGGAATAAACATTCTTAGGTATAAATGTTATGTCCACAATAATGGATTCAACAAGTTACCCTTGTCGTATCTGAACTTAGTAACTGGTGAGTCATAGTAAGACTAACTAAGATTTCTCCCATCATTGAGTATTGACATTCTTAGTCCACCACTCATCCCTTATGTCTACCCAACTTAATGATCTCCAAAAATGCAAGTGGTTTAATGTATCACATAGACATCCCATACCACCTATATAGGGTCATAACTCACTCACACTTTTAATGACATGTTGCAACCATTTACAATATTTATTTTGGTCTATGTTCAAGAAAACATCTTGAGATCAATGATCAATATTCATCACTCTATGTGATTAATAATACACAAATCATCTATATATGTTATGATTTTGAATTTTATTTTTAAATCTCCATATACTTCAACATGATGTTACACACATCAAAATATCTTGTTAAATAACCTCTAAGGCAATCCAAACCTAATTTTTTTAATAGAAGCCATATTATTCGAGTTTTTTTAAAGAACCCATGGGTAAAATTTAAGTCTCATTTTCACTATGTTTCCTCATGCATAAGGTCTAGTCAATGTTTTAGCTTCATTACCTTATATTTGAAAACATGTTTTTTCAACATGATGTATCTTATAAACTTGAATGAGCATATATTTTGAGTGTTGAACTTAAAACTTTGATACCACAATGTAAGAATCCTCTAGTCGTGTACTAGAAAAAAGTACCAATTTTTTAAACTTCATATTATCACTCCAAAAGGTTTCTTATTGGTCCTTCCTTATATGACACAAACAATATTGTTAGTTCTTGATCAAACATGAAAATTGAATAAAAAACAAGTGTAAGCATGATCATAATAATGTTGTGTACAATAAAAATGATCATTTATGAAATGAATTTATCATTCCTTCAGTTTGTATCATTTTAAAATCAATTAGATTACATATTTACACCTTAAAATTAGATTACACAATGCTAAAATCAAGGTATGCATATTTAAAAAGACTTCTATTTCGAGTGTACAATTAATGATAGATTCATAACACAATATTGCATTTATTTATAGTAATGAAAATAGACATCACAATAAATGACTAAGGATACATATTTTCAAGTACAATGCAACAATATCTAAGTAGGTAGATAAACATTCATATTTTGATAGTTTAATAGATTAGTTCAAAGATAAAATACAACCCAAAAATAACAACTTAAAATTGTCTACAACATCATTGCTAAATCATAATTTAAATATTTTCATATAATAATATAATATAATATATAATATAATAACTTATTGATCATATCAAAAAAGTATTCATAAGGAAAATCCAACAGAGCTCTATAAACCATCACTGTCTCTAAAAGACCATATATTCCAAATAAGGGAGAAAATAATTAGAAGGATTTTAATCCAACCACAAAGCTTTCGGATCCCTTGCACTTATCTTATCCATCAAGGGTGGCTCTACCCTTCTACGAAGGTGATAGATGTGGAAAATGGATAGAGTAGAGAGAAACCCCAAAAGATAGGATAATTAGTATGTAGCTCCTTGATGTTATGAGATATAGGATGATACAACATTCCTAATATGCACTAAATTATATGCATAAGACTACACGACTTTGGAAAAACATTAGGTAACCCCTAAATGTATTCTAATTCTGATATTAAGGTATGATTTATAAGTGAAATCATGAATTAGTTTTTTTATGACCTTGCAGATTTCTCATAACCCATACGTACCAAGTTTCTAATGTTTATTCATAATTTTAGGATTAGTCAAGTTAACTCATAAACTTCACATCTCACCTATGTATTTCACATACATAGGAGAATTCTACTATGAAATAATTTTGAGTCTAAACCAGGACCAAATGGTAAACCTAATAGTAGAGTTCATCAATGAAACGTGTTGCCAATCCAAGGAGTAACAAAATAACATGAATGAAACCATGTCTTATGAAATTTACCAATCTTTTAAACTGGTTTGATTCCCATATAAATGATAATAAGGAGTTCATCATAAATTTAAAAATAGTATCATTCCAAATGGTATTTAATTACTTTAACATGGGTTTAGATTTCATTATCCTAAGTTGAATTAACATACAAGTATGTGATATAAGTTTTCGAATTCTAAGGAGTCATCTTCTAACATATATTTTCATTAATTAATCAACTTCCATAGTTATCTTATGAATGATCATAAAGGCTCAAAAACACAATTCCCTATGTGTCATACTATGATTTCCCATTAAAGGCAAGGTATCATTTTACCCAAGATACAATGCTTATAAATCAACCAACAATGGTTAATCATGTCCAAATTTAAAGAATAAATTAAATATTTAAGAACAAATACTATTTTCATTTTAACGAGTACCCAAATCTATCCAAGGTTCAATATCCAAAATTAGTTAAGTTGTTTTAGGAAACATCAACCCAAAACCATGAATGGATAGCTTGTCAAGTCTCAAATTTATTGAAACAAGTTTAATAACAAACAAGGTTTAGAAATCTCTTATAAATTTAATAATACTCAATTCTTATTATTAATTGCATTTATGGTTTATGCCCAATATTGAAGTTTCTGGAGCTTTCGATTAAGGAAATCAAATGATCATATTATTCATAAGTTTTCCACCCCATTTTCAAAAGTTCTAATCATGGGGTATTAATGCAAGTATTTATCATACATACAAACAAAAATGAAAATGTTTACAAGAAGTATTAAAAAATTCACATCTTTATGTCCACCCAATATTTCATAATTTCAATGGTGGTGATTGATGTGGCCAACACGCCCCATTAATTTTTAGAATTAGGACTCTTTCCATGACCTATAAAACTTGTTAATTATTGCATATGGGTCTTAATTTATTCTCTTATAAAATTTAAAAATGTAGGGTGGGTTATAATTTGACTAATGAGTGAATTTATAGTTAAGTGTATAGGAAAATACAAACTTCAACAAAATCTCCTAGCACTATTGACAATTAAGTGTAGCCTATTTTGGCTATGATTTACCATGTTTTAGGACTTGAGCTCATGTGAATAAGTTTAGAAGAAATATTAAAAAATATATTCATCTTTGTCTTTTCACACTTTTTTCAAGACTTTATCCTCATTTTTACTTGGTCTTTTTAACACATTCTTATTTTGGTTTATTTGGCTATCTATTCGAATATTGATTATGTTTTTTTTGTCATGCAAGCCACAAGTCAGTTTCTCATGACCTAGCCTACTCGTGCTTTGTGTAGATATTCATGATTGAGAGACTAAAAAATAGTAAGACCATACCTCATGAAATGTTTTTTCGCCCTCACACCTCATGGTTTATTTTAATTTTTTTTCAATACTCAAAGCATTGTGACACTATGAGCTAGTCAGAACATGCCATGTGGTATGCCCTCACACCCACCTCATAATTCATCATGAAAATTTCACAAAAATTAAAATAGAAAAATATTTCATGCTAATAAAATAATTCCATGTGGCATGTCACACTCTATCACCTCACAACACATTCAAAATATAGTGCCAATTCTAAGGTACTAAAATCTTATGAGCCAATTATGACACACCATGTGGTATGTTTTTATTTCTTCATACCTCATAGTTTCCCCAACATTTCAATTAAGAATAGAATGGAAAACCCCCAAATCAATCAAGTGAAAATACATGGCATGTTTTCATAAATTCTCAAATGGTCACTAAGCCTTAACTTGGCCCATGCGATGATTGAAATAGAATTAGGTTGATTTCAGATGACATCCCATGAAGCCAAGAAAAGCAAAATAAAATCAAGTTATAATAAGAAAAAAACTTTAAATTAATTTTGATCACTTTGACATTAAAGTTAGAAGAATAGACATTTTATTATAGTCATTTGATGATTTATTCTGGCCTAGCCAATTCTAATTGCCAATCCAACTTCTCTAATTATAATTGATCTCTAGGGCCTCTATAACAGATTACCTACCTATAACCTAGAGCTGAAAGGAAGTATATTCTCAAATGGAAATTATCAGAACTGAATGTATTACAAAGATTTTATGGGTTATCGGTACATATATGGGATAAACCAAGCCTTCTTAGACACCCTATTCCTTTAGTAAACCCTATCAAATGAGTTCAAGAACAATGATGCACTCCATAATGATATATTTAGAGTTGTGCCATTTAAATTAGAAGACAACCCCATAAAAGAGGAATCCACATATAGGGATGATATCCTTACCATGCATCAGGTCAGGCTTCACTCAATTACAACTAAACCTAAGGTATTACCCTACATAGACTATTTTATGGTGTTTTTGTTAAATCCTAACATTCATATGAATTTATTATATCACTCAAGAGGTAGAATAAAATTAATTTTATGATTGGGATGGCCTTCAAAATGTATTACTAAATTGCCCCACCAGTGAATCATTTTAACTAAGAAGTTCTCTCCACTTGGATAACCAATAATGATCTTTAGGAAGTTCTAAAAGATTGGGTAGAGAACCATGAACACTAGGTCAACAAAGAGGAGTTAGTTAAAATTCAGATCCACCACTCTAGAGTAGGAGTTCAAATTTGAATGACACTTATAAGTAAAAATTATAGTGCCCAAGATATAACACATATTAATAATATTTGGGTACCCTCCTATCGATGATTCTCAATGAGAAACATGTTCCAGCCCTAGGAAAGGCCCTTGCATTCAACCTTAATCATAAGCTCTCTAGATTGATTAAAAGTGAAAACTTTTACATGATGTTTTAATTGGTCGATGCTACTATTGGAAATATTATCATTGATGTCAAAGGTATAACATTGGTGATAAAGGCCCCATTAAATTTAATGGTTTTTAATATTCATATCTTGGATAATATGTGTTAATATTTATTTAATATTAATGAATATATTTTTAGTTGCATATAAGTCAAAAAAGGGCCCATGGAGAAGTCAAAGAGTCATGGGGTAAAGACAAAAGAGGAATGGGATGCATTTTCTCATGAAGAGTCATCTTGAAGAATTTCAAGAGTCACCATGTGAAGATAAAATAGGGTATGGTGCATTTTTCCATGAAGTGACACTTTGAGGAATACAAAAAGTCACCAAGATAAAGACAAAAGAGGAAATGATGCATTTACTTATGAAGGGTCACCATGTGACTTTTCAAATGCAAGGATACGAAGGGTCATGTAAGTTTGGCACTATTTTCTATGAGAATTGAAGGGTCACAAAGGGTGAATGCCAAAGGTCATTTGGAAAACTATAAATAAAGGCTTGAGAAGCCATTTGAAAAATTCAAGAGATTGCGTAGTTTGTATTTATTTTAGAGGAGATAAAAGAAAGAGATATTGTAGAGTTCTATCATTTATTAAGTAAACAACATTGAGAGATATGTTTTATACACAAGAGGGGTTGGTGCTCTTATGGGTTGGTGCTCCTGTGGGTTGGTGATCACAAATAATTGCTATGTTAGTGCTTGACAAAGGCGTTGGTACTCCTATAATTTAGTGCTTGCAAACTTTGTAATTTGAGTTGGTGCTCATTCATATACTTAAGATTGTTTTTCATGGTTTTTCCCACTTTGAGTTTTCACATAAAAATTTGGTCTCTCTCTATATATATATATCTTGTGTGGTGCATGTTATTGTTTCAATTTTATTGCATATCTTGTATGTGTGATTAAGTGGTTAAAGAAAAGAAATCAGATTAAGTAAAAGATATATAATATACTGATTCACCTCCCTTCTCAGTATATTTTGTGATTAACAATGGTACCAGAGCATATTCTTTTTTAAAAAAAGTTTTACAGATTGAAGGTAGATTAGGAAAAGCACGATGGCTGGATCACATGAAGGTTTTTATATAAATAAGGTTCCTTTGTTTAATGGGACAAATTATGATTTTTGGAGCATAAAGATGAGAACTTATTTGATGGCCCATAGATTCAACATTTGGT
The DNA here is from genome assembly GCA_037957365.1 of Torreya grandis. Classification (NCBI taxonomy): domain Eukaryota; kingdom Viridiplantae; phylum Streptophyta; class Pinopsida; order Cupressales; family Taxaceae; genus Torreya; species Torreya grandis. Next base: position 2,086,150 of record JARHVA010002249.1, read on the forward strand.
AAGCAGTGGTGGAGGAATATGAAGAGCCACAGGCACTTGTAACTACTTTGACGAAAAAGAAGGCAAGTGAAAATAGTGATAAAGATTTAAATGCTATTTTATGTAGTTTATGTGAATAAAAATTTGTTAAAGTTATGCAATGTAAATCTGCTCATGAAACTTGGGTAAAGCTTAAGAATATTTACAAAGGTGATGAAAAGGTTCAACAAGCTAAGCTTCAAATTTTTAGAAGATAGTTTGAGAGTTCGAAGATGGAAGAGGAAGAAAACATATCAAGTTACCTTTTATGAGTTGATCAAATAGTTAATTAGATTTAAAGTTTTGAAAAAAAGTTAGAAGAATCAATTGTGGTACAAAAAGTTTTGAGATCTCTACCATTGAAATATGATGCAAAAGTTTCAAGAATTGAAGAGGTGAATAAATTAGCCAAGATAAAGATGGATGAGCGACATGGTATTCTTACAGCATATGAGATGCAACCAAAATAAGAGAAACTCTCAAAGAGAGAAGCTACATTCAAGACATCAAAGAAAGAGAAGGCTAAGATTCAAGAATCAAGTGACAATTCTAGTGATGATGAAGATGACAATGGAGCTCTATTCATTCATAAGCTAAAAAAGGGTATAGGTAAATATCAAGGAAAATTACTTTTTAAATTTTTTTAATTGTGAAAAGATTAGACATTTTGAAACTAAGTGCCCAGATAAGGGTAATGGTGACAATGAAGAAGGAAAGTATACATATAAGAATAATTTCAAAGGAAAATTCAAGAAGAGATTCAAGAAGAAGAGTTTATATTTTAAAGATCCTAGCTCAGATGAAGATAATGGAATTAGTGATTTAGAAGAAGAAGAGATTCTATTCATGGCCATACATGAAGATGCCTCTATAATAAAAAGTATATAAGATCAAGAAGAAGAACATGATGAAGCTAAAGTGAATCTGGAAGGAGAACACATTTGTGCCTTGGAAGAGTTAAAATCTCTTGAGAATAAGAATTGAAGATTAAAGCTCCAGACCGAGAAAAATGAAAAAGAGTCAAAGGAAACAATTGAAGATCTACAAACACACTTTGAAAAAGACAAAAAGAATGAAAAAGATATAATGATACAGTTGCAAAAAGTAAGTAAATAATGTGAAAGGTATATTATTGAAATTGATTTTTTAAAAGCAGATCTTGAGAAAATAAATAAATCAATCAATGATAGAGTAGTCAATGATTCAAAATTTGAGAACAACACTAATATGTTGAATAAGTTATTGGAAATTTAAAGATCAATGTTAGATAAGATATGTATCAAATTTGAAAAAGAGAAAGGAGAGGCCACAGACAAGGTTAACATCGAAAAAGGAAAGATCTATGCTGAAGCTCATACAAAAGAGGAAATAAAAAAGGAATAAGTTAAGATACAGAGAACATATCAAACAAGGAAGACTGGAAGGAACAAAGCTACAAAAGGCAATCAGGTTAGAGATACATAAACATGTCCTATTTTTATGGTTATTATTTTTATTGTAATGGATATGGTGATAAGAAAATAGAATGCCAAAAAAGAGCTAACAATTTCAGAAATAAAGAGAAGGAAACTCATGAAGAGTCAAGTAGAAGCCACAAATATTTTACTCCTCTATTAAGATTTAATGAATAGACCATAATATGTTACAAGTAAAACAACTTTGAACACATAACCTGATACTATAAATGTTTGCATTAGTCAAGAAGGACTAGAGTTTCAAGGCTGCATTCATCAAGAAGAAAGTTCAAATAGGTTCATGGTAGAAGAAATAACTTGAAAAATATATGTTGGTACAAATAGCTTTGCTTGCAATAAATGAAGAAAATCCATGGTTTATTGATAGTGGATGTTAAAGACACATGATAAGAGACAAGATAAAGTTCATAATCTTGAAGAAGATCAATGGTGGCATAGTGAAATTTGAAGATAATACTACTACTAGAATTGCTAAAAAAGGTATACTAAGTTTGGATAATGGTAAAACTAAAACTAAAAATGTTTTGTATGTAAAAGGTCTTAAGCATAATTTTTTGAGTTTAAGTCAAATATGTGATCAAGGGCATGCACTAAATTTTTATGTAGAAGGTTGTGAAATTAGAAGAAAAGATTCATATGCATTGGTTGTAAATGCTAAGAGAATAAACAATAATTTATATATGTTATCAGACATCAAAGGTCAAAGATGTTGTTTGAGTCAGATTGAAGAAAGTTGGCTATGGCACAGGAAAATGGGACACACAAATTTTAACAATCTTGTCAACATCAAAAAGAAGCAAGCAGTCAAAAATCTTCTAAAAATTACAAAGCCATCTAACATGATTTGTGAACCTTGTCAACATGGGAAGTAGGTCAGAACCTAGTTCAAAATAAAAAAAGTACTCGACCACTCAGATGGTAGAGCTTGTTCACATTGATTTGTGTGGACTTATGAGAACTCAAAGTACTCAAGGTGAGAAATATTTCATGTTATTTATTGATGATTTTTCATATATGACTTATGTAATGTTTTTAAATAAAAAATTAGAAGCTTTCAGACATTTCAAAGCATTCAAACATTAGTTAAAAATGAAATTGATTTGAATATTAAGTGTCTAAGATAAGATTGAGGAGGAAAATTCATGTCAAATCAGTTTATTGAGTTTTGTGAAGACCATGGAATAAAACAACATTATTTAGCAACTAGAACTCTACAACAAAATGGAGTAGTTAAATGAAAAAGGAGAATAGTTCAGGAGATGGTGAGGACAATGCTAAATGAATCCAAGATACTAGATAAATATTAAAGAGAGGAAATTGCTATAGTAGTGCATATTTATAATAGATTATTATTGAGATTCAATAATGATAAGACTCTTTATGAGCTATGGAAAGACAAATCAACAACAATTGATTATTTTAGAGTTTTTGACAACAGATGCTTCATAAAAATAATTAATAAAAAACTTGGTAAGTTTGAATCTAGAGTAGATGAAGGTATATTTATTAGTTATTATTTTAAAAGTAAAGCTTATAAATGTTATAACAAAAGAATCAAAAAAATAGTTGAAAGTACAAGTGTCAAGAGAGAAGAATATGGAACACAAAGAATCAGTGATCTAGTAGACATTTCTGAAATTATTGAAGATGAAGACTTTGAAGAATCAAATGAAGATGAGAAGGAGAAAAAGGACACCAAAAACTCATCCAAATATAGCTAGAGAAATCATAATGAAAGTGATATCATCAAGGAAATAAATGAAGGAACTTGCACCAGAAGAATGATGGTAAGTGAATCTGAGCAAGTTAATTTCTCTTTGTTATCCAAAATTTAGCCTAAAACTTTTTCAGAAGTAAGACATGATAAGCATTGGGTTAAGACAATGGATGGAGAATTAAATTAGATAGAAAAGAATGATACTTGGGAATTAGTGTCTAGATTAAAAGATCACAATGTGATAGGAACATAATGGATTTATAAAATAAGTTGAATGAAAATAGAGAAATGATCAAGAATAAAGAAATATTAGTATGTAAAGGATATGCTCAAATTAAGGGAATAGATTTTAAAGAAACTTTTACACCAGTGGCAAGGCTAGAGGCTATTATAATGTTTCTTATATATGCAGTGTTTAAAAATTTCAAAGTGTTTCAGATGGATGTCAAATCTACCTTCCTAAATAGGAATCTAGAAGAAGAAGGATAAATTGAGTAGCCTGAGGGATTTATTCTCTCAAATATTAATAGCCATGGATGTAGATTAAAGAAAGCACTATATGGATTGAAACAAGATCCTAGAGCTTGGTATGCAAGACTTGATAAGTACCTATAGGATCATAGTTTCAAGAGAGGATTTGTTGACAATAATCTTTACATCAAAATAGAAGGTGAAAATCAATTGATTGTTGTGGTATATGTTGATGACATCATTTTTGGAGGAAACATTGAAAATACGATAATTTTTTTTGATAATATGCAAAAAGAATTTGAGATGTTTATGCTTGGAGAATTGTCATTTTTCTTAAGGTTACAAATATTTCAATCAGATAAAGGAATTTTTATATCTCAAAGTAAATATGCCAAGAATATGTTAAAGAAATTTGATTTTGAGGATTGTGCATTAGTTGGCACACCAATAAGTATAAGAAATAAGGTGAGCAAGGATGAATATTCACCTATTGTAGATCAATCTTTGTATAGATCTATGATTGGCAGTCTTTTATATTTGACAACATCAAGGCCAAGCATCATGCATGTAGTAGGTATGGTTGCAAGATATCAATCAGCTCCAAAAGATAGTCATGTTCAGTTGGTAAAGAGAATATTCAGATATATCAATGGGACATTATATTATGGATTATGGAATCCTACAGATAGATATTTCACTTTAGTTTCTTATACAAATTTAGATTGGGTCGGTTTCTTGGATGAAAAAAAGAGTATAAGTGGAGGAGCTTTCTTCCTTGATGATAGCTTAGTATCATGGCTAAGCAAGAAGCAAAATTTAGTATCACTTTCTATAGTTGAAGTAGAATATATTGTAGTGGTATTGTGTTGTACTCAAGTGATTTGGATGAAGCAAACTTTGGAAGATATCAAGGTAATATATGATGAACCTATTTCTAATTTTTGTGATAACACAAGTGCTATTAATATTTCTAAAAATTTAGTGATGCATTCAAGAACAAAACATATTCCCATTAGATATCACTTTTTGAGAGAGCAAGTTGTATATCAACAGGTTAAGATAGAATATATCAGTACTATAAAATAGATTATAGATATTTTCACAAAGACACTACCAAAAGACACATTTGAGTATCTATAAGAGAAGTTGAGAGTAATTTATTTTACTTCTTACCATTGAGGATTAATATCAGTTGAGGGGGAGCTAAGTGTTAGCTCTAGGTAGGCCCTTTGCCATTGATTTCAAAGGGAGAGAAGAATAGAAATAGGTATATGTGTATAAATATGTACAGGGAATAGGTACATGTTGATACAATAAAGGGAAGTTATATATTTTTTAGATGACATTATATGTAGGTTGACATGTCCAGTACAGGTTTCAAGATGTAGCAATTTTAGTTTGAGGTTACCATCAATGACAAAAAGAAAGATTATTAGAAATATTATCATTGATGTCAAAGGTCTAGTATTGGTGATAAAGGCCCCATTGCATTTAATGGCATTTTTAATATTCATATCTTGGCTAACGTGTGTTAATATTTATTTAATATTAACAAATATATTTTTTGGTTGCATATAAGTTAAAAGAGGGTCCATGGAGAAGTCAAAGAGTCACTGGATAAATACAAAAGAGGAATGGGATGCATTTTCTCATGAAGAGTCATCTTAAGGAATTCCAAGAGTCATCATGTGAAGACAAAAGAGGGTATGGTATATTTTTCCATGAAGGGACACTTTGAGGAATATTAAAAGTCACCAAGATAAAGATAAAAGAGGAAAGGACACACTTTCTTATGAAGGGTCACCATGTGACTTTTCAAATGCAAGGATACAAAGGGTCATGTAAGTTTGGCACCATTTTACATGAGGATTGAAGGGTCACAAAGGGTGAATGCCAAAGGTCATTTAGAAAGCTATAAATAAAGGTTTGAGAAGCCATTTGAAAAATGCAAGAGTGCATGGTTTGTATTTGTTTTAGAGGAGAGAAAAGTAGGAGATATTGTAGAGTTATATCATTTGTTGAGTAAGCAACATTGAGAGATAGTTATATTTTATACACAAGAGGGGTTGGTGATCTTGTGGGTTGGTGCTCTTATGGGTTGGTGCTCACAAATAGTTGTTGTGTTGGTGTTTGGCAAAGGGGTTGGTGCTTTTGTAAACTAGTGCTTTTGAATTTTGTAATTTAATTTGGTGCTCATTCATATACTTGAAATTATTCTCCATGGTTTTTCTCACTTTGAGTTTTCATGTAAAAATTTGGTCTCTCTCTCTCTCTCTCTTGTGTGGTGAATTTTATTGTTTCAATTTTATTACATATCTTGAATATGTGATTAAGTGGTTAAAGAAAATAAATTATATTAAGTAAAAGATATATAACATATTGATTCACCCCCCCTCTTAGTATATTTTATGCTTAACAATTGGTATCAAAGCATGTTCTTTTTTGTAAAAGTTTTACAGCTTGAAGGTAGATCAAGGACAACACGATGGATAGATCACATGAATATTTTTCTATAAATAAGGCACCTTTGTTTGATGGGAAAAATTATGATTTTTGGAGCATAAAGATGATGACTTATTTTATGGCCCTTAGATTTGACATTTAGTAAGTAGTTGTGGAGGAATATGAAGAGCCACATACACTTGTAACTACTCTTATATGAAAGAAGGTAAGTAAAAATAATGCTATTTTATTTGGTTTATGTGAATCACAATTTGTTAAAGTTATGCAATGTAAATTTGCTCATGAAACTTGGGTAAAATTTGAGAATATTTACAAATGTGATGGAAAGGTTCAACAAGCTAAGCTTCAGACTTTCAAAAGATAGTTTGAGAGTTTGAAGATGGAAGAGGAAGAAAATATAGCAAGTTACCTTTTGCAGGTTGATCAAATAGTTAATTAAATTCAAGGTCTTGGAAAAAATTTAGAAGAATCAATTATGGTACAAAAAGTTTTGAGATCTCTACCATTGAGATATGATGTAAAAGTTTTAGCAATTAAAGAGATGAAGAATTTAGCTAAGATAAAGATGGATGAGCTACATGGTATTCTTAAAGCATATAAGATGCAGACTGAATAAGAGAAACTCTTAAAAAGAGAAGCTACTTTCAAAACATCAAATAAAGAGAAGGCTAAGATCCAAGAATCAAGTGACAGTTCTAGTGATGATGAAGATGACAACAAAGCTCTATTAATTCACAAGTTGAAAAAGGAAACAAGTAAATATAAAATAAAATTACCTTTTAAATGTTTTAATTATGGAAAGATTGGACATTAAGTAGCTAAGTGCCCAGATAAGGGAAATGGTGACAATAAAGAAGGAAAGTCTACATATAAAAATAATTTCAAAGGAAAATTCAAGAAGGGATTCAAGAAGAAGAGTTTGTATCCTAAAGATCCTCGCTCAGCTGAAGATAGTGGAGTCAATGATTTAGAAAAAGAGATTCTATTCATGGCCATAAATGAAGATACCTCTACAAGAAAATGTACAGATGACTAAGAAAAAGAATATGATAAAGCCAAAGCGAATATGGAAGGATAACTCATTTATGCCTTAGAAGAGTTAAAATCTTTTGAGAAGAAGAATCAAAGATTAAAGCTCCAGGTCTAGAAAAAATAAAAGGAGTCAGAAAATAATTGAAGATCTACAAGCACACTTTGAAGAAGCTAAGAAGAATGAAAAATATCTAATGGCATAGTTGCAAAAAGTGAAGAATATGAAAGGTATGTTATTAAAATTGATTTTTTAAAAGTAGATCTTGAGAAAATAAATAAATCAATCAATGATAGAGAAACCAATGATTCAAAATTTGAAAATAATACTAATATATTAAATAAGATATTAGAAAGTCAAAGATCAATATCAGATAAGATAGGTATTAGATTTATAAAAAGAGAAAGGGGAGGCCACATATAAGGTTAACATAGAAAAAAGAAAGAGCTATGTTGAAGCTCATACAAAAGAGGAAATAAAAAGGGAATAAGTTAAGAATACAAAGGACATATTAAACAAAGAAGACTGGAAGGAACAAAGCTACAAAAGGCAATCAAGTTAGAGATACATAAATAGGTCCTATTTTTATGGTTATTATTTTTATTGTAATAGATATGGCCATAAGAAAATAGAATGTTGAAAAAGAGCTAACAATTTCAGAAATAAGGAGAAGGAAACTCATGCAGAGTCAAGTAGAAGCCACAACTCTTTTGCTCCTCTATCAAGTTTTAATGAAGAGGCCATAATATGTTATAAGTGCAACAACTTCAGACTAATAGCCTAGTACTATAGAAGCATATTCGAGTCAGTCAAGAAGGACCATAGTTTCAAGGCTCTATTCATCAAGAAAAAAGTTTAGACAGGTTTATGGAAAAAGAAATAACTTGAAAAATCTATGTTGGTATAGATATCTTTGCATACAATAAATGAAGAAAAGCCATGGTTAATTGATAGTGGATGTTTGAGGCACATGACAAGAGACAAGAGCAAGTTCATAACCTTGAAGAAGATCAATGGTGGTACAGTGAAATTTGAATATAATACTACTACCAAAATTACCAAAAAAGGTACATTAAGTTTGGATAATGGTAGAACCAAAACTAAAAATGTTTTGTATGTAAACGGTCTTAAACATAATCTTTTGAGTGTAAGTCAAATGTGTGATTAGGGGCACACACTAAATTTTTATGTAGAAGGTTGTGAAATTAGGAGAAAAGATTTAGATGTGTTGGTTGTAGATACTCAGAGAATAGGTAATAATTTGTATATGTTATCATACATCAAAGGTCAAAAATGTTGTTTGAGTCAGATTGAAGAAATTTGACTATAACACAAGAGAATGAGACACATAAATTTTGAAAATATTATCAACATCAGCAAGAAACAAGTAGTCAAAAATCTTCCAAAGATTACAAATCCATCCAACACGCTTTGTGAACCTTGTCAATATGGGAAGTAGGTCAGAAGGCAGTTCAAAACAAAAGAGTACTCGACCACTTAGATGTTAGATCTTGTTTAAACTAATTTGTGTGGACCTATGAGAACTCAAAGTACTTAAGGTGAGAAATATTTCATATTTCTTATTGATGATTTTTCATGTATGACTTAGGTAATATTTTTAAAGAAAATATCAAAAGCTTTCAGACATTTCAAAACATTCAAAGCATTAGTTGAAAATAAAACTGATTTGAATGTTAATTGTCTAAGATCAGATCGAGGAAGAAAATTCATGTTAGATTAGTTTATTGAGTTTTGTGAAGACCATGAAATAAAGAGACATTATTCATCTATCAGAACTCCATAAAAAAATAGAGTAGTTAAACAGAGAAATAGAATAGTTCACGAGATGGTGAGGACAATGCTAAATGAATCTAAGATACCAGATAAATATTGGAGAAGGCAGTTGCTACAGTAGTGAAAATTTATAATAGAGAATTATCGAGAGTCAACAGTGACAAGACTCCTTATGAGCTATGGAAAGACAAACTAGCAACATTTGATTATTTCAGAGTTTAAGAAAAACAATCGATGAAAAACTTGGTAAGTTTGAATCCAAAGTAGATGAAATTATATTTATTAGTTATTCTCACAAAAGTAAAGCTTATAAATGTTATAACAAAAGAACCAATAAAATAGTTGAAAGTGCCAGTGTCAAGATAGAAGAAGATGGAACACAAAGAATCAGTGATCCAGTAGATATTCTTGAAATTATTGAAGAGGAAGACTATGAAGAATCATATGAAGATGAAAAGTAGAAAAAGAACACCAAAACCCCATCCAAATATGTCTAAAGAAATCATAATGAAAGTGATATCATCAGGGACATAAATGAAGGAATTTACACTAGAAGAATGATGGTAAGTGAATTTGAGCAAGTTAATTTCTATTTGTTATCCAAAATTCAACTTAAAACTTTTTTAGAAGCTAGACATGATAAGCATTAGGTTAAGGCAATGGATGAAGAATTAAATCATATAAAAAAGAATAATACTTTAGAATTAGTGCCTAGACTAAAATATCACAATGTGATAGGAATAAAATGCGTTTATAGAAATAAATTGAATGAAAATGGAGAAGTGACTAGGAATAAAGCAATATTAGTATGTAAAAGATATGCTCAGATTAAGGGAATAGATTTTGAAGAAACTTTTGCACTAGTGGAAAGGATAGAGGCTATTAGAATGTTTCTTGCATATGCACTATTTAAAAATTTCAAAGTGTTTCAGATGGATGTAAAATCTACCTTCCTAAATGAAAATCTAGAAGAAGAGGTCTAAATTGAGTAGCTTGAAGGATTTATTCTCTCAAATATTAGTAGTCATGTATGCAGATTGAAGAAAGCACTGCATGGATTGAAACAAGCTCCTAGAGCTTGGTATGTAAGACTTGATAAGTATCTATAGGATCAAGGTTTCAAGAGAGGATTTGTTGATAGTAATATCTACATAAAAATAGAAGGTGAGCATCAATTTATTGTTGTGGTATATGTTGATGACATTATTTTTGGAGGAAATATTGAAAAGATGACAATTTTTTTTTTTGATAATATGCAAAAAGAATTTGAGATGTCTATGCTTGGAGAATTGTTATTTTTCTTAGGATTGTAAATATTTCAATTAGATAAAGGAATTTTCATAGCTCAAAGTAAATATGCCAAGGAAATGTTTAAGATATTTGGTTTTGAGGATTGTGCACCAATTGGCACACCAATGAGTACAAGAAATAAGGTGATCAAGGATGAAGATTCACCTATTGTAGATCAATATTTTTATAGATCTATGATTAGTAGTCTTTTATATTTAACAACATCAAGGCCAAATATTATGCATGTAGTAGGTATGATTGTAAGATATCAGTCAGCTTCAAAATATAGTCATGTTCAGTTGGTAAAGAGAATATTCGGATATATCAATGGGACATTAGATTATGGATTATGGTATCCCACAGGTAGAGATTTAACTTTGGTTACTTATATAGATTTAGATTGGACTAGTTACTTGGATAATAAAAGAGTATAAGTGGAGGAGCTTTCTTCCTTGGTGATAGCTTAGTATCATGGCTAAGCAAGAAGTAGAATTTAGTATCACTTTCTATAGCTAAAGTAGAATATATTAAAGTGGTATTATGTTGTGCTCAAGTGCTTTGGATGAAGTAAACTTTGGAATATATCAAGGTAAAATATGATGAACCTATTTCTATTTTTTATGACAACATAAGTGCTATTAATATTTCTAAGAATCTAGTGATGCATTCAAGAACAAAACATATTCTTATCAGATATCACTTCTTGAGAGAGAAGGTTGTAGATCAATACGTTAAGATGAAATATATCATTACTATAGAATAGGTTATAGATATTTTCACAAAGGCACTACCAAAAGACACATTTGAGTATCTATGGGAGAAGTTGGGAGTAATTTCTTTTACTTCCTACCATTGAGGATCAACATCAGTTGAGGACGAGCTAAGTGTTAGCTCTAGGTAGGCCCTTTGCCATTGATGTTAATGGGGGAGAAAAACAAAAATAGGTATAGGTACATGTATAAGTGAAAAATATGTATAGAGAATAGGTACAGGTTGCTACAGTAAGGGGGAGTTACTGTATGTTTTTTAGATGGTAGTATATGTAGGTTGACATGTGCAGTATGAGTTTTAGGATGTGGTAGTTTTACTTTGAAGTTGCCATCAATGACAAAGGGGGATATTGTTGGAAATATTGTCATTAATGCCAAAGGTCTGGTATCATTGATAAAGGCCCCATTACATTTAATAGTGTTTATAATATTCATATCTTGGCTAATTTGTGTTAATATTTATTTAATATTAATGAATATATTTTTGGTTGCATATAAGTCAAAAGAGGGTCCATGGAGAAGTCAAATTGTCATGGGGTAAAGAAAAAAGAGGAATGGGATGCATTTTATCATGAAGAGTCATCTTGAGGAATTCCAAGAGTCATCATGTGAAGATAAAAGAGGGTATGTCACATTTTTCCATGAAGGGACACTTTGAAGAATATGAAAAGTCACCAAGATAAAGACAAAAAAGGAAAGGATGCATTTGCTTATGAAGGGTCACCATGTGACTTTTCAAGTGCAAAAATACAAAGGGTCATGAAATTTTGGCACCATTTTCCATGAGGATTGAAGGGTCACAAAGGGTGAATGCCAAAGGTCATTTGGAAAGCTATAAATAAAGGCTTGAGAAGCCATTTGAAAAATGCAAAAGAGTGCATGGTTTGTATTTATTTTAGAAGAGATAAAAGTAGGAGATATTGTAGAGTTCTATCATTTGTTGAGTAAACAAAATTGAGAGATAGTTATGTTTTATAGATAAGAGGGGTTGGTGCTCCTATGGGTTGGTACTCACAAATCATTTCAAGGGGTTGGTGATCTTGCAAGTTGGTTCTTGTAAACTTTATAATTTGAGTTGGTGCTCATTCATATACTTGAGATTATTCTCCATAGTTTTTCCCACTTTGGTTTTCCATGTAAAAATCTAGTGTCTCTCTCTCTCTCTTGTGTGGTGAATGTTATTGTTTCAGTTTTATTTCATATCTTAAATATGTGATTAAGTGGTTAAAGAAAATAAATCAAATTAAGTAAAAGATATATAATTTATTAATTCACCCCCCTTTCAGTATATTTTGTGCTTAACAGCTACCACTTCCATGGTCTAATTCAACATAATTCCACATTAGACTCTAGCCTTGGTATTATTAGTTTACAAATACTTTCAGGAGTTGTATGTCCACTGGTTCAAACACCATATGGCACATATATTTGATTGTTTTTATCTCATGGTATATTATGTTATATATAAAGAGCTTATGCTTAGAATACATCATGATCATGAAATCTTATTGAATATACCTTCATTGTACAATCATCATGATATAAGGTCTATTACTATCACCCCTTAAGCTTCCCATATTTGTCCCAATCAATTTATTAGAACAAGAAATTGCATACCATATCCTTCATGGAATTGGAATTGGAGAAATATGAAAAGAGAAGAAGCAAATACCTTGACACTTAATACCTTATAAAATTATCCACACCACAATCAATCATTTGAAGGATTTGGGCCCAATTAAAATGAATAGAGGTTCCTTCAATTTTAATGATCATGAGCTTCATCATTGGGAATTAATGGGTAGGGTCAAGGCCCATATTGAAGAACTAAAATGGAAAGTTCCTGTGGCATAAAAGCACAATCCACAACCTCACGATTGGGTTTACATAAATGCAATGGATAATGGTGAGGTGAAGGAAATGATGGGCACAATAGGAATTGTGCTAGTCCTAGTCTAAGCCCAACAACTAGGGTAGGTTGAAGAGAGACTAGGGACCCCCAAACTATAAAGAGGAGAGTCTCATGAACCATAAGCTATATTGACAAGGAAGCTTCTCCAAGGCCTCCCTCCACTCTTGATGACTCCAAAAGTTATCAAATTTCAAGAGGTAACTCACCCCATGGCTCCCTATCCCTCTTTTACATCTATTTATAATATTGAAATCCCCAATGTTTCTATCCTCAAGTAGATGTAATAACATATCATATTCAATAAAATTTCCTTCATCTCATGCAAGTAAACCTTTGGAGGATTTTATGTTTGAAACTCCCCTTGATTCCTCCCAAATAGGAGTAATTTTTAAGGAAGTTACCTTGAAGGATGCCCCTATTGTCTCCATCTTTATTTCCATTCAACTTGTTGAGTGTGGAATAGAGCATAGTAAAATTGCAAAATATAATAGGACACATGTGTAAAGTATATAGTTTAATCTTTTGTATAAAATTTTGTATGTATTTGGCCTAATAAGCCTAATTGGGTAAGAATAATTTGAAGAGTCTTTCCTTTTGTATTTTTAAAGGCTGAAATGCGAAGAGACAATAGATTGTAAAAGGCTATATATAACATTTTGTTGTAATAGAATATGGTTCTGATGTGTTGATAGAGATTAATAGAATCATCCTAATATGTTTTTTCATAATTATCTTTTATATATGTTTAGTGTGTAGTAAGTAATCTATTTTTTTAATTTATTTATCATATATTATGTCATTTCTATTCTGCCTTTTATTCCAACTGTGTTCTTCTTAACATGTATGTGCAACTTTGGATGTAAATGATGGATTATAAATCTATAATGTCCTTTAAGGTTTCTATTTACTCTATACTACACAAGCTATCCATATAATTAGCATGTTTTGATATTATTTTCCCTAATTCTCTTTTATGTATATTTAGTGCACAATTTCTACTTACTCTCCACTATGCAAACTATCCCTATAATTAACATGTTCTGGAGTATTTTTAGGAACCCATGATAAAAATGGTGTAATGAGCATGGAGTATTTATAGAAATATTATTCAAGAGGCTCATAAAGGAATTTTAAGAGGTCATTTCATAGGATAAGCTACTGCAAGGAAAATCTTATAGAGTGGGCTTTGGCGGACTAGATTTTTTTAAGATGTGCATAGTGTCACCAAGAATTACGATGTCTGCTAAAGAATGGGCAAGTAAAACCAACATGATGAAATACCTTTGGTTCCCATGCTCATGGAAAAACCCTTTAATAATGGGTAATTGAATTTATGGGACCCATAACTCATTTGAGCAAATGCAGTCATGCATAGTATATTATTACTATGATAGATTATTTCACTAAATGGGTGGAAGTTACTGCCACTCCAAGCTGTGGTGCAAAAGATGATGTCAAATTTTTATATGAAAACATAATTACAAGATTTAGATGTATATTTTATCTGATCAGTGACATAGGCATGCATTACCTAAATAATACTATCAAAACTCTCTCTGAGGAGTTTATGATATCACACCATAAGAGCACAATTTATCACCTGCAATTAAATGGACAAGCTAAAGCATCTAATAAAGTATTAGGAAAAATGATAATAAAGATTTATAATGTGCAAAGGGATGATTGGTAAGATCACATTCCTATGATTCTATGGGCCTATAGAACACATTACAAAAGAGTTATAGGGTTCACTCATTTTTAATTGGTATATTATTTTTAGGCAATAATGTCTATGGAGTATATTATTCCTAGCCTATGCATTGTGATGTTATTAGATTAGGGGATCAAGATTAATTGAAATCATGGGTGATGGACTTAAAAAACATGGAATAAAATAGATAAAAGGCACAATGGATACAATATATAAATAATAAGAGTTAGAAAGTATGGCACGATCACAGCTTACGATCTAAGAAATTTTACCTAGAAAAAATGATATTCATTTATGATATTAGATTTAAAGCATTCCCATGAAAGATATGAATTATATGGAAAGGAACCTATATTATTCATGACATGTCACAATAGGGTACTATAGTGTTAATAGATCTTTAGGGAACCATACTGCTAGGATATATAAATGGCTATAGGCTTAAGTCTTACCACCTTTAATCTCTATCATTTTAATAAAAAAATGAGTGGGTACTGAGTGGCACCATGTAGTTAGGATTTTATTTGATATTATTTGTTAGGTTAGAATGTTTTTAGAGTGTATTCATTATAGTGCAACAAATTACAACAACCATGAAGTAATTATAATCATATGGTGTGATCACATTCTAGAGACAACTCACATGAGACTGCTGGCCACAACTAAATTGATGATATCAATTAAGTACAGGAAGGAAATAATAAGCTAAATAAAGAGAAAGGAAGGCCAATGGTCATGCCAAACTATTAATGACATGGAATTTTACAATATTACATATTTTTCAAGGTCGATTGAGTAGTAAATGGACTGGTGGAGTCATAAAACAAATTGGTTAGATGAAAGGACATATAGACACATAAAATAACCATCAAAGGGGTAAATAAAATATCCTAAGCCAAAAACATCATTTTTAGGGAAAGTTAGACCAAGTGATATTAATTATGAAAGGAACACTCATGTGCAAGTGATTAGTGCATTCAAATTAGTCAGTGAGATAAAATTAGGTGCCAAAAACTATATAAGAGTGGTGTATGGATGATACCAAAACATTACACACTCTAGTTAATAAGATAATTATATGATATTATTTTAGGATACCTCCATACAAATGGATTTCAAACCATATCTTGATTAAGAAAAACTATCATTCATCTCAGATCACTGATATAGTTATGGAGAGAGGTTAGTTGTTGATCCCACTCACTAATACACGTAACTAGGAAATGGTGATTGGATTATGTATTTTCCAAACCAAGTGCAATGACCCAGATCCATTTGATTTAATTTACATAATATAAGATACTTATTTTTTGCAAGATCCTTAGGAAGTTGCATAATCAGGAGCCCTCACACTTCAACATCCACTTCAAGGTTCTAATGTAGAAAGATTGATTAGGTTGCCTACATTTTGGAAACTCAATGAGGTCATGATGACTCTGTTAAATCACCACAATCAAGGGGCTATCTATTTATCCAAATAAATTACAATTTAGATCACTACGAAAATAATGGAATGAGCCATAAGCCTTCCAAATCATGATAAATCCCTCTTTTAATATAAATATATAGCACCATCAATCCACTCAGATATGTAGGAAAAATATACCACATGAGAAGGATGAGGAACACCATTTGATTCAATTAAAGATGTTTCGATGCACATTCTATTAGAATGCATCACAAAAAGGTTTTAGAAAACTACCAAGAAGTCAAAGAAATAAATGAGAGGGGTAATTGATATTGTATATTGTATGATATGATTACTACAAGACTTTAATTGGCCTAAGTTATTGGCATCCAAACTCACCACCAACATTGAGAAGGTAATTATAGGTACCGCATAAACATTTTTGTACTAGTTATTATTTTTATTATTATGCTTCACATAGTGGAAATATCCACTTGGACCAATCAATGTGACTTCAAATTTTTGGCCTGATACTACCCTCATAAACATCGCATGGACAAAAATAGGGTAGTATTATGAGAAATTGGGATTATTTAATATGTGGTGGCTAGAATCTTGATCTTTGATCAGAAAACACCTAATAATCCCACAAGATGTCATGAAATATTTGGGATAACATGTTTTGATCACTAATCTACATAATAAAATTCAAATTAAAGTCCATGAGTTGACATCTCCACCTATGAATCTGATGCCATTATTTATTTCTATGATAGAAGCACAAGGTGAAGTATACATGCAAAAAGCCTTAACTGCAAGGTCAGTTCCACCTCTGTAAGCTATTACTCCACATACAAAATAATAAAATATAGATTAAGCAACAATAAAATAACCATCATAATAGCCACAAGCTCCACCACCATAATAAAAAGGAAAAAGAAAAAAAAGAAGGCACCTTGGCGGTATTCCTCACCACCGCCAATGAAGAAAAGGATGTGGCAAATAAAGTCCTATTTGGATAACCTTATGGTTCCCAAGATAGACATTGAGTGAGACCTACTGGATATGGGAGTCAAAAAACATGAAGTTCTCAAATTTATGCTGGAATACATTAGGAAGGAGGTTTATGACAAAGAGGTGGAAAAGGAATTATTATTTTGGAAAGTAGTGAACACTTATCAAGTAATAAATTAGGTACAAAAGGAATTCTAGGTTGACATTACTCAACCACCTTCATCTATCCTTGTGGATGCTATAGGTTAGGACGTAGCTCAGTGTAAGATGGAGGTAGAGATATCTACAACCAATATAGTTGCAATATCATCAACTACATATATTGTGGATCTACCAGAAGAGGGTAGTCTTACAGGACCCTTGTTTTGATGATTGCATACACACCCTACTTCCAAACCATCACAAATTGTATGAGAAAGGATGGTATCTTTTAGTGAACCTACAAGAGCCAATGGTACATAATAGTCCCAAAAAACACAATAAAAAACCTAGCCTCACATGGAAAAGAATAAAAAAGAGACCCTCAGTCCTCCAGCCATATCTAGGAAAAATAATCTCGTGCATAAAGGTTAGGTTGTTAAATCAAAGTCATCTAAACATACTGAATCATAAACTGAGCTGGTATATGTGTAAATTTTTAAAGAACCCCATGACACAACTATGTCAAAGCCAATAGAAGAATAGGAAATTGTGTAGGATACACTGGATCCTGAAGAGGTGAAAAAGGAAGAGGAAAGTAAGCAAAAAAGGAAACATAAAGAATAAATAAGTGATTGAAAAAGAATCACAACACACACAATAAGAAACTACATAGGAACAAAAATATAAACATCGAGTTGAAGATAAATAAAGATAAAATAAAGTTGAGGAGGTAGAGGCTACACAAAAGTAAGATAAAGAAGCTAAGGATATAAGGAAGAAAGCTAAGGAAGCAAAAGCTACACATAAGAATGCCAAAAAAATAGAAGAAAAGAGGAAATAATAGGAGAAATCCAATTGAGAATAATAAGAGGTGCAATTTGCACAATAAAATTAGGTAGATCAAGAAGCACAAGCCAAGACTACCAAGGAACAATGTAGGCATTTAAAAGAAGCACAAATAACTCAAAATAAAGCTAACGTTGAGGCTGAAGCCAAAGCTAAGGCTAAAGTTGAAGTCAAAGCTAAGGGTAAAGCTAAAGCCAAAGCTAAGGCTGAGGTGGATGCTAAAGCTAAAGTACAAGTTGAATTAAATTCTAAGGCTAAGGTTGAAGCCAAAATTCAAGCCAAGAGAGATAAGGAGGCCAAAGAAAAAGCAAAATTAGAAAACACAACCCAAATGAAGGCCAAAAAATAAGTGTCATAGCCCAAACCATGGAGATCTAGCCAGTGGCTATGGGATGTTCCTAAAACATGAACTCAACAAACCACTTTATTGCTTCCATTATCTCAATTTACACGAGCCCTTGTGACACTAGAAACCACCTCCATGGAACTTGCTACAACTGTGATGGAAACATCTTTGGATGTGACCCAACTACCGCTATCAAAGTAGATTGAAGGCATAGTTGCATTTCAGGAGTCAATTATGCAAAAGGATTCAGACTTTGAGCAAGAAGTTCTAAGACTACATGAAGAAAGGGCTGAAGCAAAAGATTAGTTGGTAAAGGCATGACAATTGATAAATAATACTTATCCCACCTTAGTTACATAAATTTTAGGTAATCAAGTAATGTTTGAGGATAAGTAATTCACTGCTATATTGACACACCTTACAAAGGATTGGGGAGCCACACATAAAGTGATAGAAATCACACATAAGGGTATGATATCAGAAATGAAATATAAACTTATATAAAATCATTGAAGAGATAGGTGTGAAACATGCCAAATAGATAACCCAAGATATGTTGAATTGGAGATAACATCTCAATCAATCCTTGGCTATTGTGAAACCTAAGTTCTCTACTATAGATAAAGCTAAAGAAGTAATGGCTGACCAAATGGCTATTGTAGAAGAAATGAATAGGTCACTCAAACAACTTATTGATTCTAGGGATGCTATGATGCAAATGCTACAAGTTTGGCATATAGAAATAATTTGCAACACCTTTGTGGCCATTTAATCCCAAAAGAATACAACTATATTAGATGAGCTCATATTGGATATCTAGTACAAACTATCCAATACCAAAGCACTATTCACCATTGTAGAATATGGAAATGTGAAAAACCTGATGGTGATCTAGATACCTCTATGCATTCTGCTTACCATAGTGTGTGAAGTGATCATAAATTAGAAAATGCTTAAATAGGATCTATCTCAAGTCAATCCAGATATTTCCCAAATAATAGATGAGCCTCAATTAATTCCTCCACAATATCTCCACCAAATTATACAAAATAAAAATATGGATGTAAAGGCACAATATTAATAAAAAACTCCACCATTGGGTGCACCAAAATCTAGTAGGTCAGTAACCAAGCAAAGAAAACAACTTCTACAATAGCCCAATAAAATTTCTCCACCATGTAATAGTAGGTAATTTACACTTAAATTTTTTGAATTCAGGAATTTTTTAATTTTTTTAATATAGACTAAATATTAGGAGTGGGGATAGACTAGTTGAAAACCCATAAAGGGCAGCCACCTAGCTAGGCTAGTCTATTGAAAATCTAAAAGGGTGGTAGGCTAGTATGCTACTTAGTTGAATGTAGTTCACAAAGGGTGAAAACTAGTAAATTACACTTGGAAAAATTACTACAAATTTTGTTTATGGTTCATCTTTTTAGTTCAGTCCAGATCAAGTTACTACTTTGTCTCAAGATGAGATAACCATTTAAGTTTAGGAAAGTGTAGGGCATGGAATAGAGCATGGTAAAATTTTAAAGTATAATATAAGGACACATGTGTGAAGTATATAGTTTTGTATTTTTTATAAAATTTTGAATGTATTTGGCATGATAAGCCTAATTGGGTAATAGAAGAATGCGAAGAGTCTTTCCCTTTGTATCTCTAAAATCTGGAATGTGAAGAGACAATAAATTGTAAAAGGATAGATATAAAACTTTGCTAAAATAGAATATGGTTCCAATGTGTTGATAAATATTAATATAATAATTATGATATGGTTTTCCTTAATTATCTTTTATGTATGTTTAGTACACAATAAGTATTTTATTTTGTTTTAATCTATTTATCATATATTATGCTATTTTGTTCTACCTTTTGTTCTAGTTGTGTTCTTTTTAACTTGTATGTGCAAATTTGGAAGTAAATGATGGATTATAAATCTATAATGTCATTTGATGTTTTTTTTTACTCTCCACTGCCCAAACTATCCCTATAATTAGCATATTTTGGAGTATTTCCAAGAACCTTTGCTAACACATCTAGTCCTTACAAATCAAATGGTGGCCCCTCCTATTCCAAGTAGTTCTACAACTTTTTTCCCAATTGACACTTCTTTGGATACATCTTAAGGGTAAATCACTTCATTAGGGCCCATTATTCTAGTCCCCCTTTACTTCCACTATTGAAACCACTTCAGTCGGGAATACCATTTCTGATTCTACCATCTCCACCATTGTCATTATTTCCACTATTACCACCTCAACCCCACTAGTCCACATCACATAGGCATTGAATTCACCCATTCCTAGTAGTAGTGCCACCAACCCATCAATAATTTTCACTCTAAGATCCCTTGAAGAACAAGCGCTAATGTTAATAGTAGACTTGGTCCCAATATTCATATTTTCTATGTTTTTTATCATGTATGGAGCCCCACTTATTGCATTACATACTACTTATATAACAAAGGAGGATAAAGGCAAAGAGGGACTAACTGATCCTCCTACCTTGACTACCCTTTTTTCTATTCCCACCACCCTTTCCCCATCACTTTTCTCTCCCCCTTCATCCACATTCACTCCCACAGTGTCACACATAACCTCTATGCTAGTTGACCATACTACACCTATTCTAAGGCCTTTATCTCATGAAACACCTTATTCATCCACTCCATCCTCTACCACTACCATGTCACAAGTAGGGTGAAATTGAATGAATGTCATTTAGTTGGATCGATCTCATAGAACATAAATGGTAATCAAAGAGGAAATCAAAGTCAAAATATAGCTTAAGAAAGCCATTATCAAGCTAAAGAGACTCACCAGGGAAGGGCCACACACCTATCACATAACATAAAATGATATTTTTAGTTTAACTAGAAAAATAAGGGGAGGATCATGATAACATGATGAATGGGTAGAGGATCCTGAATCAGCCATCACTACCATGGGGATTTAGCCAAAAGATATTCTAAGACATGAAATACAAAAAATTAAAGATTTGAGGCATAAATGAAGGCTATAGTCTTATAAAACATCACTATAGAGGTTAAAAGGGCATTAGAATCCCTATATGACCTATTGGAATAATGTTACCAGACCAAGCCAAAAGGCTCTCCATTGAAAAATAATGTGAAGCATTTTGTTGATCACATTGCCAATTCTAAAATTAAAGTATCACATCTTGTTAGGTATGTTAATAAGGGCATGTTTCCACAATAAAATATAATGACCCATTATGACATTGGAATAATACAAAATTGGATGATTTACATGAAGACTTTTGCTACAACAATGGGCTAGATAAATGGATACCATAGTTAGTTACATTGAAAATTCCATCCACTCTATTATGAAGCTATTTTAGGAGGTAGGGATCATGTCATTGATAAAAAAAAATGACTAACTCAAATATTTCATGGATTTTTACATTATGTTATCCAATTTCATGACAATATTTGTCATATATCTTGAGATGCTAATGAGACCAATAATAAACAAGTTATTGAACTAGTAGGCTATGCGAAGGATAAACTGGAATGAGCTACTACTATGAAAGGGACTCTCCAAGTTCCCTTGCCAACCATGTTACCCAGTTAGATAAAACCAATGTCCTATTTAAAACTACCATTATCAACTTGAATAGGATTTAATGAGATTATTAGGTATGCACCAAATAAATTTACACTTAGTCAATTAGTTCTATACCATCTGAAAACCCTTAGGCCAATACTTCTATATCTCCAACTCTTCCAAGTCAAAATCCTTAGACTGACACCTATACAACTACCACTCCTCCATGTGGCTTCCCTTAGGCTAGTTAGTAGAAAATGCCACCAAAGACATGGTGACCACATAATAAAATATTCCATTGAAGTTTTTTGGAATAAAATAACTTTCCCATCATGAGGTAGTTTAATATATTCCCTAATAAATAAGAAGCTATAAAAAAAGAGATGAAAATAATGTGCATAGTGTGCACTAGATGTGATAACCTAGAATTTTGGAGAAATTAAAAGCAATAATAAGGAACCAAATGTATATGTGCATCGCATTAATATAAATCAATAACGTATGTGGATATAAATATCTACATGCCCTGAATAAGACATAATCTATGTGCACTTTGATAAATTTCATGTAGATTATATGTAATATACATAGTTAGAATATATAATATAAATGAAATAGCAAAGCATACATAACCAGATTAAATTGTAAACATGACACAAAGATTAATGTGGGAAAACCTTGGAATTAAAAAATCCACAAAGATGACATTAATTTATATGAGAAACCATTGAACACAATACACAACCTCCATCCTTCTCACTTGTTCTCTAATAAACCTTCTTCACAAAGCCTTTACAAGATATTTTCCAAATGCAAATATCAAACACATCAAGTTTCTCAATTGTATTGAGATTATATTGTAACATAGGGGTAAAACCCTATTTATAACAATGATGAGGGGCAGTGACTATTGTAACCAACAGTTCTAACCTTTCCTTGAGGAACTAAGTCAGTAATTAATAATATGTTTTATTATTGAATTTACATGAGGTTTTAACCCATGTTAAATATAATAATAAAATATTTATTATTTTACTAAGTGTTAAGGGCACAATAATGGTACCCACATAAAATTAAATATTCTAACATTTCCCCTTCATGTTAAATGGGGATACATGCCATAATCACCTTAATAAAAGAATTATACTATGTATAAAATTGAACTATTTAGAAACCTTCATCATGATAAACATCACCTTTTGAAACAAAAGGAATTATAATCCATAAACTACTTAAGTAAGTTTAGTATAGTATGATCATAAGACTACATCTCACACTTTCTCATGAATAATCATATAAGAATTATTGGATCATTTTATAACATAAGAACCTCAATTAAAAAGTATGTTATTATTTTTTAGGGTAAAAAATTGAAATTTCCACATGAAGTTTACAACAATCACTTAACGTTAGATATTACAATTCTTTACAATGAGAAGAAGTATAGAGAAGAAGAAGGAACACATGACCATCAAGAAGTGGCATTATTATGCACACTCCCCCTCAATGGAAACTCAAAGAGGCCAAACATATTAAACTTAACAAGAAGATTATATGCATACTAAGATTCACTTATATGAGAAACTATTGACCCTAATACACAACCTTCATCCTTCTCATTTTTTATCTGATAAACTTACTTCACAAAGCCTTTACAATATATTTACCACATGCAAATATAAAACACATCAATTTTCTCAAGTGTATCAATAATTTATTTTACCATAGGGGTAAAACCTTATTTATAAAAAGAATGAGGGGAGGTGACCGTTTTAACCAATGGTTCAAATCTTTCCTCAAGGAACTAAGTTGGTAATTAGTAATATGTTTTATTAATGCATTTACATAGGGTTTTGACCCATATTAAATATAATAATAAAAAATTTATTATATTTACCAATTAAAGTGTTAAGGGCCCAATAATGTTACCCACATAATGTTAAATGTTTTAACATGCTCATGTGATATGTAGATATAAATGTATACGATTATGTAATCTCAATGGAAGCCATTAAGGATGTATACATAGTTAATATTGAAGAGTTATAAATTATAATGACATAAAGTATGTGCACTAGAATAATTTTAAGATAAGTTTCATGGATGTCTGGATCAAATTTATAATCAAGAGGCAAGGACCATGTGAAAATAAATATAAGGGATATAAGAATGATTAATGAAAATGCATATGAGTGCATGTATGTCAAAATAAAAGAATATAATGGATGGGAAATCCTAGAGGTCATGTAGTATAGATACGATTATAGATTAACCGATGATTCTATCAAAAAAATGATCCCATAGATTTATTACATATAATATATGATCTCCTATTAAGTTTTGTGTTAAATCTTCAATTGGAATGTGGTGTTGATTTATAGATCTTGTATCATCTTTTGGGAAAATAGTTTATGCTATATCCACTTTTTATAAATAATTTTTATCTCATGAAATGGTAATAGTTACATCATTGAATCCAAATGTAACATAGTTATGATATTTACCCAATGTTTCCATATTGATCTTAACCATGATATTTATAATTTACATTATATTGGTCCAAATTAGGGTAATGTTAAACATAACTAAACATGTTTTTAGACCAAGTGTGATAGGCATCTCAATGGATCCAATGAATGAACTAGATGAAGTAGTATTATATGCAAGTTTTCATTATCATATCCAATATATTTTATGAGTTCATGCTACAAATATTCATTTTGATAGTTTCATTGATCACAACATTGGTGCATTTCATGCCATTTATGTACAAACTAATAATCAAAGGATTTAAACAAGAGGAATGTTTTTTATTTTTTTCTTTTTAAACCATGCCTGTGACATTAGAATTTTTAAGAGTATATTACTTTTGAACTTCCTTATTGATAAACCCCTTATTAAGGATGATTTTTTTCTTAGCATGTACTTATTTTTGCCATTTTTATTTTTTTAACTTCTTTGTGTAAATTTTCTTGTTTTAATTTTTTATTTTATAACCTTTCCTTTTAAACTTGTTCCCTTTGTAACCTTTCCTTTTCAAAAATTTCACTTTGTAACCTTTATTTTTCAAAAATTTCCTTTTTTAATGTTTACTTTTCTTACAATTCCTTTTTTAATCTTTGGTTGCTAATTGTTCCCCTATTATTATTATTATTATTATTATTATTATTATTATTATGATGTATGCAATCTTTCTTGTTTTGTTTGTTCTTTGTGTAATATTTCCTTTTATAATTGCACCATTTTTATTTTTTATTTTTCAATTTTTACTTAGACTATTAAATCATATTGTGAGTAGGTTTCTTAATTGTAGATGGTGATCTTGAATCATGCGGTGTTTTGATAGACACATCTAACATAGGATCATCACTATTGATAATACCTTATATTTTTCTCTTCAATGCCCAGAGTAATATCTACATGACGTCCATGTATTCTATGATAGGTAAAATATTATTTTTATTTCCTTAAATGATGCATAGGATGTAATGAGATAAACTTGTTTTGAAGCATTTCCCTTAGAGTCTCACTTGAACTCTTATTAGCTTTATGTAAACTTTTTGAACCACTAGTTGTATATGTATTCTTTTGTTGAATATATTCTTGAAATATATGATGCAGGAGCATCTACAGACATCCTGGCAAGACATGGTCATGATTAAATTCAAATTTCAATTATTATATTTTCCCTCCAAAATGTTGTTAAGGAGGAATAAATGTAAATATTAAAAAAATAAAAGGGGTGAAAGTGGGAATCTCCACGTTGGGAGTTTGTTGAGTAGAAGTAGAGGAGATGGTTGAACGATTTCAACCATAAGATATTAGTTGAGATTATCTCTCAACTTAGATATTAGTTTAGAAAAATTCTCCTTTTTGTTTCAAAGCCCAAGTTGCGCGTAGGAGAGAAGAGACTCCAAAAAGGAAGAGTAATATATGTATTATGTTGGATTTCATAAAAGATAGGAGTCAAAGAGGAAAAACAAGGAGGATCTCCTTGGGAAAAGGAAGCCGATTTAGAGAGGAGGATCTCTAGGAGAGAAAAGGAGAAAAGAAAAATTCAGTCAAGAGGATGAGAGGGATGTGAAGAGGAGTGAAAGGCACCCAAACAGATTATTGCAATAATGTACAAGAGTCAGATCCCCAAAAAGTGAGTTAGAGAAGCAGGATTTGCCTGCCAGGTCTACATGCCATTAAAAAAAAAACATAAGCCTATATTACCAGAAAGAACTCCTGTCAAAACTACAAATCCAAATGCCTCTGCAAAAGCCTAGAAATTTGGATATGAAGGAAATCATAAAGAAAGGGTGGAGCCTACAGAAAATGGTATTTTGAGATGTGTTAGTAGATGCAAATAGATTTTTGGAAATAAAGCTGCAGTGGCGATTGTAGATTCCAAGGCTTCAACCCTGACACTTGTTAAAAGGCAAAGTCCGAAGGCACAAGACTTGAACCCAGCCTCTTTGAAGGCATTGGTGGCATTTGTTATTTGAAAATAAGATTAGAGAAACTAAAAGATATTTTGGCCGTATGCATCCCAAGTCAGAGTCATATCATGTATGCGTTGATTTGAGCTGAGCCTGTGGAAAGGCCGAAGCTGACTTGGAGGAGGATTGACCATCGGCTGTATGAAGAAAATACTTGCCACGAATTGGGGATGTGGTAAATAAAGTAGGGGTTTTAAAAGAGATGGAGTCGAGATGTGGAATGAAGAGGAAAGTTGTTTTGACCATGGCAAATGAAGTGACTTTTTGCAACACAGTCTGAGTATGCAGATCGTCTTGCAGCTGCGATATTGTGGAAAGATTGATCAGTCATGGAAAGCAAATTGAGGCTGTCAATGAAAATGTCTTAGGATAGAGCTAAAAGTGGAAAGAATGCTATTAATGCACAGAATGAAGGAGTGTCAAAATAAATTACAGCTGTCAAAACTATAAGTAAGTGTATTTAAGAGCACAAACTTGAGTCATAGATGTCTACAGAAAATCTTGAAAAGCATTTTGCTCAGTTAGAGAAAGCTAAGGCTGATAGGAAAAGATTCTTAGATGTCTTGTATTTGTCTATTATTTTTGTTTGCCATTTTCTTCAGAGGCATGAATGTCTGGCAGTCTTTCACATCTTTCTGTTATTGGAAAATTAGATTTTAGAGTTATTTTGCTAGTACTGCTGTTAATGGAAATGGAGGTTGGCCATTGGACATTTTATTCTCATTTGTGATGTAGTTGCTACCAATCAAGACACTTTATACACTTGGCTACCGATTGCAAATTCAAATTTGACAGGAGAATTTTGTATTAGCTGAACCAAGTCTATTTGAGTAGAAACCTAAGGTAAACTCCCCATATTGCCCATTTATCATAGGGAAATGGAATAGTGTAAACAAGGTGAGGATAGCGCATCATTTGGTATCAAAGTCAGTCCAAGAAGGTGCATCAATTTTGGTATCAGAGCTGGAAGCTCTTGGGAATTGGTAATTTGTTGATGGTTATGATTTCTAATGAGTTACAAGATTTGGCAAGAGGATCAGCAGGACAAAGCACTAGAAGACCCTCGGGAGAAAAGGTATGAGTAATCTTTGCTATTTGAGTTAAGTTTATTGTGTTAAGAAGTAAACAGGTGAAGAGGAAGGTAGTCAAGCCATTGAGGCTTAAGAGGAGAAGAAGCCAAGGAAGGCTTAGTGAAGAGCTAAGAGAAGCTCTAGAAGAAGAGCAAGTGAATGCTCAAGAAGAAGATCCAAAGCAAGGTAAGCTTGGATTTGTGATTTGTGTGTTGTATAAAGAATTGCTGTAGGATTGAGAAAGGGGATCAAAAGACTAGGATGCAAAAGGCCTAGGTGAAATCAAGGAGATTGTCAAAAGACCAGTCAAGGAGGAAAGGCTTGGGTGAGACAAGGGATCAAGAGACCAAGGTGGAAAAGACTTGGGTGAAGATCTCAGAAATGGAAGTATTGTTGAAGGCATTACAGAGCAGCAAGGTACATGAGAATACCAAGAAGAAAGCAAGCATCAAAGGTATGACCAGCATTAAAATTAATAAAGAGATTGCTAGTTTGTGGAAATATTTAGCTAAGGTTAAAAGCATGTTTGAATATGGGATGCAATCAAATGAGAAAGTGTGGGTATGGCCAATGAGGAAGAGGATGAAGTGGCCAATAGATCTCCTAATGAAGAGGAGAAGAAGGCAAAATAAGATTACCAAGAAGTGAGAAGTCCATAGAGGCTTGAAGAAGATAAGAAGGTTGCCAAGTGAGCAACAAGAGGAAGAGATTGTGAAGAAGGTTCTCATTGAGGAGAACAAGAGAAGAGAAGAAAGAAATGATGAAGTGCCAGGAAGAGCACTTGAGAAGATGAGAGTGTTGGTGAAGAGAGCACTCATGGATATTATGGTCTCTTTTTTTTATATCTAATATTGTCTTTGAGTGGGTAAATGCAGGTATGAGCAGCCTTGTGAAGGTCAAGAGAAGGGCCTTGAAGAATGAAGAGATTGGTGCAAGAGAAGACACCAAGTGCACAAGTGAATGTGCAAGAAAGAGAAGTAAGTTTGCTATTGTTGATAAGGAAGAATAAGAGATGCATTGGTTAATGCATAAAGGAGGTGTTGAAGAACCCATACAAGTAAGAGAAGTGGTAGAAGATGAAGCTGAATTTCATGATGCCATTGAATGCCAAGAAGAGGAAAGAGAATAGCCAAGCATAAAGGAAGAAGAAAGGATAGATAATCAAGAAGCTATCCAAGTCAAAGAACTAATGGAACAACCCATTAAGGAGGTAAAGGTGAATCCAAAAATTGATTTTTCTTATAAGCATGGAACTGTTGATATGCATGATAGAGAAGCAAAAGGAAAGGTGAAGTTTCCAATTAACCATGGATATGTGATGCCCAAATGGTGGAAGAAGCAAATACAAAGCACAAAGAGAGAGAAAGATTGCTCCATGGAACAAGCTATCAAAGAGGTAAATGAAGTGTTAAGATCTGATTTTGATTGTTATTGTGAGCATGAAGATGTTAATACACAGGTTAGAAGAGGCAAGAGGAAGATGAAGTCCTCACACAAAGAAGTCAATCATGGACATATAATGCCTAAGTGGATGGTGAAGCACACAAGCAAGCAACAAGTAAGCAACCAGGCAAGTTTACCTTATAAGATTGATTTTTCTCATATTCCTAATATGAATGTAGATGTGCATGAAAATAAACAGACAAACAAAGTTGGTTTTTCCATATTGTCAAAAGAACATGGTTACAGGATGCCTAAATGGCTTGTGAAGTCAATTGATAAGAGAAAGAATCAAATGTGGGTGCCTAAGAAGGCTAAGAGTGAAGATGTGAGTGTTGAGGTAACAACACCAAGAACTCAATGGAGGAAGGTGAAGGTTGACACAAGCAATCAAAGGCGTGAGGATGACACAAGTACATGGAAAGGTAAACCAATTGTTTCTGATGATGGTTTTGAATCATTTAATGATGTTTTTATGGAAAATGAAGAATGGAAACTGTCTATGAGAACTAATATGCAGCAAGGAGAGAGTTCCAAATGGATAGATGATGAAAGTAGAGATGTGAAATCAGTTCACATGTTTGAAATGAACAAGGAGACACAAGGTAGTAGTGTTTCTATTGTATTTGATAAGTATATTGATGTTGATGAAGAAGCTGATTTGTATGAAGAAACCTTAAAGTGGATGAATGTATTTATAGAGGATGAAAGACAATTTGGTCCTAAGTTTGATATAGGACATGAAGATTTGGATGAGCTTGTGTTGAGTGAAGAGATGAAGAGGATAGAAGAATTGTTGAATCCTCCAAGAGAGTTGTGTAAAGATACAAACCATGATGATAATACCATTGGGAAGAGTGAAACAAGAAAAGAGCAAACCCAAGAGACAAAAATAGTTTTGATCAAGGAACAAGAATGTGAAGGTAGCCAAGAGGCTTCATGGCCTAAAGATTTTGATTATAAGGTGGCTTTGAATGTTTTGTATGCAGGTATGAAGGTTGCTAAAGTGAATGGCATACATGAGTCATTGGAGAAGCTCATGAAACAAGAAAAACAAGAAGATCTAGAAGACATGTATGAAGATGAAGAAGCATGGAAGTGGGAGATGGCAGCTGAGAAGGAGATGAGGAGAAGAACATACCAAAAGAGGAAGAAAAGCAAGAAGATGAAGGACAAAGACTATTCCAAACAAACACAATCATTGGCATTGATAATAAGACCTTGGGATCTAGGTATACAAGTGGAGACTAATGCATGGAGGCAGCAGTTCATTTGAACTAAGGTTCAAATTGTTTCTAGAGGGAGAGTATGATGCAGGAGCATCTATAGACATCCTGGCAAGACATGGTCATGATTAAATTCAAATTTCAATTATTATATTTTCCCTCCAAAATGTTGTTAAAGAGGAATAAATGTAAATATTAAAAAAATAAAAGGGGTGAAAATGGGAATCTCCACGTTGGGAGTTTGTTGAGTAGAAGTAGAGGAGATGGTTGAATGATTTCAACCATAAGATATTAGTTGAGATTATCTCTCAACTTAGATATTAGTTTAGAAAAATTCTCCTTTTTGTTTCAAAGCCCAAGTTGGGCATAGGAGAGAAGAGACTCCAAAAAGGAAGAGTAATATATGTATTACATTGGATTTCATAAAAGATAGGAGTCAAAGAGGAAAAACAGGGAGGATCTCCTTGGGAAAAGGAAGCTGATTCAGAGAGGAGGATCTCCAGGAGAGAAAAAGGAGAAAAGAAAAATTCAGTCAAGAGGATGAGAGGGACATGAAGAGGAGTGAAAGGCACCCAAATAGATTACTGCAATAATGTATAAGAGTCAGATCCCTAAAAAGTGAGTTAGAGAAGCAAGATTTGCCTGCCAGGCCTACATGCCATTAAAAAAAAAACATAAGCCTATATTACCAGAAAGAACTCCTGTCGAAACTACAAATCCAAATGCCTCTGCAAAAGCCTAGAAATTTGGATATGAAGGAAATCATAAAGAAAGGGTGGAGCCTACAGAAAATGGTATTTTGAGATGTGTTAGTAGATGCAAAGAGATTTTTGGAAATAAAGCTGCAGTTGCGATTGTAGATTCCAAGGCTTCAACCCCACCACTTGTTAAAAGGCAAAGTCCGAAGGCGCAAGACTTGAACCCAACCTCTTTGAAGGCATTGGTGGCATTTTTTATTTGAAAATAAGATTAGAGCAACTGAAAGATATTGCAGCCGTATGCATCCCAAGGTAGAGTCATATCATGTATGCGTTGATTTGATCCAAGCCTGTGGAAAGGCCGAAGCCGACTTGGAGGAGGATTGACCATCGACTGTATGAAGAAAATACTTGCCATGAATTGGGGATGTGGTAAATAGAGTAGGGGTTTTAAAAGAGATGGAGTCGAGATGTGGAATGAAGAGGAAAGTTGTTTTGACCATGGCAAATGAAGTGAATTTTTACAACAGAGTTTGAGTATGCAGATCGTCTTGCCGCTGCGATATTGTGGAAAGATTGATCAGTCATGGAAAGCAAATTGAGGCTGTCAATGAAAATGTCTTAGGATACAGCTAAAAGTGGAAAGAATGCTATTAATGCATAGAATGTAGGAGCATCAAAAGAAATTGTAGCTGTCAAAACTGTAAGTGTATTCAAGAGCACAAACTTGAGTCATAGATGTCTATGAAAAATCTTGAAAAGAGTGTTGCTCAGTTAGAGAAAGCTAAGGCTGACAGGAAAAGATTCTCAGATGTCTTGTATTTGTTTGTTATTGTTGTTTGCCATTTTCTTTAGAGGCGTGAATGTCTGGCAGTCTTTCACCTCTTTCTGTTACTGGAAAATTAGATTTTAGAGTTATTTTGCCAGTACTGCTGTTAATGGAAATGGAGGTTGGCCATTGAACGTTTTATTCTCATTTGTGATGTAGTTTCTACCAACCAAGACACTTTCTACACTTGGCTACCGATTTCAAATTCAAATTTGATAGGAGAATTTTGTATTAGCTGAACCGAGTCTATTTGAGTATAAACCTGAGGTAAACTCCCCATACTGCCCATTTATCATAGGGAAATGGAATAGTGTAAACAAGGTGAGGACAACGCATCATTTGGTATCAAAGTTAGTCCAAGAAGGTGCATCAATATAACATTTTGATGTCAAAATTTATTTAATGAAGATGTAGCTATGTGATTGACACTAACATGCTCAATATTTACTCTATGTGTAATCTTGCCTTCAAGTAATGTAATTTCTAGACTTAGATCTTAATTTTAGTTTTATAATACCTCTATGCATTTATCATAGTAACCATATAATATAGAAGGGATTCCCAATAAGAAACCCTAGGGAATTATAATTGAATATGTATTAAATAAAACTCACTAGGATGTGTGGGAGGTGGATGAGGTTGAGGAGGAACCTGTCGACTACCTTTATTCTACCCTACATGATGGGGCACCCTACCTTGTATAATGTTGACACCATGGACTATAGAATCCAATGTAAGGCATGAACGAATAATGGGAGTAAAATGGTATTTGATACAACCTCAAGGTATATGGGGTGGGAAGGAGTCATGCATTCCATTTAGAATCTATTGGTATAAAAAGGCAACTTGAATAGAATGTTTCAACAATATGATTTGAGGAAGGCTTGGGATTGTTCATTGTTAGTTTTAGCTTTATTAGTGTTATATTTAATTTTTATCATTACATGCTTATGATTTTTTTTAAAAATTAAAATGGAAAAAAATGTAGTTGTGACTATCATGGATTGAATTAGAAAGTAAATACTATGCACATCCATTATATCTGTGTGTATTAAAAGTAAATAAAAAATCAATCCTAAAAAACATGGAATGCTGAAATTTGAAACCCTAGGAAAATTTGAAGGAAACCGTAAGGAAACTAGGGGTTAGTATGCTCATTACAAAGAACTAGTTCACACTATGTTTTAGTAATTTTTGGATAATGTGACCCTAATAGGATAAAAATGTTGAATAAATCATATTTCTATATATATAGTAATTACACAAATCTGATTGCAATGTTATAAATTTAGTAACTTAATATTTATGGAAATCACTAAAGATGAATGTAATTAGATTTTTTTGAATGAATAAATGTCTATAATAAAGGTATAATCATCTAAAAATCATTAGAATAATCTTGCAATTTATTGGGTTTAATAACAAATAATATGCATTTAATTGGACAAGTCCATGTTAGATGGGTAGGTCTATGGTTGTGATACTATGTTATGAGTGTGGATATGTACTCCATAATTTATTTATTTTTTGAGAGTACCACACACTATGATTACATATGATATGTATTCTTATATGTTTGGATGCTCACAAATCTATGCAAATGTCTATGTTTTCCTTCTCCTTTATTCAAACTGTAGTTGTGCAATGTAAGACAACTATGAATCAAGATGATGGGGAAAAAGAATGGGTTGAGCTAATCTTAGCCACTTCATTATGACTAAGTTCTGCCTACATATTCAATAGTCCAAGGAGGGAATAAAATCACATGTATTTATCCCACCTAGCTGAGTGTGTAGAATCTTGTGTAATACTAATATGTTGTGCAATTTTGAATATAGATTTTAATGCTTAACAACATGTGACTTGACCTTTCAAATAGTGATTTAAACTTATGTCAAGGATTTTTTTACTTTGAGGGATTTTAGATTTGGAAGCCTTTGGATTATTTCTCTCAATGTTTAGCCATGAGAAGAGATCTAGGTAAGTTCTTAAACTTGTTATATTTATATAAAGAAATATTTTGGGTAATTTCCTATAACCAAATTAAAAAATGTGTAGGTTGACCCTTATGGAAATTATAAAATTTTGAAAATTAGTTGTTAAATGTCACAAGGAAAACCCCCCTTTGAGTAGAGAAGTCCATAATAGTAGACCTCTATATAGAGCATAAACCTATTATATAATAACATGAACAATTTGCATGAAGCTCAGAGATGGACTAAGAGTGATATAAAGTAGTTTGAGCAAAATACTTAGAAATTCCTATGAAGCAGTAATGAAATTTTAAAGGGTCAAGCTAATATATAGTTAAATAGATAAAATAATAGTGAATGACTCTCATGAGCATAAGTTAATTAGGCTAAGGTTTAGTAAAATTACATAGTTTAAAGTGTCTAATACCAAAGATGAGTGTTTACATTTATAGTTTCCCCTTAAGGATGTTAGATTTTTCCAAGATCTCTAAATAGAAGTCATGCGATGAATGTCAAATTCTTGTAGAGGCAGAATGAGAGCTCCAAAACCAAGAAAATTCCATAAAAGGAAATGTTTTCCTTAACCAACTTAGAAGAAGAAGAAGAAAGTACATATAAGGTGAAATTTGGTCAACAAAAAGGTAAAACCCTAATTCATAATGAGAACCCACTTAAAGGTAAATGACCCCTAATGAATTAATTAACTAACCTAAGTAAGTTAAAAAGATGTGTAAGTAAAACCACTAGGTGGGAAAATGCCTACACTAATACCCCCCTAAAGCATAACTTAGGTGGGTAGAAGAATTAGGTCCTGACAACAAGTCCTAATGAGGTACCCAAGCACAATATAACTCCTATAAACCAGGGTAAAGGAGAAAACTTTTAGGAACAAAAATCATCTCCAAAAAAGAGAAAATAAGAGAAGAGAGATAAAAATACCAACTAAGATCTACAATTGATTGTAGCTACTTGATGTCCCCTAGAGGAATGCTTGGAAGTGATTATGAATCAGAAGTAGATGTAGTGAAGAGTGGTTCACCCTAAAATATTGAGTTTTTCTACCAAGTGCCTGATGGATGTTCAATTGAGGTGTAATTCCTATTAATGATGATTTTCATACTACAAGGTAGATGGGCCAACTTCTCTATGCAAAGATGGTGCACTAGAAACAAAGGTGAAGGTCTGTAAAATCTTCTATAACTGTGGAATAGATTACTTGATGTCTGATGTATCCTAGATTAGTAGACCATTTACCTATAATTTTAGAAGTAGACTAGAGGTAGGTGGATCAAGAAAAAACTCTTAAATATCTAGAAGGTGACAAGGAGATGGTGGAGGTGTGTCCACTTCATTGTTTTAGTCATCTATAGAAGAAGAGTTATTAATATCAGAAAAATGCTTAGGCTTAGAAGTGTCAATAGGTATAAGTGAGTTTGAAGAAGAATTTAAAGAATATAAAGGAGATTTAGAAAAAAAGTGTGAGAATTTATATAGTCGAGTCTAATGATCGACCATTCACACTACCAAAATAGTATCACTGTGCAACTCCCTGATGTACACTAAATCTAGAGTGAATTCAAATCACATGCCCAGACCAAGGTGAATGATCTGGTAGACTAATAGGATATTAGTTGAGAGTGAGGGCACACTTAGAACATTATTGAGTGTTCCACCACTCACTTTAATAGACCCCCTCTCAAGAAACTTTTTAGAAGTATTGTCACCCAATTGTATAGAGGACATGTCACATGGTTTCAAAGAATTAAACTCAATCTGTGAAGAGGCCATGTGATGTGAAGCACCAAAGTTAATGACCCATGTAGGAGGAGTTCAAGGCATAATTGAAACTAAATATTTGCCTTTTTGTTTCCCCTTATTATTCTCTTTTTACTTTTCTTTATCAGAGCCATTTGCCTTAGTAGATTCATAGGTTTATGAAGGTTTGATGGAATCTGGAACACCTATGTTGTTTTGAATAAGAAGGATAATAAGATGGTTAATTTGTTTCTTCAAACATTTAATCTCATCATGCTTACTTGAATAATGCCCACTTTTGATCCAATATTTCTTAGGCTTATGACTGGAAAAAGAGGTCTCATTATTTGATTTGGAGGTGGAATAATTTGTATCCTTCTCATCCTTTTTCTTACTCTGCTTTCTCTCTCTATTGTTAGAATCCTTATCTTTCTCAACAAGTAGTACATGAGATTTTAATGACTTCATTGTGCCCATTTGTAGCAACTTATCTTTCTCCTAAATCAAGGTAGCAAAAAAGGTATCTAAAGAAGGCATCTTCTATTCGGGGTTAAGAACACTCTTAGTGGAATGGAAAGTAGACATAAATATAGAATATTTAGGACCTAGTTTAGATATTATTGATAGAATAAGTTGTTTGTGTTTCTTATCAATTCCACATGCTTTCAATTACATTCTCAAAACTCTAAACTTAGTGAACAAGTCCTGAAGAGTGTCAAAGTCATTTGGGCTCAGTCTAATGCGATCATTTTCTACCTCATGTCCTCTCATCACATCTTGTACCATAAAGAGCTTGGTGAGTTGGGCTCACACTTCAATAGGTGTTTTGGTAGATTTGATATGAAAAAGTAGATGTAGGGAGATGGAAAGACATAATAGTCCATGGACTTTGTCATAATGGTTAAACCATTTGATTTTTACTCTAGCATCAATTGTTTTAGTCTTAATGCCCATTATAATTTGATGGTAACACTTGGATTGTAAGATGATTTCCATTCTAGGTTTCCATTCATGATAATTAAATGGTGTAAGAGGAATAATAGAGAGTGAATCCATAGTGAAATAGTAAATATTGTTGTAGTAAGTAAAAAAGAATGTATAAAAAGAAAGAATGCATATCACAACATAGTACCTCCTTATAAATATCAGTAGTGACCCCCCTAAATGTTTTAAATACAAGCACACTCATATAGATGTTAGATTCAATTGAAAATACGTCTTGAGTAGTAGGTGTGTAATTACAAATAACTAAAGGAATGATAGATTCAACTAATAATGTATCTAAGAGAGAGTACAATTATGTGAAAAACCTTTGTAGCTATGGATGGCCTAATGGAAGGTCCAATGCATAGATCATGAAAAAATGACACTTTTGAATAAAATAGCACCAAAAAAGGAGTTATCGATCAAAATTTATAGCACTTACAAGTTTTTACTTTGACATATTCCTGGACCCTTTCCAAAAATAGATTTTTTTTTCTAGCCTTGTGTTTTGAGGTAAAGAAGAATCATGCCTCTAGGGTCAAAAACATGGCTGTATAGAAGAAAAACCAACAATGGTGAATATAGGAGGATTGTGCCAAAGGAGACAAATGCATGAGGCTATCAGGAAAGCTCTGGTACCATGTTATATTTCACCAAGATCTCTGAATAGTGGTCATGTGATGAATGTCAAAGTCTTGTAGAGGAAAAATCAGAGCTCGAAAAACAAGAAAATTCCACAAAAGAAAATGTTTTCATTAACGAACTTAGAAGAAGAAGAAAATACATATAGGGTGAAATTAGGTCACCAAAAAGGTAAAACCCTAATTCACAATTAGAACCCATTTAAAGGTAAATGACACATAATGACTTGATTAATTAACCTAAGTAAGCTAAAAAGACATGTAGGTAAAACCATAAGGTGGTAAAATACCTACACTAACAAAGGAAATGCTGATAAATAATAATTTTGGCTGGCACATTGTGTGAAGGGAAAACATTAACTTAAAAGGGATACTATAGATGTACAAAAATTTACATAAATAATATGTTTTATATTTTTAAGTATAACTTC
Organism: Torreya grandis; assembly: GCA_037957365.1. Lineage (NCBI taxonomy): Eukaryota > Viridiplantae > Streptophyta > Pinopsida > Cupressales > Taxaceae > Torreya > Torreya grandis. The sequence goes on from JARHVA010002249.1 coordinate 2,123,659, forward strand.
ATTAGGACCTACACAATTTAATATTTTCACACATACAAACTTGGTTATTTCCATGAATGTTTAGTTATGCTAAAATGATGAAGATGAAAGAGTTTTGGACATTTTTGAAAAATAGTCATGAATAAATATTGGATACTCTCAAGGTTAGGTATGTTTGGAAAGTGAAATTGACCGTTAACATGGGTTCATACATTATTAAGATTTTAAATTCATTTGGTTATAAATTTTAGTTCTCTATTTATATTTTAAGATTGGATACTAATGTTTGCCTTAAAAATGTTAGTGGGACCAAGGAAACTTCCACCTTGACAAGGTTTTTCATGTGGGTAGAGAATGTTACCTTTTAAAAACCAAGAGAATCCAACTTTTATTCTTTATAATGGAAAATAAATTATGCAAACACTGACAACAAATATTTTAAGGTTTCGATAAATAATTAGATATTGCTACCTTTGGTTCATCGTGGCTGAAAATTGGTAGTTACACATTATTGGGGATGTTGAATATACAACCATATTATTAGCCTTCAAATATTTATAGTTTGGAGATGAATTACCCATTTCTAGTTCAATAACATCCTTCTGTACACTAAAAGCTATAATTTTTAGGTAAACTTAAGAAACTTGTAAAATAAAAACCATAAGCAATTGAGTCAAACTAAAAGAAACATGAGACGTGTGTTAAATTTATTAAAATTATAATTATGATCCTTTCAATAGAGAATAAAATATTAATCTATGGAAAAGGATTTAGTAATCAGTCCTAAAATGTGTTTTAAAGCACTTAAGTGATAAATTTGTTGCCTCTAAGAGACATTTCTAATTCCAAGACCTCCACTTTTAAATTAATTTACTCTAAAACATCAACATATAGAAAATATGTCTTTTCCTAGAACCAATATTTTTTAATCCACTTGGAAATAATTTTTTCCCTAATGGTTTGAAACGTAGAAACATTAACAACAAATGTCAAGTTTTGATGTGTAGTTAGATATCTTTATCATTGAGTATTCGTGACTAAATACTAGTAGCACCAATATGATAGGGATCTAAAATAATGTCTAGGATGATAGTTTAGGCCTTTGAATATGATCGATTTAGAGACAAGATGCTTGTTTTGGATTTAAGAATACCCTTCTCTATACCAAAAATACACTTTTAAGGTGAACTTCAGAGACTTGTAAAATAGAAATCATAATTCATCTAGTTAAATTCAAGAAATTTTAGATGCATGTGGAAGTCCTCTAATTACTCATTTAATAAAATTTTATCAAGAAAATGATATGGATTTTTAGAAAAGGATTTGGTAATTTGTTTAACCCTAATTTTTAGAATATTTTGGATATAGGGTTAAGAATATAGAAATATTTCAAGCATAAAGGTGACAAGATAATCTATAGAATGAAAATTAATTGTAAACCTAGATAAATGAATATTCTAATTTATAATATTGAGATATTTTAAATATAACAAGTATGAAATTTGAAAGATGTTAAATTTATTACAATACCAAAGAGAAATAATACTTAGTTGGGTTTACTATGCACACACATATCTGGACTAGAAATAGGTGAAAAGTATGTAGGATCAATATTCTGGATCAATCATCAGATTATGAAAATTATACTTTTATGTTCATGGACACTAACGTCAAATCTAATATTACCATCAACACTAGTGTCTAGTTGTGATATCGATGTCTAATACAAAATAATGACTAGATATAAATGTGACCAACTTTGTTGTTCTAGGTTTTATATCACTTTTATTTTGATATATTCATATATTGGATACATGTTATCACTCTTTACCAATTAATCAATCTCTAACTCTTCATGCTTAGAATGAATTTCCTAGAAATGGGTTAGTGGGCTCATGGTGTCATTCTAACCCAAAAGAACCCATTTTAAATGGATGTTACCTACATATCTAATACTCTAAGGAGGGCCTCATATTTATGTAGTTCTCCCGGATGTATGAGAATGCATGTGAAAAAGGGTGTAGTATACTATATGAAGATGTATGTAGTGATCTAGCTTATAATTTGACAAATATCACCCATGGGTTACTCTTTGAATGCTTCAATCCCATTAAATGACTAACCTTATGCTTGATATGAAAATAGAGATGAATAGGGCATAATTACTTGGTTATTCAGTTGATTGATAAAAATCTAGTAGGTGTTTGCTTGGTATTTTATAGATGATCAATGAGAAGGATTAGAATTGTATTTATACCACACATTTTGAAAATATCTCATGGTAGAGTTCAACAAGACAAATAGGGTAATCCATAGGTTTGAAAATATTTGTAATTTGGATGACTTTTGGTAATTGAACACAAGATAAGGATCTGGACACTACCATTAATAATAATGTCCCTATGTGGTTGGTATTGTCTAAAAGGCTATAAAACATGTGTGGATCTTAAACTAGAAGTAAAGGGTGTTTATCAAATTTTAATCTTTCTATTTAATGCAAAAAACCTAGGTCATCAGAATGATATGGATAAGATTGAGATATAATCATTTAGGCACAATGAGATGAATAATGTGATCCTTTCAACAATATGGATGTATAAAACTAAAAGATAAAGAATTAATCGATATTTGTCAAATGTACAAGACTGAGATGCTAAAAATATTTAGTTTTAGTATCTACACTTTCCCTTCATTTAATATAGTAATGCATAATGATGAAATTACTAGTTTAAAGGAAGGAAATGTGTACCTAGATGTGTATAACACACCTTGCCTTTAATTTTGATGGTGTATGACCTATAACCAAAAGTATGTTATAGTATAGATTAGTGCATATAATTTAAAATTTAAATAATTAAAATGCTTGAAAATAAAGAGAGTAGGGAAGGATTACTCCTATGTGTTGATGCAACCATGTTGCCTCTTTATGATTTGACTTGATAAAAATGTTTCCTTATGAAACATTGGAACTGGAAGAGGTTCATAACAAAACTTAGATATTTAAAGACAAATATTGGAAGGTAAATATGCACCCAACCTATTCAAGGAAAAGTTATCACACATCCATTGAGATCATTATATCTCAACAACACAACTCGAGTGTGAATATATAATCTAGTGAGGGTGAGTGATTTAATCAAATATTCATAGAAATTTGGTGATATTGGATGATTTAATCTCTCAAACATATAAATTTGGAAAGGTTGAATGATTTAATCACTTTAACCTATAAAATGAATCAATAGTTGTAGTTAAAAAGGCTCGATAACAATGATGAGCTCATAAAATGGCTCATTATATCCAAGTAATTATCTCATTCTTATCCTAAAAGGATTATTGTTAAGTGGATTTAGATTTTCATAATATAACTCATTACTAATCCAAAGTATAAAATGCATTAGTTATTATGTGTAAGTTATCTTTAACTATTAAAACCATTTTTTTTAACATTTGCATAGAAAACCAATAGTTTTGTATGTACAAGTCATATGAATATGACATAGTTTAAAAACATGTTTTTAGTAACATAATAATCCTAAACCCAAGCCCAAACCGATTCCAAAGATCTCTAGACTAGCTCTGAATATCACTAGTCTAGCTCTGGAGATCACCAGTCTGGCTCTAAAAAAGCTCAGAACTGGTTCCAAAAAATTTCAAAAGTTTGGAAAAGAACACTTTAATATGAGAAATGAAACATATGATTGATAATAATTAGTTTAATATATTTTTAAGAACAATTCTAGTTACTATAAATATACTTTACAAAAATAGTATTCCTATTGTTAGCCATGGTATTTATAGAAGTTTTCTTAGGAGTGACTATAAGTACTATGTTTTGATATGCTATTAGATGAATATAAAATGGATATGAATTAAAAAATAAGTTTCAACTGAAAACAAACTTGGAATCATGTGTGAAACATAATCCAACTCTTTTTCACTAATTTTCTTGGAAAGTGGAAAATGAGTTGTTATGCTTTTGTTTTATAATAAACAAGGTCCTAGTCAGTTTTGATCTTGTTAGGTTGTTATATATTTTGATAAGCTATTGTAAAATTTTATGATATATAAAAAATGTAATTTTGATTAAGATAATATTAAGAGAGATAATTAAGACAAACATAAGAATAGTAAGATCAAGTGTGACTTTTCATTTCCAACATTGTAAACATTTTTAGAAGTAACGATAAATTAATTTTATTAAGCTTCCATAAATCTAGTTTTGTTTTAATACTATTTTGAGGGAGAGAAATGAAAAAATAAAACAAGGAAGTAGGTTCTATATTTGGAATTTATATAATTATTTAATATTATTGAGTGTTTTAAAGATTTCCATTCATTCTTTTATGTACGATGTTATGTTTTATGTTTCACCTATAGGACTGTGTGTTAATGTGTGTGTTCTAATCAAATATAATTTCAAATCATTTAATTTTTGAATTATTTTCATTTAAAATAAAATATATTAACTGTGTTTTTATTCTCATGCAATTTAAATTTTTGAAAATAAACTAGAAGTGTGTTTCTTCCAAGCATTTTCAATTTTTGCAAGTGTGTTTCCCTTCCAAGTATTTTTAATTCAACAAGAGTGTTTGTTTGCACAAGTAAACTAAATTAAAAGGTATATTATAACCTAAGAATTAAATTATCCATAACCCCTTTCCTCCCCACCCCACCCCACGCCCCTAGTCACAACTTTGCATGTCTTACCACTAATTGCCATTAGACACCAATGCTGGTTTAATAAGAAATTATTTGAACTCAGTTGATTGAATGAAGAGGACATAATGAATCTAATAATTTTTTATTCCATTTATAAGTATTTAATAGGTGTAAATAGGTTATGAAATATTAAATTTATAGTTGATTAAGAAAATATTCCCATAAATTAAAGTAATTTACGAATAGACAAAGAGATTTAAAGGAAAGATATACTCTTAAAAACCCTCAACAAAGCACAAGTTCAAATACATCACAAGAAAAAATAGTATTATAATAAATTATAAGAAAATAAATTTAGATTATTGAGGAGGAACCACTACTATCCTCACCTGAACTTTGTGAACAATCCCTAGAGGTAGGTGTATCATTTTAAAAGAAATAATCTAGGCTAAAAAATATTATAAACTAGAGTACTGAATCTCAATCACACAGCCTTCTAGCCACTTTTGATGATTCACCACCTCTAAGGAGGACCCTTTAAAATATATATTAGAATAAATGGAAGATAACATTGAAAACATAGTAAACCCATAAAATAGGGTTGATGTAGGTAGAGCTCAACCAACATGAAGAACCTTTATTTATCCTATTGTCCTCAATCTAGATGAAAATGCTCCAATGAAAAATGAATCCCCATATATATTGATTGATTTTAGGGGAATGCTAAAAAAAATCCTAATTAGTTTTTGTGTGAATTAAAAGTGTTATGTCAGACCTATGACTATAAGCCTGCCAATCAAAAGTTAAAGTTATTTCTTTCAACACTCAAAGATTTATCTATGAGGTGGTTTATGGGATTACAACCATAATATATTTTCACATGGGATGAAATTTAAAATGGATTCATAGAAAAATATCACAATTATTTTAGGGTAAAATATAGAAAATAAGAGTTTTTATGTATATGTTGATGCTTAAAATTGTGCTGTTTCCAACACCAACATGGGAAGTTTCAGGAATGTGAGACTTACGACCTGAAATGACCTCCAGATTTTAAAGAAGTTGGCTCTTCTTTATCTCAAATGTATTGTGGGAAAAAGGGATAAAAATTAAATGGAATCATCAATGCAATGAAAGAAAATTTAACTATAGAAATGCACCTAAGTATGATTCATTCCTTAGTACTAAGCACAGTGAAGCTATCTTTAGGATTCAATTACATTAAAGAGCAAACAATGCATGATCAATGTAAAAGATGAAAATAAATAGAATCAAAGGCTCACAACTTAGACAATTTTGCAATAACATAGAAAATATTAGCAAAGGCACAAAACTCAGTCTTCTTATTAATTTTCTAGTCACATAAAAGGCACTGATACATGCATAGTTATACAAACTTTTTGAATTAAGAAAATAGAACAAAGGCAAATGATATTACTGGCCACAAAAAGAAAGTCTCCAAAAAATTCTTATAAGTCTCTGATAACAATCTATATGTAGAAAATTATCTCCTACTTTTTCTCTTCCTCTTTAACCTATGATTTGAACCCATATTTATAGCATAGGATTGGTTGAAGATTGCCCGCACGATCAGATCCCAATGGTCTAACTAAACTAGAACTTAACTGGAAGTGTCTAACAAAAGATATCTTTTAGATCTAAAATGGCTAGCATCTCTACAAATTCATTGGTTGAAATAGATACATGTGGCATTTCCCACTATGAAATAAGTAAGGACACTTGGCAACATCTGCTAGTCTTAACAAGTGACACGTAGTGGCTTCTGCTTGTCTATAAAAGCTTTAGATACCTTTTAGGAGTCTTGCAGAAGATGACACATGGTAGTTTCTACTAAGCTTTAGAAACACTATAGAAACATTTGGGACTCATTTAGATTCACATGGATGATGAAACTTGGTGTGCTCTACTTACTTTAGCAACTCACCTGGGCCCACCATAGTCCTTTCTCAATAATGAAACAAAAGGAAGAAATTGCAGATGTCAACACTTGGTGGTCTCCACATATATTACAAGGGACACGTGACGCTTTCCACGTAACTTAGAGAAACATATTAAAACCTTCCATAGTTGCTACTTGGTGCCTTCTACGCACACTAAGAGAAGCTTATTGAAAGAAGCTTTCAAAACTTATAAGAAACTAAAATGCAAATGTTGACACTTATCAGGCTCCACGGGTATATAACAGGACACGTGGCTCCATCTACATTACTTAGATAAATTATAATGTGTTTCAGTTGATGACATTTGGCATGTTATGCATGAATCTGAGACTTAGAAAAAACTTAGGCAAAATGAAAACCTGCACCCACGCTCTGTGTCAAAACCTTCACTGCCAAAACTAAAATGCACAGGGACAAAACTGGAGTGCACAACTAAAACTCAAAACAAAATGTAGAGTATTTTACTCTACAGTTCTTGGTGACCCTAAGGAATTTTGAGCCTACTCAAAAAAGAATCCAAAGAATATATAAAAAATGTGGAAAAAATCACAAATTTTATAAGGCTGTCTGATAAACAGACCATTCAGCATCAGATAGTCCCTGTTTATTTTGCAAATCCTGGAAGGCTAAATCAAGGTTGATGATGTCCTTGTGTGAAAAACTTTACAAAACATGAACTATAATATTCAATTGGAAATCAAGCTGGGCCATGGGTGTCAAGACAAATTCATCTTCTCGCACTAATGAAGCATATGTTAAACCTTGGAAAATTGACTGATCATTTTGTCTGGCTAACAACAGAGGCTTAATCTCATCAACCATTAACATAGTGTTGCTATCAAGAGAAGGGGATGGAAGACCCAATTGCACCAAATCTTCAATATGATTCTTCATGTCTTTTACTCCCTCTTTTACCACATCTAGGAGCTCTTTGCAATTAATTGCTGTGGAGTTACAACTGAGAACTTTGTTCACCCTTTTTGCAATAATCATTCTATCACTAATCCTTGCTGCTAATAATGTTTCATCAGTTGTGTCATATATATTTTTCAGTAGCATTTGAGAATTAGACACTCTCAAAGAGACAATGGATAGAGTGGCCTGGACTGAAGTCTCCACCTTTTTGCATAATTTCTATGCATTTAGCAAGAAAGTTAGAGAGGGTCTGAGTTGAGTAATCTCCTCAGAGATTCTTTTCCATATTGATACATATAACTCCTTGACCAGGTTTAGAACTCTTGCATTTTTTAGCCTATTAGCCAACTCAAGTGTCAATTATTTTGTTATTTTTTGCTCAGCTTGAAGTTGGGCCTATATGGCGGTAGTATCATTTTACTCATTTAGCAGCTTCTGCTAGAATTGAGTGACCTGTTGCAAGTTTTCCTGACATTTTTCTGTAGTGTTGCCTTTCACTACCTTAGGGCTATCACTGCAGCTTTCTCTTGTGTTATCTCTTCTTCAAAGAAGCATTTAGGGCTTGAATAGCCTAGTGAATCTGATAAAAAATAATATCTTACAACTATTTGTTGAGACTCTCTATTTCATCATTCTTTGTTTTGATTTCTGTAGCCAGATTGCTACCATTTGCTTTCTCTTGAACTAGATCAGCCTCCATTTTCTGTAGCTTCTTTGATACTTTTAAATAATCAGTAGCTATAGTAAAAGTGGTTTCATTCAGTAGCTCAAACATGTCTTGTGGTCTAAAAAGTGACACATCCATAGCCACCACACTCATTATATAATCTTGAGGCTGCATCTGCTCATTTGGCTTGACTACATTTGGTGACAAATGAGTCATAGTTAGCTAATGTTGGATTGGGACAAATAGTGATCTGATGTGTGGTGCAGCTAGAGCTTTATTATCTTTTTTCCTTTTTTATCCATCTGTGATTCCTTAGCTTTCTTAGTAGTGTTCGCTTGAGCTTGGAAGGTAGAGAGAGAGGTAATATACCCACCTGCAAAAGGATAACCCTATGGCAATCCATAGGGAATAGCCAAATGTTGGCTAGGGGGAATTTAGGGAGGTATTCTCTTTGGGATAGAGGGGGAAAAGGGAGGTAATGATATGGCCTGTGATGACATGGCTTGAGTAGTAATAGCTAGGGCAAATTGAGAAATTGGCACAACAGAGGTGGCAGGGGATAATATTTGGCCAGTTGGGATTGCCATCCCTATAGAAGAAGAAAAAGACTGAGAAGAAGGAGAAATAACATGTACCTAAGGAACAATAGATGTACTCAATGGTTGATGCTATGAGGGCTCTACCTCCTCATCTGAATCAGGGTGAAGTTTTAGCTTCTTATGTTTCCTTGGCCTTTCTTCTTCTTGCTGTGCTTCCTTCTCTTTAATGTTTACCACTACTGCTAGTGGTGATTGCACAAAACTGGGAACCCCAAGGGTTGACACTGATGAATAAGCTCTAGGTGGTGAGGATACCACATTCTTTTGTTTTTCTATAGCGACTATAGATGAAGTTTGTCTTGGGGCCTGTACTATATGAGTGGATTTTGCTTCCCCCTCTGACTCTCCACACTGTGTCTATAGTTTGCTTGTATCAGGGCTAGAGACAGGAGATAGATGCCATTCATCCCAGATTGCCTCCCATTTCTCATCTAAGTTTACATTACCAAAAGAGCGAGTTATCTCAAAAATCTCCTATCTATATTTCTAGTAGGCTTTTATTTTCTCGGGTTTCCATCCTTTGTTCTTTAACACCCTTTTTAAACTAGAAGTCATTCTGATTTTAAGGTCAAAAGCTTATTCCTTAACATAAAAGGTCTCCCATGGCCTAGCCCCCTGAAAGGGCAATCTTGTCAGTTCTACATACAAATTAGGAATATCTTCATTAGGGTTTCTTCTGTCTTCCCAAAAGGGATGACTCTCATACATTATTTTAGTGCCAACCTTATTATTATTGACCCATAGGGTTATGAAACTACTTGGGTCATATCTCCATTTATCTTCAATCAAAAAGAAACATAGTATAACTAGCTTCCTCAAAAATAAGTGCTCAACATCTCTAACCTCTAGGGCCATGTTTTCCTTTACCCATGGAATATCATACATTTTCTTTTTCTTCTTCCCAGTGCCATAGCCATTATCAACCATAGACACTTATCGGGTGACCTCTAAGAATGCTAACCTAGGAGTCAAAATATTGGGTAGCAACACTGGTTCTCCATTAAAACCATGGACCCTAATGATGGTATGAAGAGATCCAAAAAAGTAGTCACAGGGAATAGTGCAAATTGTCATGAGGCTTCTGACACTTGGAGTTAATCTATTTTCAACTATCTAACTATAATACATGGGAGATACTACTTAAATGAAATGTTTTAAGTAGATCCCATTCATAAGAATCTCTTCAAGTTCACCCTCCATCATTTCAAGCTCAAATGAATTTTGATATTTACATGTACGAATCTTATAGGGTCCAGTCCACAATGACTCAAATTTATTGTGTCGATCCAGCTTGGCAGCTCTCGCATCCCATTTCAAAACAACTAAGCCTACTTCAAAATGGGGTTTTGAAGTCTTCTTATCGAAGTAGTCTTTGATTATTTTCTAATGTTTCATTAATGATTCATGTGTTGTATCCCTCTTTTCTTGAACTTCCAGGAGCTTAACAATTCTAACTTGCATGGGGCCATTCTCCTCAATTTCAATCTGTTTTAATAACTGGAGAGTAGGAATCTCCAAGCTCAGGGGCATTACAGTAGGCTTATCATAGGCCAATTCATATGGGGACATCTTTGTCACTTATTTAGGCATAATTCTATCAGCCCATAGTGCTATATTAAGCACTTTATGCCACTCTTTGTAATGATTAGCCCCTATTCTCTTAATAAATCTAATCAGGTTCTTGTTGGTTGATTCTGCCAAACCATTACCCTGAGGGTAATAATTTGAGGAAGTTTTCAAATAGATTCTATACTTTAGTGCAAAGTCAGATATTTTTGCCCCTAAAAATGCCTTAGAATTATCTAAAATTATGGTACGAGGAGGCCCAAAGCGAGTAGTGATATCCCCCAGAAAGTCTAAGATCACCTTTTCTGTTGCTTCTTTGAGTGGCACTACCTCACTCCATCTGGTAAAATAGTCTGTGGCAATTAGAATCCATTTGTGTCCCATACTCGACACTAGATTGATCATTCCAATGAAGTCAAGACCCCATTAAGCAAAAGGTTCATCAACAATTATAGGACTAAGGGGCATTGCTGCATTCCTTCTCTTCCCCACATAATACTGACAAGATTGGCACTTTTTGACCAGTTGATAACAATATGTAAATAAAGTGGGCTAGAAATAACCTACCTGATTTATCTTTATAGCTATGGTTCTTGCAAAAAAATGTCCACCTGAGACTCCATGGTGCATTTCATGTAGTATTTTCTGAGCCTCATCTTTCTCTATGCATCTTAAAATTATGTCGTTAGTATTTCTTCTAAAAAGAACTTGGTAAATTAAAACAAAATGGACCCCTTGCTGCCTATAGTATCTCCTCTTGTCTTGAGAGAGATATTTTGGGAAAATCCCATGTTTCATAAAATGGATTTTGTTTGTGACCCAGGGGTTCTGATCAATTTCTTATATCCTCAATATATTTTCCTTTTCTGTTTCTTCAGTTATCATCTTTTCCATATCTTGAGCCATGTATTGGCACAACCCCCTACCTATGACCAGCTTAGTGGGTCTAACCTCTACATCATACTCAAGGATCTTTGTTATCCAATTTTCTCTTTTTTCAATAATTTCACCTTCTATAATGTATTATCTGACACTAGGATGAGCCACAAGTATCAGAATCTTATTTCCTGATACCATATGCCTAAATTTCTTGAGGGATTTTACCATAACATATGCTTGTTTCTCCACAAAGTTGTATTTGGCTTCATACTCCCTAATAGTCCTTGAGAAAAAGGCTATTGGGTGTTGTCCCTCTTGTTGATCATCTTTCTATGTTAGGACAACAACAAAACTGAACTCTCCTCCATAAACATACATTATAAAAGACTTAGAGAAGTCTGGGTTATTAAGTACTGGGGTTATTGAAATTGCTTTCTTGACCTCCTCAAAAGCTTATCTTCCTTCTGTAGTCCATGTGAACACCAGGTCTTTCTTCAACAAGAGTGTCATTGGTCTCATTAGGCCTAAAAAGTTTGATATGAACTAACTGAAAAAATTAATCTTTCCCAAAAAGGACTAAACTACCTTCTTATTTATTGGTAAGGACAAGTTCATTATGGCTGTGACTCTCTCTGGATCTATAGAGACTCCTTCTTTAGATACTATATGTCCGAGTAGTTTGCCTTGAGGTACTGTAAAGATACACTTCTTGGGATTTAAGGATATTCTAAACTCTTGACACTTCTTAAAAATAGATTCCAGATGATCAAAATGATCAACAACATTCTTGGAAAAAATAGTGAGATCATCAAGATAAATCAGAATGATTTTATTTATGAGTTCTCCAAATGCTACATCCATTGCTCTTTAAAAAGTGGCTCTAACATTTGACATGTCAAATGGCATCTTGGCATATGCAAATGTTCCCCATTTGGTAGTAAATGTAGTCTTGTGTTGGTCTTCATCAGCTAACCAAATTTGATTGTATCCAGAGAAACCATCTAGCAAAGAAAATCTCTTTGATCCAGCCACAGTCTATAAAATTTGTTCCACAGAGGGCAGGTGATAGTGATCTTTCAGAGATGCTCTATTTATGTCTCTGAAATCCACATAGATCCTTATGTCACCATTCTTTTTTCTCACTGGTACTAGATTGGATACCCATGTTGAGTGTTTGATTGGAAAAATTATTTTAGATTCTAAGAGTTTCTACAACTCATCCACCATTAGAGGTTTAATCCTTGGATTCACTGGCCTCTACTTCTGTCTGACTGGCTTAGATCCTTCAATTAGTTCTATGGTGTGCTAAATGATGTCTCTATTATAGCCATGAAGGTCTTCATAGGTCCAGGATATTACTCTGTCATATCTTTCACACAAGTCAATTAGTCTTTCCCTTTCCTCTTGGGTTGTGGAATTTACAATCTTTATTTTTCTCCCTTCACTCACTTGTATCTCAGAATAATCTATTTTATTTTCTTGAAACCTTTTCTTCTCTAGGTTACATCTTTTGGATCAAATAATTTTTTTAAAGTAATCAAGCCTTTAGGAAGCTTATTGGTCTTTAATTAAATAATTTGGTCTCCATATGCTTCTTCAATTTTTGGGTTGTAATTGATCAACAAATTCCATTGACTGTTGCAAAAATGAGAGTACCTAAAAATCATTTTTAAAGACTTGCCAATTTTCTTCATTATCTGGGATAGTTGGCCTTACTATAAATTTGACTGACTCATTATTGACTAATAGATCAGTTACTGGGTCAAACTGTGAGCCAATCTGTGCCATCCTATCTACTTCAAAATTTTGGGTTCTAGGAACTACTTCAATATTGAAAGCTTTAAAATCATCTATTAATTCTCAAATTTTATGTCTATAAGATCTCATCCTTACATTTTTTGCTATTGCCTTTTCTCTGATTTATTTCACCACTGGTTCTGAATCTCCTTTTACTATCAGATTATTTACTCCCATTTTCTTGGCTAACATGAGCCCATGTACTAAGGATTCATAGTCAGCATCATTATTAGTACAGGCAAATTAGAAATGGATAGCTCTTAAAATTTTCTCACTATTTGGAGCAACAAGACAAATTCCTGGTCCAGCACCATTTTTACTTCTAGCCCCATCAAAATTTAAGGTCCAGATTTCTGAGTCCTTTTCAAATTCTTGAGTCTTTGGCATTTCTTCCTTTAAAACATTTGGGATTTTATGGTCTTCATCAAATATGACATAAGTGCCTACACCAGTAGAGTCATAATTTCTATATGGGTCACTTTGCATCATAGTTAACAACTAGTTATTTTCCTCCTCTTGGTCATGTTCAGTCCAGTCACCTAACTCATCAACAAAAACCCTTTCTTCCTTACTCAACATAGCATGAGCTGCCTCTAATTTTGGGGTTGGTTCATTGGTGATGTGATCCTTAGATACTAACTCAGATAGTATTTTCATTTTAGTACCATATTTGGTTCTTAGGATGAGGTGAGACCAATCAAGTGACATATAACCTCCTATCTTGGCTGTGAAATCTCTGGATAAACATAGGCCAAATATAGGGGGTATATCTATGACTACCACATCCTGATTGATAATTATATTAGGGCAAGTATAAAATTACAATGGGAGTTGTTTAATTTTTCCTATTATTTTCACTGATTTCCCACCCAATTGCATAACTCCTCTAGTAAGTGGCTCATAATTTATTTTTAAAGCATCTGCTATTTGTTTAGGCATTACTATAGTATTGGACCCTGAGTCTATCATTGCATTATGTAACAATTTCTTTCCAACTATCAAATTCAAATAGAAAGGCTCTGGTTTAGATTTGTTTACTTCTAGTGCATTGTTTAAAAGGGCTATTGTCTGCAGAGGAATCGTGTCTTTGAGCTTTTCCTTATCAACAGGTCCTCCTTTGGTACCAGTATGTTTAAGCACTACTTGGCCCTGCAGAGCTTTGTAAAATAGTGTCTTTTGCTTAGGAATAGCTAACATGTCCCATATTGACACATGTGCTAGGGTCCTCTTCAGTTGATTGACCACATTCACCAGTCCTAGTGTTTGGGTTCTTGGATAATAAGGGTACCTTGCTTTTTATTGAACTTGTCCATAAATTACTTGGTTCTATACTGGCTAAGGTATTTCTTGTCTAGCAGTTGTGTTTTGATGACCTTGAAATGGAGGAATCCCCATAATTTCATTATTTATAATGTCAGGCCATTCCATCAATAATTTTTGGCATGCCCTGTGGGACAATCTCTTGAAGTTTCTTTCAAGACTATATGAACCAGAGAGCTACAAGGAGTCAGAGCTATGGACCAATAACAAGAGCTTAATTTGCTATGAACCTAGGTATTCTTTTACCACCATTGATAACTAATTCAAGAAGGGTCAATCAGTTTATAGCAACACCAAGAGCAAACATGGAAGCACATATAGCCCCAAAGAATTATGTAAATTGGAACATTGTCAGTGTTCTAATTCTCCCAGTACCCCCAGCCACTTGGGATCCTATTCTAGTAAATTCCCTAAAAGCTCTACCCAAATTTAGTGGGGAAGATATCAAAACACCTGAAGAACATCTATAGGATGTGTTTGATGTCTATGCAATACATTTGATCACACAATAGAATGTGGCTATAATATTGTTAGCACCTTATTTTAAGGGGAAGGCTCTATACTAGTACAGATATTTGACCCCAAATACAATATCTACTTGGGATCAACTTAGAGATGCTTTCTTTGCAAGATTTGAATAAAAGGGTGATAAATCTTCTTTGTTGCAACAATTGATTACTATCAAAAGGGTACCACAAGAAGCAATGACTGATTTCAATTCAAGATTTTAAAAGACCTAGGAAAGAATTCCTGCTACAACAAGACCATTACTAGGTATGGCTATAGTATTTTATCTTAAAGCCTTAAATTCAGATATATCATTAATGATTCAGTCACTTGGAGGTTAGACTCTACCAGAAGCCTATGATTATGCAGTCAGAGCTGAAAATAACTTAATAGATGCTGGAAAGTTTCCCCCAAGGCCTCCCATGCCCATGTTTCTAGAGATTACCTTACCTTTTCCTCAAGAAGCTCCTCATCCCATAGCCCCACTTGTGTCTATGTATACATTTCCTCAACAACCTGCTAAAGTAGCTGTCCCTATCTAGTCATCTGAGATGGATGATGTCAAGAACATCTTAAGGACATTTTATAATGAGATAATTAACCTAAAAAGATAGCAAAATCCTTATCCTAGACCCTAATATCAAGGCTACCAAAGAAATATACCTCCACCATAGCCAAATTAGTATTAGGGTCCTCAAAGGCAAACTAACCCTCAGCCATCGAACCAATTAGTTCTAATCCCTACACCCTCACAGATTGTTCCCCCTAATCCAAATAGGGAGATTGTTCTAGGGCATAATAATTATGTAGATGGCACCAATGCCTGGTGTTTCCCTTTTAATAATGGTCATATGCCCAGAGATTGTCCTAGGGGTAATCTACAACAAAAGATAGCAGAGCAAAGAAGAATGGATGGACAATTTGCAAATACTTATAACACTCAACCCTACCAATCCCCTGATATGCAAAATTCAATCCTGGTGGCTCAAATGAAAGGGATGTCCTTATAGCAAGAAGAAGAAATAGCCCCTAAGCATGCTTTGTTTTCATGGGTTGAAGATGAAGAGTTAGTATTCTTAAATGAAGCTTCTGCTTCCAAGAAGCCATTGGTACAATTAGATTACTACACCAGAGCCAAGAAAAGGATGATGGAATGGCCTAATGTCACAAATAATGAAATTATGGGGATTCCTCCATTTCAAAGTCATCAAAACATAGCTACTAGAAAAGAAATACCTTAGCTAGTACATGACCAAGTAATTACTGGACAATTTTAATAAAAATCAAGGTACCCTTATTATCTAAGAACCCAAACACTATGACCGGTGAATGTGGTGGATCAGCTAAAGAGGACCCCAACACATGTGTCAATTTGGGACATGTTAGCTATTCCTAAGCAAAAGACATTATTGCAAGAAGCTCTGTAGTGCCAAGCAGTGCCTAAACATACTGGTACCAAAGGAGGACCTGATGATAAGGAAAAGCTCAAAGACACGGTTCCTCTGCAGACAACAACCCTTTTAAACAATGCACCAGAAGTAAACAAATCTAAACCAGAGCCCTTTTATTTGACTTTGATAGCTGGAAATAAATTGTTACATAATGCAATGATAGACTCAAGGGCTAGTACTATAGTAATGCCTAAACAAATAGCATATGCTTTAAAAATAAAGTATGAGCCACTTACTAGAGGAGTTATGCAGTTGGATGGGAAATCAGTGTAAACAATAGGGAAAATTAAAAAACTCCCATTGCAATTGTATACTTGCCCTAATATAATTGTCATTTAGGATGTGGTAGTCATAGATATACCCCCTGTATTTGGCCTATGTTTATCCAGAGATTTCATAGCCAAGATAGGAGGTTATATGTCACTTGATTGGTCTCACCTCATCCTAAGAAACAAATATGGAACTAAAATGAAAATACTATCTGAGTTAGTATCTAAGGATCACATCACCAATGAAACAACCCTAAAATTAGAGGCAGCTCATGCTATGCTGAATAAGGAAGAAAGGGTTTTTGTTGAAGAGTTAGGTGATTGGACTGAACATGACCAATAGGAGGAAAATAACTAGTTGTTAACTATGATGCAAAGTGACCCATATGGAAATTATGACTCTACTGGTCTGGGCACTTATGTCATATTTGATGAAGACCATGAAATCCCAAATGTTTTAAAGGAAGAAATGCCAAAGACTCAAGAATATGAAAAGGACTAAAAAATTTGGACCTTAAATTTTGATGGGGCTAGAAGTAAAAATGGTGCTGGAGCAAGAATTTGTCTTGTTCCTTGAAACGGTGAGAAAATTTTAAGAGCTATCCGTTTCCAATTTGCCTCTACTAATAATGATGCTGAATATGAATCTTTAGTACATGGACTATGTTAGCCAAGAAAAAGGGAGTAAAGAAACTAATAGTAAAAGGAGATTCAGAACTAGTGGCAAAACAAATCAAAGAAAAGGTAATAGCAAAAAATGTAAGGATGGGATCCTATAGACATAGAATTTCGGACTTAATAGATGATTTTGAAGCTTTCAATATTGAAGTAGTTCCTAGAACCCAAAATTTTGAAGCAGATAGGATGGCACAGATTGGCTCATAGTTTGACCCAGCAACTGATCTATTAGTCAACAATGAGTTAGTCAAAGTTAATGCAAGGCCAACTATCCCAGACAATGAAGAAAATTGGCAAGTCTTTGAAAATGATTTTTAGGTACTCTCATTTTTGCAACAGTCAGGGGAATATGCTGATCAATTGCAACCCAAAATTGAAGAAGCATATGGAGACCAAATTATTCAATTAAAGACCAATAAGCTTTCCAAAGGCTTGATTAATTTAGAAAAATTATTTGATCCAAAAGATGTAAGCCTAGAGAAGAAAAGGTTTCAATCAAATAAAATAGATTATTTAGAGATACAAGTGAGTGAAGGGAGAAAACTAAAGATTGGAAATTCCACAACCCAAGAGGAAAGGGAAAGACTAATTGACTTGTGTGAAAGATATGATAGAGTAATAGCCTAGACCTATGAAGACTTTCATGGCTATAATAGAGACATCATTCAGCACACCATAGAACTGACTGAAGGATCTAAGCTAGTCAGACAGAAGCAGAGGCCAGTGAATCCAAGGATTGAATCTCTAATGGTGGATGAGTTGTAGAAACTCTTAGAATCTAAAATATTTTTTCCAATCAAACACTCAACCTGGGTATCCAATCTAGTACTAGTCAGAAAAATAATGGTGACATAAGGCTCTGTGTGGATTTCAGAGACCTAAATAGAGCATCTCTGAAAGATCACTATCCCCTGCCCTCTATGGAATAAATTTTATAGATTGTAGCTGGATCAGAGAGATTTTCCTTTCTAGATGTTTTCTCTGGATATAATTAGATTTGGTTGGCTGATGAAGACCAACACAAGACTGCATTTAATACCAAATGGGAATTTTTATATATGCCAAGATGCCATTTGGCTTATCAAATGCTAGAGCCACT
Source organism: Torreya grandis (assembly GCA_037957365.1). NCBI lineage: Eukaryota > Viridiplantae > Streptophyta > Pinopsida > Cupressales > Taxaceae > Torreya > Torreya grandis. The sequence goes on from JARHVA010002249.1 coordinate 2,142,008, forward strand.
TTTCAAAGAGCAATGGATGTAGCATTTGGAGAACTCATAAATAAAATCATTTTGATTTATCTTGATGATCTCACTATTTTTTCCAAGAATGTTGTTGATCATTTTGATCATCTGGAATCTATTTTTGAGAAGTTTCAAGAGTTGAGTAAAATAGTCTACAGTATAAAACAAAAATAAGATGAAAATATGGAAGACTATCTCGACCATTTTCTGTTTGTCCTTAGAAGATGTGGGTATGAACTCGATGAGGAACTAAGTAAGATATTTTAAAAAAAGTATTGAATGGTTATTACCATGAATCCTTATACTTTATGGGAATAGGTAACATAAATAATCTTGGTTTTAATGACATTGTTGAATTATGCATGAACTAATCAAGAACAAGGGCTAGCATTAGAAAGCTGAAAATAAAGAAAGTAATCAATGATGTAGGATAACTCATGGAGGAATTTTTAAATCTTAAAATAGAAAATTTGGTTGAATTAAACACCACATTGGATGGATTACAATAAAAAATTAGTGCCACCACTGAACCTTTAATTATGTAATTTCTAAAATGTAGGTGGAAATATACCCTTTGAGATTTTTCTCTTAACAAAATAGATATATTGGTGTTTGTCATGCAAATACCCATGACACAAAGAATTACATCCTCCTTCATATACTTAAGAATAAATTAAAATATATTACCCAAATAATGAAAGATTTTAATTAAATACAAATACAAGGGAGTAATTTATTTTATAACCAAAACTTGAATCCCTTTGTTCTTAAAGGTGTTTCCAATCCATAGATGATACTATGGGATAGAATAACACCTAAAAAAATATGGGGACCATCAAATTGGTATACATACGAATGGAAATCACCATATCCATGGGTATCAAAACAAAACCAATAACCATGGATTCCACAAGAAAATCAATAGTGGGTACCTGAAACATTCAATTAACAAAGGAGGTTTCCACCCCAATAGGTGTTGATGCCTACTCATAATAGCCAGCCATAATAAACTAAATAAGTAAATCAACCTTAGTTACCTATAAAACTGATATAAAATACTAAAAATATACAAGCATATAATGTATATGGGATATAACAAGAAGGAACTATAGGATTGAATGTCATAGATTGCAATAATGTTCAACTTCATTCATGAAAAACATTGACAAGTCCTCTACTCACCATCATAGAAATCCATAATGAAAAGGAAATTTCAAGATTTAAAAATGAGAAATTTAAATAAAAAATTGAAATTTAGGAGAAATAAAAACCTTAGGAAACTATTTTTCCTACTACTCATTCACCAATTCTATTTCCTGAAAGACTAGAAGAAATAACTAGTAAAAATGAATCTGAATTAGTCTACGAGTTCAAAAAACTAAAAATTGAGATAAAACTATTTCAAGACATAAGAGACATACATGAGATTAATATAATCATCAAAGGATTGTGTGTCAAAACTTTAGGAAGAATAAAACAATATCCCAATACCATACAAGTGGATGATAAGCTTGCTGACCTCTTAGCAAGAAAGTTGCTTCTACCAAAGTATGGAGACCCTAGAATTCTAGTCATCAATGTAACTATAGGAAAGAAGGACATGCCCAATGTATTAGTAGACTTATGATATGATATCAATTTTATGACATTATACATATATAAATCACTCTCCCTAATAGGGGTATAATCAACTATTACAGTCCTATAGATGGCTAATCAATCCATTTCCAAACCAAAGTGGGTTATATAAGATGTCTCAATAATAGTAGAATATTGAGAATATATTATAGATTTTATGATACTCTAGCCAAAGAGAAAAAAATTGGGTTATCCATTGATAATAGAAAGACCATGGCTGGGCATAGTTGTAACACTCATTGATTACAGGTCTGTATATATGACAATTTTAAATGGATTGAAATCAAAGTTTTTTTTATATCTATTTGCATAACCATATTTAGATTTTTTAGATCACTTATGGATTGTTGAACCAAATAAAAATAGAAATAGTATTTCCTATTTGGAAATGGTAGTAGTTAAAAACCATGCAAATGAGTTAGATGAGAAATTAATAGGTTATAAGGAATAAGACATTCTAGCTCTGAAGATGCTTGGTCTGGATCTAGAGATTAATATGTTGCTATAAATTATCAAATCACATGTTCAAGGTTATAAAAACATCCTTGAGTACACTCATGATGAAATATATGATCACATACCTTTTTAGTACACTCATAATGAAATTTATCCTTGGGCACAAAACAAGGACAAATAAGGAAGTAAAAGAGGCATGGAGGGCTTTGATGAGACATGGGAGGCATGAATCCTGATATTTGTGGCATTTATGGCCTAGGGATGTATTCCCAAGAAATGAGGTCACCTAATGATGAAAATATTCAATATTCATTTCCAAAACAAATTATTCAACAAGTTTCTATGGAATTCTTGATTAGGCCTTGATTTGGGTTAATTAGCTCTTAAGCATGTTTAAGTACTTTGTGCACAAATTACTCAAATTGATCTAAATTCTTTGGTATTGGTCCAAAATTTGATTAGATTGGAATTGGAAGGTGATATTAGATGCATTGGATCTTTTATCCCATTTAGGATGTTACCAACAACAAATAATGAAGGCACATGTCTTGTGTAAGAGATTTGATAGGAAAGAACAATCCAGAGCACCTAGGTGCAAAATTAGCATTTTGACTTGAAATGATCTGATCAAAGTTAGTTGGTCCACAAATCACATTACCCATTTAATGATACCCTGGCCAAAATTGGCACTTGAATATGTTAGTTTCACATCATTTAGTGTGTTTTAGTGTTTTTAGGCCAAATTGTGGATTTTAGGTGGAAATTGGTCAAAAGCTTGATTGGAGGTTATCAGTGGCTAGATTTAGGTGTCTATAGTTTGCCTCTATTTGAGAAGATGTTGTAAATTATAGGAAAATAAATGTCTTCTCAAATAATGAGAGATGACCTATATGCTAAAATTAAAATTATGGTTGAAGAACAAAGCTCTAAATAGTTTTTGGGAAGCCTATGATGATGCCCCCTTGAGGGAGTGGCCGTCACTTTTGTTGATGGATGGTCCTTCAAAAAGAAACAAGAAGAAAGGTGAAATTAATCCATGGTTGAGATTAATCCAAATAAGAAAATGCTTGCATGCATTGATGTAAAAAGGATACTGATTTATGCAAAAGTGGTTATAATCAGGAATAAAAGTCAAAATAATGATTTGCCCATAGGTGGTTATAATCATTAAAAGGACCTAGATTGGAAAAAGATGATTGTGCCCCATTTAGGGATGATTAGCAAGCATAACTCAAGGCTATAACTTGGAATACAAATTAAAGATGAGTGGGTGCAAAGTGATGAAGAGATGGATAGAATAATAAGATTGATCAATGTGAATGATTTAGTTATACTTGTTAATAAGGAGATGCTCATTTTGATTAACAATGATACAAATAGAATGGTCAAATGAGTTGATTTGATCAAGGGTGGGATGGAAAGATTTTCCAAGGTACCAAGGAGAAACTTCTACAACTCCATTGATTGTAGACCTTTATAAAGCTAATTTTTGTTGTAGCATGTGATGGTAGGCATCATGATAGAACACCATGAAGACTTGGCTGAAAAATTCATAAGAACTGACTTTTGATATCTAATAAACACTTGAAAATAATGAACCAATGATAAAAACCATGATAATGTTAATGGATGAATATGGATAGACTCAAAAATAATGTGTTCGAAGCAACAGTGCTGAAAGCAAACAAACAAGTAAGCAAATAAACAAACAAACAAACAACTTGAAATATACAAATAGAAATCCTAAAAACAAAAGCAAAAGAAAATATCCTAATAATGACAATGCCCCAGTAAGGTGGATTGAGGATAACTGACTAAGCTTAGATAAGACAAATATTTTTGGATTTTTTGAAATGTTATGAATATTTTAGCATTTTGAGCTATCTCAACTCTTTAGAGAATGACAAGATACCTGCTTGTAAAATAGTGAGAGTGTTTGTCCTAGGTTGCTCACCAAACGGTGAGAGCATATGGAAAGGGGGACTAAGATGACCTCAACATGAATTGAGCACAATCCACATAATCCCAAAATGACCTCAAGTCATAGTAATTCCATCCACAAAAAAGGTGAGGAAAAACCAACTAGGTCCCAACAATTTCTCAAACCTGATAAATGACTAGTCAAATGAAAACAATGATGGAAAGGTGATGCTACAATGCATGGTAAACAAGTTTTGCCCCTAGTTTGCCCATAGGTGGTTATAACTAGGATACAATGGAATATGCCAATGATACTAATTTAACTATAGGTGGTTATAATTAGTATCAAGATTGATGAGACAATGATTTGCCCATATGTAGTTATAATCAAGCTCACATAAACAAACCTGATAGGATAAAATATATCTTGCCAGATTAATTGTCACACTACTTTCATAGACTGTCATCGTAAACATAGATTGGATTGATTATTGAAACTTGATCATAATCCCCTCACAAAAAGTATAGGAACATATAAAGTAACCAAGATCAAAATAAGATTGGATAGGACAACTAAAAATAGGCTTTGGTCTATATAGGAATGGAATGATAGGATGGTATGGTATTACTACAAATAATGATGGTCTAGATCGATTGGATAAAATGGTAAGAAGCTTACCCCCAGGTGATGGGGTAAATAGTAGGAATCTACAATAATGACAAATAGGCATATATAACAATGGTAATGGCATGTGGCAAATGAAATGGTATGGTACATATTTTTTGGCTTAGGTGAGGTTTTTGATTCTATTGTTCCTGATGATGGGGAGATGCAAATCCTAATAAATAAATGATACAACTATAATAATGAATCATGTTAATTACTATCCCATACCTTGTCTAAATAATTGATCTATCAGGAACTTGATGCAGATCTAGTTGTCAAGAGTGATTTTGTGATCTTCATTGGTCATTGATTCTGATTCCTTCAAACATCAAGATAAGGTATCTTTGTAGCCTCTACAAAGGAAAGTGACACCATGGATTGTAAATAAGGACAAATAATGGATGATAGGTTTTTTTGTGAAATGGAATGGTATATGATAATGGAATGTGGAATGATAGGGAAACAAATGAAGATCAGGACTTTTAGTCACACGTAATGTTGCTGATGTTGAATTCAACATAAATTTGGTTATGGTGGGGTCAAAGACTTGTTTTCTCAATAAGACCATCACATTTTTCTTTTTTTTGGCCCCGAGAGTAGCTACCATCTAATTAGGCTATATATTGGAAGCTATTTTAGTTTTATTTTTAAAATTTTTATCTTCATCAAGTAGTGAAGAACTTTTGTGCTTAGCTATTGGTTCTTGAACACCATGGATGTAGTTTAACAAAGTGTGATTCTATCAATTCCAATCAAAATTGGTGGGAGATGGAATGCCAATGATATAGATATCTTGGTTGATGGTAATGACATGTGGAATGGTAATAGAATGGGGAGAGGCTAAAAAACCCTCATAGAAGATACTAGGATAACTTGTGTCAAAGCTAAAGTAATCATCCTCAAAAACCATAGAAGGATCATAAATGTATTCAAATTGATCTACGAGGCATGCATAACTAATATTTTAATATCCATGAACATATTATTCTTCTGAAATTGATTCTAACTCTAGGGACTCTAATTCTGAGGTCGAGACTAATGTTGATTTAGATTTTGATGCTAAATCTAATGTCAGTTCAAGAATAGAACCTAACTCTAACTCTGATTCTTCATCTAGTGGGTACTTTGTTGCAATGATGTCTTATTGAATTCTTAGTATTAGACAAGTAATAGCCTATAATGGTATGATGGGCTCCACTAAGATTGGTTTATCAAAGTGAGACTTCTCTAGGATGGAAAAAAGGTTAAGAGACAACTCCTCAGAGACTGGCTTGTCAATAAGAGGCTCTTAAAAAATAGGCATATGGTCAAGGTAATGATTTTCCCAAAGGTGGTTATAATCATTAAAAAATGACTCAACAAAGAATGGCTCATCAGAGTGAGACTCCTTGACAATTGGCATATGATCAATAGGTAATTCATCACAGGTTTACTTATCACAAATGGTTGATTCAATAGAAACATCTTGGATTGGTTGGTTCTCTTGGCTTTAGTTTACAATGAGTTAAAAAATACTAGTTTTGAACATATCTTAGTCTTCAAAGGTTTCTATCGATTAAGGTTTGGTTAGGATTGGTACTAGACAAATAATGACTTATGGTTGGATAATGGTAGGGCCTTGAGTAGAATGATTGATTGCATGAGCTAAAATAAAAAGTCTTGAGATGGTAATGATAGGGTGGTGTGGAGAATGATTTTTCACACAAGCCAAAGGAATATGTCTTGGAATGATGAATGTGCATTATGGATATTGATTGCTCGCATAAACCAAAGGACTAGGTCTGGGAATGGTAATGGTATTCCTTGGATATTGTAGAGCTTGATGACTCATATAATCCAAAGGAGAGTTAGAGTTATAAAATGATTGGATAAAAAAGGATGTCATGAAACTTGATTTCTTGCATGGGCAAAAGCATCCACGTCTTCCTCATAAACCATATCATCCCAGTCATGAGTTGGCTCATAAGCTAGTTCTTGACTATATTCCATGTACTAATTATTACAAAGAGGGTATGGATTCGTATCCTAAATAACATTATCTGTAGTTGGGTCTTCAAAGTCCTCCTCATAAGAATATTCATACCAATCAAGGTCTTGAGTTAGATCCTAAGTTGTTTCATGACTTTGTTCCCATGAATGATTAATATGAGGTGGATATAAATCTATCTCACAAACCATATTAGCATCATTGGGGTCTTGACTAAAGCCATAAAAGTCATTTTTTGTGGCCATTCTATCATAAGTTGGATTTTAAGTGACTCTACTATAAGTGTAGTGACACATATCCATGTAAATGATAAAATCTCTGAAACAAAAAGGATTATAGTTTTGCAAACTCAGAAAAACTATGTCCAAAGGACAAATGGTTCAATCTTGGTCTAACTTGGTCAAAAGGTGGAGTTGTATCTCCAATGTGGTCTGAAAGTAGAACTATATATCCAAAATGATTTGTGCTAAAACTTGGCATAAAATAATCTAACATAAAATGTCTAATGTCAATTGTTATATGCACAAAAGGTCAAGTGTCTAAATAAAAACTAACATGTCAAGGGTCTAGGTCAAAGTGTTCCAAACAAGGTCTAAACTAAGAAAGGGAAAAGTTGAGTTGATAGGTCTTTTGTCCAAACATGGAGTCAAAAGCTAGGCTCAAATAAACAAGCATGCACTAGGAATTTTAGCCAAAGGATGTCAAAAGCTAGACTTGAAACAAATGATGATGTGATTTGATTTAATCTAACAAGTTTAAAAACAACTTTGACATAGACTTGACACATGAAATAAAACATAAACATGACCAATGTGCACAATGAATAAGACAAAAGGATCTTTTAAAAAGGCTATGTTCTCCCAAATAAAGGCACAAATAATGATAAATATAGACATTAAAAAAACAAACCATCAATAGTTTTCAAATTTGGGTAATCGATTAATCAAAGTTATGTAACCCAAAAGAGAAAGATATGTGTATTAGCCCCATGAATTAATGCATAAATAGAAATCAATCCATGTTTGAATCCAAAATTGACAAGGCTAATTGAAAACTCAATGTTGAAAAATAGAATTTGACCAAATAAGCTAGATAAGATCGGACAACATGATGGTATAAGACAAAGGTCTAAATGGTGTACATGACATGGTTTTAAACAAATTGTTTATGATACAATGGTAAACAAGTCTTAAAACAAATTAAGCAACCTAACAATGTAAGCATGCTTGAATGATGTGATCAATGCTATGTTTAAAAAGACTCAAAGGCACAAATGGTTTGACATGATTTGGGCACATAAAGCTACCCTCCTCAATTCAAATGACACACACACAAATAAGTTTAGTAAAAATTTCAAGGCACAAGTGTGGTGTAAAATGGCTAGCATAACTCCTCTTTAGACAAAACAGTGACATATAGACAAATTGGTTTTGATATGGCTTTATGAACAAATAAACAAGTTTTCATCTCAAAAATACTAAGATAAATGACCAAAATACACTTAGTATAATCATCTAAATCATAGTAAGGGTATGGAAAAATGGGGTTAACTAAAACTAGAAAGGTTTTGATTATTTTAGGGGAATAAATTACACAATGGATTTCATGCCAAATGATACAAAAGACAAGCACAAAAATTGGGTGACCGTGGCATTGGCTAGTTGTAAAAAGGTCTAGTCTTTTTTACAACCACTACATCCTGTTGTTTGCTCAATGTAGTGCAATGTCCAAATGTAGATACGTTCCGTGTGTGACTCATAAGGAGTAAGTGAAGTCAATGCTTGGAGATGAAACCCTATGTCAAAGATTCCATAAAGAACTTGTGAGATTCGATGAAGTCCCCCTTGAAATCCAAGTTTGCATAAAAATAAAGAAAGCATGAAATAAAAAGTCTTTAGGGTCATTTTCAAGGTCACCCAAACTTTGATGAGTTTTTGGGGAGTGCTTTAGATGAATTTATTTTTAAGCCTTAGAATAGGATATTTGTAATAGGAATGTCTCTTTTGATTCCAAGGGTTCCCTAAAGGGGACAAATGGAAGAGTATACATGCAACATTCCTCTTTTCGCCAAACAAAATCTAATTAAACAACTATTGCAAAAAAAAATTTACATGTGTGTTTAATATTAAGCCCAAATGAAATATTTGGTGGTGTTTATTTGACCCCTTGGTCTTAGTTGTAAACTTTGAAATCATTCATCATAAACATCTAAAATTTTTAAACACCAAAATAAAATTCCTAATTGATTTTTAAGCATGCAAAAGGTGATCTAAACATGTTTTTGTCAAATGTCAAGCTTGGTCCTATAGCAAAAATGTTAGCATGTCCTTTAAATTTGAATGTCTTTTTGTTTTGAAATAATGAAATTTGGAAAAAGAGCTCCTAGGTTTATGTTTTAAGAAAAACATAGTGATCGATGTCAATTTATATAACCAAAGATGGTGACATTTTCTAACCGATGTCAGTTATCCAACCGACATCAGTTATACCAATGTGACTGATGATAGGTATACAATTGATGTTAGTTTTGTTAACTGACATAGGTTAATATATGCAAATGATGTTGGACTTACTTGCTAATGTCAGTTAATGTGTAAAAATTTGTGGTAAACAAAAATGGCAAAATAAATTTAGAAAATCAATTTTCAAGAGTTTTAAGGGTCCAAATGAATATTTTAGATTTGTAAAATGATCTTATTCAGGTGTGAGATGCATTTAGTCACATCGAGCATGCCATAATGTGATATAGGAATTTGATTCAAGAGAGGATGGTTAGTATGGGTTTAGTTGCAAAATGAAAAAAAAATGAAACAAACACACTAACTAGCATAACATCTCTAGGTCTAGACACTAGGGAGAGCTTAGTTAACAAAGACAAATGAAAAACACAACTAAAAAGTAAGGAATAAAACACAATAATTCCTTCACCTTCCTTGGATGCTCAAAATGCCTTTGTAGTGATGGATTGCTCGACTTATGCTCATGAAGTCATTGGCAATGGAAGCTTGGCTACCTCCATCTCTCCTTGGCACCTTTGGCTTGTGGTTTGGTTTGGCTTGAAATCAATTTGGCATGGTAAGACTAGTTTCTTGAATCTTTTGGAACCAATTTAGCATTATAACTTTGCATCATCATAAATTTTGAAGATATTTGAGCATAATAACTTTTCACCAAAATAGCTTAGAAATGATGTGGTAAGGCCTCGTATTTATCGATTTTTGCAAATGTCTAGAATCAACTTGAACCATCCATCTCAAGATTGAGATGTGTGGTTGAAGATTAATTCAATTTCTGAAATTAAGTTTGTAATTATACTCATCATGACATTAGAATAAGGGGAAATTAAGAAGCATGGGAGGCATGAATCTTGATATATATGACATTTATGGCCTAGGGATGTCTTCCCAAGAAATGAGGTCACTTAATAATGCAGGTATTCAATATTCATTTCCAAAATAAATTATTCAACAAGTTTCCATGGAATTCTTGATTAGGCCTTGATTTGGGTTAATTAGTTCTTAATCATGTTTAAGCACTTATTCACAAATTACTCAAATTGATTTGAATACCTTGTTATTGGTCCAAAATTTGATTAGATTGAAATTAGAAGGTGATGTTAGATGCATTGGATCCATTATCCCATTTAGGATGTTACCAACAATAAATAATGAAGGCATATGCCTTGTGCAAGAGATTTGATAGGAAAGAGCAATCTAGAGCACTTAGTTGGAAGAATGGCATTTTAATTCAAAATGATCTATAATCAAAATTAGTTGGCCCACAAATTACATTACCCCATTTAATGATACCCTGACCAAATTTGGCACTTGAATATGTTAGTTTCACATCATTATTTGTGTTTTAGTGTTTTTAGGCCAAATTATGTGTTTTAGGTGGAAATTAGTCAAAAACCTGATTGGAGGTTATCGATGGCCAAATTTAGGTGTCTACATTTAGTAGAGTGTTGTTAGTTGGGCACAAAATAATCAAGAATCTTTCCTTCAACATTTTATTGCCCATTAACAGGTGTGATTTTAGAAGGGGAGTTGTTATTCAAAAACATAACCACTTTCCATGTGTTGAAACCTCATCCATGTACCTTGAAATATCTCATGAGTTAATTTATACAATACAAGTCCATCTATCCAGGGAAAAAATAAATTTAAATACATCCAGATTAGATGTTAAACATAAATAGTTGGTTAAAATATGAATAGAAGATCAAGGTATTTGATGTACTTAATAATCAAACTAGATATTTTTATTGGGAATATAGTGAAATTAAAGACATCCATCCAAGTGTATGCACCCATCACATTTACACTAGAAAATTCAAAACATTTAGATAACCTCAAAGAAGGACAAATCCAACATTAAGAGACATGGTCAAAACTAAAATAGAAAACTATTGCAAGTAGAATTCATATATTAAATATTAGATAGTCAGTGGGTCTCACCACTAGTAATAGTACCTAAAAAACATGGAAAATGGATAACATGTATATATTAAAGCTAACTCAACAAAAAAAATATGAAAGACTATTTTTCGTTACCCATCATAGACCAAGTCTTAGACAATTTAGCTGAAAAGAAGTATTTTTCCTTCTTAGATGGGTTAAGAGTGTATAATAAAATAAAAATAACTCTTGAAGACTAGGATAAATTCACTTTCACATGTCCTTGGAGAAAATTTGCATCCAAAATTTTACCCTTTGGCTTATGCAATGTACCAACCACATTTTAGAGAGATGTCCTTGCTATATTCATTGATCTCACTAATTACTATGTTGAAGTATACATGGATGATTTTATAGTGCATGGGGACTATTTTGATGAATTTTTAAATAATATAGATAAAGTATTGACCAGGTGTAAACAACATATATTATCCATAAGTCATGAAAAATGTATAATGATGGTTAATCAAAGAATTATCTTAGGTCATCATATCTCAGTCAAAGGATTACAAGTTGATCCTAAAAATATTGAAATCATTTCATAATTTATTGCACCTAACAACCCAATGGATATCAATACCTTTCTAGGTCATGTAGGAAACTATAAGCATTTTATTGAGGATTTTAGTAAGATTGTTGCACCTATATTTTTCTTGCTCAATAGATATAGTGAATTCATATGGATTGACCAATGTCAATATGCTTTTGAGATAATAAAATAAAAGATAATTTGTGCTCTAGTATTGAAATGTCACAATTGGGAAAACTCTTTCAAATTCAAATAGATGCTTATAACAATGTTATAGAGGTAGTTCGTGGGTAGAAAGATGAATAAGGTAAGATGTATGTTATCCATTACATTAGTAAGAACTTGGATCATATAGAAATAAATTTACAACTATTGATGTTGGGTCTTATGTGATCCAATTTTTTTATAGTTTATTTAATTATGCATTGGTTATTTGGTTTCTATATTTGGTAGTTATATATCATACAAATTAAATTAACTTACCATTCACCTTATTTGTATTAGATGTACTGGATTGTAAAAATCTCGATAACAATACATTTTTAACATTTTTAGTGTGAAATACTGTTCAAATTGTAAATTTCTCTTGTAGCGTGGGCCTACAGTGGTATAAAAGCCACAACACATAGAGGAGGATTGAGAGGTACATATTAAATTGAATAGTCTATGATGCATTAAATATTATGGTGCAACATCTTAGATTTGGGGTTTTAATTGTTTCCTAACTAATTAAAAACAAATTAAATGGTGCAATTGTATGACAACAAAATGATGTAAAAATAAAGATTTTTTATGGCCTAATCAGTTTGTAGAAAATATCATAAGTATGACTTGGGAAATTCATAATAAAGAGTAGAAGTATGGCTTTTTTGATTCTATTGGTGGAGTGATGTACTAGAATAAACCAATGGTTGCAGATAAAATCCTTGCTCAGTGCAATTTTTAGAAATTAATATCATTCAAAGACCAAAGTGGATCTATATGACATAGGGCACCGAGTTTATTTAGAGACTTAATTGTTTTATTATATTTTGTAGGCTCCACAATTCAAAAGAAGTCATTGAAGAAAAATTGTGGTGAAATTTTTTCACATGCATATATTTTTAATTTTCCCAATTGCCAATTAGGAATATAAATAAATGTCTTCTTGATATTTTCCATGTAAAGTGATGGAAAAATGGCTAATTAAATCTTATTTGTCACTTGAATGAAAAAGGATCTCAGGTTCAAAACCCATTGAAATTATTTTTGGTCAATTTTTTTTTGACTTCATTTTCTAACAAGGAGTTATAAGGTGATTTTTTAAAAAATTCCTAAGAATCCTTTGTATTTGAAAACTATTTTTGAAGGTAAAGGCAAAACCTCAAAATAGTATTCCCTCGTCTTGTTTTAACTTGATTCTTTAGCACCATGACAAAAATTGCGAGTTTGATTTCCAAAAATGGTAAATTATCACCTAAAAATTAAAAGAATGGAGTAGGAATATGGAGAATACACTCATTTTAAAAAACCTATGTGAAATCACTAATAAATAAACCATACCACAAATTGAAGCTTCAAAGTTGATTGAATATCAAAAATGTGATAAATGTGCACTCACACTTTTGAAATCTTCTTGCACTAAACAGGTAATCATTCATATTGAAGAAATTAAAATTAGTGATGGAAATCTTGGAAAGCGTTAAAATATTTGTATGAGAAACAACCTACATACAAGAAGATTGACCTTCTTATGCAATTTTTGAACAATAAACTGGTAGATAATAAAGATGTATCTGAATATCTTTCTTGCATAAAAAACATTGAAACAAGAATATTGCACAATTGGTGGTAAAATTAATGATGATATGTTGATTTCCATCACATTGAATGGTCTTAATTCTATATATACCAATTTTGTTGAAATGTTACAGCTTAGTGATAAGATTAACTATGCCACATTTGAATCTATTTGTAGTTATTAACTCAGCATGAGAGATATTTTTCAAGGAAGAAAAGTACATCCACGGATGAGGCCCACTATACCAAAATAGGTACTCCATCATATGATCATAATAAAAAACCTTCTTCAAAACACTTTTAGAGATAAAAACACTCTCTGTGACACACTCATAGACATAAGCATCATTCTGGACATAGGGATTATTCTAGTTCTCCAAAGCATAGACATCATTCTGGTTCTTCTAAGCATAGACATCACTCTGATTCTTAGAAACATGAGCATCACCACAAACATTCACATGGACACAAGCAAAAACACATGCATTCTTCTTCATGTGGATATTATTCCTCTATTTCTATGTATGTGAGAGAATATTATATAATTATGGTGGTATAAGATACCTCTCTAAAAAGTGCCCCTCCAAAAGGAGGTCCTTTCAACATTGATATAAGGCGAAAGCAAACATTGCCGATTACTCCAATCACTCTTTTGGCTACTCTTCAACATATTATTTTATCTATTTGTATTAGATGTATTACAAATTTAAGACCATTCTATGATAGAAATCAACATATCATCATCAAGTTTACCATCAGTTGTGTAATATTCTTATTTCAATGTTTTCATTCTGAGATGATAACACACCCATCTTGTATGAGTTGCTAGGCTCAAGATTGGGATTTGATGTAGTAGCTTTTTGTGGCTTGTGTAATTTTCTTTCATAGATCTAGTGTTGACATGATATTTGATGTGGAACATTTCAATTGTTTGTACTTGTTTTATTTGTTGCATGGATTCTCACCTCTCACTTGATAAGGGAAGAAGATATTGCACATTAGTTTTTTGATCAGTTATCAGTGGCTACAGTATGAGTCAACATTGATTTGATATCATTATTAATGTTGAGCAAAGGCACGTAGTGGGCATCCATTTTAAATGTTCCATACATAGTACTGGGGTAATAACTTGTTGGATGGATTCTATGTGAGGATTGATGTAGTTGAATAGAGCGTGATCTCATTCTAATTTAGTGTGAGATGATCTAGGTGTTGATCAATATAGGACACATAGTGTACCAATTATAGTTGCAACATAGTCTATTTGCATGACTCACAGTTCATTGCTTCAATCTTTCTATACCCCTTTGGTTCAAGGGTAGTTTTTTGGGTCTTGTGTGATCCAAATTTTGTTATAGTTTATTTAATTATGCATTGGTTATTTGGTTTTAGTATTTGGTAGTTATATCCTATACAAATGGAATTAACTTACTATTCACCTTATTTGTATTATATGTAATGCATTGTAAAAATCTCAATAATAATAAATTTTTAATATTTTTTGTGTGAAAGACTATTCAAATTATAAATTCCTCCTATAGCGTGGCCTACTATTGAAAAGGATTTCCTTGATTCCATTTATGCTATGAAAAAATTCCATTACTACATCACTAGATATAAAATATTTATTTATATAAATTATTCAATCATAAGATATGTAATGAATAAACTAGTGGTAGGAGGTCGGATCATTACATGGTTGTTAATATTCCAAGAATTTGATATAAAAATCATTGATAAGACATGAAAACCTAATGTAGTTATAATTTCTTTTCAAGACTGAATATTGCATAAGAAGATGAGTTAGTTGAGGATAATTTTATATATGAGAAACTCTTCATAGTTTTAGCTCACTCACCATGGTTTAATGAAATGGCTAATTATCTATACATAATAAAGTTTCCTTATAATTTCACTCATAAATAAAGAAAATGTTTGATCAAAAGTAACGATAACTATAAATGGTTGAATGGTGTGTTATTCAACTGTAGACTTGATTTGGTACTTCACAGGTGTGTAAGATAAGATGAGATATATGACATCTTGCTAACTTGCCATGATGAGCCAGAAGGAGGTCATTATTTAGCCAAAAGGACTATTCACAAGATCCTTGGGGATGGATACTATTGGCCTTTATTGGCCTCTTTTCCTTTAAACCAACATGTCTTCTTCCTAATTTTGTGCCAAAGTAAATAAGAGTTACAATGTGCTAGCATGTTGGCATTTCATGCAAAAACAAGTTATTGTGTGCTCACCCAAATCACACATCTTAAGATTGGTTCTTGCTAGTTTTGTCATGCGAGGGTGTGTTTGTGTAACTTCCTAGATAAAGGATCTTGAATAAATACCTAGTATTAAACTCATTATTAGTATCGTATCTAACTCAACTTACTTGTTCGTCACTTAACAATCAAAATAAAATGAAGTTAGCATATAATGATAACATATAATATCAACTCCATTATAACCATAGATAAATGAACACAAGCATTATGTCAATAAAGGATTCTTTTTCATTATATTCATAAAGTATATCAAAGAGTATAGTGATTCCATGGTTACAATGTTAACCAATTTGTAAACAAATCATCAACAACAATAATACAAAGTACATAAAGGGGGTATTTATACTTGGTGTAACATGAACAATTAGTTATAGAAGTAAATAAAATTAAGATGACTCACCAATGATCATCAATACAATTGAGTCATGGTAGCCATTTATAATAAATTCCTAAGGACCCTAGACTATTTGACCCTATATTATCTCTCGATGATAAATACTCATCATCGAGCACCTATCTTTCTATGGGATAGTAATGGATTCACAATTGACTTAGTCTTCTCTTCTATTCTCGTGAACTACTCCATAACCGTCTTTGATTTCCATGCTTTCCCCAAGTCTTCTACTAATTTATGAGTCTTACATTCTTTAACACTCTGTTTAACATGTGTCTTTACTCAATGGGACTTGCTTCTTTTGTGCCATGAAATATTGCACCATGGTATTCCACACCATGAACTTATGTACTGTGTCTCTCCATACCACTTATTACCAAAAATTACTTAGCCAAAATAGTCTTCAAAATTGGGTGCCTAACATCACCCCACACTGAGCCAATAGTCTACCCTTGACTATGCATCATTCTCAAGTTTCTCTATAAACTCAGGTCCCATCTAGTCAATCTAATTATTCACACCCTCCCAATGGTTTAAGGCATTATGGTGTTAGGATGTGATTTATTCTATCAAATCCTTAATCTTATTTATCTACTTGGGCTACTTGAGATAATCACCTACTTGAATGACCAAATGTTCAAGGGATGTAGAAGAATCATTATGAACCTCTTTGAGTGAGGTGACTTCTATTTCAACTTGTCCTTAGAGTGCCTCAATCTTGCATTAATCTCCTAATGGTGAGTTTTTATTTTATTTTCCATAGCCTCCACATATTCAAATGCTTTGACATGCTCAATGAGATCTTTTATTACTAAAGCATTGTCATCCAACTACTGGTATTGAAGCTCCTATGCTTAAAGCCTTTCTTCTAAATTTTTTTTGGGACACACCAACTTAGAAAAAAATTCATCCAAGATGCGAAATGTGTTACCAACCCTATTAAAAAATCTCTTTTAGACCTTTACAGCTTCATTAAATTATTTATTACCAATGTTTGATTGTGCAAAGGGTTAGTCTAGTCCTTACATTTCTTCAAAAAAAGTTCTACTAAGGTTTCCAATTTGTCAATTGCCTCACCATTAAGGGATACCCCATCCACAAGAGCTAAATATTAGTTTAAAATTGCCTTGTAGAGGGGCACAATCTTTACTTGAGTCACTATTTCTATCTTCAATTGGCACTTAACCTTGTCCATCTCCTCTTCAAGTCTTATTCTCACAGTGCACTTGTTATGATATAGAGTAACCATTTATGAATGTTTTTTATGGATTCACCTTATATCAAATTTAGCTAAAGCATTCTACCTAGTTACCTCATATATAAAATTCAAGAGTGTCATTCTTGCCTGTGTCTAGGTACACATCCATAGATCTACCCAAAGTATGTCTAGAAGTTCTATCTTTCCCAGTTCTAAAATCAGGGTTTCTAATGGTAGCTCAAAATTATGTTATTAATTATAGATATATTTATAAAATGACATTTCTCATTGAGTCTACTTGGTTGAGTCCTCTAGTGAAAAATGTGAGAACATAAAAAAATGATTATACATCACTCCCTTCTGGTATTAAGTGCATAGAGTCATGAATGTATCGGTAGTTTTTAGCCTTTGCTAGATGGATTCATCAAATAACTCTTTCCCCTTAGAGGGATCTCACTTTAGTATCTTGAAATCCATGTCTTTACTATGGTGGCTAGACCCAATATTAATACCACTCATTCCCAATGTCATGTCTAAACCATCCCTCTCTTCACTAGTGGGATTTTCAATATCCACTTGTGCTTCCTCAAGGGACGTTTATTCATGCCACATAGGTGAAGGTGTTGTTTCTTGTACCAAGGTGACTTAATCCTCTTCTGCTTCAAAAGTCTCTCTTGCTAGTGTTGCCTTTACGGTTAATATTTTTTTTCTAGGTTACCATCCTTAGGCACTGAAGTTTCATGTTCTGAAGGAACATATTACATTGCTAGTTTTAGGTCTTCTGAGTGACCTAAATGTATAGTATCTTTGGGTGGTGTAGGGGCAGTCCTTTATTGCATAGCTTTCTCTGGTTGAGATTTGGTATTGGCATCATTCCCTTTCCTCTTCTACCTCTTCTAATTTCCTATCTTTGGTGGGGGTGGAAATATTTCTTTCTCAATATCTATGCTCCTTGATGTCTTATTTCTTAGTTTCAACATATAAAATAAAGAATGAATATAATTACAAACCAAAATATAGTGGACCTTAATGTCACTATTATCTTACTCTAGCTTCTCTTTGTATGCCTTTTTCCCTAGGCAAATATAAAATTGGTGGAGAGTGTGAGTATTAACATCAATTTTCTCAGCAACAATGTTAATAGGGCATGCATCATAGATCCTATTAATGACATTCATAAAATATCTAGGGGTGAAGGCATATGGAAATTTAATCCATCCAAACAAGTCACTTGAGGGAATCATCTGAATGTGCACTAGATAATAGTGTTGCTTAATCATGAAGTTGGATTGGTATTTGAGCTATTCAAGTAAGTCTTTGGGAACATGCCACTCATTCCCAAAGGACTCCTTAATGTCATCATACCACCCCTTCATCTTAACCTTATGGGAGGGAATTATTACACTAGGGCAAGTGAACACTTTAAATCACTCCATAGGGGATTTATGCTTAGGAGGGTAAGCCCATTTTAATTCACCAATTATGTACTTTGGAACACCAATCTCATCAAAAACTAATAACAAAAGGATAATGCCCTATGTAAACTTTTGGTCTGACAAGTGGTGGGCCTTTTTTGCATCTATAATAATCTTATCAACAAATTATTGTGAACGGTTATAATTTACTCAAAGGGTAACTTGATGGGTGACATAAATGTGCCATGTCCACATCTTTTTATCTATCTAGGACTCCAACCTTGGTTATTATTAAGTGCATGACCATTCTAAGGGTAGGATCTTGGAGAATTGTTATGTGCATTACATGGCCTTATTTTTGGTACTCAAGTGCCATTACAGTCTTCGCATTCTCCTCCTAGTCCTCCAAGCCCAAAGCAAGGTCAGTGCCTAAGCATTGTTAACTTGTGACTTTTCTCACCCTTTGGGATGTGATCCACATCTAGTGCCAAAAAAAATAGAAATAATATTCATGAATTTGTGAAATAATAAACTTTATTGCTTCTAAAATATTCCCAAAATATAAAAGATTAATCAATTAAAAGAGTCGTGCATCATTAAGCTTATTAGAAATACTTAAGTCATGCACAAGCTTATTTTGTGTGTTTTGGCACTCTACCCAGTAGTCACACTATAATTATACCTTGTTTTTATGATGGTGATGATTATCATAAAAAATATGACAAGTGGGAACATTTGACTCCCACTTCTCAGTGCAAATACTACTTACATATATTGCATTTCCTCTATTAACATTGGGGGTGGAGGTAGTATTGCAACCTTGTTCTTAGCCTGACATGCTATCCCTAATTCTATTTTTTCCCTATTATTGGATTGCTATGATAAACCTTCCTCATGAGTTATAGAATCTTTAGGTACCTCTTCCCTTATCAAAATAATTCAAACACCCATGTTCTCAAATTCCTCCTCCTCATGGATCACAGGAAAAGGATCACTACGTTGGGCCTTTTTTGTCAACCACATCACCTTCCAAGGAGATCAAAGGTTGAGGCAAAAATATATGACCCTCCTAAAATAATAAATGATTACTTCTCTAAATGACTCAACTCTCCTAATTTAACATCTTCTAATGGTAGACATTGACCTCTGTAACCTATAATTCCTTAAACCTATGCTACTTCAATCATTATTTCAACACTCTCCTTGTTCACCACAACCACTTCACTCCAAAATCCTCAAATTAGTCACAAATAGATGATCTACACTCATTGGTAGCTTAAAATAATTATTATAGTAGTTTGATAATGCTCATTTGGCTCTGTAAATTTGTGAATTTGACAATAGTAAAATGTAAAATGATATGTGTTTAGCATTTTATAGCCTTGAGGGGGCACTGCATTTACTTCATCAATAACTCATCTATCACTTCATGTAATTAATTATTTAATGGTATTTCCATGATTCATATTTTGAACACTTACCATTACTATTTATTTATTCATATTTAATACATTTGTACCATCCTATGATTTTATTAAAGTGCATGATAGTTGTATGTTTTTTTTTAAATTTTCATTACCAAGGTGGGAACCTCACTTTTTTACCTTGACTCATATTATCGATTACACACCACATTTTGCATACCCATTTATCCTAATACACTCCCACTTACACACCCATTTTTCTTGTGTGCATTTCCCTTCACCATTTCCTTGGTGCTCTATAGTTTTTACTTATTTCACCCTTCTTACCCCACACTAAAATTTGTTCATGGTCCTCTATGAAATTATAAATAAATAAAAATACATAAAATAAAGGGTTTACCTAAAACTAATTAAGGGCACACAACCAATGCTAGGCCTTATTGAAAAAAACCAAAATATTACACTAACCTAATGCATACTCCTTATTACTTAAAGAGGAAAAACAATGCTCAAAATAGTAGGGGCATAGTCGACTACCATTGAAATTGTCGAGAAAGAATTGGCCATCTAATCGATTGAATTTACACATGATAGTGGGATAAATACTATGAAAAATAAATAAACCATCCTAGTGGATGGGAAGCTTTCCTAAATGGCATACAAACCTAGAGTCTTAAACCAAAACTTGCATTCTAAGAGAAAAAGTCTTGTTCTTCAAATGATGATCATGCCAGGCTTTTTATTTTTGCTTATCCACTCCTTAAATCCAATGTAATAAAAACTAAGTTTCATCCAACTAAATCAAAATATCTAAGAGTGATTTCAAGCATTCATCATCATCTAATTGACCAATGCACACAATACATAGTGAAGGGAAAATGAATTCAACTACAAGAATGGATTTAGTACCAAACACAAGATTAAAAGGTGTACTCTTGTTCAATCATTTGTATGTGGTTTGATACACCCATAAAATTGTAGAAATATGATCATCCCAGTCAGTTCATCTAATGTTACAAATATTAGTCAATGTGTTACCCAAAATATTATTGAATGCTTCAGATGTACCATTGACCTGAGGATGGTAAGGTGTAGTCTTATGGTGTATGATCATGAACTAAACTAAGAGGATGTAGATTGTCTCATTTAGGAAATGAGTTCCTTGACATTATTCAAACTTAATGAACATCCATACCATGTAATAATTTTATCTTATAGAAACATAAACATAGTGATAGTGGTACAATATCAATTTGGAATGGATTCAACCCAATGAGTAAGGTAATCAATAGTGGTAATGACATAGTGCATGATAATATACCTCATTATTAGATTAATAGGGCCAATAAAATTAATAGCCCACTTATTAAAGGGTTTATGTGCTAGGATTAGATGAAGGGGCATAACATCCCTTCTATTCAGTTTACCCATGTGATGATAAATATCACATTAGCATGCGTAAGCTTTAACATATTTAAAAAGAGTAGGGGACCACAAGTCAGCTAAGAGAACCTTTCATGTTATAGCATAAATGACATAATGTCCTATAATGACACTTTGATAAACCTCTCAAAGAACTGTAGCATGCTCATGTTTCATAACATAGTGGTGTAAAACTTAATCCCACCTAAGCTTATAAAGGTTATACCCCTATGAATTAGAAGGGAGCTATATGAATAACCAACTACTTCTTGTCTTGAGTGATGAGATGGGATGGTGCTGAATCCTTATTTATAAATGTTGTAATGTTATTCAATTATTTGGGCACGTGCATGACTTGGAAAATTTTCATGTTAGGTAAATCATCTTTAATGGCATGTGTCAGTTCACCATATTTAATGCATGATAAATGATTAGGGCCGTAATTATCTTTATCAAGTTTTACCATCATTGAGAACGTAACTCCTAGAAAAAAACAATCCACTAGAAAATGCATCCATGCAACACTAACTTATTTACTAGGTACTTCAATGATTCATGGTCCTTAATAAAATGAATAAAGTGGCCAATAATTATTGATGGAACTTTTGAAGTATGTAAACCATAGACAAGGCTTCATGTTCTATAGTTGTATAGTTTCATTCAACTGGATTGAGCTTCCTACTATCAAAATATATATGATGATCAAGGTTATCTTCATCATGTTAAGCACAAATAACATCCACTTCCATGCTTGAAGCATTGACATGCATGTGAAAGGGCTTATCCTTGGGTATAATATACATTTGCTCGCAAACATCAGTCCAGACAAATTGGCCATTATATTTTAATAATTCTTTTAGTGACATAGTGATCTTAGCATAACCTTGAGTGAACTTCCTATAATATCCCATCTCTCCTAGGAAGGTGCATACCTCTCATTGGGTGGTTGACACTGGAAGGTGAATAATTAATACAATTTTGGCCAGATCCACTAAGAGTCCATCATGGACAATAACATCACATAGAAAAATGCCAAATAGGGTAGCAAAAACACATTTCTTCAAATTCAAAGAAATTTGAAGACTTTGAAAGTGCTCAACTATAAGGTGGATATTAGAACAGTGATCCCACACTAAATCATAGATGGTTCATTCATCTAAGTTGACTTGAAGGAATCTATGAATAAAATCCTTGAAAGCCTTAACTACAATCTATGAAAACAAAAATGGAGTATTGTTCAACCTAAAAGGCATCAAGTTGTAAGTGAAAGAAATCCACTCAATTTCAAAGTTGGTCTTTGGTTTATCCTCTTCCATGATCTAGACTTGATGATATCCAAAGAAGTGATCGATGAAAGTATAGATTTCATACCTTGAGACTCCTTCTAGAATCTCCTTAGTGAAGAGCATCAAAAAGGGGCCAATTACATAAACAATATTGAGTACCTAATAGTCCACATAGACATAAATGTAACCATCCTCATTTATACTAATGACAATGGGGCTTATCCATTTTGATTCATCAATAAGAGTGATGCCTCATGTATGCATCATGCTATCAATATCCTCCTTGACCTGAGCATGTAAGTTGGGATTTGTATGATAGGGCCTCTTTTAGATAGGTCAAGTAACCTTTACCAAGTTGATGTGTAACTTACTTAAAGAATAATGCACTCCTTTAATTTTATCATAATTATATGGAAAGATGTCTTGATACTCCTTTATTAGTTAAAAAACCTTATAGATCTTTGTATCAGACTAATAGTTTCCCATAATAACCATCTTGGGCATTTATTATGTGATAATATTATGCTAGATCATTTGAAGTGGCTCTAAATAAAAATGCTAATCATCCTATATGGTTTTCTGAACAATATACACACCATACTTAGTATGAAAATCCAAGTGATCTATAGATGGATCAAATAAATCAAAATTGACACCTTTGTCAACTTGGTACATGACCTTTTGTTTACCTTTCTATATCTATTATCTTAATTCATGGTCTAGTTCAGGTTCAGGTGGTGGAGATGATTCTTCCATATTAGTTTCCTATAAAATTTTCAATCTCTCCTCATGCACACCATGCATATGTGTGATGCAATATTTAACTAGTGTTTGGTCACCAATAATATCCTGACGCATGGTTTTCAAGGTGAGTTGTAAATCCATTGAAGGAGATGAATAAGATAGTGTTAAAATCATATCATTCTTAAGGAAATTCCAATAATCTATCTCCATGTGCTACTCTCAATATATAGACCATGCTCTATCCCAAGTGCGCATAGTTCCATAAAATACATGAACCCATAGATACTCAAGAAAAAATGTCTCATCTATCTTCCACATGGTTTCAAAAGATTCAAGATGAGATTAAAGAGCACTGATGCCACTATAAATTATCATGTCACAAATTCAATTATTATGATGAAAGTGATGGTTCAAAGTAGAGTGAACTCAGTCTAAAGTAAGTTATGATGGTAAGTTCACCACTGAGAAATTATGACATAAAAAATATGGATACTCAAATGCACCCAATAATTTTAAAAAACATATAAGGCCTCTAACCAATGAATAAAATATTAGAATTCCATCTGATCATGAAATGGAGATTCATCTAACACATCTATGAAAAAGACAAAAAAAACTTATAATGTTTATGGTGTTTTTGTAGATCATATTCTCAGCTACGTATAATGCCATAGATCCTTTCATTAAGATCATACTCACCATGATCCCAATATTTTAAATTATTATGGTAGTGTTAGATATAGACTGTGCATCCATCCAACATAATATGCCATCTAGACTAGGATTAAGGAATTTAGTACCTAGAGATTTGACATTATAGATATGATTAATGTACTTAATAGTGTTAACTATATCAACATATGTAGGTCATTGATCATGGTATAAGGGGATTACAACATGATTCTCATCATTCTCAAAGCTAATGTAGTGCTTCTTGAATCTTAAGTCAATATTATTCACATAAAACCAAGGGTAACCTAATACAACTGTAAAGTCATAAGCTTTGGCCAACTCAATTAATTCAAAGTCAGATTTGAAATTGACACCTAAGATATATATGGTGGCATATTTAAGTACTCCAATAGGTAGAGCATGAGTCTTATTGGCCATAAATAACAAATAAGGACAAATCTAAAAACTAGGGCTTACTATTTTCCTCCATGCATCCTTAGTGAGGACATTTACTTCAATGATAGTATCAACTAGGATATCCTGAATGACCCATCCATCTATAGTGGTGTTAAAAAATATCTATTTATCCCTCTCTATACTAGGATGGATATGAATATCTTGTCATCATGTATGGATTAACTGATGATCATATGTAAGCCTAGGTGTATGCTTTTTTAGGCAATTTTGAATAAGGGGTACATTATCTTTGTCAAGGAGTCACTTACATAACTCATGGAACTCATCACATGTCAAGCCCTAAACATCCATAGCTTTCTACATGTTAGCATGTGTAGTAACATATCAATCCTTAAGGATTTGGATATCTCCTTACAACTCCCTCACCAAATTCATGGTTTCATGTAACACTTATGATACTAAGCATAAAAATAATGAGTCACACGAGGTTCCTCTCATTGAACCTTTTTAGTAGGTGAGTTAGACATAGGCTAAGATTGGGCACCACTTCATGTAGTAATGTTGAATTTGGGGTTAGTTAGAGTAGCATGGTGTGGTCTCTATTGAGTCTTTTCATTTCATATCATTTTGGCACCCTTTTCATTTCTCTCCTTCATGATGGTAGTATACAAGTCTGGGCACTCCTCTAGATGATGTTCATTTTTACAAAAAGTACATGTAGGATCTAATAGGAAATCATGTTATTAGTGTTTTGGGGAATTGCACTTGTAATAAGTTCTTGGTGGAAAATGTCCACCTCCACCTCCACATCCTCAACATGACCATGACCATGATATCCTCCTCCATTGTCATGGTTATTAGAAACATAAGTCTTACAAGTAATACATGTGTACACCTCATAGATTTTACTAATATGATGGTAATCATTAGTATTTTGAGTATATGCATCACCTATCTTACAATATGTAGATACCTTTGATTATGTGGCATATTGAAGGAGGAAAAAAATTCTCACATCATGATCTTTATAGAAAATACCATAGGATTACTTCATCAAGGAATGAATACTCTTTAGGGGGCATTTATTCCTATTGTGGCCTTTAGATTCATTATCCACACACCACAAACCCCTACGAGTGTCATGAGCATTATGTGTAGTGATATTTTCCAACTAAGATACCATAGTAGTATTCTGAGCTTCTATGAAGGGTCTAATCCCTATGTTGATTCTTCTAATGGCTTAGATGTGAAGGGAAGCTTCCAAAGTCTCATATAGGTTGGCTAAGGTCTTTTGTGAAAAAGTGCATAAAAAAGGAAGCAATAAACCTCTTATTAACCACTAGGCATGTTAAGTGGTGTTTATCTTAAAATAAATCTTAGAGAGAAGGGTTTTAAAATTCACATCATACTCACACATGCTCTTAGTCATTTCTTGCTTGATGTCTTTAAGGGTAGCTATGCTCCACTATTCAAACTATGGAATATAAATTTCCTATAGAAATTCTACTTTCAATTTTTAATAATTCACCATAGCCTATTATAGATCAAACTTATGGTACCACTTATGCACGTGGTCCAAAAGAGTCATAGTCATTCATAAGAAGTAATGCCACATGCTCACCAAATAAGTTCACACTTGTAAACATGTTCTATGACATTATCCACACCATAATACTTAGGTAAATAGAGCGTCATATCATAATACATAATGGGTGGATGAGGTATTGGCAATGGAGCTTGTTGAGATGCACTTTCTGTCTCTCTTGGACCTTGTGGTGGAGGTCCACCAATGCCTCCTATTCTTCCTCCAAATCCTTTGGCTGAAAAACCACTGATACCACCTCTTGTGCCTCATATAAAACATAAGCACCATATATATTACATACTGAGATAGGATGATTAACTGTAGATGGGCTGGTACTCTACCCAATAGTAATGTTTGGTCCACTAGGTATTTTAAACTAGGCCATAAAATTATCTGGTAATTAAAAATAAATTAACAATAAACTACTAGCATGAGCACATGCTATGGGTGGGGAACTGGGCCTATCTAGATTAGGCTCTTCAATCACCACTACCTAACATGTTTCTTCTACACATACTTGTGTTGGTGTTAGGTGTAGTCCTATGGTTGGGGAGTCCTCTTTATGCTCTTCTACTTCCATGTGAACCCTTACAACACTTTTTTAGTCCTCCCATCTTCTCCATGCATAATTTCCACTCATAACCCTTTGCTGAGATTCATCATACTTACACTTTTATAACTCCTATTGAATGGATACCATGCTAAACCAATAATATTAAATCAAAATGTGCCCCTCCATTTTCCCACCAACTGCACTACTCATGTGAGAGAGATTTTAGTCATCCATGGAGAAACTTTCAAGTCTAAAATCCACTATGAACTTCTTAATCTCTAGTGAAAAATATATGAGATATCTACCACATGGTTCTTGGAGGAAGTGAAAGTGGGATTCCTCTTGACATGAGTACATTGAGAATGCACATTTCAAAATGTTACTATTCAAATTTACAAACCACCAAACATCCACTACATGCATCAAAGTGATGCAAACCATGTAATGTTGACCGACACTCTACTAACCAAACTATCTTTTGTCCATAGTTCCTTGATCGGTCTTGGGCATATGCCAAAATCCAAGCATAAAGGTGAACAAGCATTTATATAAAGAAATATTTATATATTTAGTTATACAAATGATGTTCTACCCATACATGTGCAAAAATTCTAGGTTCAATAACTGGTAATGCAAATTTATCTTCTACTCTAGTAACCCATCATTCAATATTCTCTAGTGATAGCCATTTGAGCATCTTCCACCATCATGTAAACAAGTGCTACAAGTTCTAGAAATGGAACCAAAATGTTGAGATCTTTTCCTTTAAATAGACATGTCTTTTTCCTAGTTGCATGCTAAAGTAAATAAGAGTTCCAATGTGCTAATGTACTAGCATTTCATTCAAAAACAAGTTCTCACATGCTCACTGGAAACACGTAGCTTAAGACTAGTTCCTACTGGTTCTAACTTTCTAGACAAGAGTAATCAAACAAATACTTAGTACTAATCTCATTCTTAGTCCTATATCTAACTCAAATTACTTGTTCATCACTTAATGATCAAAATAAAAAGAAGTTAGCATACAATGATAATAGATAATATCAATTCCATTATAACTAGAGATAATTGAACATAAGCATTATGTCAATACAGGGTTATTTTCCATTATATTTATAAAATATATAAAAGAGTAAAACTATTCCATAGTTAAAATGGTAACTAATTCATAAATAATTCATCAATAATAACCATACAAATTACATCAAGGGGGTATTTATACTTGGTGTACCTTGACAAATTAGTTATATAAGTAAATACAATTAAAATGACTCACTAATGATCATCAATAGAATTGAGTCATGGCAGCCATTTATAATAAAATCCTATAGACTTGGGCTTATCTACCTGTATATTCTCTCTCAATGTTATATGATCATCATCAAGTGCCTATCTTCCCATGGGCCAGTGCTAGATGTGCACTTGACTTAGTCTTCTCTTCCATTCTTATAAATCACTCCATAACCATATTTGCTTTTCATACTTTTTCCAAGTCACCCACTAATATCTAAATCCTACGCTCTTAGGTTCTCTATTTAACATCCATATTTAATCAATGAGACTTACTTATTCTATGCCATGGACTCCCATTCCTTGGTCTTCCATGCTATGGTCTTCTTCACCATGTCTCTTCATGTTGCTTGTTACCAAAAAGTACTTAGCCAAAATAGTCTTTAAAATTAGGGGCACAACAACCTTCACTTCAAAAGAATGTGAATAATTATATGTGGCAATGTGATCCTTTCCAAAGGATGGGGAAACCTACACTATCTAATGAAATTCCCCTCTAACCTCATTAGTTTTATGATCCTTTGAGAAATGGGAGTTATATTTCATTGGTTCCATTGATCCACCATCTCAAGGAAAGGAGTAAATTTGAGTATGTATTAATTATGTTACTAAATGGGCATAAGTTAAAGCCTTATCATTTTATCATGAAGAAAAAGTTGTTGATTTCTTATACTACAATATCTTGTAATGTTTTAGGGCACCAAGAGCAATAGTTTTAACACAAGTTCCTCAATTTTCATCTAACATGATTAAAGCCTTCACATGACACTACTAGGTCACCCATAGGAAGTCATAACCTTACCATCCTCAATCCACTGGTCAAGTTGAAGTCACCAATAATAGAGAATTAGAGAACATATTGACAAAATTTAGTAGATATTAATAGAAAATATTGGACAAACAAGTTACTTGAAGTAGTTTGGGCCTACAACATAACATGGAAGGCCACCATAGAGTTTTATCCATTTGAACTTGTATATGGGAATAAATCATTAATTCAAATTGAATTTGAGTTTTAGACATTAAAAAAAAATAATGGAGGTAGGAATGAACTTGAAAGAAGCACAAAAATATGGAATTTTTCAATTAAATGAATTTCATAAGATAAGACTTGAGGCATTATAGTAGATAGAGCTTATTCAATATTAGAGTAAGGAATGGAATGAATATCACATCAAGGAAATTCAATTCAAATAAGGATATTGGGCCTTATTATTTGATTTAAAATACCAACATTTCAAAAGTAAACTTTTTACCAAATGGTTAGGTTCTTACCAAGTTGATAAGATTTTTGACAATAGATATATTTAGTTGCTCCAAATTTATGGAAACATGATGAAACTATTGGTAAATGGACACATATTAAGGCTATACCATCAAACTCATAACAAGGAGGAGTTAAGCAAGTAGATTTAATTTGAAGAGAAATTTGGTTATATGAAAGAACTAAAGGACGAGGTTTATTCTATCATAACTAAAGGATGAGATTTTGAGTTTAATAAAGAAAAAGATTTGAAAACCAATAAATGAAAATATTATTCCAAATAAATAAATAAATCAAATAAAAAAAGGGTGAAAAAAAATGAAAACTTTTAAGGGAACAAAACAATATGAATAGAACTCTCAATTGACTTGTATAATACTCTGAATTGACTTGTATGTGTTTCTAATCCTAGGACATATGAAAAAACTAGGAAAAAGAACAACCATAGGTAATTCAAGGAATTTATATTTCATTTTTATATGAGTAGGCTTAATTTTGATTTTAAAATGTCATTTAATATCCATTTTTTGAAATGGGTTCTTCCAAATATGGATATGCCAAAAAGGGGGGTCTCTTAAAAAAGGGGTCTCTAATTTTTTTTTTCAAAAAAGAGAGTGAAGTGATATAACATTAAGACATTTCAAAAAAAATATAAAGCTTCATTAAAAGTGTTAGGAATATAGAATGTAGAGTAATAATAATGAAATAAAGATATAATTAAAACTTAGAAAATAAAACATAATAGAGACATAGATTTAACATGGTTCATCCAATATGGGGTACATCCACATAGAAATAACCAATCCTTATTATTCAATCCAACAAATGAAGGGAAAAACTTGTAATACATCCACTGAAATATCATCTTCACTTTATCTCTATCTTTTTCTTGATTATAATGCCCTCATATCAAAGGAGGCTTAGAAATTAGGGCAAAAGTGTACTAACTTAATTTCTACCATTAGATCTAAAACCTAATAGTAACGATCAAAATTAACCTTGAAATTACAATATTTTATAATGCATTTAAAAAAAAAAGTTCTTTGGGGGCACTACCCCTAAACCCCCTCTAAGGGGGATCCAAAATAGGTCACTACCCCCTTAGACCCCCATGGTGACCCTAGTAGGGTGGGCATTCCCCCCACACCCCTTGTCAAGAACTGGACATTAAAATAAGATTAGGCTCCACCATCTAACAATCTCCCACTTGGAGATTGATTATTACAACTCCACCACTACAAATCTTACTTTATTTTTTTTTAAAACTTTGACCCTAGCATGTTTCTCATCTTCTTTGTTATCCTTGAAGACCCATGAAGTTGAAAAACTCTCCAGCTTCTCTTTTGTGATTAATTTTGTTAGCATATCTATTCGATTCTAACTCATATGGATCTTTTCCAACTTTAATTGACCATATTCTAAAATTAAATGAAGTGATACCTGAATTGTATATGTTTGGTTCTTGAGTGGAATGCTGAGTTATTTGCTAAATGAATCACACTCTGGCTATCACCATACAACTTGCAATCTTCCTGATTCTACCTCAACTCTTATATGAACCATTACATCCATATCATTTCCTTGTTTGTTTCTATAGCTACAACATATTCTACCTCTATAATTGACAAAGCAACTATCTTTTACAATTTTTAAATCTAAGTGTTGTGTCACCAAGAGTGAATACATAACCTGTGGTGCGCCTCCTACCATCTAAACATCCAGCCATGTCTACATCAACATATCCTTGTGAGGTAACATATAACCCTTGATAACATAAATGTCTATTAGTGGTCCCTCTCAAGTACTTAAGAATCCACTAGACTGTATCCCAATTCTCTTTTCTTGGATTGTTAATAAACCTGCTGACAACTCCCACTGCATGAGCAATATCTGGTCTAGTGCACACTATAAATACGTTGAACTTCCAACTGATGAACCATATGGCACTTCAGTCATGTAATTGATTTTTTTTAATGTTTTAGGACACTATTCCTTGCTTAATTTGAAGTGCCCTCCCAAAGGTGTACTCATAGGTTTTGCATCTTGCATATTGAACCTGACTAACACCTTCTTGATGTATTATTCTTGAGACAATGTTAATTTCCTATTTTTCCTATCTTTTATTATTCTCATACCATGGATTTGATTTGTATCACCCAAATCCTTCATTACAAATAAATCTACTAGTTTTATTTGTTGGAAATATTGTCATTGATGTCAAAGGTCTAGCATTATTGGTGATAAAGGCCCCATTGCATTTAATGTTGTTTGTAATAAATATATCTTGGCTAATATGAGTTAATATTTATTTAATATTAACGAATATAGTTTTGGTTGCATATGAGACAAAAGAAGGGCCCATGGAGAAGTTAAAGAGCCACAGGGTAAAGACAAAAGAAGGATGGGACGCATTTTCCCATGAAGAGTCATCTTGGGGAATACCAAGAGTCACCAAGCTAAGACAAAAGAGTAAGGGCTTTATTTCTCATGAAGGGACACTTTGAGGAATATAAAAAGTCACCAAGATAAGGACAAAAGTGGGAAGGATGTTTTTGGTCATGAAGGGTCACCACATGACTTTTCAAAGGCTTGAATATGAAGGGTCATCCAAGTTTGGTGCCATTTTCCATGAGGATTGAAGTCATTTGGAAAGATATAAATAAAGGCTTGAGAAGACATTTGTAATATGGAAGATAGAGGTTGATTTGATATTGTAATATCTAGCTTAGAAGAGCAATTGTGAGAGTTGAATATGATTTGTATTTGTTATATCTAGCTTAGAAGAGTAAAGGTGAGAGAGAGGAAAGAGATGTTGTATTGAACTATCATTTTTTGATATAGAAATATTGAGAGATAGGTGTGTGGTATATACAAATGGGTTGGTGCTCATGAACAATAGCTAGGTTGGTGCTCGAAAAAGGGGTATGGTGCTTCTGTGGGTTGGTGCTCATGAATAGTAGCTAGGTTGGTGCTCGGCAAAGGGGTATGGTGCTCCTACAAGTTTGGCTTGCGAATATTGTTTGGGTTGGTGCTCATTCATATACTTGAGATTGTTCTCCATGTTTTTTCCCACATTGGGTTTCCACGTTATATCTGGTGTCTCTCTCTTTCTTATGTGATGTTTATTGTTTGAGTTTTATTGCATATCTTCAATGTTTGATCAAGTGAATTTGATTAAGGGAAAGTTTTATAAGATATATAATATATTGATTCACCCCCCTCTCAGTATATTTCATGCTTAATAATTAGTATCAAAGTAGGTTTTTTTTTGAAAAAGTTTTACAGCTTGAAGGTATATCAGGAAAGCACAAGATGGCCATACATAAAGGTGCCTCTGCAAGCAAAAGAATAGTTGATCAAGAAGAAGAAGAGGATGAAGCCGAAGTGAATATGGAAGGAGAACTCATGTGTGCCTTAGAAGAGTTGAAGATTGTTGAAAATAAAAATTGAAGATTGAAGCATCAAATCGAGAAAAATGAAAAGGAGTCAAAGGAGATAATTGAAAATCTACAAGGGCACTTTGAAGAAGCCAAGAAAAATGAAGAAGATCTAACGGCACAGTTGGAAATATCAAAAAAATAATGTGAAAGGTATGTTACTGAAATTGCCTCTTTAAAAGAAGAGATTGAGAAAGCAGTCAATAATTAAATAGTCAATGACTCAAAATTTGAGAATAGCACTAATATTTAGATGGCCAAAAGGAAATATTAGATAAGATAGGTATTAGTTTTGAAAAGAAGAAGAGCTATGTTGAAGCTCTTATAAATAAAGAAACAAGAAGGGAAGGAGTGAATAATACAGAGGACAAAGAAGACTGGAAGGAACAAAGCTATAAAAGGTAATTAGGTCAGAGATTCATAAATAAGTCCTATTTTTATGGTTACTATTTTTATTGTAATGAATATGGTCATAAGAAATTATAATGTAAAAAAAGAGCTAACAATCTCAAAAATAAGGAAAAGGAAGGTCATTTAGAGTCAAGCAGAAGCTATAACTCTTTTGATCCTCTATCAAGCTTTGATGAAGAGACCATAATTTGTTACAAGTGTAACAAATTCAGACACATAGTTCGGTATTGTAGAAGCGTGTTTGAGTCAGTCAAGAAGGACCAAAGTTTTATGGCTCCATTCATCAAGAAAAAGGTTCAGACATGGCCAAAGAAATAATTTGAAGGTTCTATGTTGGTCCAAACAGCTTTGCATGCAAGAAATGAAGAAAAGCCATGGTTTATTGATAGCAGATGTTAGAGGCACATGAATGGAGACAAGAGAAAGTTCATAACCTGGAAGAAGATCAATGGTGGCACAGTGAAATTTGGGGACAATACTACTGCCAGAATTTCCAAAAAAGGTACACTAAGTTTAGATAATGGTAGAACTAAAACTGAAAATGTTTTATATGTAGAAGGTCTTAAGCATAATCTTTTGAGTGTAAGTCAAATGTGTGATTAGGGGCACACACTAAAGTTTTATGCAGAAGGTTGTGAAATTAGAAGAAAATATTTAGATGTATTGATTACAGATGCTTAGAGAATAGGTAATAACTTATATATGTTGTCAGACATCAAAGGTCAAAAATATTGTTCGAGTCAGATTGAAGAAAGTTGGCTATGGCACAGGAGAATGGGGCACATAAATCTTGACAATCTTGTCAAAATTTGCAAAAAGCAAGTAGTCAAGAATCTTCCAAAGATCACAAATCCATCTAACATGCTTTGTGGACCTTGTTAGCATGGGAAGTAGGCTAGAAGGTGGTTTAAAACAAAAGAGTACTCGACCACTCAAATGCTAGAGCTTGTTCACACTGATCTATGTGGACCTATGAGGACTCAAATTAATCAAGGTGATAAATATTTTATGTTGATTATTGATGATTTTTCACGTATGACTTAGATAATGTTTTTAAAGAAAAAATTAGAAGCTTTTAGACAGTTCAAAGCATTCAAAGCATTAGTTGAGAATGAAACTAATCTGAAGATTAAGTGTCTAAGATCAGATCGAGGAGGAGAATTCATGTCAGATTAATTTAAAGAGTTTTGTGAAGATCATGGAATAAAGAGACAGTATTCAACAGCCAGAACTCCACAACAAAATGGAGTAGTTAAACGAAAAAATAGAACAGTTTAGGAGATGGCGAAGACAATGCTAAATGAATCCAAGATAGCAAATAAATATTGGAGAGAGGCAGTTGGTACAATAGTGCATATTCAGAATAGAGCTTTATTAAGAGTCAACAATGACAATACTCCTTATGAGCTTTGGAAAGACAAACCAACAACAGTTGATTATTTTAGAGTTTTCGGTAACAAATGCTTCATAAAGAGAATTGATGAAAAACTTGGTAAGTTTGAATCTAGAGTAGATGAAGGTATATTTCTTGGTTATTCTTGCAAAAGTAAAGCTTATAAATGTTATAACAAAAGAGCCAAGAAATTTGTTGAAAGTGCAAGTGTTAGGATAAAAGAAGATGGAACATAAAAGATCAGTGATCCAGGAGACATTCCTGAAATCATTGAAGAGGAAGGCTTTGAAGAATCAAATGAAGATGAGGAAAAGGAGAAGGAGAAAAAGGGCACCAAAAATCCATCCAAATATGTTCAAAAAAATCATAATGAAAGTGGCATCATCAGGGATATAAAAGAAGGAATTCACACTAGAAGAATGATGGTAAGTGAATCTGAACAAGTTAATTTCTCTTTGTTATCTAAAATTCAGCTTAGACATTTTTCAGAAGCTAGACATGATGAGCATTGGGTTAAGGCTATGGATGAAGAATTAGATCAGATAGAAAAGAATGATACTTGGGAAATAGTGCCTAAACCAAAAGATCACAATGTGATATGAACAAAATGGGTTTATAGAAATAATTTGAATGAAAATGGAGAAGTAACAAAAAATAAAGCAAGATTAGTATGTAAAGGATATGCTCAGATTGAGGGAATAGATTATGAAGAAACTTTTGCACCAATAGCAAGGTTAGAGGCTATTAGAATTTTTCTTGCATATGCAGTATTTAAAAATTTCAAAGTATTTTAGATGGATGTCAAATCTGTCTTCCTAAATGAGAATCTTGAAGAAGAGGTCTACATTGAGCAGCCTGAGGGGTTTATTCTCTCGAATATTAGTAATCATGTATGTAGATTGAATAAAGTATTGTATGGATTAAAACAAGCTCCCAGAGCTTGGTATGCAAGACTTGATAAGTACCTGCAAGATCAAGGATTTAAGAGAGGATTTGCTAATAGTAATCTTTACATCAAAATAGAAGGTGAGGATCAATTGATTGTTGTGGTATATGTTGATGATATCATTTTTGGAGGAAATATTGAAAAGATGACAAAATAATTTTTTGATAGAATGCAAAAAAAATTTGAGATGTCTATGCTTGGAGAATTATCTTTTTTTTTAAGATTACAAATATTTCAATCATATAAAGGAATTTTTATATCTCAAAGTAAATATGCCAAGGAAATTTTGAAGAAATTTTGTTTTGAGGATTGTGTACTAGTTGGCACACTTATGTGTACAAGAAATAAGGTGAGCAAAGATGAATATTCACCTATTATAGATTAATATTTGTATAGATCTATGATTGGTAGTCTTTTATATTTGATAGCATCGAGACCATACATCATGCATGCAATAGGTATGGTTGCAAGATATCAGTCATCTCTAAGAGATAGTCATGTTCAGTTGGCGAAAAGAATATTTAGATATATCAAAGGGACATTGGATTATGGATTATGGTATCCCATAGGTAAAGATTTCACTTTAGTTGATTATACAAATTCAGATTGGGCAGGGTGCTTAGATGAGAAAAAGAGTACAAATGGAGGAGCTTTCTTCCTTGGTGATAGCTTAGTATCATGGCTAAGCAAGAAGCAGAACTCAGTATCACTTTCTACAGCTGAAGCAGAATATATTGCAGCAGTATTGTGTTGTACTCAAGTGCTTTGGATGAAGCAAACTTTGGAAGATATCAAGGTAAAGTATGATGAGCCTATTTCCATTTTTTTGTGATAACACAAGTGCTATAAATATTTCAAAAAATCTAGTAATGCATTCAAGAAAAAAACATATTCCCATTAGATATCACTTTTTGAGAGAGCAAGCTGTAGATCAACAAGTTAAGTTGGAATATATTAGTACTACAGAGTAGATTGCATATATTTTCACAAAGGCACTACTAAAAGACACATTTGAGTATTTGCGAGAGAAGTTGGGAGTAATTTCCTTTACTTCTTACCATTGAGGTTCAACATCAGTTGAGGGGGAGCTAAGTGTTAGCTCCAGGTAGGCCCTTTGCCATTGATGTCAAAGGGGGAGAATAATAGATATAGGTATAGGTGCAAAAAATAGGTACAAGGAATAGGTACAAGTTTCTACAGTAAGGGGGAGTTACTGTATGTTTTCAGATGATAGTATGTGTAGGTGACAGGATGTGGCAATTTTAGGATTGAGGTTGCCATCAATGACAAAGAGGAGATTGTTGGAAATATTGTCATTGATGTCAAAGGTCTAGCATTATTGGTGATAAAGGCCCCATTACATTTAATGTTGTTAGTAATAAATATATCTTGGCTAATATGAGTTAATATTTATTTAATATTAAAGAATATATTTTTGGTTGCATATGAGACAAAATAATGGCCCATGGAGAAGTCGAAGAGACACAAGGTAAAGACAAAAGAAGGATGGGACACATTTTCCCATGAAGAGTCATCTTGGGGAATAACAAGAGTCACCAAGTGAAGACAAAAGAGTAAGGGCATAATTTCTCATGAAGGGACACTTTGAGGAATACGAAAAGTCACCAAGATAAGGACATAAGTGGGAAGGACATTTTTGGTCATGAAGGGTCACCACATGACTTTCCAAAGGCTTGAATATGAAGGGTCATCCAAGTTTGCTACCATTTTCCATGAGGATTAAAGGGTCACAAATGGGGAAGGCCAAAGGTCATTTGGAAAGCTATAAATAAAGGCTTGAGAAGCCATTTGTAATATGGAAGATAGAGGGTGATTTGATATTGTAATATCTAGCTTAGAAGAGCAATTGTGAGAGTTGAATATGATTTGTATTTGTTATATGTAGCTTAGAAGAGACAAGGTGAGAGAGAGGAAAGAGATGTTGTATTGAACTATCATTTGTTGATATAGCAACAATGAGAGATAGGTGTGTGGTATACACAAAGGGGTTGGTGCTCATGTGGGTTGGTGCTCACGAATAATAGCTGGGTTGGTGCTCATGAATAATAGCTGGGTTGGTGCTTAGCAAAGGGGTATGGTGCTCCTACAATGTTGTCTTGTGAATATTGTTTGGGTTGGTGCTCATTCATATACTTGAGATTGTTCTCCATGGTTTTTCCCACATTCAGTTTCCATGTTATATCTGGTGTCTCTCTCTTTCTTGTGTGATGTTTATTGTTTGAGTTTTATTGCATATCTTAAATGTTTGATTAAGTAAATTTGATTAAGGGAAATTTTTATAAGATATATAATATACTGATTCACCCCCCCTCTCAATATATTCCATGCTTAACATTATTTTTATCTCATTTATAACATGCAGGTTAAACCCTACAACAAGCATGCCATCTACATATAATAACAAGATAATATAACTACCATTAGTTAATATTTTAAAGTAAACATAGTGGTCAGAATGACATCTACTATAACCTTATTCTATCATAAAAATGTCAAATTTCAAATACCACTATCTTGGGGCTTGTTTTAGGCCATACACACTCTTCTTCAACCTGCACACCATTTTCTCCTTACCTTTGACTTTGTATCCTTGTGGTATATATTTGTTCCTCCTTATAACCATGAAGGAATGCAATATTCACATATAAATTTTCAAGGTGCAAATATTATACCACTACCAAAATTAAAATAGTTCTTATAGAAGTCATTTTAATTACTGGAGAAAATATTTCATCAAAGTTAATACCTTTCTTTTGCACAAACCCATTTACAACATGTCTGGCCTTATACCTCTTTTTGCCTCCATATTCTTCCTTCAACCTATAAACCCATTTATTCTGTAATGATATTTTACCTATAGGCAATTGAACTGAATCCCATGTTTGGTTATGTACCAAGGAGTCCATCTCCTCTTTCATGCCTTGCTCCCACTTCTTTCTAGTTTCTACCTACATTGCTTCTTCATAGGTTTCTAGCTCACCACCATCAGTTAATAATAAATAATAAAGTGAAGGAAAGTAATGTTCTGGGAGTTTAATTACTCTACTTACTCTAGTAGATCTTCTAACTATACTTACAGGAGTTTGAGGTACTTGTTTTAGTTGTTGCACACTCAAATTTTCTAGCACTTTTGAAATTTTATTTCTATTAATTTCATCAAGTATTGCATTTTCTATATTTGAATTTTCCTATTTATTTTCTTGCAATTGATCTCTATACATGACATTTTAATTAAAGATCGCATCTCTAATCCTAATGATTTTATGATTTTCAATATCCCATAAATGGTAACCAAAATCATTAACTTCATATCCAAAACAAATATATTTCTTGGATTTT
Organism: Torreya grandis; assembly: GCA_037957365.1. Lineage (NCBI taxonomy): Eukaryota > Viridiplantae > Streptophyta > Pinopsida > Cupressales > Taxaceae > Torreya > Torreya grandis. The sequence continues at coordinate 2,180,940 of JARHVA010002249.1, forward strand.
TCCTCAAGCTTGGTTCTATTTTATTTATCAATATGGACAAATGCTTCATTAACAAAAGTCTTTAAAAAAGAATAATCTACCTTTTTACCTATCCATGATTCTTTTGGAATGCCACCATCTAAAGGAATTGAAGGCCCTCTTTTTATTAATTAAAGAACAATATCCACAACATCTACCCAAAACTATAAGAGCAACCCTGCATGCAATCTCATGCTCCTTACACACTCTATGATTGTCATGTTCATCCTCTCTGACACACCATTTTTTGTGGTGTTCTTGGAATCATCTTCTCTCTATGAATCCCATGGGGTAAATAATAATTATCAAACTCCTTACTTTATTATTCACTTTCATTATCTGATCTAACAAAATTTAACTTATTTCCTATCTCATTCTCAACCAAAGCTTTCCATTACTTAAAAGTATAAAAAACAATAGATTTCTTTCATATGCAATAAACCCATGTTTTTCTAGTTGCATCATCAATAAAAGTAACATAATAAGAAGAGACACCAAGGGATGATACTTGAACTAGTCTGCATATATCTATATACACAAGCTCTAAATTTTCATCCTTCTTTATCCTCCCAACTCTGAGAAATCTAACTCTTTTCTATTTTCCATACACAATGCTCACAAAAATCCAAATCCACCTTCTTCAAATCTATAAACAAATTCTTTGAGTGGAAAAATTGCATCCCCTTCTCACTCATGTGCCCAAGTTTGTGGTGACATAATTTTGTATCTACTTCTATAGAAGATAAATAAATAGAAGAGTCAACATCACCATTAGATAAATACAATGTACCCACCTTCTCTCCTTTTTCTATTACTAGTGATCCTGTAGTGACTTTCTATGAATTTTTTGTGAATGTAACTATGCAACCCTCAATTTTTAGCTACCCTATTGAAATTAGATTTCTTCTTAACTTAGGAACATGTCTCACCTCTTTCAACAACCATTTGTTTCCATTCTATAATTTTATCTATATCTTACCCTTTCCTACAATTTTATTGGATTCACCATCACCCAAATAAACTTTCCCAAAACCACTTTGAATATAGTCTTGAAAATATTTCTTATGGGGTGTAACATGAATGAAGCCCATAAATCTAACACCTAGGAATCATTAATATTATCTAAATAAAGGATTAAAACATCTTGTAACACATCACCTACTACATTTGCTTCTTAGTTTTTATCTTGTTCATCTCCTTGTTTTCCTTTTCAAAACCAACAATCTTTCTTCAAGTGTCCTTTATTCTCATAAATCCAACACACCAATGTTCCTCTGGATTTAGGTCTGCTTTTTTAGAATTCCCATGATTCCTTGGGCCCTTTCCTTTATCCTTTTGTTTTCCCTAATTATCTATAGTCAAAGCATTACTTGATGTCTCACCTATGTTTTTCCATTGCATTTATTCACTAAGGATAACACTAATAACATCATCAAAATTTAAAGTGTTTGAGCTATAAATAGAATTGCTCACAGCCATAACCAAGCCATTCTAGCTTTTTGGCAATGATCACAGAATCAAAAGAGCCCTAACCTCATCATCAAAATTTACCCCTACAGAGCTTAACTAATTTGTGACCACGTTAAATTCATTTAAATGGTTTGTAATAGACCCACCTTTTGAAATTTATAGATTAAATAATTGCTTCTTAATAAATACCTTGTTGGAGGTTAAGGGTTTTTCATACACTCTATCTAATGCATTTATCCCATCTACTATTGTACTTTATTTTGAAATATTGAATGCCACTGATGCTGCCAGGCACATCCATATTGTTCCTAGTACCTTTCTATCAAGAACCTCTTAGTCTTCATCCTTCAAAGTCATCAACTTCTTTGCTATTCTTCCCAATGGTAGAAAAATATCCTTATGATATAGATAGTCCTCCATTTGCATCTTCTATAGCTGGTAGTTTTGGACATTGAAATTCTCACCCTTAAGCTTGCCTTCTTTTACCATTCCTCCCACTTGAACTAGGAATCTATTTTTCTTGTGAGTTTATCTGCCAAATAAACCTTTGGCTCTGATACCAATTATAAGGAATATATAATGTAGATAAATAATAATTAAATAAATATAGAATTAAAATTTATAAAACACAATAGAATAGAGACATAGATTTAACATGGTTCACCTAATATGGGCTATGTCCACACAAAAATAGCTAGTCCTTCTTGTTATTCAATCCAACAAATGAAGGGAAAAACTTATAATACATCCACTAAAATATCATCTTCACTCTCTCTTTATCTTCCACCTGATTACAATGCCTTCATATCAAAAGAGGGTTACAAATTAGGGCAAAAATGTAGTAACTTAATTTCTACCATTAGATCTAAAACCTAATAGTAAACAGTCTAGATCAACTACAAAATTACAATATTTTATAATGCATTTTTCACAAATCCCCCACCCCCCTGAAAATCCCCACGGTGACTCTAGGGGGGCGTTTCCACCCACACCACCCTATCAGGAAGTGGGCATTAAAATAAGATCAGGCTCCACCATCCAATGAAAAGGACATGATGTCATTTTGATGACACACTCAAAATCATCCATGAGAAAAAGGTAATCACAAAGTATCATGATGATAATGATTATTGATGGCACGAAGGAAAGGACATCATGGAAAATAAAGGGAGAAATGAAACAAAAATTGTCATGAGGAAGAATACATAAGATAAATTTTAGTCACCTTAAGTATCTCCACATGCTTAAATCATTTTTCTCCTTCTAAAAACATGTCCAATCTCATAGTTGACCTAGCTTCGAGATATTTTGAGAGCTAAGATGTTAATTGTGGTCTATTCCTCTTTACACCTTGATTTTTTTCCATGCAAATTATGTTTTCATTTACTATCAAATCCCTACTAATCTCACTCTCAATTTATTTCCAAGATATATCCATAACCTTAAGCATATTTCATTAACTTTGTAGATGGGTTAAAATAAGAAATCTGGTCATGAATCATTAGGGATTCTAATATAAGATGAAGTTATGGCTAAGGTGTTTGAAGATGAAGGATGGTTCTATTTACTCTAGAGATTCTATGGTTATGGTGAAAATTTGGTATAATAGTTTATTATAAATCTTGAAGTAAATAATTACATAGGGATCCCATGCCTAAATTAATCATTTATTCACAAGGCATTACTAAGGGGATGAAGAGAAAAAGTATTCCATAACTTTGGAGGGTTGTAGCCTACTAGGTCATAAATTTATTCACATGTCATGGGAAGCATGGATCACTAAGAGGAGATGTGATGAAAATTATGAATCATCTTAGGCATGGAAAAAAGAAACTTAAATGGAGGATAAACATTCCATAGTTTATATATGGTACCATTACGATTATGACATAAAAACATGTTCAAGGTGTGGCATCTATTAGACATCATGGATTGATAGAACTAATATGACAACACCATTTCTTAAAGAAGGCAAAGAGAAACCAAATGGGAGGTAGTTTTTTAAAGTAAACTAAATAAGAAGACAAAGGTAAATATAAGACCACTCTATTCCTTCCTTACACCCAAATATAGCCAAAAGGAAGAATTTACAACTAAGGATCCATCTCCAAAACTAGGAAAGAAGAGAAGGTAAAATATAAAGAAACCAAAAGATACCTTTAAAGAAATTTTTTAGCCTGCTACTAAAAATATATCTATCATGGAGATATATAATGATGATGAGGAATCTCTAAAGATATCCCATCTTAAGGTTTTGAGAAGAATTTCAAGGGGAAAAAGGCTCTAATTGGGGAGTCACCACTATAAACTCATCCACAGAGATGAAGGAGGCTCATCGTTACTAAGGAAAATGATATTTATAGAGGAAAATATCCTATAGAAACCCTTGGAAGTCTCAGCCAAGATAAACCTATTGAAACTCAAAAAATGTTAGATGAGAATAAATAGCAAGAAGGGGTTTTGGAGGATCTATCCATAAGAATAAGGGAAATTACAGCCATAATAAAAAAATTTAAAGCTGAGGAAGCAAAAAAAGAGATCCCGTAATATTATTAATCCAAGCCATCAATGGAAAAAATAAAATCTCAAATGGTGGAATAAGAGGAACAAACTTAAAGTCATAATGAGGAAGAGTAGATGCAAAAATCCATGGCATTGTCAAGAGCAGAAACAATCATGAGACAAGTTGAGGAAATAACATTCCTCAAACAAAAAATATAAGATAAGGAATAAGATAATTTATCTTTACAAAAGGATTTAGAAAAAAATAAAACTCATACCCTTAGTAAAGATAGTGAAATAGCTTAGTTGAAAGAACAAATATTAGATCCCATAAATTGAGTAGACCATGGTTTATAAACCCAATTGTCTTATGATGACATCATGAATACTCAAGGAAAAACATGTAAAACCTTAAGGGAGGTGATATCAAAAGTTATTTTGAGGAAGATAAGAAATAAAAGGATAAGGCAAAATCCATATTTTAGACATCCTATGAACTAAGAGAAAAAATTCTTACTTGTAGAAGACCTGCCTCTAGGTATGGCCTCTTTCTATAAGAACAATTATATATATGGATATTGTTAATAATTTCATGTGGGTTTCCACATGACTCAAAAAATTTAAAATAATTTATGGATGCTTATTATACTAGTACACTTGAGCCACAAAACATTTTGTGTGAATTTTATTTGTGCAACTTTCTCTCAGGACACATGTCCTCTTTTCTGATTAATTTATTTATGGGTGAAGCTCATATTAATGTTTTTAGTTATATATTGAAAAATGATATTGCATGGAGGGATAGGATAGAGGAATATTTTTTTCATGTCAAAACTATTAGATTCTATATGAAGCCTAAATTTTGTAAGTTGGCTAAGCTAACCAAGGCCTTCTAAATTTTTATATATAATAATATGGTTGTCACCAAATATTGTAACCTAGAAGTGGTTGTTCATGCCTCTTCCATATTTGGACAACATGGGAATAATTATAGGTATGTGGGTATACCTATAGTGGAAGTGAACATATAGGTTTAAGGGCTAGCTCCTTAAATGTATCTTGAAATTCTTATCACCTATATAATGCTTGCTTGTGGGGAAAAGAGTTAGAAACTTACATGAAATGGAACTAGTCTAAGGGGTGATACACCAATATGATTTACACATGACCATCATATTCCTATCATAATGAAACAAGGCATAATAACTAGCTTCCAAGTCCCAAAGGATTCTAATATGAGTGTTTCAATATAGAGGTGATGTGCATGAAAACAACATAATAAAAATGAACCAGAGAACATAATTCACACTCTAAGGAAAATAATACAAATGGGCCTAACACACTTGAATACACTTTATATGACCTATTAGAATAAGAACTCTTGCATACACATGAAAGGATAAGGTAAACAAGGATAGAGAATTATCACTAACTCCACCATACGTCACCTTGCACACTTATAAAAATGTTTCATGAACTCAAAAATAAACTTATATTGATTTTTCAAAGGAAAAATATAATGTAATTCTATCAGGGCTTTACCATACATGGTATGGTATTAGAATACAATAGCCAAAATGGTTGTTACTTATAGAATTGGAGAGAGAAGAGAAGAGAATGAAGTCCAAGAGTCACTAGGAAATGTGTCATGATAATAAAATAAGTTATACATGCAAGAAAATTAGTGTGAGATAGACCATGAAAGGTATGATAAGATAAATGGCCCTCAAAATCATGAAACTCCATGAAATGTGGTATATGACTCCTACTTGCTCAAAAAATTACCTTCATCATTTGGCCTTTTTGGAACGTCCCACATATGAATATGGATAGATCTCATGATTTCAATAAGGGGGAGGGGTTTTATATATGATACACCATTACTTTATTGCATCCCTAATCATATGGATTCTTTTGCACATGAGTTACCACTACTTATAGTCCAAGTAATTCCTCTTTCACTTACCCCTCACACTTGGCATAAAATTTGGCTTCAATTTTCCATGAAAATACATAAATAAGAGTAAATTACACATTTAAAGACCTCCCATATCCTTATATTCCTTATTTAGACCTTAAAAGTTCATCCACTTAACATTTTCACTCTCCCACTAGCTTTCTCACTTTGGTAATTTTGATTGGCTAAAGTGAAGGCACTTATAGAAACACTTAGGAGTTTTTTTGCTTAAAAAAATGTCATTTTGAGTTATTCCAAGTCCAAATATTTATCCTAAGGTTTTTTTCATCTTTTGAAACTCCTTAGAACCTGCAAAACACCATAAATAGTCAAGAAAGCCCCATTTCCCCCCTGTCTGTATAAGTAGGGAATGCCTCAAGTGAATGGGAAGGATCTATAGAGAGTCCCCTAAAAGATTAAATAATTTTAATGCTCATTCCATATCATCTAGATATCTCTCCATCCTTATTTTCCTAATTGATTACTTATTTAGGGTTTTGTAGGGTTTTAGGCTCTTTTCACCCTTAGCCTTTATTCATAGAGTTGCGATGTTGGAGTTTCAAAAAAATTCCACAAAATTAATATTTAATACCTTGTTAATAATCCCTCAACTCCTCATATTCCCATGTAGATTTTTCAAGTAGGTATGAGCATCCTAAATTGGCTACTCAAGTTATCCATTCCATTCCCTACATGCTCAAGTTGGTTTTAAGCCCAAAAATAGCTTTATTATGGTTTCCATTGTATGATAATATATTTAAAATGTATTATAACTCCATACAACCTGAATCAAGTCTTTGGAATGCTCACCTAAGGCTAGAATTGAAATTGACCCCCTTATTAAACTTTAGGCATAGTTGAGACTTTATAGGTTTGCTTACATATTTGTTTATTTAGACCACCTTATTATGTTTCTAACCCATATGCATGGATATATATGTTTCTCCATGTATGAAACAAATTTCCAAACCTACATGAAGGTTTTCACAGTCTCTAGTCTTCTTTATCATCCCTTTTCTTTAAAATCTACTAGTTTGCATGCTAGGGGAATACCCTCTGTCTGAGATAAAACAAAGGGTACTTACCCTATTGACTTAAGAAAATTGAATATTTGAGGAGATTATATAAGTTATGGAGACATTATGTACAAATTTTTATCCCTTTATCATGTCATTATACCCTTCAAATGCACCAAAACCTAAAACAAACTTATGGAGTAAGTTGACTATTTGCAAGGTCTTGACTGTGGAGTGTAGATTGCATTACTTAAGCCTTTCACTACATTATTTATGTTGTGTGAGGGTATCCAAAGTACATTAAAACCCTAAAAATTATTTTATAAATCCATTTATTACTCTAACCTCCCACATGCCTCTTCATACACCTTGATTGGTCAAGATTGAGTCCAATTTCTGATTATGTTGTGTTTAAAAGGATACCTATAGGTTGTCCCGTATGGTTTAAGCTTAAAAAAATGGTTATATGCATCCTTATATTTTACTATGGTCATTATAAATTCAATTTAACTAATCCATATCATGTTTAAACTATGATAACCCTAATAATATAGCTTTTTAGCTCACTACTATGTCATAATCTGCTACAGTTGACTATGTTGTAGCAACATAGGGTCCTATAAGTGTCAATTTACCCTAAAAACTATGCCATATACCTTTGTGATCATATAAGATATTAGGGGGTCATATTTTATTAATTAATGTTGGATTTTTCATGCTTAAGCTCCTACCATGAACCTATGGGAATTTGTAGTTAGCTATAGATGAATTATTTTAGGGGAAAGGACACCTATAGGTGTAGATGGGGCTATAAAAATTGCATATCAACCTCTCTTGATGACATTTGTGCTCATTGGTATGAACTTAAATAAATAGTATCATTAAAGTATGAAGATATTCCTTGTTTTCACTTTGAGATGTAGAGGTTTAGTTGGAGCTCAAATCCTTTAGATGCCATTGTTAAACCTTAGTGAACAAATGTGCATGTTAGATCCCTTCAAAAACTAATTTACACCAATAATTTACCATCATAATTTTTAAATATCTTCCATTATGTGGGGGATACAAGGTAAGTACATTTGGAATGATTATAACTTAACATGACATTATCATATGACCTCTCCAAAAAGGGTGAGTTTTCTATTTTGTGCTTTTAGGGATTCTATCCCTAAGTTCACAATCATCACTTCTTGAAGTAACTTATAACATTTCATACCAATATAACATTACAAATATGTATGAAATGATCTATAAAACACACTATGACCTAAATAAGTATTTCATCATGTCCAATCTCCTCCATACAACTCCCTCATGTCTCTGTGGTGCCACCTATAGGTAGACTTTTGTAGGTATAAGGTAGTAGATGTGAGTTTAGGTAATGAGCATGGTATATAACACTTAAATTGGTTTTATATCTTATAAAATTTCCAAATACATATCTCTCACAATTAATTACATGAATCAAGATTCAAAACTCCATTTTAGTGTTCTTAACCTCCTATAGGTGTTGATGAAGTTGCAGACATGACAATGAATGGAAACATGGTAATGCACATGGTGTATGAACTTGCAATGAGTTTTGGGTAACATTAACACCTTAAAATATATACATTTCATCATGGAAAAACTATATCACTTAAAAACTCTCCTTCAATGCGATTTTACTCTTAAGATCACCTATAGGTGCATATCTATGCCTAATTATGTGTATATGTTGCATATAACTGCCATATTACCTTTGGTGGAATTTGAAGGCTTAAATCACTATCTAATGTTATAAGAGGATATCCAACATCTTGGAAACTTAAATCATACTTCCATGAATGTTCTTAGGGTCCTTATATGCCATGACTATAAGTGAGAATGAACTGGGAGCTAACTGTGTTTCACACTTGACTGCAATCTCTATGACACCAACCTTGGAGTTTAAATCTTAGAAATAAGGATATTGACATGACCTTTTAGAAGAGTGAAACATCATGTCACATTGGATTGAATCCATTTCAGATAAAGAGACCTTTTTCAAAAGGTGAAATTTGACTACAAGTTCACTATCAACACCTTCTTGAAATATGAGTTGTTAGAGCTATCAAATCCTTTCTAAACATGAAAAAAAGAATGGGGAACATAAGAGGAGATAGTAAAAATAATTTGGAGGCAAGATCACCAACTGAGTTATATGAAATGGTTCAAATAAGATAAAAACTATAGGGTATGGGAAATAATAAGCAAAAAATCACAATCAACTTGTTATAGATGGTTCATAAAGATTAATAGACCATTATCTACAATACAAGCATGAAAGTTAAGCTGAAAAAGTTTATTATCACTCCCCAAAGGCATTTGACCTATAAGTTCTCCAACTGGCTGTACCAAACAAAAACCTATTGACCATTTTCATGTGCATGATGAAGTGATGGGAGAGTAGAATGGTTTTAGCTCAAATTTGGAACTTTAAAAGAATTTAAAATGTGGAAATGGGTTTGAGGAAGTTTAAAAGTCATCTTGAAACCTTCTCCCATGTGCCACTCTCTCTCATAGGCTGTACACCTCTTAAAACTCCTTATTTTACAGTTATTTTATTAATTTTAAGTTTCACCTACAAGTTTTCAATTATAAACTAACACATTTGATATGGAGTGACACATTGGACATTGGAATGAGTTTTGAAACACTTTATTGCCTATAAAATTGTGCCACTTATATCTAATGCTCTAAAATGACCCTTATATGACCCTTAAGTGATTCAAAATGACATAAGATTTAATTAGACCATGACCAAGGATAAAATGGCATTAAATTACATAAAATGAACTAAAAAAACACTATGAAACTATATTATACCCCTATAAAAGTTTTTGACTATAGGGGGTTGACCCATTTTGACTTGTGGTTGAAATGGTCAACATTTTTGGTGATTTCCCAAGGGTGGTATGCTTGCTACGTCAAGACCATTTGCCTAATCCTATCCATTGGGTCATGAATTCACCTATAAAATAGCTTGAAATTAAATTTACCTTTGATAACACAAAAAACAATAAAGGAAAGACACCCAAAATAAGATAAACTCAAAATAAACACACGTGTTTAATTAAAACACTTATGGAACACAACGTAACTGAAAGACAACACACACACCTATTATACTATTTAGAAAACCTCTTTTTTTAGGTGAAAAATTGGATCATACCTCAACATGGATAAAAAATAGTTCCCCTTACAGATTAATCACTCCATAAAGGCAACTTAGCATGAGGAACATGCTCATCACCAATCACTTGCATATGTGTATGGTGAAGAAACCTACCACCTTTGAATCTTATTAGGTATGCAAGTGAAATGTTTGGGACATTTATTAATGATCTTTCTTTTTCTCTAAGAACCTTTATTTGGGTTGAAACTATTGTGATCTCCATCATATCCATTGGATGTTCTCCAAAAAAACATAGACTGGATTACATGATAGTCTTCTCAACCTTGTCTTCTTATAGGACAAAAAAAGATTGATGTTTGAAAGTGTGAACCAACTTTCAAGTTCAAGAAATACTATCAAAATATCAATAAAAACCCAAAAATTGATAACATGAATAAAAATGGATAGAGAAAGCAAATCAGAATAAATAAAATATACTTACTATTCTTTTTACCTTCTCATGCCTCCATTCTAGGACTTGAACTTGAATTATTATACTTAGATTGACACTATGATGCTTGATTATAGATATTGATAATGGATACTTGATTCAATGATTATTTTGGACATGCATTAGTTATGGAGATTCAATTTCAAGTAGCTAATTGGACATGGATTTGTTAGAAACTTACTAGATAGCTTTCCATGGAGGAGTGTTGGTTATATAGAGGAAGGGAGGGAAGATCCATGGATGAGATTCAAACTTAGAGGGAGGAGATCAATGGTTATAGATTATCCAATAAATATTAATTTCATTAGAAACCTCTAGAATTCAAGGTTTCTAGAGAGGAAGGCTAGGTTAGAGAGAGTTCTAGATTTGGAGAGTTATAAAACTCTCTTTAGGAGTTAATGATGACTAAAGGAAGGTTAGACAGGGATTAGAGAAGGATTAGGTGACTAGGGGTGCAGGAAAGCCTAGGGAGTAGGCTAGTAGGTGATTAAATGGGGTCATGCGAATTAAAAATTCCCAAATAATAGATAACTAGGATTAGATTATGATAATAGGGATTAGGATAGAATTAATGAAGGGATGGGATGAATAAGTTTAGTGGATGAAGGATAATAGATGGGGATATTAGATATATGGTTGGGATTATGATAAATTAGCAAGATAAATTAGGTTAAGTAGAATTAGTGTTGATTAATAAAAATATTAGTTGATAATAGTGAAGTGAGAAATTTTAGGTGCATAAATTTTGACCCTCTTCAAAAGGGCATTGTGAGTAGAGCGAAGTGGAAGGAGTAATGGTATTTTAAAGAAAAACCATGTCATGGTGAATGTTAATAGATGTTTTTAGGGGATATGATTCCCCCTTGAGGGGAAATTTAGGGAAGAATGAGATGGATGGGCACTAAAAATAATAAATGAGGGTGGGGATATGATGGAGAGATGAGGGGATGATATGCCAGACATAGGATAGAAGATGAAGAAGATGAGGTCAATGTTGAGCAATGAGCTACAAATTGATAATGATGTCCTTGTCTAGAACACATGCATAGGGAATAGAGATGATGGGTGTCATGGTTGTAGACACATCCCAAGGGGGAATCAACCATAATAGGATGATGATAAGATTCAAGGGATACAAACTTTAGACTTATCCCAAGCAATGACACATGCAAGGGAAAGCTGTTGGCCAAGATAAGATTGATGTTTTGATAAGATTAAGGATAAATGTATCTAAAAGCTAAATCAATCAAGATGATGTTTCTAATGATAGATAAGAATTGATATGATTGAGTAACCAAAGGATTGGGGGATGAGGATTGATGAGAGAGATAGTAACCAAGCTATCTTTAGGCACTAAAACATGGCCAAGTGCTACCTACATAGTCTAACAAGACCTCAGACTGATGTAGTTCTAACTATAAGATAGAGGATGATGATGGAGATAATTATTTATTAAAAAGTGATTATGATGTGGATGATTAGACTTGTTAGTGATTGAAGGATATGGTTTAGATGACGAGATGAGGATAAAAAGATTAGATGTTAGTCAGATGGGTTGAGAGGATTAAATTAGTGATGGGGATAAGGATGATTAAATGATTAGAGGAATGATGAGGGTATGAGTGATCAAACCATCATAACTATCATAAGACTCATCATAGTCTAAGAAATCCAATAAATATAGCACTTGATGAAATGCCCCATGATATAAGTATGACCAAGAGGAAATAATGCCAAAGTGCATTGGGAAAGCAATGAACTCTACATCCTTGAGGGAACCTTTAGTGTCCTCATAGCATCTTCATTAATTTCCTAATAAAAAAAAGAGACACAATGAAAATAAAACATAAGATAAATAAGATATATACATGACATGTAAACAAGACAAACAATAGATAAGTATCTACATGTAATGTCAAAATGTCTTGTCTAATGATGGGATGAGTGATTGGATGATCATGATGTGATTGGGGATTGAAGATGGGTTTAGATTTAGATAGGATGATCATGATTAAGATTAGGATTGGGATATGGATACAGATATGGATTTAGGATGTTGCCCCTAGTTTAGGATGGAAGGATAGATGATGTGATGAGGTCTTTGAATACCAACTTGGTCTTGAAATATAATTGAAAAGTGGTCAAGGATGGTGATTAGATAAGGTTATGACCATGTATTACCAATAGACAAGGCCCTATAAGGATCTAATATAGAAAGGAGACTAGGATATGATGGGGTTAAATACCTTTCACACTAGAAAAGAGTAATTAGATGAGTGCTAGGGATGAAGAGATAATGATAAGGATAGTGATGGGATCGAGCACCTTCCATACTAGTAAAGAGTAATGTGATGGGTGCTATATTTGAAAAGGCCTTGATAGGGAAGTGATGGGTGCTAGAATAAAGCCTTTGACAAGGTGATGTATGTTGATAATACTTGGCCAATAGGATGAGATGGAAGATATGTAGGGATGGGTGACCACTCTGATTTGGTTCCAAGATGGAATGTGGTATCCAAATATTAGAAAATATGAGATGGATGGAGATGGATTCAACTAGGGGATTAGGCATAAGATAAGACATGATGGACTATTCTGGCTTTTTTAAATTTTATGATTTTTTAGGGTTTTTGACATATTTTAATTTTTAGGGATTTTTGGAATAGATATGTATATAAACTGTACAAACAAAGTTACTAGTAAAGGTAATACCTAGCCTAGCGACTGGGAGAAGCATGGAGGGATGATGGGGACCAAGGATGAATGGACTAGGGATATCTAATGACCACATCATGAAGTAATCAACTATTTATTTTATTGAGTTTTCATTGGAGGATATGCCAAGATGGTTTTAGGATAGTTATCAAAACACCTTACACTTCCTTATGAAGGTCAAGATGGGAAGGAAGAAGATATAAGATGCATGATATGAAGGTGGATGATGGATAGGAATAATGGATCAAGGGATAAGATGATGGGTGATATAGATAAAGTGGAAAAGGAATGTGATAAGTAGAATGGATGAAAAAGGATATGAAATGGATGGATTTGCCCCCAAGTATTGAGAAGCACTATGGACAAATTATTTATTCTACCATAATGTTGGAAACTAGTTTTCATCATGGTACTTTCTTAAGCTGCTAGAAGATTGGTTTTCACCATTGGATGAATTATTTTTTTTTGAATTTTGACTTTTAATTTTATTGGGTATCTCAAGTTATTAGTTGATAGGTGAGATGTAAGGTATATACACTTGATGGATCATTTAGCAAACACCTATTCTAGGAATGTGTGATATTAGGATCATGTTACTGCTATTGGATGGATTAGGGTCCATGTGAATTTTATTTATGTTTGATGGAGACCCCTCTAGGTATTTGAACTAGGTGTCTTCATTACCCTTATGAGAGATAATGTTGCCTAGGTCAGTGATGTGAAGTATGGAGTGGATCATATCATGATGGGGATGTATGGGACTTGAATGGCTGATAAGATCAGGATATGATGGTGTGATGGATGATGGAGAATTATGACTAAAATGAATGATAGAATTGGGTGATGGGTGATTAGGACTAGCAGTCATAGACATCATTGAGAGTGTTAGACTTTCTTATTTTGATTGGTGTCATGTGACAAAAGACTATAAGAGATCTAAGACACTTTAAATTTATGGTTTATCTTTGATCCAATTGTTTGATGGATGATTAGTTATAATTTTGAAATTATTATAATTTTATTACCCCTTAGTTCTTTATTTTGGGCTTCACTAGGGGATATTGATCTTTGAATTGATATATAATGATTATTTTGACTTTGATAATCTCATAGTACTAGATTTTGGGCTTCACTAGGAGAATCCATTTTTAGATAAGGCTAATGATTTGACTCTTCTTAATCTTGACTAATGGGATCAAAGATTACTTGATTATGATTTATGATTTTTTTAATATTATCTTGGACATTTGGATTTGTGGCACACATTATATTTCTTGAGGAAAGGTCCAACGATGCATGCTCCTATTCATCCTTATGGAGGGAGGTGATTAAGTGATCATCAACTAAGAGAAAAGAGTCGATGATGGATGAGGATGGTGGTGAGGGCATGATGAGGTCAATGAGTGGTGATGGGATAACATAGTCTTAATAGGGGTTCCTATGAGACCCAATTTTGACATAAAATAAAATCTCCTCAAGATCAATAAAAAGATCACTAAGACTAGCTATAATAGATGCATCTAACTAAGGATCAGACTCACTATAGTAAATTTCAATATATAAAGCTTGTAAAAACTCATTTATGATTTCATAATCCTAATTTGGATTCAAAGATATGTCTGGTAATGGATTAGAGGTATCTGGGTCAATGAGGGATGATGATTCTGATGAGGAATCTAATTTGGATACAAGCATTGAACATGATCCTACTGAAGATAAGAATTTTGATGTTGAATATGAAGTTGACTTTGATACATAAGATATGATGCTACTATTTTTAGATACATTGTCCACTATTGAATTTTCAACATGGGTTATTTGATGTAATGGGTGAGAAGGAGATGATAGATGAATGATTGGTTTAATAAAGTTAAGGTCATAGATGGATGCATGAGAGATGGGAGGGTTAGGCTAATGGGGAAAATATTCAAATTTGATGAAGGACTTGTCAATGATGGGGGGATTATGAAAGAGGGATAAGATGTCTTGAACTTGGATTAGAAGGGGAAGGTCTTGGTCATGATTGGGAAGGGAATCTTGGCATTCCTATTTTTGCTTACCTAGGGATGTGGATGTACTTGGTTCATCATCAATTATTATATCACCATGGTCAATGAGCTCCTAGATAAAATCTTGGAAAGGTCAACATTGATTAATGGTATGCCACCAAGTTTGATGATATGCACAATATTTATTATCTTCATACCAAGAGGGCTTGGGTCTAGTAGGATCAAGATGTCATATAGGAGGATTGACTATCATGTTAATGGTGACTAATTTTTTGAAAAGGGCTTCCAAGGATATATAAAGGGGAGTATAAGAACCTACTTCACTTTGTGATTTAGATGTGGAAGCATTTCACATATGATCAGATGGTTGTTGATGTGGTTGGGCAGATGGAACATTAGTGGTCAAGATTGGACTCCCTTTTTTAGTATGGGAAGGGGAAGTTGATGGTTTATGACTAACAGATGGAGGGTTGGTACGGGACTCACATGAAGGGACCTAGATGGGAGGTGTAATGAATTGAAGGGGATTAACACCTTTAGGGAGTGGTACACCCATCATAATGAACTTTAAGAGGGTCTCATACTTATGGGAATTTATATATTGGTATATGAAATCAATGTTTATCTCCATGGTAATGGATGGTAGATGATGGATGATGTAGGTAGGATAAGGATTGGATAAGGTTATTAAACAAAATAGATTGAAAGGACCAAGCTAGTATGATAGGTAATGACATGGATGAGATAGACTAATGGATTAAGGACTATGGTCAAATGTTAGATTGATAGTGCAATAGGTGACACAAACTTATAAAAAATGCCTAGTAGTCAAGCTAGCAAAACATTTGGGAATGTGATGGGTGCCTAATATTTAAAACTAGCAACAATATAGTATGATGGGTGCTTGTAATGAAGGAAAAATGATTGGAATAGATTAGATTGATGGGTTTTCTAGATTAATATTGACAAGGTGATAAGATGATAATAATATATTGACTAGGTATGAGTATTTGACCAAAGGATAAATGATAGTGGAGTTGGATGATAGGATGATGTGGATGATAGGACTAGTTCAAAACTTTAGACCAATTTGCTCAAGATGGTATGGGGCAAGATTAGGTGATGAAGGTGATTAGGACAATGGAATAAAGATAAGTGTGATGATGAAATGATAAATTGGTAATGAAAGGTGGATGGTTTAGACCCATATTTGACCTAAAAGCTTACTAGGATAAGATGAGGTGATGACTAGATGGGTTATATAGGCAAGGTCAAGACAAGTGATCAGGTATGGATTTAAGATAAGATGTAGATGATGAGGTATGATTATGATGTGATTAAGGGATGAATAATCATGTATGGGTCTAGTGATAAGATTTGATTCAAAGGATGTATAGGAGAGAGAATTATGTACAATAAGGTTAAATAAGGATATACAAGGTGATGGGATAATGAGATAAGATGGTATGGGGATGATTAAGAATATGGATGAGGTGCACTTAGGATATAATGTGGATGGTGAGACAAGATGGGATTAGGATAGGTGATCAGTTATGAATAAATATGCAAGGGGGTGATGTCAATAAAATGATATGGGAATGATCAAGACTATGGTGTGATTGATGGATAAGGCAAGGTCAAAGTGAGGTGTGATTGATTATGGATGAGGTGGTCTTATGACAAGGTGTGACTAGGATGATGAGAAGATGTGACTAATATGGGAGTCTAGTAGAATGTACAAGAGAATAAATTATGTACAAGAGGATGAGGATATGACACACAAGATGTGACTAGGATTGGGTGGATATGACTAGGAATGAAATTAATATGGTGATGATGATAACAAGGATGGTCAAAATAAGATGGAGGTGATAGGGGGTAAGATAAATGATAAGTGGATATGGTTAGGCTAGGATGGGATGAAGACAAAAAGGGGAATGGGAGATAGATGTGTAAGATATAAATGTAAGTGAGTAGGAAAGGATGTGACTAAAAGGATGTATAAGGGAATAAAATTACTTAAAAAGGGGTGAGATAAGGATATACAATATGTGATTGAAATATGTGATGGGGTGTACAAGATGACATGTACAAGGTAAGATGGGGGTATGACTTACGATAAATAGGTATGACTAGACAAGATAAGATGGGATAAAGATAATATGTATAATGATAGGATGACAAATATGATGACTACGATATATACAAAGGATGATGGGATAGAGATGTGGTAAGGATATACAAGATGATATGTGCAAAGGACTTAGATAGGTTTAGATAGGTAAAGGTTGACTCAACTCACAAATGATATGGTTTTAACACAACACACACCTAAGAAATCAAGCCATAGCTTATTCTTAGTAAACTCAAGGGTGTGTAACCCAATGTTCACACCATTCAATATCTTTATAGGTGAGGTTGTACGCTGGTGACCTATTACAGTATCAATCAAACCCTCTCAACGTTTTCCGTACATGATGCCTACTTTATAATTGATACTAACTCTTATAGTGGTACACCTATTATAGTTGAAAGGTCCTATGCTAGGTATGCACAAGGTTTCTAAGGTCATCCCATATATACATGAAGGTATGTTGGGGCCCAAATCTTTATAGGGTGATATCTAATGCTTGGTTTAAATAATTAACTCTTCCCCTTCATGGATGACCTATATGGGGTCAACTTCTTAGCCTAATGACAACTATCCCTAATTTTTATACTCTACCAAAACATAGATTTTGGTCAGTGTGTGGTATTGAAATCCATGACACTAACCCATATATACTAAGCTCATGTGTGGGTGTTAATTCCATGTCATGTGTTATCCTAGAGGGTGGTCTGAACAAATAATCAAACACATGATATAATTAATTAACCATTTTAATTACCTGTGTGATGAGCATGATATAAAAAATTATCTACAAATCATGGCACACACAATTATATAAAAGGAACCATTTTTTACAACAAGATGATATATACAAGATGAAATTGAAAATCAAAATTTGATTTTTTAGTACCAAGTGGATTCTTTGATAGGCAGCTTGTAATCACACGGTTAGTAGTTTAAGTGGCACTCAAAAGAGGTAACCTAAAAAACAAAATTTTAGACCCAAAATATAACCTAAAAAAATATGATCTTAGTCAAATAAAATATTAACTAGATTTACCCTTGTAAGAAATAATATGTTAGTCAAATATGCCTTAATAAAAAAACCTAAAAAATCATGGTTTGGCTATATAATTTCTTTGGGGTGAGTAGGACATGACACATAACTTTAGGGGTGGTAACACCTAGTGGAATCAAGGGGTAGCACCCCTTGTGGGGTCAAGGGGAAGATCCCCTTACAGGGTCTTGGGGTAGTGCAGTATAAGGTGGGGTTGAGGGGTGGAGCCCCTCGTTGCCAAAGGCAATTTAGGATTTGTGGGAGGCCTTGAATGGATCAAAAATCACAAAAATTGACCCTAAAAAAACACTAAAAAAGGATAAAATTGAAGGCAAAAATTAATGTAAAATAACAATTTCACAGTGCAATATCTCAATTGGGGGGACAAAACTGTGACTTGCAAGTGGTGGTTTTACAAAAGCTAGCTAACTATGATGATTAAATATAAAACCATGACTATTTTAGACAAACCTATGACTAGGATAGGCATTATCACTAATGACTATAAAACAAATAATCATGGTTTTGTCATAAACCACAAAATGGCAACTCAAAATGACAAACCTGCTACTACAAATGAAACAATAATTATAGTATTGTGTAAAATGACAAAATTCCTAGATTATGATATATGACCCAAAAATTGATGTTTAAACAAGTTATAGACTATTTAAAATGTCTCTAAATGGTCTTATTGATAGATAAATACGAATGGTTTATGTTATATCAAAACTTTATAAAATGGACACAGAGATTTTTTTGCCATAATATCCAAAATTTTGAACAAAATTTAATCAGTAGAAAACATGTCTAGGCTCATATATTATTTTACCTTTGCATGTTTAAGATTAAAGATTTGAGCCATAAATATCTATAATGGTCAATATGCCAAAATTTTCAAAATTGTAATAGGGATGTTAATACCACTACTGGTCAAGTCAATATTACTTCTAAGGTCAGAACGCAAATGGTGATTTTGTCAAAGGCTTAAATATTTGACTCAGGCAAAGTGTGTATGTAGAGAATAAATAAAACTAGATGATAAAAATATATTATCTATCAGGTGCTAATTTATAATCAATCTTGCAATCTGGGGTTATCAAAACTAGTGAATAAATTTTAAATAACCAAGTTTGACTTTAAAAATTGATTATTAATACCTTGATACCATGGGCAGAGCCATGTTAATTCAATGGATATGTGATAGAGTGAAATAGGAGATCAACATCATGTTTTTACTTATGGTAGAATATATTATAGGTGTGGCTTCCCTTTGATATCCTTCATAGATATGCAAATAAAGAAAATGTCTTTGGATGTGTGTGTGTGTGTGTGTGTGTGTGTGTGTGTGTGTGTGTGTGTGTGTGTGTGTGTGTGTGTGTGTGTGTGTGTGTGTGTGTGTGTAATAGAAACATCCTACAAGAAATAAAAATGGTGAGAAGCTGACAAATATATCAAGGGTGTGGTTAGATATTAATATCCTAGAGATTATCATTTAAATTTTGTGCCATTTTATTTCTTAGCTCGTGACTCACAGTCAAAATGTCATGGATCATGGGTCAAATTTATGACTTACCAAGTCAATTTTATTCAAATATGAAAAACCTATGGTAATAAAACAATGTAAATAAATATCGTGACTTGTTTATACAATATCATGAGTCCACTAACAAACCCATGATTCACAAATAGTAGTATTATCAAAAAATTAAAACTTGCATAATTAAAACTAATGATTAAATACAAAGTTGTGACTTAGATTAATAAAATCATCACTTGTTTGATGATATCATGATTATTGAGTCTTGGGATTGTCAAAATACAAAACCTACATGATTAGGTAAACTATTAGTGGTTTAGTGGATGGTTAAGGCAACATCATGAGTCATAAAAGCAATATCGTGACTGACTTAGACAATGTCACAACTTCCAATGAAAACCTGTAATTGTAATTTGGGTATGCAAATTTTCAAATTTTCAACCTACAAGCTAATAAAAACAACACTTGGATGCAAAATTATTAGTTTTGGAGGGATCCCATCCCACTGTGGTCACCAGAATGTGCACCAAATTTCAAGTTCAAGCAATACTATCAAAATAGCAATAAAATTCCAAAACTTGATAACACCAATATAAATGGATAGATAAAGTAAATTAAAATAAATAGAACATGCTTACCATTATTTTTACCTTCTCATGCTTCCATTCTAGGACTTTCACTTGATTGATTAGACTCAGATTGACACTATGATTCTTGATTAGAGATGTTTATAATGGCTGCTTGATTCAATGATTATTTTGGACATGGATTGGTTATGGAGATTCAAATTCAAGTTGCTAATTGGACATGGATTTGTTAGAATATTACTATATATTTTTCCATGGAGGAGTATTGGTTATATTAAGGAAGGGAGGGAAGATCCATGGATGAGATTCAAGCTTAGAGGGATGAGATCAATGGTTGTAGATTATCCAAGAAATATTAATTTCCTTGAAAACCTCTAGAATTAGAGGCTTCTAGAGAGTAAGGATAGGTTAGAGAGATTTATAGATTTGGAGAGTTCTAGAATTCTCTATAGGATTTAATGATGATTATAGGAGGTTTAGATGGGGATTAGAGAAGGATTGGATGACTAGGGGTATAGGAAAGCCTAGGGAGTAGGCTAGTAGGTGGTTAGGTGGGGTCATGGGAATTAAAAAATCCCAAATAATAGATAACTAGGATTAGATTAGGATAATAGAGATTAGGATATAATTAATGAAGGGATGGGATGAATAAGGTTAGTGAATGAAGGATAATGGATGGGGATATTATATATATGGCTGGGATTAGGATAAATTAGGGGGATAAAATAGGTTAAGTGGAATTAGTGTCAACTAATATAAATATTAGTTGACAATAATAAAGCAAGCAATTTTAAGTACATACAGAAAGCATCAATCTACTCTTCCTCAAGATCCAATACCTTTGGATATGGATCAACATCAGGTGGATCTCCTAACTATTTTTAAGGTAAAACACCTTTTGCCTTGACATCATTATTTGTGTCTACAACTTCTTGGACCTAGCATCAATAAATTGCTTCATGATAATAGATTATTGATCTACATAATGACCTTCATATTTAGCTTGATTGAATACTTATCTACATGATTATTAGTCTCATTAACAACATTAACATTAGATATAGAATCTCTTGGAGAAAAGGGAGACTTACCCCACTTATCAAGTTCTTTACATATGACATTAAACCTTTTCCATAGTTCCTATTCATTACAACATGAACCTTTTCTCCATTCTTGGTGGGACAATCAACATCATGTAAATTAGAGGCATTAACCAAATCAGATGTAGACATATTGAGAGGGGAAGTAACATTACCAAACTAATAAAAATCTTGACATATGACATCAAACCTTTGTCATAAGTCATTCTCATTTACCTTATGAGTGTCATCCTCAAGAGCATCTTCATTGATATCAAGTATAAATACATCATTATTCCCACTATGGTGCTCAATTAGATTCATCAACCTATGATTTTCATACTCATAAATCATATTGTTACCTTCAACAACATGAGAATGTTTGAAACTTACCTCAACTCCTTCAAATGGCTCTTCATACATGATATAAGTCCCAAGGTCATTTTGTTCAACGTATGTATAAGGATCATGTTAATATGTATATACATCATACTGATCCAAGAACAAATCATAAATTCCTTCATGTTTAGAATCTCCATCATCCACATTAGGCTCATCCTTCTCATTGATCACACAATTCAAGTTAGAGCTTGTTTCAATGTAAGGCTCAATGTGCAACCTTGAAAGAAGCTAAGTTCTAATGGTCACCTTGGTCCCATACCTTGTCCTAAAGGCCAAGAAGGACCAATCAGATGATAGATATCCACCTATCTTGTCCTAAAGTCTCTTGAAAGGTAAATTTCAAAGTGATTTGGGAGATCAACAACAACTATGTCTTAAAGGATAGGAAAACTAGGACAATCATGCAATAAAACTTTCAAGTTTTTATAAGTAATATTATATTATTAGGTGTACCATATAATTATATAACTCCTTTTATATTAGTATCATATTTTATGTCCAACTTATCAGCTAAAACTTTGGGCATGATTGAAGTAGAAGTTCCACTATCGACTATGCAATTGTGTACCAACTTGTCAACCATAATGAGAGTGAGGTAAAATGGTGGAGGTTTATTAGATTTATTATATGGTTAAACAATAGTGTTAAAGTCATTTTTGAGAGAAACATGGACATTAGTTTGATGTGAAGGTGAAAGACTAATAGGGATAGTAGATAACTATTTTTGTATAGGCTCTTTTTGGCCAGGCATATGAAGGACATTCCAAAGGGAAATGGATGCTTTGGTATTATTTAATGAGTCAATAATATTTAGAGTAGACATACCTAATTTTTCTTGGGCCTTTTTAGGAAATGAGGTACTTGTAACTTGAGGAGTTGAGATACATTAAGTAGACTTTCTAATGTTTTGATTTGAAGGGGGTGTAGGAGTTTTTGAAGCTGCCATACTTACAACCATGCCTTGTTACTTTGTAGGAGGATTGGATGAACTTGTAGACACATTATTATCACCTCCTAAAGCCTTTATCTTATATATAGTTTTGTCTTCAATATAGTTTCCTTGACTGAGCACAAAAGTGTCTTCAACTAGGAAGTTAGTGAAAAGATCTCCTTGGGGCTATCCACCTTCACTTGTTTGCATCATGAATTTATATTCAACTAATAAGAGAGGAGTGAATCACACTTGAGAAACTAGATATTTATCCCAATTATCATTATCATCTATTAATCATCATTTTTTCTAATCTTCTCCTTGCACCAAATTACTATGCACTAGTTCCATCTCCCTTGTATTAGTGGTAGAATTAGGATTATACACATTGGTAGGATTATTGAAGTTAGGTTTCCCTTGACCTCTTCCACTCCAATATTTTTGTCCATATTAATGATGATAGGGATATGGAATTTGATAAGCACATTGTTGTACTTTGTCTTGCCTATTTTTAGCCTCTAAGGCTAGGAATCTTGCCTTCCAATCAATACTATCTTCTACCTACCTAGGAGCATCTCTACACTTGGTGTTAGCATTAGGGACTTTAGCTACACTTGGAGAATTAGTATAATTATGAGATAATGGAGGCATGAAAACATTATGAGGCAAAATTCAACCTTGAATTATACCATTTTTAGATTTGATGGTAAGTTTATATGCTTTGGGAAGAGTGGAACCACCCATGGATTGAAGCATGCTAGAAATTTTAGTACCAATGGCTCTCAAATTGGTAGGGAACATAAAACTACCATGTGGCCTCATGGGAGGAGGCAATCTATACTATGTATTTTAAAACCTCTTATTGAATTCATGAATTATTTCCTTGTAGCCTCTTTTGATCATATTAAGTTGATGTATAAGAGAGATATGGTTACTTTCATTATCAAACCTTGAAGTTAGAAACACTCTAAAGTAATTCCCATGATGTGATGCATCCACCTTATAACGTCCTATACCAATCAATATATTTCCCTCTAAGGCAAATGGCAAGGAGCCTAATGTAAATTTTCTCTTGAGTGACATTGTGGAAGATACAAAAATTAAATATATCCCTAATATGTTCACTAAGTGTAACATGACTCTCACCATTGAATGTAGTCACACCTTTTGTGGCATTAGGAGGAATGACATCATATTTTTGAAGATGGATTGGGTTTTTAGTATTGAAGGTAGGGAAGGCATGAGGCCTATCCATGTTTTATTAAACATCTTAAATTTATTATACTTCTACACTTCATTGGCTAGCAAAATACTCTTGGTCCTCAAAAGGCAGGTTGGGATGAGGATATTGAATTTCAAGAGGAAGTTCAAGTTGAATAGGTGTATTAATGGGATTAAACACTTTACTACATGAGGACCTAGTAATAACCATGAATTATGAGAACAATTTTATGATAAAACAATGGCCTTGAACTTGGTTTACCTTGATGGAGTCATAAAATTCTGTGTAACACTCCAATTTGCAACTGATGTTGTCAAGACCCACATTTACCTTGAAAATTTATCTTGAAGATAATGCATCCCACTGGGCATGCCAAAAATATTGTCACCAAGTATGTTACCCTAGAAGAGGTTGTTAAATACTCTTCCATATTTAGGCAACATGGGAACACTTACAGGGATGTGGGTGTACCTATAGTGGAAGTGAGCCTCTAGGTTTAAGGGCTAGCTCCTTGAATGTATCTTGAAATGATTATCACCTATCTAATGCTTGATTATGGGTAAAATAGTTAGAAACTTACATTAAATATAACTATTATAAGGGGTTATACACTAAGATTATTTCCACATGGCCATCACAATGAAACAAGGCATACAAACTAGCTTCCAAGTCCCAAAAGATTCTAACATGAGTGTTTCAATATAGAGGTGATGTACATAAAAGCAACATAAGGTAAATAAACTAGAGGGAAGAATACACACTCTAAGTACAATAATACACTTTAAAGGAGCCTAACACACTTTAATACACTCTATATGACCTGTTAAAATATAAACTCTTGCATAAACATGAAAGGATAAGGTAAGTAAGGATAAAGAATTATCACTAACTCCACCATACATCAATTTGCACACTTAGAAAAATGTTTCATGAAATTTAAACCATAATTATATTTATTTTTAAAATTTAAAATATAATTTCATTCCATCAGGGCTTCACCATACATGGTGTGGTATTAGAATACAATAGCCAAAATGGCTACTACTTAAAGAATTAGAGAGAAAAGAGAAGAGAATGAAGTATAAGAGTCACAAGGACATGTGTCATATTGATAAAAAGAGTTATACACATGGGAGAATGAATTTGAGATAGACCATGTAAGGTTTTATAGGAAATCAAAATCATGAAACTCCCTGAAATGTGGCGTAAGATGCCTTCTGCTTGCTTAGAAAACTGTCTTCATCATTTAGTCCTTTTAGAACGTCCCACAACTAACTAGGGATAGATATCATGATTTTACTAAGGGTGAGGGGTTGTAGAAATGACACAACATGAATTGGTTTCCTCCCTAATCATTTGGATTCTTCTACACATGAGTTATCATTGCCTGTAGTCCAAGTAACTCCTCTTTCACTTACCCCTCAAACTTGGCCTAAAATTTGGATTTAGTTTTCCATAAAAATACATATATAGGAGTTAATGACACATGTAAATACCTCCCATATCCATATATTCCTTTGGTAAACCTTAAAATTTCATCCACTTAGCATTTTTACTCTCCCACTAGCTTGCTCACTTTGGTAGTTTTAATTGGTTGAAGTGAAGGCACTTGTAGAAAAAATTAGGAGATTTTATGCTACATGAAATGGTCATGGTGAGTTATTCCAAGTCCCAATATTTATCCTAAAGTTGGTTGCATCCTTTGAAACTCCTTAAAACCTATAAAACACCACAAATAGTCAAGAAATCCCCATTTCCCCCTTGTTCTTATAAGTAGGGAACACCTCAAGTGAATGGGAAGGATATTTGGAGAGTCCCCTATAATATTTAATAACTTTCATTCCCATTACATATCATATAAATATCTCTCCATCCTTATTTCCCAATCAGGTCATTATCTAGGGTTTTGTAGGATTTTAGGTTCTTTTAACCCTTAGCCTTTGTTCATAGAGTTATGAAATTGGAGTTGGAAAAAAATTACATAAAATCAATATTAGAGACCTTTTTCATAATACCTCAACTCCTCAGATGCAAATGTAGAGTATCCAAGTATGTATGAGCATCTTCAATTGAATTCTCCATTCCATTCCCTACAAGCCCAAGTTAGTTTTAAGCCCAAAAATGGCTTTCTTGTGATTTAAATTGCATGGAAATAGCTTTAACATGTATTATAACTCCATAACAACCTTATTTAAGGATTTGGAATGATTACCTAAGGCTAGAAGTGAAATTGACCCCTTTATTAAACTCTAGGCCTAGTTGAGACCTTATAGGTCTGCTTGCATCTTTGTTTGTTTGGACCACCCTATTGTGTTTCTAACCCCTGTGCATGGTTATCTATGTTGTTCCATGTATGAAACAACTTTCAAAACCTCCATGAAGGTTTATAATAGTCTCCAGTCTTATTTATCATCCCTTTTCTTTAAAATCTGTTAGTTTGCATGCTAGGGGAGTACCCTTTGTTTGAGACAAAATAGAGGGTGCTTACCCTATTTACCTAGGAAAATTGAATATTAGAGGAGATTATAAAATTTATGAATACCTTATATACAAATTATTATCCCTTTATCATGTCATTAGACCCTTAAAACGTATCAAAACCTAAAATAGACTTATGGAGAAAACTGACTATCTGCAAGGTCTTGACTGTGGACTATAGATTGTAATACTTAAGCCTCACTTTGTATTATTTGTGTTGTGAAAGGGTCCCCCAAGTACATTAAAACCATGAAAAAGGTGTTACATATTATTTTATTATTCTAGCCTCCCACATGCCTCTTCATACAACTTAATTGGTCAAGCTTGAGTCTGATTTCTAACTGCATTTTATGTTTGAAAGGATACTTGTAGGTTATATTGTATGGTTTAAGCTTGAAAAAAATTATTATAGGATTTCTTAGAGTTTTTTAGGGTCATTATAAATTAATTTTAACTCATCCATATCATGTTCACACTATTCTAACCCCAAGAATATAGCTTATTAGCTCACTACTATGTCACAATGAGCTATAGTTGACTATGTTATAGCAACATGGGGTCCTATAGGTATTGATTTCCATTATAAAATATGTCATATGAACTTGTGATAATTATAGATCTTAGGGGGTAATATTTTATCAATTAATGTTGGTGTTTCCATGCTTAATCTCCTACCATGAACCTATGAGAATTTGTAGTCAGCTGTAGATGAATTATTTTAGGGGAAAGGACACCTATAGGTGTAGATGGGGCTCAAAACCATGTATATCAACCTCTCGTGATGAAATATGTGCTCATTGGTATGACCTTAAATCAATAAGTTCATTCAAACATGAATATATACCTCATTTTCACTTTGAGATGTAAAGGTTTCTTTAGAGCTCAAATCCTATAGATGTCACTGTTAAACCTTAGTGAGCAAATGTGCATGTTGGAGCCCTTTAGAAACTAATTTACACTAATAATTTACCCTCCTAATTTTGTAAATCCATTCCATTATGTGGGGGATACAAGGTGAGTATATTTTGAATGATCAGAACTCAACTTGACATTATCATATGACCTCTCCAAAAAGGGTGAGTGCTTTATTTTGTGTTTTTAGGGATTTTATCCCTGAGTTCATAGTCATCACTTATTGAAGTAACTTATAACCTTACCAATATATCATTCAAAATATGTCTGTCATGATATATACAACACACTAGGACTTAAAGAAGGATTTCATCATGTCCAATCTCCTCCATATAACTCCCTCATGTCTTTGTGGTGCCACTTGTAGGTGGAATTTTATAGGTATAAGGCATTTATGTGAGTTTAGGTAGTGATCATGGAATATAAGAATTTAATTGGTTTTATACCTTATCAAAGTTTCCAAATACATATCTCTCACCATGAAGGACATAAAACAAGATTTAAAAATACATTTTAGTGTTCTTAACCTCTTGTAGGTGCTAATGAAGTTATATATAGGACAATGAATGGAAACATGGTAATGAATATAGTGTATTAAGTTGAAATGAGGTTTAAGTCACCTTAAAACCTTAAAATGGATACCATTCATCATGGAAAACCTAAATCACTTAAAAAATATCCTTCAATGTTGTTTTCCTCTTGATATCACCTATAGGTGCATATCTATGGTTGACTGCGTGTATATGTTGCATATGTTTGCCATATTACCTTCTATGACATTTAAAGGCTTAACTCACTATCTCATGTTCCAAGAGGATATCCAATAGATTGGAAACTTCCATCATAATTCCATGAATGTCCTCAGGGCCCTTATATGCCATGAATGTAAGTGAGAATGAACTGGGAGCTAACTGTATTTCACACTTGATTGCAACCTCTACAACACTAATCTTGGAAAGAAGGATATTTCCATGACATTTAAAATGATTTAAACATCATGTCACATTATATTGAAGCCATTATATATAAATAGACCTTTTGTAAAATGTGAAATTTGACTACAAGTTTACTATCAACACCTTTTTACAATATAAGTTGTTTGAGCTATCAAATCATTTCCAAACATGAAACCAAGCATGGGGAACATGAGAGGATATATCCAAAATCATTTGGAGGCAAAATCACTAAATGAACTATATATAATGGTATATATAAGAGAAAAACCTATAGGGTATGTGAAATAATAATCCAAAAATCATAGTCAATTTATTAAATATGGTTCATAAAGAATAAGACACCATTATCTACACTCCAAGCATGAAAGTGAAGCTGACCAATTATACTATCACCCTCAAAGGAATTTGACCTATAAGTTATCCAACTAGCCATACCAACCAAAAACCTATTGACCATTTTCATGTGCATGGTGATGTGATGGGAGAGTAGAATAGTTTTAACTCAAATTTGGCACTTCTAAATAATGATAAGTGTGGAAATGGGTCTAAAGAAGCCAAGGAGTCATCCTAAAACCTTTTCCCATATGCCACTCTCTCTCATAGGCCATACACCTCTTGAAACTCCTTATTTTGCAATTGTTTTCTTGATTTTGAGTTATCACCTACAATTTTTTAGTTATAAACTAACATATTTGATAGGTACTAATACACTAGATATTTTAAGTAGTTTTGGAACACTTGTCTTTCCTTGAAAACAATGCCACTTGCATTTAATGCTCTAAAATGACCCCTAAGTGACTGAAAATGACATTATACTTAATTTAGACCATATCCAAGGCTAAAATGACATTAAATTACATCAAAAAAACTAAAAAACACACTATGACACTATATTATATCCCTATATAAGTTTTTGACTATAAGGGGTTTTACCCATTTTGACTTGTGGTCAAAGTGGTCAACACCTATGATTACGGAACACCATACAACTATTCTGAGTAAATAAATATCTAATTTTAAGGAGTATGCATAAATTAATTTTAGTATCACCCTTTTTACTTGTGATTAGATTTATATATATTGAGTATTCATTTGAAAATAAGAGAATTCAATTCTCCCAACAACCTAAAATGGTGTTTCAAGAGATTTAAAGATATCATATAACTAATACAAAAATTTGGGCAAAAATATGGGCTATAATGGATGGGAATGTGATATAGGTGACCATTTATTCTCATACCTATTCCCTCATGAAAAAATATAATAGCCCAAATAGAATACCATTTTGAAATATGGAAGACCCAAAATAAAAGCATATAAAGGTTACTATTGACTATTTTGACAACAAGTCAAAATAGGTCAACCCCCCATAGTCCAAAACTTGATATAGGGGTCTAGTAACATGTTATAGGTTGTGTCATGGTTAATTTTATGTCATTTAATGTCTTATTAGTCTTGGTCATAGTTAAATCTAGTCCTAAATCATTCTATGTCTTTTAGGGGTCATATTTGGGTCATACACGAGGGTGGTATGGTTTTAGAAGGTGTAAAAGTGTTCTAAACTCATTTTCAATGTCCCTCATGTTATATTACTTAATAGGAATGTCAATACTAACTAAAACTTGTAGGTTCCTAATTGAACATCAAGAAAACAAGTGAAAAAGGAGTTTTGAAGGTTATACGACCTATGGGGAAGAGTGGCACATGGGAGAAGCTCATACATTGACCCTTAATCTTATTTGACTTTATTTCCATGATTTAAGTACTTTAAAAGTGCCAAAAATGGCCCAAAACCATTTCCCTTCTCCAGCACTCCATTAGGTAAGCAAAATTGGTCAACAGGTCTTTTGATGGTATGACTAGTAGGAGGACTTATAAGTCAAATTATCTTGGTGTTGGATATTAAACTTGGTTTGATTCATTTTCATTTTTTTAATTGGAATAATGGTTGCCTATAATTTATGAACCATTCTTAACAAGTTGACTATCTTGTTTTACTAGCTAATCCACATACCCTATAGGTTTTCCTCTTATATGAGTAGGTTAATACAATCAAATTATTGAAATTTCTTCTAAAAAATGTCTAATTCATCCTTTCATTTTTTCCATAGTTGTTTTCATGTTTGGAGTTGATTTCATGGGCCAAATAGTTCAAGTGATGTCACTAGTGGACTAGTAGTCAAGTTTCAACACTTGAAAAATGTTTATTTCTTTGAAATGGTTTAAAATAAATGTGAGGTGTTATATTTAAATTATCCAAGGTATATTTACCCCATATAATTCCAATATTAGTCTCATAATCTAACATAATGTAGGTTGCAGTCAAAATGTGATACACAGTCAACTTTTTATAAGTTTTAATCTACAGTCATGGTGTCTTGAAGTGTGAGAACATTCATGGAACGTATATGAAGATTCAAAAGATTTTGAACACATTATTATAGCATAATAAAATTATTCAAGCTCTTCAAATGGCATATAACAAACTATGATAGTCAATGTAATCCCCACACACAGTCATACTCCATTAATATGCACCTATAGATGCCATAGAGAGAGTCAACCATATTGGAACAAAAAAATTGCCTAGTTTTGATTCCCTTATGGTTTAAAGGGTTTATTTGAAGAAGGTAAAAAAGGCACAAGATTAACCATAAGGTAATGTTCAATTCACATTGACCATACTCATAATCACTACCTATATACATAAGTGTTCACCTACAAGTGGCCTCACAAAGATCTAGAAGTGTGGCATGGAGGAGTTTAGCACATTTAGATACCTTCATGAAGTTTGATTAGTTAGATGATATAATGAGAGCCTTGTTTGAATCATTATATTGACATGCATAGTTGATAATCCATATTTAAATTTAAGATCTGAGTTTAGAGTCAAGTTCTCTAAAAGTTCCAAAATAGAGCCCTAACCAATTTTGAGGCTACCATATGAGGAAAAAGCATGAAACCTAGACAAGTTTTTATGATTCCAATTTATATCCATTATATGGGGGATATACCTTTCAAAATAATATGGAGGTTATATAAGTAAGGAGGATGTTATAAGGCTTCAATGTTGCACATTTGTTCACTACATTTCTCTAATGTTTTCTACAGGATGTTGTACTTCAAGTGACTCTACACCTTAAGATAATAATGTAAGAGCATACATCCACATTAAGTGGTCTTGTTAAGTTGAGAAAAACACCAATGATTCAAAATAGAATAAAAAAGGGTTTAATTGTAAGGTATTATCCTCCATCAACACCTATAGGTGTGTCATTGCTCAGAAAAGTCACCTACAACCTAACTATAGGTGACTCACAAACTCATGGAGTGTATATTGGGGATACTAGGCCTACAAACAAGAAAATTGGCTGGTTGAGTCTAGTTTAGGTACATAAAATTAATCTTATGAGGCTTAACATAGGTTTCCAATATTGGTAACATATATATAGGCCCCTTTGTTGCTCTAATGGGGTCAATTATTATTGACTATAGTTAACAGTGTTCTAAAGTTAACTGCCTTGGTGATTGGATTGGAATTAACATGATATGAAATGAAATTGAGAAATTAAAAATGGTTTTAAATAAATATCACAAAGTTAAATATTTGAAACACACCTACAAGATTCCTCTTTTACTCCAAGATAGTTAACCATAACTAATTGTGACATAACAATAAACTAGAACAAGGGATTTGGAGTATGTCATAACATGAACATGATGTGAATAGATATAAATGAATAAGTTTTAAGATGGAATAATAAATATAAAATGGTCTTTTGTAAATTAAAATAAGATATAATAGGTATATTTCACCTACAGGTGTCACTCCTTAAGCAAAATAACACAGTCATAGTTGATTGTAATTGAGCATGTCAAGAAAAGATGAAGGCACATTGAGTCAGGAATGAAACATGAGAATTAGGCATGATTATATAATCTTCACAAGTTATTATAACTTTTCATGATGCTCATGACATGGAAACAAATCATAGAAAGGTTCTCAGGAATAACCTACAACCTATACTTACAAAACATGCACAAAATCAATGCCTTAAAAGTTTGCTTTGGGTTTTATGAGATTTGGAGGGGTAATTATGTGATTAAGCCATAAAAGTTTATAAAAAACATACCCATAACTTGAATAAACCCATCATATGTTCATTTTTTCTAAGGATATATGAGAGATACCCTCTATTTTATCTCAAATAGAGGGCTCTTCCTAGGGATCAAAACCTATAGGTTTAGAGGAAAGAAGATGAGAAGGTTAACTAGAGGTTATTGAGATATTGTAATAAGATGTTGAGAGTTAAGTTGGACATTAATCGACATGTATAAGGATTCAAAAGGGTCATAAACATGTCAAGGTGGTCTAATCCCATATAGAAGCAGTTAAACTCCACTAGGCCTAATCTAAGCCTTGTTGGATGGTGGAGCTTGATCTTATTATAATGCCCAGTTCATGAAAGGGGGTGTGGGGGGAAATTCCCCATAATATGGTCTCCATGGGGGTCATGGTGGGGGTGGATGCCATACTTGGGTCACCCTAGTGGTGGTTTCAGGGTAATGCCCTTGAAG
This sequence comes from Torreya grandis, assembly GCA_037957365.1. Classification (NCBI taxonomy): domain Eukaryota; kingdom Viridiplantae; phylum Streptophyta; class Pinopsida; order Cupressales; family Taxaceae; genus Torreya; species Torreya grandis. Next base: position 2,214,126 of record JARHVA010002249.1, read on the forward strand.
CAAAATTTTGTTAAAAATGTAATGTAATATATTATAATTTCATAGTACATCTAGATCATTTACTATTAGGTCATAGATATAATGGTATAAATTATGTTTGTGAATTTTTACCCTAATATATTACCCTCATTTGATATGATGGAATTTTAATCATGGTAGTATATTGTGTGTGAGTGATGAGGATATTGTAGGTTTTCCCTTTCATTTGTTGAACTGAATATTAAGGACTAGATATTTTTTTATGGACACAAACCATATTGGGTGAACCATGTTAAATATATGTCTCTATTATGTTGTGTTTTATACATTTTATTTCTATCTTTAATTTATTAATATTACTCTATGTTCTATATTCTTAACAATTGGTATCATAGCTGAAGGTTTATTTAGCAGATAAACTCATAGGAAAAGAGGGTTCTTAGTTTGAGTGGGAGCAATGGCATAACAAGGAAAGTTTAAGGTTGAGAAGTTCAATGGTTAAAAATAATAGCTATGGAAGATTAAAATGGAGGACTATCTATATCATAAGGATATTTTCTTACCATTGGATGGAATACCAAAGAAGTTGATGACTATGAAGGATGACGATTGGGAGGTTATTAATAGAAAGGCACTAGGAATAATATGGATGTGTCAATTACCATCAATGGCCTTCAATATTTAAAAAAAAAATAGTGGATGTGATAAAGGAATTAGATATGGTGTATGAAAAACCGTTAGCCTCCAACAAGGTATTTATTATGAAGTGTTTATTTAATCTAGAAATGTCAGAAGGTGGGTCTGTTGCTGATCATTTAAATGAATTTAACATGGTCATAAATTAGTTAAGCTCTATAGGATTAAATTTTGATGATGAGGTTAGGGACCTTTTGATTTTATACTCATTTCTAGAAATCTGGAATGGCTCGGTCATGGTTATGATTAATTCTATCTCTAGTTCAAATACTTTAAAGTTTGATAATGTTATTGGTGTTATTCTTAGTGAAGAAATGTGACAAAAAAGCATAGGTGAGACATTAGGTAATACTTTGACTATGTATAATAGGGGAAGACAAAATGATAGAGGAAAAGGCCTATGGAATCATGGTAAGTTTAATAAGGGTAGATACAACTCTGGAGGAATGTTGATGTGATAGTTTTTTGGGAAGAAAGGACACTCAAAGAAATATTATCTGTTTCTAAAAGGAAAACAAGGAGATAGACAATAAGATAAAAATCAAGAAGAAAATATAGCAGGTGATGTGTTACAAGATGATTTAATCCTTTATTTATATAATATTATTGATTCTTGGGTGTTAGATTCAGGGGCAACATTTCATGCTACACCCCATAAGAAATATTTTCAAGACTATGTTCAAGGTGATTTTGGACAGGTTTATTAGGGTGATGGTGAAACCTATAAAATTGTAAGAAAGGCTAAGATACAAATAAAATTATATAATGGAAACAAATGGTTGCTAAAAGAGGTGAGGAATGCTCTTGAGTTGAGAAGAAATCTAATTTTAGTAGGGCAGTTAGAAAGTGAGGGTTGCACAGTTACATTTATAAAAAATTCATGGAAAGTCACTAAAGATCATTGGTAATAGAAAAAGGAGAGAAGGTAGGTACATTATATTTATCTAATGGTCATGTTAATTCTTCTATTGATTTATATTCTATAGAAGTGAATACAAAATAATGACACCATAGACTTGGGCACATGAGTGAGAAGGGGATGCAAGTTCTCCACTCAAAGAATTTGTTGCTAGATTTGAAGAAGGTGGATTAGGATTTTTGTGAGCACTGTATGTATGGAAAATAGAAGAGATTCAAATTTCTCAGAGTTAGGAAGATAAATAAGGATGAAAATTTAGATCTTGTGTATATATATATGTATGGGTATTGGCTTAGGTATCATTCCTTGGTGGGTCTTCTTATTATGTTACCTTTATTGATGATAAAACTAGAAAAATTTGGGTTTATTACATCTAAAAAAAATATGATGTTTTTGATACTTCTAAGAAATGGATAGCTTTGATTGAGAATGAGATAGGAAATAATTTTAATTGTGTAAGATCACATAATGGTGTTGAATACTACATCAAAGAATTTGATAATTACTATTCATCTGGTGGGATTTGTAGAGAGAAGATGGTTCCAAGAACACCACAAAAAAATGGTCGGTCATAAAGGATGAATAGGAAAATCATGGAGCATATAAGGAACATGATATTACATGCAAGGTTGCCCTTATAATTTTGAGAAGATGATGTGGATACTACTATCTACTTAATAAATAGAGGGCCTTCAAGTCTTTTAGATGTTGGCATTCTTGAAGAAGCATGTATAGGTGAAAAGGTAGATTATTCATTTTTAAAGACTTTTAGTTGTGAAGAATTTCTCCATAGTGATAAAGAAAATAGAAATAAACTTGAATAAAATTCAAGAAATGTAATTTTATTAGATATGGAGTTAATGATTTTGGATACCGTTTATGGGATTTTGAAAATCATAAAATCATTAAGAGTAGAGATGTGATCTTTAATGAGAAGGTCATGTGTAGAGATCAATTACAAGGAAAGAAACAAAAAAATCCAAATACTAAATATGTAATACTTGATGAAATCACTAGAAATGAAATTCTAAAAGTGCCAAAAAATTAGAATGTACAACAAATACAGTAGCAAGTACCTCAAACTCCTAAAAGTGTAGTTAGAATATCTACCAAAGTAAGTAGACTCCCTAAATAATACTCTCCTTCACTTTATTATTTATTATTGACTAATGGTGGTGAGCCAAAAAGCTATGAAGAAACAATGCAGTTAAAAATAAAAAATAAGTAGGAGCAAGGCATGAAAGAGGAGATATAATCCTTGGTTCATAACCAAACTTGGGATTTGGTTCAGTTGCCTACAGGTAAAAAAGCATTGCAACATAAATGGGTTTATAGGTTGAAGGAAGAAGATGGAGGCAAAAAGAGGTACAAGGTCAGACTTGTTCTAAAGGGGTTTGCACAAAATAAAGGTATAGATTTTGATGAAATATTTTCTCTAGTAGTTAAAATGACTTTTATAATAACTATTTTAAGTTTGGTTGTAGTATAAGGTTTTCACCTTGAATAGTTAGATGTGAACATGTCATTCCTTCATGGTGACTTTGAGGAGGAAATATATATATAGAGCAACCATAGAGATATGAAGTCAAAGGTAAGGATAAAATGGTGTTTAGGTTAAAGAAGAGTTTGTATGACCTAAAGCAAGTTCTAAGATAGTGGTATTTAAAATTTTACATGTTTATGATCAAACAAGGTTATAGTAGATGTCATTTTGATCACTATGTTTACTTTAAGACATTATATAATGTCAGCTATATTATTTTTTTATTGTATGTAGATGACATGCTTGTTTTAGGGTCTAACATGCATGATATAAATGAGCTCAAAATAATACTCATAAATTCATTTTTAATGAAGGATTTGGGTGTTTCAAAACAAATCCTTGGTATCAGAATAACAAGAGATGAAAAATAGAAAATTGACATTATCTCAATAAGAATACATCAAGAAGGTGTTAGTCAGGTTCAATACACAAGATGCAAAATTAGAGAGTACAACTTTGAGAGGGAACTTAAATTAAGTAAATAATAGTGTCCTATAATGTAGGAAGAAATCAATTACATGTCCAAAGTGCCCTATGCTTTAGTAGTTGAAAGATTAATGTAGGCTATGGTGTTTACTAGACTAGACATTGCTCATGTAATGGGAGTTGTCAGTAGGTTTATGAATAATCCAAGAAAAGTGAAATGGGATGCAGTCAAGTGGATTATTAGGTACTTGAGGGGGACCAATGATAGATAGTTATGCTATGAAGGGTTAGATGTTACCTTATAGGGATATGTTGATGTAGACATGGCTAGAGATTTAAATGGTAGGAGATGATATGGATTCACTATTAGTGACACAATAGTTAGTTGGATTTAAAAATTGTAGAATATAATTGATTTAGAGGTAGAATATGATATAAAAGAAAGTAAGGAGATGATATGGATGCAATGATTCATGGAAGAGTTGATGCAGAAGTAGGAATATTGAAGGTTGTCTAATGATAGTCAGAGTGTGATTAATTTAGCAAAGAACTCAACATTCCACTCAAGAACCAAACATATATAACTTAGGTATCACTTCAATCATTCAATTTTGGAGGATGGTTAAATAAAGTTGGAAAAGATCCATACAATTTAGAATCCTATAGATATGATAACAAAGGTAGTCACTAAAGAGAAGTTAGAGAGTTATTTAGATTAAATAGGTCTTCAAGGATAATAAGGAAGATGAGAAACATGTTAGGGTCAAAGTTCAAAGAAAAGTCCAAGGAAGAGTTGTAGTGGTTGAGTTTTAACAAATAGTCTCTAAGTGGGAGATTGTTGGATGGTGGAGCTTGATCTTATTATAATGACTAGTTCTTGATAGGGGGTTGTGGTGGGGGCAATGTCCCCCCACTAGGGTCACCCTCCATGGTGGGGGATCAGAGGTAATGCCCCCAAAGCAAAATTTTGTTAAAAATGAAATATAAAATATTATAATTTTGTAGTAAATCTAGACCATTCACTATCAGGGCATAGATCTAATGGTAAAAATTATGTTTATGCATTTTGACCTAATATGTAACACTCCTTTGATATGAAGGTATTGTAATCATGGTGGTATATTGGGTGTGAGTGAAGAGGATATTGCAGTGGATGTATTACAAATTTTTCCCTTCATTTTTTGGACTAAATATTAAGAAGTACTGGATATTTATATGTGGACGTAGCCCAAATTAGGTGAACCATGTTAAATCTATGTCTTTATTATGTTGTGTTTTCTTCATTTTATTTTCATTTTCAATTCATTAATATTGTTCTCTGTTCTATATTCCTAACAAGCCTAATGCCTAAAAGGGGTTTAACTTCATTTCTAGGGCTAGAAGAACATTCCAAATCATTAGAACACCTGAATGGGGAGTCATAAGGTGTATTCAAGATTTTGGAATGCATAAGAAACCATAGGAAATCCATTTCTTGGCTCAGACTAACTTAGGCTTATGCAAAATGAAGAGGAGAAGCTCAAGAAGCTAACTTGAGATGCTCACACCTACATGGACACTTTTCTTGGGAGTCTAAGGAGTTGGGGAAAGTTGAAGTAGGCCTTAAACAAGGATTTGGTGGAATTTTTTCAAAAATTAGATGTCATACTTGTATTAATAATCCTTAGAGGAAAAAATCACTCTAAACCCTCTAAAACCCTTGGTAGTGACTTGATTGGAAAAATAAAGAAGGAGAAGCATCCATATCAATATAGAATTAACATGAAAGTGATTGGAACTAGTAGAGGACTTTCCAATACTCCTTCCCAACCATTTGAGTTGTACCTTACTTATATAGATAGGGTGGAAATTTTTTTTTTTAATAGTTTTGTATGTTATGCAGGTATGGAAGGGTTTTAAAATATGAAAGTCACTTTGGGAGATAGGTTGGGACTTGATATAACCTATCATGTCCATTTACTTCAGTAGAAGATATCACAAGTGCCTTTGCTAACACCTTCACTAAGCCAATAAAAAATGGCATAGTGAACAAGCAAGTAAGAAGGTGAAAACTCTATGTGGGAGGACTTTTAAGGTCTAAATAAGAAATATAAAAGGTATGAGGGATCTTTAAAAGCATTATACACTCCTATGTATGGATCAAATTAGAAAACTGAAGACCATCTTAGTGCAAAGTGTGAAGGGTGAGTGGAAGAGAAGTTATTTGGACTATAGGGAATGATAACTCATGTCTAGAAGAATATTGATTATTAAGGACACCTCCAATGCATTTTGGATCTTGTCTATAACCCTTACCTCTTAGTGAAATCATCTCATCTATCCCTAGTCTAGTTTGAGATGTTCCAAGGGGAATAATGAAGGTAATTTTTATGTAAGTAAATGACGAGTCGTATGCCACATTTCAAGAGTTTCATGATTTTGAGGGAAATTTACCCTATGAGACATTACATGGGATATTATCTTGAAAATGTAACTCCTTTTATTATCTTGACACATGTTCTAGTGACTCTTGGACTTCATTCTCTTCTTATCTCTCTCAAATTCTATAAGTAGTAGCCATTTTGTCTCTTATAGACTAATACCACATATGATATAGCAAAGCATTACTAACTTGATGTCATATTTTACATTTTAATAATAAAATAAATCTATTTTTGAGTTCATATATATCTTGTTTGAGTGTGCAAAGTAATGAATGGTTGAGTCTTGTGATTCTATCTTCACTTCTCTTTATCTTTTCATGTCTTATGCAAGAAGTTCTCATTCTAACAGGTCATATAGAGTGTAGTTAGTGTGTTAGGATCAATTTAAGTGTGAAAGTGTCCTTTTATTAAAAAATATGATCTTTGGTAAACTTAACTTGAGTGGTCTCATGCATATCACCTTTATATTGAAACACTTATGTTAGAACATCTTGGGACTTTAAATTTGGTTTGTAAATATTTTTCTTAGTGAGAGAAGTATGATAAAATAAAATATATATATTCATGGTGTATCAACCCCCTATATTATATTTATTTCACACATACTTATATCCCTTTTCCCACAAGCAATCAGTATTATAGGTGACAAGCACTTCAAGACAGATATAGGGAGCTAGCCCTTAAACCTAGAGGTCTACTTCTCTTATAGGTAAACCCACATACCTATAAGTATCACAATTTTCCCAAAATCTTAGAGTAGACTTTAAAAACATACTCTAAGGTGAAATATTTTGTGATAATAGTTTTTTCACACCTGATGGGACCCATTATCCTCAAGCCAACTTGCTAAGGTGAATGCTGGTCTTGACAACATCAACTATAAATTAGTGTGCTACTTAGCATTTAGTGACTTCATTCATGGGAAAATATATTTTAAGAACATTATTTTTTCATAAATTTTCTCTCATACTTCATGGTCCTTACTATATCATCATCTAATAGAGTTAGCAATAATATCAATCCACCTATTCAGCTTGAACTTCCTCTTGAAGTTCAATACCCTCATCCCAATATGCCCTTTAAAGAGCAAGTAGATTTTTCTAGCCAAGAAAGTGAAAAGATTGAATAAATTGAAGATATTGAAGAAAACATGGCTAGGTGAAATGCCTTTCCTACTTTTAATACTAAAAATATAATTCACCTTCAAGCCTATGATGACATTCCTCTTAATGATATAAAGAGTATGCCTACATTCAATGGTAAAGATCATATCACACCTAGTGAACACATCAGGGATATCTCTAATTTCTATAGTTTTCACAATGTCACTAAGGAGAATATTACCATTATACATCTTTCCATGTCCCTTAGATTGAAATAACTTGATTGGTATAGGACATTGCCTAATGGATACATTACATCATGGTATGAATTTGGAGTGTTGCTAACTTCAAGATTTGAAGATGAAAATGACCATACTTCTCTCATACATCAGCTCAATGTGATCAAAAGAGCCCCCAATGAAAAAATGTAGGACTTCAACAAGAGGTTTCAAAATACCTAGTATAGATTGCTTCCTCATATGAGATGACCTATTAGATTTGTGTTTCCTACATACTTGAGGGCCGTTGGTAATGCTATTACCGTCATGTTTCAATCCATTGGTGGTTTCACTCTTTTTGAAGCATATGAAATTTCCATTAGAGTTGAGAATCACCTCATTCAAGTAGGAAAATTTACTCCTAAGGTGTCTATTCCTCTACTGCCTAATGTTCCTACTACTGCCCTAAACATTGCTTGAATTCCTAATGCTAATGCTAAGTCAAAGACTACTCTTAGGAAGGTATAAGATGATGTTGATTAGAGAGAAATATTTATATTGTTAGAGGCCCAAACTTAGAAAGCTAATAATCAATAAGGTGCCCATAAAAATTCTTATCCTTACCAATGAAAATATGGTTAGAAATATTGGCAAGGGAGAGGTCAAGGGTAGCCTAATTTCAATATTCCTACTAATACATATAATTCTAATTCAAACTCCAATATAAGAGCAAAGGTATCAATGTATAAAAACTTGGTATAAGGATAATATTGGTATCAAGGCCAACTCAAGGATTTCAATGAGAGTGGAGAGAAAGATCTAGTTGCTCAAGGAAGAGTCACTCCTCTTCTATCAACTGAAGATGAAGTCATGATGCAAACAAGTGAAGGTGGACAGCCTCAAGGAGAGATCTTCACCAACTTCCTAGTTGATGAATCTTTTGTGATAAATCAGGAAAATTCTATTGTATACAACACTAGATACAAGATGAAGGATTTAGGAGGTGATAATAATGTGCCTACAAGTTCATCTAATCCTCCTACAAGGCAACAAGGCATAACTATAATCATGGCTATCCCAAACACTCCTACACCTTTTACAAATTAGAATGTTAGAAGGATTGTTAAAAATACTTCAAATATTCAAGTTATAATAAATTCCTTGCTTCCAAGGGACCAATAAAAATTAGGTATGTCTACTCTAAATATTATGGACTCATTAAAGAATACCAAAACATCCATTTGCCTTTGAGATGTCCTTCAAATGCCTGGCCAAAATAAGCTCCTAAAAAAATAGCTATCCATTATACCTACTAGTCCATCACTTCCAAGAAACAGTAATGGTAATTTATCTCTTAAAAATTCCCATAAAAAAATTTGGAACCATCTACCAAATCTGATAAACCTCCACCATTTTACCCCTCTTAAAGTGGGTGATAAACTAGTCCACAATTACATAGTTGATAGTGGTGATTCTACATCAGTCATGACCAAAGTTGTAGCTGATAAGTTGGGTATAAATTATGAATCCCATAGTAAAGGAGTGATTAAATTATATGGTACACCTTCCAAGACAATATGTTTTATAAAATACTTGAATGTTTTCCTCCCTGGTTTTCTTAGTTTTCCCATCTATCAAGACATTATTATTGTTTACCTTCCTGCTCATTTTACAATATAACTTTCATGATATTTTATAGATAAGATATGGGGATATCTATTAGCTAATTGGTCCTTCTTATCCTTCAGGATAAGACATGGAACAAAGGTAACAATAATAAATCATCCTCTTGTAAGGTTTCACATTGAGCCCTATGTTGAAATAAGTTCAAATTTGAATTGTGTAATCAATGAGGAAAAAGATTCTATTGTGGATGATGGTAATTCTTCCAAGATTGAAGGTATTTATGATTTTTTTCTTGATGAGTATGATACTAAAACATATGATCATGATCCTTATTATTTCATGAGGAAACTAATTTAGGAGTGTATTGTCTACATGAAAGAGGATTACTAACACCCTTATTTGCTAAAGAAGAAGGTGAGGATGACGGAATGTGGAAAATGTTTTTGATGGATCAAAAAGTAAGATTGGTAAAAGATATAGTGTTATGTTGGTTTATTCATATAAACAATAGTACTATGATTCATATAGCTTCCATTTCAGTTGCAATTGCAATGTGGCTGAGTATGAAGGTTTGATTCATGGCCTTCAAAGGGCAAGGATAAAAGGAATTAATAATTTGCAAGCATATGGAGATAATGATTTGGTTGTGCATCATGTTAAGAATGTGATGGCTGATAATAATCCTTTTCTCAAGTCATATAAATATAGGGTATTGTATTTTATTAATGAATTCAATGCATCCAATGTACAATTAGTCCCAAGGGAGAAAAAAAATCATGTTGATAGACTAATTACTATAGGAACATAATTTGATACACCAAATATGATAAAAAAGGAGGGGAAAAAATATCACATTATGACAATTATCATACCTTCCATACCTAGTAATGAGGTGCATTTTCAAGTGATTTATAGTGACAACACAATTCACACTTATTTCAAAATGAAGCTAAGTTTTCCTCAAAAAATCAAACAAGACTCTAAGAATAGTTTGATGATCAAATTGTGCAGCTAAGGAAAAACAAGATATCTAATAGATTTGTGACCTTAAAAATTATCTTTAATGAATATGATCAAAGGAAGAAAGAAAAGGTGAGTATGTCTAAAATATAGGGGAACTATGAAAGGGTATTGATCTTCAAAGACAAACTCCTCAAACTAGGAAAGGTATGTTCTACATTAGAGAAGCAAACATTCACTAGTTTGTGTAGAGAGTTTCATGACATCTTTGCTTGGGAATATAAGGACCTAAAGGTATTTTATCCTAGACTATCAAACAATTCCATTGAATTATAACCTAGATTTAAACTAATTAGAAAAAAATAAAGGCCCATCAACCCCAAGGTTAAATAACTCATGAGGTTAGAGCTTACCAAACTCCTTGAATCTAAAATAATCTTTCATATCAAACATTCAACATGGGTACATAACCTTGTGATTTTTATAGATAATAATGAGGAGATAAGACTTTGTGTGGAATTTAGATATCTTAATAGAGTGTCACTCAAAGATCACTATCCTCTACACTCAATGGAGTCATTTTACAAATTGTTTCAGGTTCTCAATGTTTCTCTCTCCTAGATGGATATTCTAGATATAATCAGATTCTAGTGAATGAAGATGATTAGTTTAAGATAGCTTTCAATATAAAATGGGGGAATTTTTATTATATTAAGATACCCTTTGGTTTTTCAAATGCTAATTCCACCTTTAAAAGAGCAATGGACATGGCCTTCAAAGGTTTAATCAATGAAATGTTATTGGTTCATATAGATGATATAACAATGTTTTCTAAGGATGCCAATGAACATATGAAACACCTAAGGAAATTTTTTGAAATATGTAGGCAATATGGAGTATCTCTAAACCCCAAAAAATGCATCTTTTCTATCTATGAAGGTAAGCTCTTAAGACATATTATTTATAAATATATTTTGACTATTGATCCTAAGAGGATAGAGTCTATTCTAAGCTTATCATTACCATTGAATAAGAAAGGTCTCCAAATATTCTTAGGCAAGATAAACTCTGTAAGGAGGTTCATACCTTGTTTTGCATCTTTGGTGAAACCTATCATAACCATGCTTACGAATAACCAAGTATTCACTTGGAATAAGGAAGGTAAGAGTAGTTTTGAGGCCATTAAGAAAGAAAATTCACAAGACCCTACTATTGTGAACCATAATTTTTCCAAAGAATTCATGTTGTATTCATTTTATAACCTTGATACTATCCTAGCTATGCTAATACAAAAGAATGACAAAGGTGTGGAACAACCAATTTCATTCTTTAGTCAAGGTTTGGAAGATTATGAAGTTAATTACACATTTTTAGAGAAACAAGTACTTGATATTATAAGAATAATAAATAATTTTAGGCATATGGTTTCAAACAAAAGGATTCATGTTATGGTCTCTCATCTTAGTACTAACGAGTTTCTTTTGAGTAAGGATCTTAGTGATAAGAGGGTAGGGTGGATCACTAAGGTAATGAAATATGATGTTGATATAAAAGTGACAAAGTTGATAAGGGGTAAAAGTCTATGTGAACATCTATCTCCAAACCACCATGATTCAAAAGAGGAGGCTTTAGTCAATCATGATTTCTCCCAACTAGCTGGTTCCTTACCTATACAAAGTTAGACACAAGATGCTATTAGATTTATTCAAAGTGGTGAGTATCTTAATGGTATGAGTAGATCACAAAGGAGGTACTTCATATTACAAGATATTCCTTATTATCTTGTAGATGGTATGATTTTTAGAAGAGACACTAATGGTGTGTTATTGAGATGTAATGACAATGATCAATTTGAAGTGTTCTTTGAAAAGTTCCATGATGGAACAATAAGAGGTAATTTATCCCTAAAGACCACAACTACTAAGATAATGAGGGTAGGATATTATTGGATTAGACTCTTCAAATAATACTATTCTTGGGTGGGAAAGTGTGTACAATGTGATTTATTTTTAGGAGAACAAAAGCTTAGAACTCTCTCTTTGAGACCTATCCAAGTAGATCAACCTTTCATGCAATGGGATCTTGATTTCATTGGTATGATAAAACCCTGATTAAGTGCTGGTCACAAATGGATACTCACATCAACTGAATATTTCAAAAGGAGGGTTGAGGTAGTGGCATTGAAGGAATCTAATGAGAATGCTATCTTAGAGTTCTATGAAAGTATCATAACAAAGTTTGCCACTCCTACTATCATTTTAGATAATGCATTTGCTTTCATGGGTGTTAGGATAATTGATTGGAAAAATATTAATGGCATATACTTTAAGACTTAATATAAATATTACCCTCATGGTAATTAGATGGCTAAATCCACTAACAAGAATCTGATCAGAATCATCAAGAAAACTTTAGAGGATAATTAAAGAGCTTGGCACACTAAATTAAAGACAGTCCTATGGGCTGATAGGATAACTCCCAAGAGGTCAATATGGAATTATCTTTTTGTTATTATTTATGGAAGGGAGGATAGGATGTCTATATTATAAGATTTTTCTACCTTGGATTTGGCACATCAACTAGAGTTTCTTGAGAACACTCTAATGGAGGTAAGTTCGATAGAGTTAATGGAATTACAAGAGACTAGAAATAAGGCTAATCAAGCTATGGAACATCACCAAGTACTAATGAAGAGGTATTTTGAAAAGAATTAAAATCCAAAAACATTCTAAGAAGGTGACATAGTGTTGAAATGGGATGAAGATAGAGCAAAACCAGGGAGACATACGAAATTTGATACCTTATGGAGTGGACCATATGTCATCATCAAGTGAAAACAAAGTAACTCTTTCTAATTATCAAGGATGAATGGAGAGGATATACCTATCCATATGAATGGGATACATTTAAATCCCTTATATTTATTAAATGAAGGTTAATATTTTAAATATTAGACTAGGTGTGTGTTTTTGTTTCAGTTGTGTGTGTTGTGTTTTATAAGTGTTTTAGTTCAACATATGTGTGTTTCTTTTGGGTGTGTCTTATTTTGTGTGTATTTCATTTATGTTTGATATGGTTTCAAAGGAAAATTATGTGTAAAACTAGTGTATAGGTGACTCCATGTCCCAATGGATAGGATTAGGCTATTGGTCTTGGCATAACAAGTATACCAACCTTATGAAATCACTAAGAATATTGACTATTTTGACCACAAGTCAAAATAGGTCAACCCAATATAGTATTAAAATTGATATAAGGGTATAATAACATGTTATACGGTGTTTTATGGTCAATTTTATGTCATTTTATGTCTTATTAGTCTTGGTCATAGTTAAATATAGTCCTAAGTCATTCTATCTTTTAGGGGTCATATTTGGGTCATACATGAGGGTGGTACATTTTTACAAGGTGTCTAAGTATATTAAACTCCTTATCAATGTACCTCATGTAAAATTCATTTATAATAATGTCAGGACTAACTAAAACTTGTAGGTTCCTAACGAAAAATCAAGAAAATAAGTGAAATAAAAGGAGTTTTCAAGGTTATATGGCTTATGGGGAAGAGTGACACATGGTAAAATATAATGTAATGACACTTTAGATTAATTAACTCTATTTACATGATTTAAATACTTTTTAAGTTCCATAAATGGGCCAAAATTATTTCCCTTCCCTATCACTCCATTAGGCAAACAAAACTGGTCAACAGGTCTTTTGATGGTACAACCAGTAGGAAGAATTCCAAGTTAAATGATATTGGTGGTGGATATTAAAATTGGTATGATTAATTTTTATGTTTATATTTGGAAGAATGGTTACCTATACTTTATGAGCCATTCTTAACAAGTTGACTATCTTATTTTACTAGTTAATCCCCACACCCTACAAGTTTTCCTCTTATATGAGTAGGTACATATATTCCAATCATTTAAATTGATTTTAAAGGATGTGGAATTACTCATTTAATTTTTTCCATATTTGGTTGCATGTTTGGAGTTGATTTCATGGGCCAAATAATTCAAGTTGTAGGTTGATGTCACTAGTGGACTAGCAATAAAGATTCAACACTTGAAAAAGGTTTATTTCTCTAAAATGGTTTCAAATCAATATGAGGTGTTTTATTTCATGTATCCAAGGTATATTTACCCCCTATCATTACAATATCAATCTCAAAAGCTAACATAATTAAGGTTGCAATCAAAATGTGATACAAAATCAACTTTCTACAAGTTTCAAGTTATAGTCACGGTGTCTTAAAGTGTGATAACATTAATAAAAGGTGTATGAATATTTAAAATATGGTGAACACATTATTATAGAATAATAAAATAATCCAATCTCTCTAATTAACATATAACAAACTGTGACAATCAATGTAAGCCCCATACACAATCATACTCCATTAATATGCATCTACATGTGCCATAGAGAGAGTCAACCATGTTGGAAAAAATAAATTTCCTGATTTGATTCCCTTGTGGTTGAAATGATTTTTTTGAATAAGGTGAAAATTTCAAATATGAGCCATAAGTTCATATTCAATTCATACTGCACATACTCATAGTCACTGCCTGTACATAGAAGTGTCCACCTAAAAGTGGCCCCACATAGATATAGAAGTGTGGTATGGAGGAGTTTGGCATGTTTATATACCTTCATAAAGTTTTAGTAGTTAAATTATACCATGATAACTTTTTTTTATAATTATATTGGTATGCAAAGTTGAGAAGTGATGTTCAAATTAAAGATCTGAGTTTAGAGACAAGTTCCCTAAAAGCTCCAAAATAGATCCCTAGCCACTTTTGAGGCTGCCATACGAGGAATGCGCATGGAGCATAAACAAGTTTTGATGATTAAAAATTATATTCCTTATATGGGGGATATATCTTGAAAAATAATATGGATGTTGGATAATTAAGGAGGATTTTATAAGGCTTCAAAGTTGCACATTTATTCACTACATTTATCTAGTGTTTTTTTACATGATGTTCCACTTCAAGTGACTCTACACCCTAAGATAAAAATGTAAGAGAATACATACATGTTAATTAGTATTTTTAAGTTTAGAGACACACTAATGATTCAAAATATCATTAAAAAGGGTTTAGTTACAAGTTATTATCCTCTATCAACACCTACATGTGTGTCATTACTAAAAAAAGTCACCTACAACTTGACTGTAGGTGACTCACAAACTCATGAAGTGAATATTAGGGATATTAAGCCTGTATAAAAGAGAATTGGATGGTTAATGTGGTTAAAGGACCTTAAATGAATCTTATGAGTCTTAACATAGGTTTTTAATATTGGTAACACATCTATAGGCCCCTTTGTTACTCCGATAGGGTCATTTACTGTTGATTATAGTTAATAGTGTTCTAAAGTTAACTACCTTGGTGATTGGCTTGTCGTGAACATGATATGAAGTGAAAATGATAATTTTAAAATGGTATTTAATAAATAAAATAGAGTTAAAATTTTTAAACACACCTATGTTATTTCCCTTTTGATCCAAGATAGTCAACTATAACTGACTGTGACATGAGAGTGAGTTAGAACAAGGGATTTAGAGTATGCCATATCATGAACATGATGTGAATAAATACAAATTAATGATTTAAAATATGTAATAATAGATATATAATGGTATTATGGTAATTAAAATAAGGTATAATAGGTAGATTTCATGTATAGGTATCACTCCTTAAGTAAGACAACATAGCCATAGTTGACTGTGACTAAGCATGTCAAGAAAAGATGAAGGCACCTTAAGTTGGAAATGACATGAGTATTAGGCATGATTAGACATTACTCATAAGTTATTTTAACTTCTCATGATGATCATGACATGGAAAAAATCATAGAAAGGTTCTTAAGAATAACCTATAGACTATACTTACAAAACATGCACACAATCAATGCCTTAGAAGTTTGCTTTAGGTTTTATGAGATTTGGAGGGGTAATTAATGTGATAAAGAAATGAAAATTTGTATATAACATACACATAACTTGGATAAACCCATAATATGTTCATTTTTATTTATTATACAATGGATATGCCCTCTATTTTATCTTAGATAGAGGGTACTCCCAAGGGATCAAAACTTATAGTTTAGAGGAAAGAAGATGAGAAGGTTAACTAGAGGTTGATGAGACCTTAAAATAAGATGTTAAGAGTTTATTTGGGCATTAATAAACATGTATAAGTATTAAAAGGGGTCATAAATATTTTAAGGTGGTTCAAACCCATATGGATGCAGTCAAAGCCCACTAAGCCTAATGCCTAAAAGGGGTTCAACTTCATATCTAGGGATAAATGATCATTAAAAAGAATTAGAACACCTAAATGGGGAGTCATAAGGTGTGTTAAATATTTTATAATGCATAATAAACCATAATAGATCCATTTATTATCTTAGGCCAACTTAGGCTTATGCAAAATGAAGAGGATAAGCTCAAGAAGCTAACTTGATATGATCACACCTACATGGACACTTTGCATGGGAGTCTGAGGAGCTAGGGAATGTTGAAGGAGGTCTTGAACAAGGATTTAGAACTATATGAACAATTCTTAGAAGGAAAAATCACTCTAAACCCTCTAAAACCCCTGGTAGTGACCTAATTGGGAAAATGAAAGAGAAGCATCTAGATGAGATAAATTTAGCATGAAAGTGATTGGAACTAGTAGAGTACTCTCTAGTGATCCTTCCCATCCATTTGAGTTGTACCCTACTTATATAGATAGGGTGAAAAATGGCTTTTCTTAATATTTTTATATGTTGTGCAGGTATGGAAAGGTTCTAAAAGATGAAAGTAAATTTGGGAGATATTTTGGTAATTGAAATAACCTCTCATGTCCATTTATTGCAATGTAAGATCTCAAAAGTTCTTCTGCTAACACGTCCATCTCAACTAGTCAAAATTGGCATAGTGAACAAATAAGTGAGAAGGTGAAAAATATAAGTGGGATGCCTTTTAAGGTCCACATGATGAATATAAAAGGAATGAGGGATCTTGAAAAGTGTTACACACTCCTGTGTATGGCTTATATTCGAAAACTGAAGACAATCTTAGTGCCAAGTGTAAAGGGTGAGTGGAAGAGGAGTTATTTAGATTATAGGTAGTGATAAATCATTTCTAAATGAATATTAATTATTAGGAACACATCTAATTAATTTTTTATATTATATATAACCCTTCTCTCCTAGTGAAATCATCTCACCTATCCCTATTCTATTATGGGATGTTCCAAGGGGACCAAATGATGGAGGCAGTTTTTATGCAAGAAAATAAGGATTCCTATGCCATATTTTATGATTTTCATGATTTTGAGGAACATTTATCCTATAAGACCTTACATGGTATATTAAATATTCATTTTATTATATATTTAACTTCTTTTCTTAGCTTGACACATGTTCTAGTGACTCTTGAACTTCATTCTTTTCTCTCTCACAAATTCTATAAGTAATAGCCATTTTGGCTCTTGTAGACTATTACCATATCTGGTATGACAAAGCCATAATGATTTGATGCTATATTTTGCCTTTTAATAATAAAATAAATCTATTTTTGATTTTATAAACATTTGTTTTAGTGTGCAAAGTAATGAATGGTTGAGTCTTGTCATTCTATCCTCGCTTCTCCTTATCTTTTAATGTCTTATGCAAGTTCTCATTCTAATATGTCATACAGAGCGTAGATAGTGTGTTAGGATCCATTAAAGTGTGAAAGTGTAATTTTATATAGAAATATTATCTCTAGTCTACTTACCTTGAGTGGTCTCATGCATATCACCTCTATGATGCAACACTTATGTTAGAACATCTTAGAACTTTAAGACTAGTTTGTAAATCATGTTCTTAGTGAGAGAAGTATGATAGAATAATGGATATATTCATGGTGTATCAACCCCATATATTATATTTATTTCATTCATACTTCTATCCCTTTTCCCATAATAAATCAGTAGTATAATTGACATGAACTTCAAGATAAATTTAGGGAGCTAGGCCTTAAATCTAGAGGTCTATTTCTCTTATAGGTAAACCCACATACCTAGAAGTATTCAAATGTTGAAAAAATATTAGATTAGGCTTGAAAAACCTCCTCTAGGGTGAAATATTTTGTGATAATAGTTACATCATAAAAACAAAATGACACTAGGATACATATTATGATACTTATGACCTTAGCAATAAATTAAGAGATAATGTGTCTAGTAAGGAACATAAGAGGCCTTATCTTGGAAGAGGACTTGCAAGAAATTAAGTGTGGGGGAAATGATGAGCCCAAAAAATTTATCATTATATCAAAGTAATTACCTCATTCATCCCTTAAAAGGATTCTTTTTAAGTGAATTTAGATGTGCATAATATAAATCATTACTAATACAAGGTAGAAAGATTACTTTACCTTAATTATCATGGTTTGATATGACATTTACTGAACTTAATTGATTAAATGAAGAGGACACAATGACCCTCATCAAATAGTTTATCCTAGTGTAGTCGGTGCATCCTAGTGAGTAGTATAACTGGTAAAATTTGTAATTTTTGGTATAATATCATGAAATATGCACCTCTAATATGTCTAATATGGACTATATGTGTCATAAATCTAAAAAAATATGTTTCAAATCTATGAAAAATCAATATGTATAGTATTCTGACCCAAGTTTATATTTGAATCATGAAACTAAAATGGATATTATGTAGGTGTGGAGGTCATATCTTTGTGACATGCCCACACTAAAATATAGATATAATGAGTGTGTAAGTGTGGAGGTCATGTTTTTATGACATGCCCCCATTGAAATCTGAAAATTGTGAAAAATTTGGAGGTCATGCTTATATTACATGCCCCCACTAATATGCCCCTCCTTTTGATGTAAGGGAAATAGAATCTGGTAGATAACTTTCCAAAAAAATATAAGGTATCTGTATAATCTATGTATGAATCATGTATATAATAAATGGATAATGTGCTTATGTAGATGTATCAATGAATCTCATAGTATGTGATCACATTAACTCCAAAGATGCATGATATAGATCATATAAATGTCTAGAGAGTAACAATACAAGTTCATCAAATAGTCAAGTTCACACATAAGATCACTCAATACAATTTAAAATAAGATTCCAAGAAGACCTCATATAAGGGTCATGTTTAAATGACACATAATCAAAATGAATGACATTCAAAAGTCCAATCAACATACAATGGCATATAGGCCAAAAATTAAGTTAAATATTCAAAAGTTCAACAAGAAAGACAATAACAAGCAATGGAATACACTCAAGGAAGTGAAAATATGAATGAAACAAAAATAACTAGCATAAGCATATCCTATTAGTCTCTGCATATGTGTGTTTGCAAAAACATTATGTAACATAACATATCAAGTACACTATGAAAAATATGAGAATTAATATAGACATGTGTATGCATTAGTATATAAAATCAAACATTATAATGTATAAATGATTAGAAAGGATATTTAACCTATATCAACCATGATCAAAGAAACAAATTCCCCAACATACTATATGATGTGGGTAGAGGAGATATCTATCATCTATAAGTACATATATCATGTGTATGGGTATGCCTATATCACAGTCAATTATGTGTGAAACATATGTGTATATAATAATGAAATAATATGCTATATAATAAAATAAATAAAACAACATGAATGTCAAGGAACTAATAAACATGGGAATGCTGAATATTTTTTTGTGTTTTTCAAATTATTTGAATGTTTTTATATTTTTGGAAAATTTTAGTTTTTATATTTTTTGAATATTTTAAAATAAAAGTCTAGCCTATGATCCCATCCATGTGATGCATATAGGTAGCTATAAAATAATAATATGGTACACCAAACTAGTGGTATTGTTGAGGAGTAAGCATAGGTGTCATAGTTAGACTGGTAAAATTTGTGGTACTCTACATATGTATAATATGACTCTATAGTCATGATAAAAAATAAAAGGAGTATAGGTTTGTGGAACCCATAATTTAGTGATCTGTGGTTCCTTTTGAGTAGGAGAATTTGGAACATGTTTAGTTTCTCTAGGTAACTAAGTATGTTAAGTAGGAATAGATGAGGATTCCATGGAATCCACTCTATATATATGGTGTAAAGGCTTTTCAAGTATGGACCACATAGGAAATGGTATTGTCCATTGTTTACACTTTCATAGAAGATTAACCTTAGTAGGTTTGATAATTAATTGTCTCTAAATAAAATTATCTTTTTCAAGTAGATGTTCATATGGAATTCTAAAAACTATGACTACCCTATTGATATGAATGTTTTTAATACACCCATGCAATTTAGAAGGTATGACACAAAAATTATTTATCTATCTAAAATCATCTCAATGACATATCAAATACTTATGTATATTTAGAACTAAAACTATGGTAACCACATTTTTTGAACCAATTTTTAAGCAAAACAATGTCACCAATAACATGTTGTGATGTCCCATTAAATTCTCTAATGGTTTTGGTCGAAGGATATAAATAATCATGTGTATATACAAAATGTTTAAATAATGTCATGGTATTTATGTTCTCACTAGAACCATTATTGATCATAACATTATGCATAAGTTGATGATTAAGGTTTTATCAAATAATTAATTAATACATATATGAGTCATCATCCACTATTTTATTATCATCAAATGTAATAAAAGATCATTGAACCATAAGAGGTACTATGAATGTATAAGTTCCAATAATCCTATCTAATGGGTACCATAATGTAACGGAGGAAATGTGAATTTTATGCCATTTTTATTTCTAGATATTTCTTATAATGATATTATAAATGATTGTTAAATATATTTTGATTCTGATGATCACCGAGTTGTGAACCTGAATCCTTTGGAGGATCACCAAAGGTAATATTTTGGTCATAAAAAAGGTCTTGTATCTTATGCTTCAATGCATAAAATTTGTTAGTAGAATGCCTATGGCCTTGATGATAGTCATAATATGCATTAGCATCATATCCTTTGAGTAGAGTTCAACTCACATTAACCTCTATGGGAGGATGGATAGATATGAGATGACAATACATAAGCTTCTAAAGTAAAGAAGCTAGAGACTTAGGTAATTATGTAAATTGTATCTTTAGTACATTGGATAAGATGAGTCGATTAGGTTAATGTGATAATGCATTGATCATTTTGGTTGTTTCATTTTTAGGTTATGTAGGTTTTAGCTGGTTTGATATGAAACTTGCTATTAGATTTAGTTGGTGTGTTTACTACATACTTAAATTTGTTCAATGATTGTTTCATGATATCGAACAATATGACAAAAGTCATCAAAATACTCAATTTTTTTGAAAATAATGGACTCATGTAATGAGGCAAGAAATTTTTGCTTGAATATGTCTTGAAGTTCTTTATCTACCATTGAATTTTTCATTTTGGCCAATCTTATTTTATATCTCAAAACATATTAATTGATAAGCTCATTGTTTCCTTATTTGATCTTTATAATTTGAGATATGGCATATTTTTAGTGATGTTTATAAATAAATGTGATAGAAAATGATTTTTTATAGGTTCAAATGTTATTACTAATTAGATTGGTAAATCATAGAACCATAATAAAACATAGTCCTTTAGGCTCTTTGGAAATAATTTGGTGAAAATTTTATTGTTGGAGGCATAACCGAGGCATGCCACATACAAAGATTAGAGATGTTATTTAGGATCACCCTTGCCATCATAAAATGTGAAGTTAGGTGAAACAAAACCAATTGGAAAAGTGTGTAAATATATATTAGGTGCAAGATGATTATATAACATGTCTTGTAAAGCAATATCATAAGGTGATTTCATAAAATTTTGTTTAATGTTGGTAACCTTAACTTGAATTCTTTTCATAGTTTGTACAAGATATTACACAGTTTTTTACTAAGGTTTTAAGTTTAATAAGTCACAAAGGGGATGTAATCATGGTTTGAGTTGATATAGTAATTGAAATTGGTAATTAGATTGAAGTGCTAATATTTCCCATGGAAGATGTAGCAATAATAGGATTTGTTTTCAGGAACAATGGTGTAAACACATAACCCATGCCCCCACTAGATGTAGGAACAAATGATGTGATTAAGGGGAGGGTTTTTGGTATGAAATCAGTTGTGGTATTTCCTAAGGATTAACCATTTCTAGGTGAGGATGCCTTAGCCTTAACATGCTTACTTACCTCATCTATTATACCATAAAAAAATGTATCTATTAAGGCTTTGCTATTATTGAAATGATTGAATATTTATTCCTTATCTTCCATTTGAAAATGATAGTTTTGATTAAACTTTTCCATTACTTCTAAATGAAAAATTTAGAATTAGAAACAATAATTTGAAAATAATCATAAATAATAAAAAAAAACCTAGGCCAATCTAGGGTTTTAATACCAAAGGTCAAGTTTACCAAATGCGTAATCCTAAATTTTAGAATATGTTGGATATAGGGTTAATAATATAGAAATAGTTCAACTACAAGTGTGATAAACTAATCTATATTAGGATAATTAATTTTAAACTTAGATAAATGTATATTCTAAATTATAATACTAAGTTATGCTAAATATAAAAATTACTAAATTTGAAATATGCTCAATTTATTTCAATACCAAAGAGAAAGGATACTTATTTGGGTTTACTATGCATATGTAAATTTAGACTAGAAACAGGTGAAAAGTATGCAACAGTGTCTATATTAGTCATCACATTCTAAATATTATACTTCAATGGCCACAAGCACTACAATTGGATCTAGACACTACTATCGATGTTATTATTTAGTTGTGATATAGGTGTCCAGTATAGAATAATGACTAGATCTAGATGTGACCATCTTCGTTGTTCTAGGTTTTTTTATCACCTTTCTATTAATATATTCATAATTATGATGCAAATTATTATTATTTTATAACTAATTAAACCCTTTCTCTTCCCCTTTATTCACCCTTAAAGTGAGTTTGTTAAAAATGGGTTAGTGGGATCAAAGTGTTGAGCTAACCCTAAAAGACACCTCTGCTAATGGGAACTACCTATATAACTAATACTCTAAGGAGGGAATCTAAATTATGTAGTTGTCCTCTATGTGTGGGAATGAGGGTGCATAAAGGTGTAACATACTATATGAAGATGCATGTAGTGATCTATCTTGTAATTTGAAAAACATGACTCATGGGTTTCTCTTTGAATTCTTAAGACGTATAATATGACTGATCCTATGTTGGATATGAAAATATAAATGAATGGGGTTGAATAAATTTGTTATGGAGTTGATTGATTGAGATTTAGTAGATATTTTCTTGGTATTTTATATATGATCAATGAGAAGACTTAGATTTATATTTATACCACACCTTTTAAAAATATTACATGTTAGGGTTTAAGAAGACAAATAAGTTGACCCATAGGTTTCAAAACATTTGTAATTTGGATGACTTTTGGCAACTAGAAACTAGACACTGATCTAAACACTAACATTAACAATAGTTTCCCTCTATGGTTATTAGAATTCAATGTTAGAAGAAAAATGACTGAGAGGAGGGGGGTGAATTAGTATTTAATATTTTAAATAATCATAGATCATTTAAACAAATATGTACATCTTAGCAAGCATAATCACCAATCCATAAGAGCATGAAACATCTGAACACTTAAGGGGAATGAAACCCACTCAAACATAAATTAGACAACTTTTTATATAGGATAATGAATCAAATTTAGTTGATAACCAATCCAACAAAGATCACCAACCCCTAAATTTATCAAGCACCAACTTGACTTTAGCAAGCACCAACTTTTTAGGAGGCTACAACCCCTTTTTTGATCAAGAACCCACTCAATCAACACTCTGAGACTATACACCTTTCTCTTATTTCCATCTCAAAAATTATGATGGTCTTATTTTGGTCTATCACACTCAAATATACCTCTCATACAAGTAAAAACTATCTTTTACCTTATTTACTTAATTAGCCCTTATATGGATTGAAACTATCATGAAAGCACTCATAAAACCCTGTAAATGTCTATGACTGATTCATATCATTTATTTTATATATTTCACCACCTATGTAATCTCACACAATCCTCTTATACTTAACTTCAATTTAAATCTCTCACACTACACACCAAATTAGCCCTAAAAATGCCTAGTATATATACAAGACTTTTCTTGTTGATATCCTTCTTAGTTTGCCAAGCACTATTATCCTCTTAGGTCATCTATGGAATGGATATTAGAAAAATTCATATTCATGGATAAATTTTTTTTGAGGTCCCTTTAGATACGACCTTTCTCAAATAGTCTTATTTCTCCTTTAGGTCTCATCGAGACCTAATCCCATTAGGTCTTGTTAGCACACATTACCCTTTGATCTTATTGGAGAACATTCAAAAATATTACATGAAATATAAACATAATATTCAATCCTAATATACCTTTTATAAGTTCATCTAAGATCCAAAACATTTTTTTAATCTCAAACCACTACTTGGAGCACATCATTAGTACTTTTTCATATTAGACCCATGTATACCTAAAAAGTCTATTTTGAATAATTGAACCAAAAACACAAATTTTAAAAACAACCATGGAAAATAAATACATACATACATACATACATACATACATATATATATATATATATATATATATATATATATATATATATATATTATCTTAGTTTCATCACCATGTGTATTAGACTTCATAACTCAGGGTAGAAAGACTCAAACCCTTCTTTGCAACTAGCCCACTCAGAACTATCAACTAGTCTCAAAACTTAGCATGAAGACTTAAAATTTAATATTCCTATTACCTATAAAATATTAAATAGATTATTTTAAACTTATAGATCACTCTCAAGTACAAATATTACAAGTTTCAATGCCAAATATTTATCTTGTAGACCAATCTTTTATCTCTAGTATACACAGTCAAATTTGAACTAATCAACCAATTTTAGCTTTATAATTTCAATCACTTTCACTAGTTTAAAATATTATTAAAAAAATGTATAAGAAATTCATGTATTAAAAATAAAATATTCATTGGATGATTTATCTAAGGTTAGAGAGCCTCCAACTCATCACTCCCACTGGCTTACTCATATTTATCACTTTACCTTCAAATACAATCATGGTGAGAATGATTTTCAACTCTTATGTAGACACTTTTAGAGAATCCTTATGTATGTGGATGATCCCTTGAGATCATTAGGTAACTATTAGATATAAATATTCCATGATCAAGTGACAATATTAGTGTTATAAACCAATCTCATAACCTTACACCTTCACTATCTCATCTGCACTAAGATAAGTCAACTTATGAGCAACATTTTCAATATTTTCATTAACCTCTAAAAAATCTAACCAAAATTAAAATGTATTATAGGTATTAAACAAAAATTCAATGTATATGTATCCATCCCTAATCCATGACAACACATCCCTAATCTCATTCTCACTTCTGCTTGGTTTTTCTCACTATCTCCATCACTAGACCTTTTAGTAATAGGTCAATTTAAATGACCAATTTATAACATCTAAGGTTTGGAACCTACTAAAAATCCATCATGGACATAATATATAAGTCTAAATATTCAACCTCCATCCATTTATCAACTTTGACTTGTTCAACTCTATCTACTATAGAAAATTTACAAAAAATAAGGCTTTTCCTATATGGTCTACTCACTCACATGATAAAGCAATTCCAAATAGAGATACTTAGGAGAGTCCAATACATTATCCAATCATAAAAATAGGTTATAAAAACTATTCTGAGCCATTTTCATCAATATATTCCATATCAGGTCAAAATTAGGGTTTTAAAGAGGTTTAAACCACCTTACAATCTTAATGATCATTCATAAAGCTTAGACTCTTAATCCAAAAAATAATGCTTTGAACTTTGAGATAGGAAACTTACCAATAAACCATGAATGGATTAAGTTATCATGCAAAGGTTACACATGAAAATGAGTACACTAAAGTTATTCATGAGTTGAGAATCCTTTATTTTGTGCACACATGAAACCTCAAAACCACATTCCATGCCTTTTATTCCATAATTTTACCTTATACTTGGTGAACATACCTGAAACAACATGACATACCTATATAAATTCTCATTTATTTAATATTACCTTAGAAACTGATCTTGATACCCTATTATGCCACCATCTCTCTCTTTTCTCTCTAAGATTTTGACTTGTAGGTCACATTAGGCCTTAAAATAGACCTTTTAGCTATTTTCCAAGCACTCTCCACCTCAATAAAATTATAAAGAAACCTATCACATGATACACCATTTATTTTCATCCTTCATAGGTCTTGAAAACACCTCATGACCCCTTATTAGGTTAGGAAGAGTCTAGAACTAGTCTATTTGCATGCTAGTCCTATAGGATCTACCCATATAAACTCACATTGAATCTCTCTTGAGTGCTCCAATGATTAATATACATAATAAAGTCTCCTAAAAATCCTCTTATGATTTTGTGAATCCATCTCAATGAGCCACCATGCTCATTTATGCACCAGACTAGGCATCCTATGCACAAGCCTTCTTAATAACCTTGTACTCAAGAAATGGTACACACACATGCTTACCTTGTACTAAACCTTGACATCAACTTCATATGAATAATTATGTTGCCTTCAAATTCTATCTCAATAGAGATATAATAGGTTTCATTCAAATTATCTCTTGTCGCATGACTTCTTTATCACATACCACTTCACCATGCATCTTTACCAGATGTACCTTGACATCAATGACATCCAACCTCTTGACCTTGACATCAATGACAACACTTATCAAAATTAAAAAGGCTAATAAATAGGTATGGATCTGAAACTAATAGTGAAGGATGTTTATAAGGTCTTAAGTTTTATGTGCAATTCAAGAGACTTGGGTCATCATAATGATATGAATTAGACTAAGAGATAAGCATTTAAGCATAATGAGATGGTGAATGTGAAAATTTTGAAATTGGGGAGGTATATAAATAAATGGTAGATCCTTTATAGATATTTTTCAAATTTATTATATTGATATGCTATAAATATTCATTTTTAGTATCTACATAATCAATATTAAAATTCTATTTTTAAGTATCATGAGGACAAGTTTATTGCCTCTATTTATATATTTTCAATTAAAATATTTAAATTTGAAAATACATCACTTGAAACATGTAATTATATGAAAATAACATATTTTACAATAACTAAGACCTTAAAATCCACTTGGATATGCATTTTTCCCATTAGTCTGACATGAAAAAACATTGACAAATAAATGTTGTCAAGTTTCAAGGCACAATTGGAGATATCTACCTTGGGTCCTTTGTTAATCAAAATTGGTAGCACTACTACATTATATATGTTGAATATTACCTAGGAAAATGTTATTATCCTTTTAACATGCTTGGTATGGAGTTAGGTTACCCATTAAGACTTCATAAACATCTTTATTTATACTAAAAAAGTGTAGGTTAGGTGAAATTCATACACCATAAAACATGAAATTTAATTCATGTAGTCAAATTGAAATATTTTTAAGTGTATATTAAAGTCATATAATTATCCAAAATACCACATTGATCTAAATGGAGATAAATATTTTTTGGTAGATGATATAATAATCAGTCCTAAAATGGTGTTTTTAAGCAATGAAGAGACAAGTTTATTTCGTCCTAGAGACATTTACACTTTCAAGACCTCCAATTGAAAATGCATAAGATAAAACACATTTAGATAGGAAAATTATGTGTTTTATTAGGATCATGGCCTCATGATCTACCCTGATAATAGTGTTTCCTACTAGTCCAACATGTGGAAACTTTGAAAACAAATGTTGTTAAATTTCAAGTTGTATTTGGAGATTGATACCTTTGGATATTTGTGGTTGAAAACTCAAGTACCACCACTTTTAAGATTTAAAATAAAATACAAGACCAAATTTTAAACCTTTGACTATTCTTGGTTTTGAGATGGACTACACATTATGGCTTTAAGGACATTCTTATACATACTAAAAAAGTGTAGTTTTATCTCTCTTTCTAACTCCAATTCTTCATCCCTAAAAACCATTTGTAACATAGTGTTGAAGGAATATAGTAATGATTATGACCATGTTAGTTGTCTCCATGTATACCTTTTTATGAGACATGATACCCTTTCCATCTAAAATAATGTACTATTATAGGGGATTTAGATTGTTATAAGTTTAGGCAATAAAATAGTGATAGCATCTATGAAGAAATTTATTTAGATGAATGTCTATAAATGTGTTGATAGTGATACCCATCCTTCACAATGTGTTTTTTTAGTGGTCCTACCCCATCCTAGAATATTTAAGTTTTATGTTACTAACTTATGGTGTTGTGTATGTATATACTGGCATATCCAATATTTATTTTTTTGTATTGAGTCAGTGTGTTCAAGTATCTATATGCAATAACTGGTGATAAGATAGCATAACAAAACTAATGTGTAAATTAGCACAAAAGACAATTTACATTAACATATTGGAGAGAAATATATTTAATGTTTTGGAGATAAATTTATTGGCTACTTGTTTAACTATACACAAAAAATTCCTTATGAGACAACTAAATTATCCTTAAACTTAGGTCTAGTTATCTTATGGAAGTGCCACCAATATCATGTTTCTTTGGTTTGATATTTAATAAAGTTTTTGTATTATAAATATGGTTTTTTAACAAGCATAAATATGAGTATTTCCATCTTAAACACATTTCCAATGACATTAATTTTGCCTCCCTAAACAATGTCATAGTTAATTTTGAATAAATTTGACCTTGCAGGTCAAATGAGGACCCCTATAGGAAAAAAATAATATTTATAGGTTTATTAGGGGTCTAATTTTCTGTCATGAGGTGTATTATAGGTTAACTGGTGTCATTTAATGTTATATTAGCCTTGGTCCTTAGTCATTTTAATCCTATTAGTCCTAAGAGTCATTTTGGGGTTAAAAAAGGGGCATTTAATGAGTTGTACAGCCTCCTAGGGAAATGTGAAGGTTTAAAGGCATGATGTCATACCCCATATATCCTTTTATTTCTTAATTAACTATTACTAATTGAAAAGTGGTAGGTTATTCAGAGAAAGAGGGAGTTTTCTTAAAAACTTGAATATTTAATGAGGTGTATGGAATTGTATGGCCTCCTATAATTTAGGACATTTCAAGAGTGTCCATTGGTTTTATATAAACTTAATTAATTGATAAATTTGATCATAAACTTCAAAAAATGAAGAAAACCACTTATCTCTCTTTCCATAAGGCTTGGCAAACAAAATCAATCTTTAGGTTTGTACTTGGTATAGTCAGTTGGAGAGGTTTCAAGAAAAATAATCTTGGGGGTGTATTATAAACTTATCCATATTAAATTTTATGTTTGGTTGTAGAGGAATTGTCTTTTTATCTTTATGAACCATTCCTATGAAGTTAGACTATCTATTTTGCTTGCTAATATGTGTAACTTACAGGTTTTACCTTAGTTTGACCAAGTCCATACAATATAGCTACTAAAATTGATTATATAAGTATTTTACTCTCCTATAAAATGTTACCCATATTTTTTTTCAATTTTGGAGTTTATTTGAAGAGCTAATCACCTAAGGTTTGTAGACTGGTCCCATTCTATGTTATTGGTAGGTTTCCACTATTTATAGGACCTTCATGCTTTGGTAATGGTTTAAAAAATTAGGGATAGGTTTATTCTAATGTTTTACATGTCATATAAATCTCATAACATTTCATATTATCCTCCAAAGCAACATTCTCCATGAATTTGGAGTCATAAGCACCATTCAGTCAATCTACTATATGACTGTCATACCAGTCAGCTAGGTACCTATAAGAGGTCTAAACATTGAAAATAAAGTGTGAAGACTTGTATTAGTCTAAAAATCACCTTGTTTTTTAATTTTAGCATCATAAAAGGTGATTAATTAACATGGAAGGTAGTTTTATTGAATACATGATTCTAATTCACTATCTGCATGCATATATGAGAATGCATCCACATGTGTCTTCATGATTACCAACATGTTAGAAGGAAGTTTTGAGCTAAATAAGGTATATGATTATGAAAAGAGTCTATTTTAAATCTTTTGGGGAGATAAAAACTTATTCAAATCTTCATAATCATATCCACTGCTTGAATTCACACTTGTTTCTTGCACATTAGAATATGCACCTACAAGTGGTGCTAATAGAGCATGAAAATAATTTTTTTGAGGTGTTGAAATATATTTTGAATCCTTATTTGGAGTATTAATATGTTTAGGGACCATGTCAGACATAATTTTAAATTCTATATTTATTTTAAAAGGTGAAATAACCTTCCAAAGACAATGACTGTAAATTTAGGGACCTTTTCCATAAATTAGCAAAATAGATAACCTAGAAATTTTGTGGAAGATTTATAATAGGGTTGTCATTGGATTGGAGAAATATTGATGACTAAATATGATATCCATATCATAAGACAAAACCTATACAATAGATAGAGTAAAGAGATAATGTGGAAGATACTTGTTGAGAGGCTCAAAGTTGCCAATTTATGCATTATTTCTAGGCAATATTATCTATAGGATCTGAGTTATACAAGACCTATTCAACCAAGTGTTTAACATGAGACCATATCACCATAATATAATGGTTATATATCATATAAGTGAGCATTAATGATATAATTATAATCTAAGGAGGTTTAAATACTATGTTTTGGTTTGTATGCTCACCTACAGGTTTCCTTTTCCCTAAGAGGTTGACCTACAACAAGCTTTAGCTCGTACCCCATTCATAAGTGGACCTAGGTATTGGAAATATCAACTTGGGATAAGGGTGAAAGTTAAATAAATTATATAAAGGTCATAAATAAGAGTTTAATGATGATTTCCTAAGATCCAACAAGTACCTATAAGTATCTTAAACCTTGAAATATACACCTACAGTTGATTGATGTGACAGTGAACTTGATCAAGGTGATTGAATAGAATGAACATGAGTGATATAGTTTAAATATGGATTGGTGTGATAATTAACAATATTTAGGAGATATTAAATTTTACACCTAGGTTCAAAACATGTAAACACACCTGTAGGCTTCCTTTTTCTCACAAATGTAGCCCTACAGGTTGGCTGTAGGTTATCATGAAGCTTGAGCTAGATACCTTGAGGATAGACCCTAATCCAAGCATAAAAGGAACAAGTTTATCTATGGCATGGTATGGTTAGTTTAAAATATGAATTAAATAATGAAATATGCCTAGATCATATGATGGACAGCTACAAAGCCCCTCATAGTCAACTATAAGAGAGCAAATGAATTGAGCTTCTTAAAGAAAGTATATCTCAAAAATGGAATAAATAGGCCCAAAAACTTACCAAATGATATTTTAAGGTGTCATAGAGACCAATTTAAGGTTTACAAGGTATAATTAATAAATTCACACCTATAGGTGTTCCCTTAAAGGCAAAAACATAGTCAGAATGGGATATAATCTTGACTAGTCAAGGGTATAGTTGACTATGAGGGGTAGAGAGCAAATGAATTGAGCTTCTTAAAGAAAGTATATATCAAAAATGGAATAAATAGGCCCAAAAACTTACCAAATGATATTTTAAGGTGTCATAGAGACCAATTTAAGGTTTACAAGGTATAATCAATAAATTCACACCTATAGGTGTTCCCTTAAAGGCAAAAACATAGTCAAAATGGGATATAATCTTGACTAGTCAAGGGTATAGGGAGGCATGCACAAGATTGGGGTAATGAAATGACTTGAAAAAATTTATTTAGGGTTGTTAAATTTTTTATAAAACCTACATAAAATATAAAAAAATCATGTAAAATATCCTAATGATGCAATACATAGTCCATTAGATGAAACCTTGCACACAGTCACTCTTCTAGCAGTTTGTCTTAGTTTTTAATGATTGTGGAAGGTCATAAGAGATGACCAAGGGATGAATTTTTTAAAAGAATATAATTAAAACCTTGATAATCTCATATAATGATCAATATTGTCTAGGTAAATAGGGGAGTTCCCTCTTTTTTGTCTCAGACAAAGGGCACTCCCTTTGTGCATGAAACCTGTAATCTTGGAAAGAATGGTGGAATGGATGAAATAGGAGATGTTTAGAACTTTTAGGAAGATTTTAAATTTTTTATATCATCTATAAAAACATTATAAACCAAACAAATAGTATAATACTGAATAGGAATGACTAAAACACCAAAATATACAAACAAGCATGTTAAGCAAGGTTTAGGTCTAGTGTCCAAATTGGGAGTCATTCAAATTTATAGCCTTAGATATGAATTTAAACATATTGGAGTATGTTTTTGGGGTCATATAAAATATTTTAAATCTTTTTTAGTGCAAATTAAATCATGAATAATCCAT
Organism: Torreya grandis; assembly: GCA_037957365.1. NCBI lineage: Eukaryota > Viridiplantae > Streptophyta > Pinopsida > Cupressales > Taxaceae > Torreya > Torreya grandis. The sequence continues at coordinate 2,246,521 of JARHVA010002249.1, forward strand.
TTTTTCACTTTAGGATAACTAAGGCTTGTGCAAATGGAAGAAACAAACTTGATAGGGTGATTTCAAGAGTTCACATCTCTATTGATTCTTTGAATCGATCATAAATAAGTTTATAGGAGTTATAATATGTCATAAAAAACCTTATTTTGGATTTTTTTTTCAAGTTTAATGCCCCATATTTATGAACGAAGCTTAAGAAGTCAAAATAAGATAAAACCCTTACAAACCCTTACTAGTGACCAGTTTGGAGAAATGAGGTTGTAAAGCTAATATAAAGGCATATTTTGACCAAGATGATGATTAAAATTTTTAGGAAACTCTCTTAGGATACTCCCCATGCTTTTGGATTGTATGAAATAGTATGGATAGGGTACACAATAGGGTAATTTTGACTATTTTTTGTGTTTTATAGGTTCCAAGAGAAGTATAAAGATGAAACCAAATTTTAAAGAAGGATTAGGACTTGGTATAAACCTTAATGCCAATTTTTTTCTTAAACACAACTCTTAATTTTTCAAACAATAAATCTCGTCTTAGCTAGTCAAAACTAGCATAGTGACCATGCTAGTGAGAAGGGTGAAAAACTTCAAGTGAGATAATTTTAATGTGTGAATAATATCTATAAGGACATGGAGGGTATTTTAAAGTTTAATACACTCCCTCCCATGGATTTTAATGGAAAATTTAAGCCAAATTTGAGGCCAAGTGTGTAGGGTGCATGGAAGAAGAGTTATTTGGATTACAGATGGTGTTAGCTCATTCTGGGAAGGTTCTAGATGACCAATATTAAAAAAAATTCATGGAGAGGCATGTATAAAATAATTACCTATCATTTAATTTGCTAGACCTATCCCTAGTCAATTTTGGGAAGTTTAAATAGGGCTAATCATGAAGGAAGTTTTTTGTGAGCTAGCTAAAGAAAATTTATGCTACCTTGTAGGAGTTTCATGACTTAGAAAGCCACTTGTTCCTTATGAACTTGCATGGTTTATACAAAAATATCTTCTAATGAAAAATTAACTCTTTTTCTTAGCATGACAAATGTACTTGTGACCCTTAGACTTCTCTCTTCTCCTCTCTCTCTCAAGTTCTATAAGAACTAGCCATTTTGGCCATTATAACTTATGTTCTACCTGAGTATGGTGAAGTTATGCTCATTTGCATACCATTTGATCAATAAAATTACTAATTTTTACCTCTTCCATGAATTTTCATCACTTTTTTCAATTGTATGATTGATTTTGTTTAAGTGACAACTCTTGTTTCTTTATCATGTTATTTCATTCTTTCATCTATTTATAGTTATAAAGCTTCTTCTTGTAGGGCATATGAAGTGTTCTAGGAAGTGTCAAGGTTGATTGAGTTATTATATTCACTAGTCCCAATCAAGGCATCTTTTCCAGTCCTCCTAGCCTAAAAATTCATCCATAACCTCATAATGTAATATTGATGTGAGAAGATGTAAATTAGAGAAGTGTATGTTTGGTTAGTCCTTTATTCTCATGTGTAACATGTATCTAGTTGGAATTCATCAACTTATTTGGTGTATCACCTTACTTATGATATTTTGATTTCAATTTTCTCTCTCCCTTCCCCCCATATTTTATGTGTATTAGTTATCCAAAGTGGTACATCAAGGGAACTAGACCTATCTAACGATTCACTTTATTCATAAACTACCCACAAGTCTAGAGGTGTTTCAATTGTGCCACTTGGATGAGGAGAGCTTAGATATCTCATAAAATGGTGAAAATCTGAGTGATAATAGTTTTTAACATGCCTAATGGGGATCTTAGTCCAAGAGGTTGAAAGACTTTTGGTGTTATCTTTCAAAAATCAGCCTTTGGAGGTATCTCTCCAAGCACCAATGATGACTCCAAATGATAACTCCTAGTTGTAAGCATCCCAAGTATATCTATTTGAAAATTTTTGTTAGTTTTTATGTTTCTTTTGACATATAAATTTGATATGGATAGCTATATCCAATACTTCTATCATGAACCTTCTTATCAACCTTGCTCTGAACCACATTTTACTCCTCAATCATCCTATCAAAATGGATATCAGTCTTATGAGCCATGGTAGCACTATATCCATTCATTTCCCTCTCCATATGGACACCATGTTGTTGGGAAATCCTATGTGGATGGTTACCAAGAAACTTATCAAGAAACACCTCTTTATTAGTCCTAATATGAGCCTTATCCTTTATATCATGATGCCTATCAGCTTGAAGAGTACTCCCATGAGTATTGTCATATGAAATCAGATGTTCCCATGGATTATACACAAAGATATTATTTGAAATATGTATCTCTTACTCATGTAGATGATATTTATTCTAATCAATCCAAGAATTCACTTCCCTATGAGCTTACTAGTGCTTTTCTCTTTCCCAAATCTACTCATAAGCCTTCCACTTCATCCCACACTCCATCTTTAGTTCATAAACATTATACTACACATCCATTTCCATCTCCTTAACCTTAAACTACATCTCATATTCCATCTCCCTCACCTTAGATCCATGAGCCTTTCCATCAAATTTCCACCTCACCCCTTTTTGAGGAAGAGCCCATCTTGAGAAAAGAAAGTGAAAAAGAGAACTCAATTCATGGTTGATCAATAAGACCTCATGAGTGACTATTAGGAAGAAATCACCATAGGGAATCCCATTGGTGAGAAAAAGGATAATCCACAAGCTTTTTCCTCCATTTTTGAGGGGATGTGTGTCAATGAATAATGTGGCCAAGACTTGAAGAGATAGGTATTTGAAGAAGACTCCATGTTTGATCATGAAGTTATGGATGACTATCTCAAGAATGAAGTGGAATGTGATATTAAGGATGGAGAAAACTTTCAAGTCATCCCTAGAGAATTGGTAGTCCTAGGAGAGTCTCATGAGACCAAGGTAGAGGAAATAGATCTTAAATTTGTCATTCATGAGGAAGAAGAGTTATGGCAGAAGTTCAATGCCATATGCAAAGAATTTGATAGGTTGGGTAAGGTTTTTTCTTATCCAAAATATTTCATAGCTAACAAAAAGTTTTTTAATGAATTTAAACATGATATTGAGTGTTCAATAAAACATAAGGATGAAGTTCATTTTACTGGTCAATAACCTACTTTTTGAAGCCATTTGATGATGCAAGTGTACTTGAAGTTGTAGACATGGATAATGATGTCAAGGCAGATCTTGCTGTACCTAAAATATAGTCAAGCAATCCATCTAAGGTAAGAACACATTTAGGGATGTGGGAACATGGTGAAGTAGAGCTTGGTACTTCCAAACATCAAACACATTATGCCAAAAAGGAGAGCAAGGATGAGAGGACTATCATATTTTCAAACTTGAACATCAAAGGCCAAGTACATGAGAAGGTTGAGACTATTTGGATGTAAGAAGAGTCAATTGCTATAGTCAACTTATATGGAGCTGATTGGTTCTTACTGAACCCTATGCCAATGAAGTTGGAAAACATCATGAAAAAGATAGAGGCATCAATGCTAGAGGTTAAAAGGCTACATGTATCACTAAATCCTTCATGTCATGAAGCAAGGAAGATTTCAAACTTCCCTTTTGATCCAAGAGAGATGTATGCTTAATTATTAGTTGTACATAGTTGTTTACTTCCTATCTTTCCTAAGTGCTTTGAGCACATGTGTGTGTCTTGTTAGTGTGTTTGCTTTACTTTATGTGTGTCCTTTGTTTTGTGTGGTTGAGGTAATTAATGTCTTGTCTTGGTATAGCTTGTTGTTAATGGTCAAATTCATCTTGTGTGTTTCAAAATTTAGATGAATCCCTAAGCCTAATGGACTGATAAGGATACTGGTGTAGTTAGTATAGTGGGCATATTACCCCTTTAAGTCACCAATTTGTTGACCAAATTTAACCCCATAAGTCAAATTGGGACCCCTATAGGAAAAAACTTCATGTTTAGAGGTTTATCAAGGGTTTAATGTTATGCCATGATGTGTATTATAGGTTAATTAATGTCATCTAATGTTTTATTATCCTTGGTACTTAGTCATTTTAATCTTTTCAATCTTAGGAGTAATTTTGAGGTAAAAAAAGGGGGCTTTTAATGAGTTATATGACCTCTTAGGGAAATGTGAAGGTTTCAAGGAATGATGTCATGCCCAATATGTCCTTTTATGTCTTAAGTAACTGGTGTCCCCAAAAGTTTACACCTCAAATTTTGGGGCACCCCTTTAATTTTTTTGCATCTTCATCTTGTGTGAGTTAGTTGTATTTATTGAGGTAGTATCTTGAATAAAGAACTTAGGCTCTATTAGTTGTTTTACCTAATTTTTTATTTTCCTCAATTACTCCTAATTATTCTAGAAGGTTTAATTTTTTCCCCAAATTCATTACTAAAGTTCATCTACTCATCTTCCTCAGTAGATTAAAATAAGTAGACGTGCTTTGGCTTACCCTTAAAGTAAATTAGCTTATGCATACTACTTTACTTATTTGAAAAGAAGTAAAGTTGTTTTAAAAACTTGAGTTCTTCATCATAGTCTAAATTGGGGTTATCAAATTACTTTACTGTACTATCTAAAATTAAGTAGAGTAACCCTGAAAACCCACTAAATACTTCCTAATGTAAATCAGGTTCTTGACATTGATTTCCTTGTAAGTAATCTCAAGTAAAAGTAATGTAGGTCCCCAAACTTGAACTAATCTTCTTAGACCAAATTAGGATTGTCTAGTTGCTTTACTACATTTCCAAAATTAAGCTAAGTAGTTCCATAAACCTGATAAACATTTCCTAGACACATCTAGGTTTTCACCATTACTTTACTCATATAAATCACAAGTAAAATCAATTTGGGTTCATGAACTTAAGTCACTCATCAACCAAGACCAAATTGGGTTTATGGGAACAATTAACTTTAAAGGTTAAAATGAGTAAAGCAATTCAATAAACTTGACAAAAAAAAACAAGAGCTGACATGGTTTTCCATGCTTGCAATTAATGCATTAGCATTTTTATTTATATATTTAGAAATTCCATCTCATTCCTACCTATTAACCAAGGCATTCAAACAAGTAATTATGCCTACAAACCTTGAGACATGTTGTTTGAGTTTTTAGAACACTTTTGATTGATTTCCTCTTTGACCCATTTGTGTTTGAGGTAAGTAAATCATCTGCTTGTGATTTTTTGTGTCTTTTATTTGCATTTTTATTGGTGTTTTTATCTACAAATGTTTTTTACACTATCATGACATTTTTTTTGCTATGTTTACTCTATTATGATTTTTATTTTATTTTATTGACATGATTAGTTGTCTTAATTCATGTGTTTGTGCTTTCAATTATTTATCATGTTGGAAAAAACTTAAGAAAACAAGCCCTTCATGACAAACCTAGCAGTTGAGGATCCCTTGCCTAGTCAGGTTTCACAACCTGATTTACTTCTTAGGGTTCCTAAAGTGAAGTAACAAACTATGAGAAACCTGACTCCTAAAATCCCTAGTCATCCAAAATTTTGAACCTTGATTAATTTGGGTTTTCAATCACAAGTAACTACCCTAAGAAACACAAAGTCTTGATCCTACAAGAACCCATGGAGCACTACCTAAGACTTACTTAAGTTTTTTTTTCCCTTATTACTTACTTCAGGTTTCCTATATGTAATTACTAGCTCTCAATATCCTAAAGTCTTAAGCTCAAAGAAACCCACATCATACTACCCAAGACCAACTCAGACTTCTTCCTCATACTTTCTTGCTTCGGGTTTTTGAATCCAAGTAGATAATTGTGGAAAACCTGAAGTTATTAGTCATGGAAAACCTAAAGTTATCAGTCATGGAAAACCTAAAGTTATCAGTCATGGAAAACCCAAAGTTTCATATGTAATCCAAGTGACCTACCTAGGTTTTTGAAGCCCTATTGCTTAAAAGAATGATACTTAGTTTTTTAAGACTTCCCATTACTCAAAACTTGAAACTTGTATAGAGGTACTTTAAGAAAAATGAGTTAAATATTTTATCAAAATTTCAAAGTTAATGGAAGTAGTTAATCAACATTAAGGAATACCTATCCAATTCTTAAAATTAAGTCAAAGCCAATGTTTAGATTAGAAAGTCCAAGAAGATCAGGGGAAGAGGTAGCTAAAGTACAAGAGTAGGCAATGTCAATTGAAGAGGTACCAGATTTAGCCTTAGAGGAGATTCTAGAAATAACCAATAAGGGAAAAGGAAAAGTTAAGAAAGTTAAGCCATGAGAACCAAAAAATAAGTACGAGTATAAGGGTTATCCAATTGAATCAAGCATAGTATCCAAGTTAACTTAGATAAGTGATATAGACATTGGACATGAGTCTGTAACAAAATTGTTAGAGAGATCTAAATCCTTAGATAAGATCCCACTCATGCATGCTATGATAAGTAGTGGAATCCTTTAAGCTCTATCTTTCCAAAGCTCAACTCAACTCCCTATGTTTTTGCTAACATGTTCTAAATATTATGATTCCTTAACTATGACTGTGAGAGATTCTACTAGAAACATAATTATAAGATTGGATGCTTAGTATATAAATTACTATCTTCAGGTTCTAACATCACCTAAAGTAATTGACATAAAAATGGAGAAATCCATCAATTAGTGGGAAACTAAGACAACTGAGTGTATAAATATATTGAATACATATTACTTGAAAAGAGTGAAACAAACATAAAGGTTTCCTAAACACATTGAAAGATAAAATTTTGTTCAAGAAGTTGATGATATCATTCAGTTTCTATGCAGGATTAATGGTAAAAAGAATATAAGTTTTTCTCTCCATGGATGTATGCTTTTATCAAAACCATTAATGTGATAAGACGCTCTTCCAAAATTGACTAGGCAAGAATGATAAGTGATAATATAGATCAATAGTTGAAGAGTGTATTATCGACTTTTGATTTTAAGATGACATCATATCTTGTATACATAGCTACTTCAAGTGGAATTTCTCAAGACTAAGGACTAATATCACACTATCAACCATGCCTATATATGAATATTATCCTCAGTTGGTCTTTATAGAATACTAAAAATATTACATTGTAGTAAATAATGGTTTCTTTTATGAACTTATTTGAAAATTGGATACATCTATAAAACATAGAAGAATATCAAATGAAGCATGAGATGTAGTTTCATTATATGGTTTTATTTTCATCCAATTTATTGATTTCACCTATCTCAAAGTAGAAGGTTTTTGGGTGCACCTATCAAGTTTCCTAGATATCATAATGACAAGCAGATGCTCATGGAATTTTATAGACAACTTGTTAAACTACATGATTTATAGTCAAAGTCTCACAAAGTTAAATCAATTTTTACATTGTGATTGGTCACTATCATTACCCTAGCATTCATAAAGCCATAAATGTATAGAAATAAATATATAACCATTATAATCAAGTGCACTTTGAATTTAGAGCCAATTTTGATTGCAGAGGTGTTGTTTAGAGTATGATTTATTTTGAGTACATGCATATTCAAACATTTGAATATTTTTGGATGGATTGTAGGGATACGTTTGAAGTGAGAGGAGAGATAACATCAAGTTAAATATGGAACAAATTTAAATATTTTATTTAGCTTCTATTCCCAAAAATATGGAAGATGATGGTGTTGTTACAAGTGATGATTTTCACGTAGCAGGAGGGGATAGTGTCCCACTTCTAGCAATCATTTTTGGAGATGATCATGATAAAAAAATTTCTGAGAGAACTTCAAATGTTTTAGCAATGAATTATAATTGGCTCCTTAACAAAGGTTATTACATGAAAGAATTAATAAGTGAAACCACATGTGTGGGGAACAAGAGAAAAGGGGTAGTGCAAGGAGAGAGTAGCCAAGTATATACTAAGAAGATAAAACTCAAAAGGAATACTAATGATAAATTTTTAGTAGTAAAAGATAAGGAACCTATTCAGGTAGGTATTCCTCTTCCACCATTGGCCACCACCATAGGTCCTCTGATCTCTACCATTTCCACTTCTTCTTCCATTCTAATTCACATTACATCCACATTAGATCCATTAATAATAATGCCTCCTCCCAAGACTCATATCACCATAAATACTAATAAATCTATTTCAAAGGAATCCTCTCTTCCTCTTCCATCTTCCCCACCTGATTCACCACTACCTCTTCCTCTAGAAGATCAACCCATTACTAAAAAAGAACCTATAAAAGTAACTAATAAAAGAGAGACACCATATCAAGAATAATAGAAAGAAAAGTTTCAAGAAACAACTAAGGTAAAAAATAAATAAGAAAAACTACTGAAGAAGGACTTGAGCTCACAACAAAAACACAAAAAGTTAGTAAAATACCTAGAGAAGAGGAAGTAATGGCTGAGAAAGTTGTGGAGAAGATAGTAGAAATAGTTGAAAAAGAAGCTGAAAAAGAGATCCAAAAAAAAAGTGACTACTCAAGAAACTTCTCCTCAAGAGCTAATGATTATAAATAATCAACAACAAATAATAGCTCATGCAGACCTATTCCTATAGATTTCTCATCTTGGATGGCTACACAGAACACTCTTGAGGTGAGATAAGTAATAAATCTTGAAGAAATAGATTTACAACTACTGAAGAGTCTTGATAATTAGGGTAGAAATCCAAAACTTGCTAAAGTAACTTCAAATTTACATATCGAATCTTCAGGGAAATTTTTTGTTGAGATAGTAGTCCCACCTCAAGGGATGAGAAAATAAGAAGTCACTAAAAGTGACTTAAACTACTCAAGAATACCTCTTGGGGAGGTAACTAATGAGAGTTTGAAGATACTCAGACTCTCATTTTATGAAGTTGGATAGGAAAAAGCTTCCAAAGCTAAATTAAAGGAACAAAAGACATAATTATGTGAAATTATAGCTAAAGTGGCCAAATATTTTCCACAACAAGTTATTACTTCAAGAGAAGCAATTGAGCAACAAGTGATTTTTGAGGTTGAAGACATTAGAGATAAAGCTAAAGCTATTTACAAGTGGATTGATAAAATGAAGCAAAAAGGTTAAATTTTTTTTCCCAATATTCAACATGCACTTACTAATATTTTGAATAAATTGATAGAAATTAAGTCAATAATGAAAGAAATGAAAATAAAAATGGAAATTTTGAATTTTAAAAATAAATCCTACAGAACATAGGCTATTTGAGTGAGAAGGTCCTGATTGAAGAGAGTATTTCCCTAGATGGATCGGTGAAAAAGATAAAACAAGCAAATTATATCATATCTTTTTGAATAAACATTCTGAAAGAAATGAGTGAAGAAATGGAGACTTTGTTAAGAGAGGCAAATGATTTGAATACAAATTTAGAAGACTCATTGTATGGCTTAACTGGTATTTGGTCAGACAAAGTTCCAAGGACATTTGAGTAGTTGTATGAGCAATTCAATCAATTGATAGAAAAATCCACAAATCCTTTTACATATAAGTCCATTAAATAATTGGTCAAATGTCAACAAGAAGTGAAGATACTTGAACCATGGATTGAAAAAGTAAAAGCTCATTGCAGAAAGTTGGAAAGAGAAATGTTGAGATTTGAGATAGAAAGACAAGCACTTGCAAAACTAGATGATGTCTTCATATAATAAATAATGTCTCAACACATCAAGTATAGAGAGAGGTGTAGGAGTAAAGTTCATGAAGTAGATTAGTTTTGCTCCAAGTCTTGAATAAATTATTTCTTCTTCTTCTATTTTCTCTTTTCTCTTCATAAACACACTATAAGTAATCTTGTTTTTAGTGATTACTTCATAAAAGTAATGTCATTATATGATTTACTTGTAGAAGTTAAATTAATTTTTAAAATCCAAAGACTTAAGTAACTTGGTCAATATGCCATTACTTAAAGTTATTTTGTAAAATTAGATTACTTGGGCTTTTTCAACATTACATGCAAAAAGTTAGTATTTGATCCAAATAAGAGAACTAAGTTTCACCACTTGTCATCAACCATTAGAAGCCATGAAAGAGAAATTTAAGGGAGAGGTTACTCAATGTTTCCCAGTTTTAATGCAACATAGGGAGATTTGGGAGATTGGCTCCTATTTGAATTATATATCTAAAACTGTATAAATATAAGTGAAGGCCTGTGTGCTAGTGGGGAGGATAATTTTTTAGAGGATGACAATTTTTGGAAAACAAATAATTGTATAAATTATACAAAAAGTTTAAGAAATATAAAACTTTGTGTATAAATAACCAAATAGTTTTGTATGAATTGTGCTGAAAGTGAATAAGGAGATTTGTTTTCTTGAAGAACTTTATGTCTGAGGAAATCATTTTGTGTTATATGAAGATAAAATGGTAAAATTTGCATTTTTAAAAATCTAAATTGAATTTATATCTTTCTTAATCATTTTTTGAAAAGTTATCACAATTACATTAGCTTGTCTGCTTGCAAAGATACAATAGACTCTACACAGCTATCTATAATCTTCTCTTATTCCCCAATTTCTATTAATTTTTTTCACATTTATAAAAACAATAGCTTACTTTCTTCAAAATCCCTTTTTTATGGCTCGTGAACAAAGTGATTAATGTAATACCCCAATTAAAACCCACTTGCACACAAATTATTAACTCTTTAAAAAAGCATAGGTGTAAGTAATTAGAAATAGATAAGAAAAAACATATGATAATTTCACCATTAAATAAAGGATATTTAATCCCATGATTGCCTAGATACATTTAAAGTAATTTACAAAATATCTAGCTAGTAGTTTTTGGTGACTCCACTAGGAAACTGCACATCTAAGCTCCTAGAATAGATTTTTTGCTTTCACAGATTAGTTAAGATAAGTCCAGTATTACACTAAGTTTTCCTCAATTCAAAAAATTTCAAATGTTAGTCAAAAGTGATGCATGTTTAAGATGATGCATCTAATTAGTTGGGTTTAATTTATCTTATTTTAAGTAAACATGCTTTTTTAGTTGGTTAGATGATATTTTTTAGAACTCTTAGTTTTACACCTAGTTTGATTTTCCCAAGACCACTGCATGCTGAGTAAACTTTGATCTATGTTTTTACCTATCAAATATAAGTACTAAGCATAATACATAGGATAACTCTTACATTTCAAAACTAGAAAATCACTCATTTAGTAGAGTAAGGAGAGCAGAAGGTCAAGCAAACAAATTCTTCAAATTACAAGAGCATTTAAATTTTAATTTCCCTATTCAGGATAGAACCAGAAGAACTAGTCTTTATCCTATTAGACAAGTAATTTCTCCAATACATTAGCTTCAACATAATTCTTCCATAATAATCCAATCAGTCATTCAATAATTTTTTGTTCCCAAAAAATGGTGTTACCACTTCTTATCCCATGGGGACCAGCGATTGTCCCTTTAACTTTAAATCCCCATTTGCATTATTTGCCTAAAGGATCAAGAAAGAGTTTTCCCAAATTTACTTGTGATGGCAAGAAAAACCTAGAAAATCACTTGGCTACCTTTTTCATAGTGTGTGGAGTAATCAGGGTCAAACATGAAGATGTTTCTATCAGAATTTTTATGGAGACCTTACATGATTTAGCTATAGAATGGTTTTATCATTTGGATCCTAGTATTATAACCAATTAGGCTACTATGTATGAACAATTTGAAAAAAAATTCAAAGATATTGAAGATACTCACATACTACTTACGTAATTGACTCAACTTAAAAAGGAATTGCATAAACACATGCATGATTTTATTGACAAATTCAATGGATTACTTTATAAGATTCTTCAAGATGCATTACATAAAATAGACAATTAGAAGTGTTTCTTAATTAATGCACAACTCCAAAAAGTTAGTTACTAGCTACAAAGAGCATGACCAGCTAATTTAGCAGTAGCCCAAAACATTGCTACAGAGGTTGAAGATGATTTGATAATGGCTAATAAAATAAAGAAAATAGTCTCTGGAGGAGAACCTTCTACTCCAACCATATCTCAAACTATAGATTCATTATTACAAAATCTGGATAATGACTTACTCCAAGTCAAAAGACAAATTGTTGAAGGTACTCATGCTATTCCTACCAAGAATATTCCCACATGAAATTTCAATAATCAAAATAGGAACTGTATTCTCAGTTCTCAACAAAGATTAGCAAATGAATATGCTCCCATAAATCATGTTGAGATGAGTGAAGAGGACTCAATAGTTTATGGTACTAAATAAAACATTAATGAGGAAGATGATTTTATAGATCCTGCTGGTGACTCTAACTATTATCTAGAATATAAATTAGAAAGTGACTATGAAGAAGTGCTTCACAAAGATCATAGTCAATCTTATGCAGTATTTATTAGATCTCAGACTCAACAAGCTGGTGAGAAGTCATCAAAAGAATCAGAGAAAGGAAAGGAAAAATCAAGTTTTGATGTGAGTATTTTTAAAAGAGGTAGTACTCTACCTTTTTCCCTCACTCTTAAAGAGAATTATGCTCCCTCTACTTCTCAAACTTATAATCCAATTGCTCATACAGCTAAAGTTAATTCCATCTTTCTTACTCCTATTCCTTTCTTTGACATAATTGATCATATAAGGAAAACTAAAATTTAGATGTCAGAAGTTGAATATCTAAGGTCTTACTTAGATCAACTGAATAGGCTAGTAAAGTATGTTAAAATTAAGGGATTGAGCAATGCCCCAAATGCTTTAAAAGGTATTCTATCTATTCCTAGATAAAATTATTTTAAGAATAAATTTGTATCTACTTTGTCTATCTCCATTTACACATCAAAAAGGATAGAGCATTTTTATGTGTCCCTCTTAATCAATGGGTATAAGTTGAGTAATTGTATTATTGATTTAGGAGCCTTTGATAATGTTATGCTAATGAAATTAACTGATGCTCTTGGCCTTACCATAAATAATTCTAGAGGAAAATTCTATTCTATGGAGAAACAGGTACCTCTAATTAGATATATTAAAGATGCTCAAACTATCCTAAAAACATTCCCAAATAAATGACTCAAAATGACAATTCTAGTAGCATAAATTCTTGTTTCTTATGGAATTTTACTAAGAAGAAACTTTTGTAAGGATTTAGGTGGAGAGGTCAAGATAGAATGTTCATTTGCACACATCCTGATCAAAGGGGTGAATCATAAGCTAGAACCTGAGAAGAAATCCAAATACATGATCTCTAAATCTAATGATCCAAGGTTATAAATTCTTTTGAAGAATTAGATCATGGAGTTTACCTTCTTGAAGTAGGCAAATAAATTCAAAAATAAAAGGAAGAAGATTAGTTATGGACTTTAGATTTTGATGATATCTATTGATCACTTGGGTTTAGTGTGGGAGTAGTGTTGATTTCACCTAAGGGTAAGGTTTTTCTTTATTCCTATAAATTGATGTTAAAAACATTAACAATACAATAGAATATGAGGCACTATTGTTGGCCTTGAACAAGTAAAATAAAAGGAACAAGGCTACTTAGAGTGTAAGGAGATGTTAAATCAATAGTGAAATAGATCAGAGGACAATATCATGTTAAGAAAGATAAGCTAAATCATTATCATGATAGAGTTCTAAGTACCATGCTTGATTTATTTACTTTCTCAATCAACTCAGTTCTTAGAGATAAGAATTCAAGAGCTGATTCACTCATTATTACTACATCTTTGCTTAGGCTAGAATAATAACCCTCAATCTTTAGAGAAGGTGATTACAAAGTAGAAATGGTCTACCGTTCAAAGGTTTCAAACAATGTTGAACAATGGCAAGTTTTTAATGAGGTTAAGCAAATAGTTTCATTTCTAGAGTAGTAAGATAATTTTAAAGGCCTGTACTTCAAAGGAATTAGCTCACATCCACATGAAAAAAAAACATATATTTTTTAATCTAAACTTACTCATAGTCCAAGCATAATTCAGCTGAAAGGAAATAAAATTCCTAAAGGGTTAGTTTCCTTAGAAGAAATATTTGATAAACATGATCAATTTCTAAAGAAAAAAAAAGAGCATGGTGATATTTCCTCCTAAAAAATAGAGCAAGTTAATCCTAGAAGTAAAGAAGAGTCCAAGATGGTCAACATTCACAAGTGCTACTCACAATAAGAAAATGAAGTTTTAATTAAACTTCTTACAAAGTATATTGGTTTATTTGCCTGGTCTTACAAAAATCTTAAATCTTTTCAGCTAGATGAGGTGTAGCACTATATCCCACTCTTGCCAGAGGTAAAGCCTTTTAAGTAGAAGTTACACCACCATAATCTAACTATTTTAGGTATAATTCATGCTAATATTCATAAAATCCTTGATGCAAACATCATATCTCTAATTCATCACTTAGAATGGCTGGTAAATATTATTCTAGTGAGAAATAAAAATGAGGAAATATGCTTATGTGTTGATTTACATGATTTAAATCAAGATTCTTTGAAAGATAATTATCCACTACCCATCATGCATCATATCCTTTAAGTGGTTACAAACTCAAAGATATTATCCATGATAGATGGATTTTCTAGATATAATCAAATAAGAGTAGCTGAGGAAGATCAATATAAAACTACCTTTACAACACCATGGGGGATGTTTGCTTATCAAAAGATGCCTTTTGAGATAATTAATGTTGGAAAAACCTTTCAGTGGGCAACGGATATGGCATTTTCTCACTTGAAGAATAAGAATATTGTAGTTTACTTGGATGACTTAATAGTCTTTTCAAAGCAAAGAGGTGATCATCTAGCTAATCTTGAATAAGTCCTAATCCAATGTTGAAGATATTAGATTTCCCTAAATCTAAAGAAATCCATATTTGTTGTAACTAAAGGTAAACTCTTTGGTCATATAGTCTCAAATGGAGGAACCAAAATTGACCTAGAGTGGGTTAAAGGCATTCAGAATTTGCCTATGCCTACATCCAATAAAGGTATGCATTAATTTATTAGTGTAGTGATTTTTCCCATTAGGTTTTGCCTACATAACCTTATGTTTATTATATGTCAATTAAGTTTCCTTAGGTTAGTAATAAAAGGGTCACATAGGTTAATTATATTTAAATGTAATTATCTAATTAGGAAAATTAGGGGCTTTCTCATGTTGCCCTAATTTTTTCTATATGTACCCCACTTTTCCTTTTTGGAAGGTAAGATAGGTTAATGTGATTATATGCAAGAAACCATATTTTGCAATATTTCCATGTGAAGATAATTTTCTTCCTCCTTAATTTATCTATGATTTCATTGCTTTATACATAGATTTGCTTAATCTTCTGTGCAAGGATCCAAGATCATGGTTAATCTGACATGGTATTAGAGCCATTTTTGCCAGTATTGCAACAATCTTTGTGGTGAAATCTTTATACATTCATTATTCCAAAAAAAAGAAGGGTTTGGTGGGATTCCTTGAAAAAATTCATGTAAATATTTCTACTAGAGCTTTTGATCTCAAAACTGACTTCACCATTGGTTTTAGAAGGTGCCAAAACCTTAAGATCGATTGTAAACTCGACCTAGTTGTGGAACAATCAAAATTTCCTCTTTTTTTATCATTCAAAGGCCCCATTTTTTTTTTTAGAAAAATTACATACTTCTTATGTTGCTATGCAAAATTTCCTTCTAGTTTTTCTTCCTTAGGTTGAAATATCAAATGGGTTTCTTTCATATTTTTCATAGCTGAAGTATTTTGGATGTTTTGGCTTACCTTGATTTACATTTCATCAAACCTCTATGCTACTTGGATCTATAGGAGGTCATTACTTTAGCTTAGTATTTGACCAACTTCAAGTTACATGCTTTAGAGAGTCTGCTGACCAATCTAGACTTTTGGAGGGTTGTTATTTCTATTCATGCTTGCAAAAATGGGTCATGACTATTCAATTTTCATTTCAACATTTCATGCTACCAAACGTGCACTTGGATCCACTTGAAAAATGCCATCATTTGATGAGTTTATTACCAATCTAACTCGGGAATAAGGTAAGTTGGTTCAAATGGGTGAACTAAAGTCTTCAAAATCACATGCCTTGATTGTCAATCAAAATAAGAAGAAGCCTTCTAGTAGTGGCAAATAAGAGAAGAAATAGTCTAAACCAGATGATGAGCATAAGAAGAATAAGAAATTAGATGCCAAGCCTAAGGCATCATCAAATGAGTCCTCCTAAAGTGTAAAACCTAAGAAGGAGAAACTCAAATGTAACTTTTGTAATAAACTTGGGCATGATGAATCTCAGTACATGAAAAATAAGATTGACACCTTGACTAAGATGCTTGACAAGAATAACATTAGTGTTCCTATGTCTTCAAATCAGAACATGTTTGCACAAGATTTTTCAAAGGCTAAAGATAGAAAAAAGGGTAAAAATAAGGGAAAGACAGTTGTTTTAGTAGCTTTTTAGCCTTTGACTTAGGTTATTGACTCAAGTGTTTCCTATCACATGGCCTCCTTAGAGAATCTATTTTTAGAAATAGAGCCATGTTCCATGCCTTCAATTCTCATGGGTGATGTCACTTCAGTAGAATTCAATGGTAAAGGACTGGTTGAAGTAAGTGACGATACCTTCAATGATGTTCTATGTGTTCATTCACTATCTACCAATCTTTTGTCAGAGTACCAAATCATTCATATAGGTGTAGGAAAGTGAGTTGAGTTCACATCTAATTTAGTGTTTATCAAGGGGCTACATAGTGATACTATAGTGTCTTCTGAAAATGAAAATCATCAGTCTAGGTTATATAACTTCTCACAATTTTCTCCAGATCAACCCTTAGTTGCGCTACATACTCATGTAGATGGAGTGAGCAAACTTTGACATGAATGGTTTGGCAATTTAAATTACCATTACCTGGAGCAACTCAGTCATTAGGACATGGTTTTAAGGTTACCTAAAGTCAAATTCTTAGATAGTCTATGTAATGGCTACATTCTTGACAAGCATCCAAAAGGGAAATATGATAAGGGAAAAGCAAGGAGAGCTGAATAGAAGTTAGAAATTGTCCATAGTGACATAGTAGGTCCATTTCCAAAACCTTCATTAAACATGACTAGATACATGTTCACATTCATCGATGACTTTTTGAGGTACACCTAGGTTTTTTTTTCTAAAAAATAAGTCTGAGGTCTTTGATCACTTTAAGGATTTCAAGCCACTTATGGAGAAGCAATCAAACTATTCCATCAAAATCTTAAGGACCGATAATGGTGGGGAGTATGTCAACAATAGGTTTGAGCAGTTTTACACATTAGAGGGGATTTAGATGCAACACATAGTTCCATATAGTCCTCGTCAGAATGGTGTGGTAGAATGTAATAACTATACTTTAAAAGAAATGGCCAACTGCATGCTTCAATCAAAGTCTCTTACTCCTCAATTTTGGGCTGAAGAAATCAATTATGCATACTATATTCAGAGCTATATTCCACATAAAGCCTTGAAAGGAATCACTACTTTTAAATCTTGGGATGGTCACAAGCTCATAGTAGACCACTTTTGAGTGTTTAGATCACCAATAATGGCTCGTATTCCCAAGAAGAAATGCAATACAATAGAACCTCAGAGTCAGTCTTGTATATTTATGGGGTATGTAGAGGGTACTAATGGATGCAAGATTCTCCATCCTAAAATTCATGATTTGTTTATTGAAAGGAGTGTCAAGTTTCATGAGGGCCCACTTAAACTCACTATTGGCACTCCATACTCTTCAAAAGTCTCACTCAACATTGATTCCGCCTTAGACAATGACTTAGATCCACCTCAAAATCTTATTGATGATCATGATGACTCTTCTTCTTCTTCAAGTTTAAGTGATGAGAGTAGTGATGAGGATTCTCCTTCTCCATATCACACCCACACTTTAGATGATGATGACTCACCCCCTGATTCTCCAATCTCATATAATTATGGTCCTATTTGGGCCAAGTAGACACTTCAAAGTGTTGGAAAATGGGTTGGAAATCCATTGGATACAAGGCAGACATGTTCACAATTTTAGGGGACTTCATATGCCTACTTAGCCATTTCCTAAGATCTATAACCTTTCATGAAACATATGGCATTCTAGAATGGGATTCTGATATGCAGGAGGAGTATAGTTCCCTAATTAGGAATAAAGCATGGGACTTGGTCCCTCTTCCTAAAGGAAGAAAATTAGTCCATTAAAAATGAGTTTATCAAACTAAATATGGTGCATATGGGTCTATTGATAAGTGCAAATCTTGTCTAGTTAAAAAGGGGTTTTCTCAAGTTCCTGACATAAACTACACCTAGACATTTTCTCTTGTATCCAAGATGACGTCTATCAAACTCACTCTAGCCATTATAATTGCACATCAGTGGAATATTCACCAAATGGATGCCAAGAGTGATTTTCTATATGGTGACCTCAAAGAAGAGATATACATGGAACAACCATAAGGATTTTTCAAAGATTCTTCCTTGGTCTACAGAGTCAAGAAATCTATCTACAAACTGAAATAGGCCTCTTAGGCATGATATGCTAAGATGGACTCCTTTTTCCTCATAGTTGGGTTCACTTGATGCTAATTAGATCCAAATATCTACATATTGAAGTAGGATGATTCTCTGTTAACTCTAGCTCTCTATGTGGATTACTTATTGATTATAGGAAGTGCATGATCATCCATCTCAGTAGTGAAAACTGCACATTCAAACAAATTTTCAATGACATACATGGGATTGTTGCATTATTTTCTCAAGATTGAAATCATTCAATTAGATTCTAGGATAAATTTATCACAATCCAAGTATTCTTTTGACTTGCGTATGAGGTTTAACATAGCTAATTGTAAGCTCACTCCTACTCCCTTCTTGTCTTGTGTGAAGCTTGAGGTTGATTGTCCTACACCATTGATTAATGCAACTCCATATCAACAACTAGTGGGTAGTATTATCTATCTCACACACACTAGACTTGACATATCCTATGTAGTTGGCATGGTCTCCCAGTTTATATAGGAGCCACATGAATTGCATTGAAAAGTAACTAAGCAGATTCTGCACTACATTCAGGGTTCACACAACTATGGGATACACTACAGAGTAGGAATAGAGGTTGATCTGACCGGATACATAGATTTATAATAGGTTGGATTTATTCATAGTTGAAAGTCCACTTCAAGCTATAGTTTTTCACTTGGTTTATGTCCAATAAGTTAGTCAAGTAAGAAGCAACATGCAATTAATTTATCATCTACAAAGGTAGAATATAGAGGGGCTATCAATACCACTACTGAGGTAATATGGGTTTAGGGGATTCTCACTAAGTTTGGAATCCAATTTCATACGGTAATAATCATCTACTATGACAATCAAATCACTATCTATATTTTTAATAATCTGATTCTCCATTAAAGGACCAAACACATAGAGATTCACATGCACTTCATTAGGGAGCTTATCAATGAGCAAGTCATTGATCTTTAGTACTATCCAGTATCAGAGTAGATTGTAGATATTCTAACCAAGCCCTTTATAGAGAGTAAATTTTTTCATCTATGAGCTCTCATTGGGTTTAGGGCTACTCCACCTTCTTCTTCCTCCTATGGAGGTTCTTCACTATGTACTTGGGTACCTCATCAGGATTTCAATGTCAGATCCCAATTCTCAGCTCACCTAAGCTATGCTTAAGTGGGGGTGTTAGTGTAATGATTTTTTACATTGGATTTTGCCTACATATCCTTATGGTCCTTCTATGTCAATTAAGCTTCCTTAGGTTAGTTATAAAATGGTCGCATAGGCTAATTATATTTGAATATAATTATCTAATTAGGAAAATTAGAGGCATCCTCATGTTGCCTTAATTTTCTCTATATGTACCCCATTTTTCATTTTTGAAAGTAAGACATGTTAATTTAATTATATGCAAGTACCCATATTTTTCAATATTTCTATGTGAAGACAAACTTCTTCCTCCTTTTCAATTTATATATGATTTCATTGCTTTATACATAGATTTTCTCAATCTTCTATGTAAGGATCCAAGATCATGGCCAATCTGACATTATTCTTTGGTAAGGTAAATTTACTTAGAAGATTTATTCTTAATTTTTTTGAGTTAACTCACCACATCTCAGATATGATGAAGAAGAAATAAGACTTCAAATGGAATGCTAAAGGAAAATTAGCATTTTAAGAAGAGCGAAACAAGCTTCAAGGTTTCCTAAACAAATTGAAAGATCAAATTTTGTTTAAGAAATTGATGATATTATTCAATTTCTATGCAGGATTAATGGTGAAAATAAAGTTAGGTTTTTATCTCCATGGATATATGATTTTATCAAAATCATTGATGTGATTAGAAGCTCTTCTAAATTTAATTGGGCAAGAATGATAAGTGATAATGTAGATCAACAGTTGAAGAGTGTATTGTAGACTTTTAATTTTAAGATGACATCATAGCTTGTATACACAACTACTTCAAGTGGAATTTTATCAAGGCTAAGGACTAAGGTCACAATGTCAACCATGCCTATACATGAATATTATCCTCACTTGGTCCTTTTAGAATACTAAAAACATTACATTGAAGTAAATGATGATTTATTTTATGAACTTATTTGCAAATTAGATACATATCTAAAGCATAGAAGAATATCAGATGAAGCATAGGATGTAGTTTCAATATATGGTTGTATTTCATCCAATTTCTTGATTTCACCTATCTTAGAGTAGGAGGTTTTCTAGGTGCACCTAACAAGCTACCTAGATATCCTAATGACAAGTGGATCTTGATGGAATTTTGTAAACAACTTGTTGAACTACATGATTTACAGTCAAAGTCTCACAAAGCTACTATCAATTTTCCCATTATGATTGGTTACCATCATTTCCCTAGTATTTATAAAGCTAGAAATGTATAGAAAGAAATGTATCACCATTATACTCAAGTGGACTTTGACTGTAGAGCTAATTTTGATTACAAGGGTGTTACTCAGAGTACAGTTTCTCTTGAGTACATGCATATTCTAAAACTTAAAGATTTTTAGATGGATTATAGGGATGAGTTTGAAATGAGGAGGGATAACATCAGGTTGACTATGGTGTTGATTCATGCATTTAATTTAGATTTTATTCCTAAAAATATGGAAGATGATGGCATTGTTACAAGTTATGCTTTTCATGTAGTAGGAGGGGATAGTGTCCCACTTCTAACAAACATTTTTGGAGATGATCATGTTAAATTTTTTTTTGAGAGAACTTCAAATGTTTTGATAATGACTTCTAATTGGTTCCTTAACAAAGGTTATTACATGAAAGAGTTGATAAGTGAAATCACATGTGTTGGGAAAAAGAGAAAAGAGATGGTGTAAGGAGAGAGTAGACAAGTATATACTAAGGAGATAAAACTCAAAAGGAATATTGATGATACATTTTTAGTAGTAAAATATAAGGAACCTATTTAGGTAAGTGTTCCTCTTCCACCATTGGCCACCACCATAGGTCCTTTGATCTCTACCATTTCCACTTCTTCTCCCATTTCAATTCCTACTACATCCACATTAGATCTATCAGTACTAATGCCTCCTTCCAAGACTCATATTACCTTAACTCCTAAGAAATATATTTCAAAGGAATCCTCTCTTTTTCCTCCATCTTCCCCACCTACTTAACCACCACCACCTCCTCCAGGAGATCAACCCATTATTGAAAAAGAACCTGAAAAAGTAACTAATGAAAGAGAGACACTGTCTCAAGAACAAAAAGAAAAGTTACAAGAAATAATTGAGGCAATGAAATAAAAAATAAAAACTATTGGAGAAGGACTTGAGCTCATGATAACAACATATGAAGTTAGTAAAAGACCTAGAGAAGAGGAAGTAATGGCTGAGAAAGTGGTGGAGAAGATAGTAGAAATAGTTGAAAAATAAGCTGAAAAAGAGATCTAGAAAGAAGTAGAAACTCAAGAAACTTCTTCTCAAGAACTAATGATTATAAATAATCAACAACAAATAATAACTCATGTAGATACTCCTACTCCTATAGATTTCTCATCTTGGCTGGCTACATATAACACTCTTGAGGTGAGAGAAGTAATAAATCTTGAAGAAATAGACTTACAAATACTAAAGAGTCTTGATAAGAGGGGTAGAAAGCCAAAAATTGATAAATTAACTTCAAAGTTATAGATTGAATCTTCAGGACAAAACTTTATTGAGATAACAGTCCCACCTCATGGGATGATCAAACAAGAAGTCACTAAAAGTGACTTAACCTATTCAAGAATACCTCTTAGGGAGGTAACTACTGAGAGTTTGAAGGAAGATACTCAGACTCTCATTAACTCTCTTTTCAAGAAGCTGGATGAGGAGAAAGCTACCAAAGCTAAATTAAAGGAAAAAAACACATAGTTATGTGAAATTATAGTTAAAGTGGCCAAATATTTTCCATAGCAAGTTACTACTTTAGGAGAAGCAATTTAGCAACAAGTGATTTCTGAGGTTGAAGAGTCTAGAGATAAATCTAAAGCTATTGACAAATGGATTTATAAAATGAAGAAAAAGGTTTATAATTGTTTTTTCAATATTCAAGATGCACTTACTAATATTTTGAATAAATTGATATAAATTAAGTCAGTAATGAAAGAAATTGAAAATAAAAATAGAAATTTTGAATTGTAACAAGAAAACCTGTAGACCATAGGTAATTTGAGTGAGAAGGTCATGATTGAAGAGAATATTACCCTAGATGGATCAGTGAAAAAGATAAAACAAGAAGATTATCTCATATATTTTTGAATAAACAATCTGAAAGAAATGAGTGAAGAAATGGAGACTTTGTTAAAAGAGACAAATGATGCAAAGACAAATTTAGAATATTTATTATATGGCTTAACTAGTATTTGGTTAGACAAAGTCCTAAGGACATCTTAGAAATTCTATAAATAATTCAATTAATTGATAAAAAAACACACAAATCTTTTTAAATACAAGTCCATCAAAGAATTTGTCAAATTACAACAAGAAGTGAAGAGACTTGAACCAAGAATTAAAAAAGTAAAATCTCATTACAGAAAGTTGGAAAGAGAAATGCTAAGATTTGAGATGGAAAGACAAGCACTTTCCAAATGAGATGTAGTCATACAACAAATAATGTCTCAACACATCAAGTAGAGAGACAAGTGCAGGAGTAAGTTCATGAAGTAGATTAATTTTTCTCCAAGTCTTGAATAAATTCTTTCTTATTCTATTTTCTCTTTTCTCTTCATAAACACACTATAAGTAATCTTATTTTCACTAATTATTTCATTAAAATAATGTCATGATATGATTTAATTGTAGAATTGAAATTACTTTTTAAAATAAAATGACTTAAGTAACTTAGCCAAAATGCCATTACTTAAAGTTAGTTTGTAAAAGCAGATTACTTGGGCTTTTTCAGCACTACATATGGAAAGTTGGTATTTGATCCAAATAGGAGAACTGAATTTCACCACTTGTCATCAACCATTGTAAGCCATGAAAGAGAAATTTAAGGGAGACATTACTCAATGTTTCCCAGTTTTAGTGTAACACATGCAAATTTGGGAGATTGACTCCTATTTGAACTATATATCTAAAATTGTATAAATATAAGTGAAGGCCTACGTGCCAATGTGGAAGATAATTTTTTAGAGGATGAGAGTTTTTGGAGAACAAGCAATTTTAGAAATTTCAAAAAAAGTTTAAGAAATATAAAACTTTGTGTTTATATAACGAGATTATTTTGTATGAATTGTGCTACAAATGAATAAGGAGATTTGTTTTCTTGAAGAACTTTATGTTTGAGGAAATTATTTTGTGCATTATATGAAGATAAAATGGTAAAATTTGTGTAATATTTAATCTAAATTAAATTCATAGATTTATTAATAATTTTTTGAAAATTTATCAAAATTACATTTTCTTATCTACTTTCAAGGATACAATAGACTATACACATCTATCTATTGTGAAATGCAATTTTCTATTTCTCAATTATTGAAATCTTTCCCTTATTCTCAGTTTCTATTAAATTATTTTAAAAGTTATAAAAATATCCACTTACTTTATACAAAATCCCTTTGTTATGGATCATGAACAAAGTGATTAAAGTAATACCCTAATTAAAACCCACTTGCACATAAATTGTTAACTCTGTGAACAATCATAGGTGTAAGTAATTAAAAATAGATAAGCATAAACATAAGGTAGCTTCAAAATTAAATTAAGGGGATTTAATCCCATGTATACCTAGATACATTTAAATTAATTTAAAAAATATCTAGCCAATAGTAACTATTACTAACTGAAAAGTGCTAGGTTATTAAGAGAAAGAGGTAGTTTTCTTGAAAACTTGAACATTTAATGAGGTTTATAGAATTATATGGATTAATATAGTTTATTAAATTTCAAGAGTATCACTTGGAAAAATTTAATTCAGTGATAAATTTTATTATAAACTTAAAAAAATGAAGAAAACTACTTATCTCTCTTTCCACTAGGCTTGACAAGCAAAATCAGTCTCCAGGATTGTACTTGATATGATCAGTAGGAGAAATTTCAAGAAAAATGATATTTGGGGTTTATTTGAAACTAATTAAGATTAAATTTTATGTTTTTTTGTAGATTAATGGTGGTATAGCTTTATGAACCATTCCTAAAAAGTTAGACTATCTATTTTGCTTTCAAATCTATGTACACTATAGGTTTTTCCTTGGTTTGAGAAAGTTAATACAATATAGATAATATGATTGATTTAATAGGTATTTTAATCTCCTATAACATGTTAAAAATCATTTTTTTCAATTTTTGGAGTTGATTTGAAGAGCTAATCACCTCAAGTTTGCAGACTGGTCTCATTCTATGTTGGCAAGTTTCCACTATTTGTAGGACCTTCAAGCTTTGGTAATGGTTTTATAAAGTGGGTATAGGTTTATTATAATGTTTTTAATGTAATATAAATACCTTAACATTTCATATTATTCTACAAATCAACATTATCCATGAATTTTCAGTCATAAGCACCATTCAGTCAATCTACTATATGACTATCATACCAGTCAACTAGGTGCATACAAGACGTCTAAATGTTGAAAATAAAGTGTGAGGACTTATATTAGCCTCAAAATAACCTTGGGTTTTAATTTTATAATCATAAAATGATATCAATTGGCATGGAAGGTAGTTTCCTTGAATACATGGTTGTAACTCACTGTTTGCCTACATATATGAGAATGCATCTATAGGTTTCTTCATGAGTACCAACATGTTAGAAGGAAGTTTTGAGATAAACAAGTTATTTTATGATGAATATAGTGTATTTTAAATATTTTTGGGAGATAAAAACTCATTTGAATATTTATAACCATATCCACTGCTTGAATTCATAATTGCTGCATGCACATTAGAATATGCACCTACAGGTGGTGCTAACAGAGCATGAAAATATTTTTTTGAGGTGTTGAAAAATATGTTGAATCCTTATTCAAAGTATTAATATGTTTAGGGAACATGTAAAGACTCATTTTAAATGTTATATTTGTTTGAAAAGGTGAAATAACCTTCCAAAGATAATGACTATAAATTCAGGGACCTTTTCCCTAAATTGGCAAAATAGAGAACCTGGAAGTTTTTTGAAAGATTTATAATAGGGTTGTCATGGGATTGGGGGAATATTGATGACTAAATATGACACACACACACACACACACACACACACACACACACACACACACACACACACACACACACACACACACACACACACACACACACACACACACACACATGAAAGACTTATTAAAGATATGGAGTCAAGATAGAATGTGGAATATAGTTGTTGACAGGCTCAAAGTTACCAATTTATGCACTGTATCTAGGCAATATTATCTATAAGATCTGAATTACAAAAGACCTATTCAACCAAGGGTTTAAAATGAGATAATTTCACCATGATATAATGGTTATATATCATCTAAGTGATCATTCATGATATAATTATCATATAATTAGGTTGGAATACTATGTTTTGGGTTTTATGCTCACCTATAGGTTTCTTTTTGCCTAAGAGGTTGACCTACAACAAGCTCTAGCTCTTACCCCTTTCATAAGTGGACCTAAGTATTGGAAATATCAACTTGGGATAAGGGTGAAATTGAAATAAATGATATAAATTTCATAAATTATAGTTTAATTTTGATGTCCTATGATCTAAAAAGCATTTATAGGTATCTCAAACCTTGAAATATATACCTATAGTTGATTAATGTGATAGTGAACCTGATCAAGGTGATTGAATTGAATAAACATGAGTGATAAGGCATATATATGGATTACTGTGATAATTAACACTATTGAGGAGATATTAAATTTTACACCTAGTTTCCAAACATGTAAATACACCTACAGGCTTCCTTTTTCTCACAAATGTAGCCTTATAGGCTAGCTGTAGGTTACCATGAAGATTAAGCTAGATACCTTGAGGACAAAACCTAATGCAATCATATAAGGAAAAAGTATAGATATGGTATGATGTGGATAGTTTAAAATATGACTTAAATAATTTAATATGGCCTATATTATATGAAGGACACTTACATGATCCCTCACAGTCAACTATAGTTGACTATGAGGTGCAGAGAACAAATGAATTGATCTTCTTGAAGAAAGTATGACTCAAAAATGGAATGAATAGGTAAAAACACTTACCAAATGTAATTTAAAGGTGTCATAGAGATAAATTAAATGTTTCAAACTTCTAATTCATATACTAAAACCTACAGGTGTTCCCTCAAAGACAAAAACATAGTAAAAATGGGATATAATCTTAATCAGTCAAGGGTATAAGGAGGCATGTATAAGATTGGGGTAATGAAATAAATTGAAAAACTTTATTCAATGTTTTTATATAATTTATAAAACCTACATAAAATATAAAACAATCATGTAAAGGATCCCAATGCTGTAATACATAATCCATTAGACGAAACATTGTACACAGTCACTCTTCTAGCAGTCTGCCTTAGTTGTTAATACTTTTAAGAGGTCATATGGGATGACCAAGGGATGAATTTTTTTAGGGAAGATAATTTAAACATATATAATATCCTAAAATTATAAATATTTTTTTGGGAAATAGGGGAGTGCCCTCTATTTTGTCTCAGATAGAGGGCACCCCCTTTGTGCATGAAACCTGCAATCTTGGAAAGAATGGTGGAGTGAATGAACTAAGAGATGTTTAGAAATTTTATTAAGATTTTTAAAGTTATATATAATATATAAAAACATTAGAAACCAATAAATGATGATAAATCCCAAAAATATGGTCTAAAACACCAAATTATACAAGCATGCATGTTAAGCAAAGTTTAGGCCTAGTGTCCAAATTGGGAGTTATTCACACTTATAGTATTAGATATGAATTTAAACCTATTGGAGTATTTTTTTTGGGTCAAAATATATGTGTTTAATATTTTTTAGTGCAAAGGAAATTATGAATAATCCATTTTTTGGATTTAAGATAACGAAGGCTTGTGCAAATGGAAGAAACAAGCTTGATAGGATGATTTCAAGATCTCACACCTCTCTTGATGATTTAAATGGATACAAAATAATTTTATAGGAGTTATAAAAGATCCTAAAAAACATTATTATGGAATTTTTTTTCAATTTAAACATCCCATATTTATGAACGAAGCTTAAGAGGTCAAAATAGGCTAAAATTGTTACAAACCCTTGCTAGTGACTAGTTTGGATAAATGAGGTTGGAAAGCTAATATAATAGAATATTTTGAAAACTAATATGATTTAAAATTATAATATACTATCTTAGGCTACTCCCCATGCTTTTTTAATGTACGTAATTGTATGGATAGGGTACAAAAGAGGGTACTTTTAACTATTTTATATGTTTTACAGGTTCCAAGAGGAGTCTAAAGATGAAACCAAATTTTGGAGATGTATTAGGAATTTTTATAACCCATAGTCTAAATTTATTACTTAAAAACAAATATTAAGTTTTCAAATAATAACTTTCATCTCAACCAGTCAAAACTGTCATAGTGACCAAGCTTGTGAGAAAGGGGAAAAACTTCAAGTGAGCTCATTTTAAGGTGTGTCTGATACCTATAAATACATGTAAGGTATTTAAAAGTGTCATACACTCCATACTATGTATTTTCATGGAAAAATTAAGCCGAATTTGAGGCCAAGTGTGTAGGGTGCATGAAAGAAGAGTTATTTAGACTGCAGATGGTAATAGCTCATTTTGGGAAGGTTCCAAATGACCAAGACTAAAACCATTACATGGAGAGGCATGTATGAAATAATTTCATATAATTTAAATAATCATACCTATACATAGTTAGTTTTGGGATGTTAAAATATGGATAATCATGAAGGTAATTTTTCTAACCCAGTTAAAGGAATTTTATGCCACCTTGCAAGAGTTTCATGACTTGAAAAGCCACTTATTCCTTTTGAACTTGCATGGTTCATCAAAAATCCTCTTATCATGAAAAATTATCTCTTTTTATTATCATTAAAAATGTCCTTGTGACCCTTGTAATTCTCTCTTCTCCTTTCTCTCTCAAGTTTTATAACAACTATCCATTTTGGCCATTGTAACTTATGCTCCACTTGAGTATGGTGAAGCATTGCTTATTTAAATACAATTTTATAAATAATACTACTTATTTTTACCTCTTCCATGAATTTTCATAGCTTTTTTCACTTGGATGATTGAATTTTCTTAATTGGTAACTCTTGTTTCCTTAGCATGTTGTTTCATTCTTTCATTTATTTGCGGTTGGAAAGCTTCTTCTTGCAAGACATATGAAGTGTTATAGGAAGTTTCAAGGTTGAGTGAGTTAGTATATTCACTAGTGACACTCAAGGCTTCTTGTCTAGTCCTCCTAGCCTAAACATTCATCTATAACCTCATAATGTAATATTGATGTGAGAAGATGTAGATTGGAGAAGTGTATGTTTGGTCAGTCCTTTGTTCTCATGTGTAACATGTAGTTGGTTGGAATTCATCAAATTATTTGGTATATCACCTCCCTTATGATATTTTTCTTTTAATTTTCTCTCTCCCTTTCCCCCTAAAATTTTAGGTATAGTAGTGATCCAAATTGGTACATTAAGGGAGCTATCCCTATTTAGCATTTCACCTCATTCATAGGCTACCCACAAGTCTAGAGTTGTTTCAATTGTGATATTTGGATGAGGAGAGCTTATAAATATCCTCAAATTATGCTAATATAAGTTACAATAGTTACCTTATCTTATTTTATACAACATACTTTGCTAGACTCCTTGAGAGTCAATTAAGAAAACATGATCATTTAACTAGAAGCTTAAATATATTTCATGAAATTTTAATTTTTTTAACATTTGGTGAATATAAATTTATAATTTAATAATAAATAAATATATGTATTAATATTCAAAAAAAATTGGTACATAACAAATAGTTTTCAACTAAAATAAAATTATAACATTGCAGGAACTACATTTGCCTAATCTACATGTATACTTTAACTAGTGATATATTTCTATTATAAAATGAAATATGAAAAATAATTAAACAAACATAATAGAGAGAAACATAATACATAATAAATGTAGTATAAAAATTAGATAAAAACATAATATAGAAGAAAAAATGATCCTACATACAAGTACAATATAAAGGCAATAATTGTGACCTTATGATAATATAAGGTATACACTAGAACAAACTAAAAATTTAATATATGTATATACAAATATAATAGTAAAATACAATGAAGTTAATCTCAGACATGTAAGAGTGACATATATACATTTCAACATTAACACATAAAAACTCAACATGAGCCACCCCAAAAAATAAGCCTATACAAAATTGATAATCCTATCAATCCCCTACATCATCAAAGATATTCCTTTTCATCCCTTGAGATGTAGAAGGAGCCTAATCTCACCTATTCCCTCATGATAATGATTGATCATGCTCTCTCATAACATATAAGGAAAAAAATTTAAGATATAACATAATAAATAATTAATAAGTATTAATAATTTCTCAATTTTAAAGATAACTATATATAGAATCCACAAACTAAAAAGAAAAAATACCACAAAAAGAGGAAGATGTATACCATAAGAATTCAGAATAATCAAATTGGGTGAAGGAGGAATAGTCAATATACAATAATAAATAAGAGGAAAAAGGTAGGAATAATGTGAAATAGTTATGGGATCATGAATTCACATCATATCTTGCATGTTACTTTCTTGAAACTTAAGAAACAAAAATGCACTTTGAAATTTTATATTAATTCATAGTTATTTATATGCACAACCTTGGTTAGGTTTTATTGTCAAGGTTAATAAGAAAAATATGGTGTCCTAATAAAATGTGACGTATATAAATGCACTATTAGAATCTCAGAGATAATTTGTAAAAATTGAATTGATAAGAATTGTTTAATAAAGCATTT
This sequence comes from Torreya grandis, assembly GCA_037957365.1. Lineage (NCBI taxonomy): Eukaryota > Viridiplantae > Streptophyta > Pinopsida > Cupressales > Taxaceae > Torreya > Torreya grandis. The sequence goes on from JARHVA010002249.1 coordinate 2,276,938, forward strand.
AATTGATTGCAAATGAAATGCACAAGGATTTTATAAAATTGAAATAAAAAGTCATATAAAATAACTTTATCCAAAATAAATGGCCATAAATCTATCATGCTCAATCACTCACTAATCATATTAATATATTGTCTTAACCATCATCTATTTTAAAAAAAAATAAAAAAATAGAAAGTTTCTAAACTAAAATTTCTAATTAAAATATATTTTAAACTAATGTAAATTTACCTCAGTACAAGAACCTTGATCCACATGTGCTTGGTGTGCATCACCATTAAGTTTTATAGATGTAATAAATCTATCTACATCAATTAAATCTCCAAGATCATCTTGTAGACTCCTAAATTCCACCATTTAGTGTCAAAATTCACTTTGACATGCTAACCCATCTTCTTCCCTAATTCAAATTCAAATTAACATTATTTCCCTCTAAATTTTGAATGATTGAATAATTCTTAATAATCAATTATGCACACCTTTTCCTACAAAATTAAATTAATGATCTAAATTTTCCACCTTATCTATAGACAAGCTCCAAATTTGTCTCAACCAAGAGTTGACTCATATAACCACCTTTCTCAATTTCCTCAACCACCTTATGAGTCATCTCTTGAATTTTTAACTAACTTGACCCATTCTTGCTGAGTCACTCAACCAAATTCCATTTCTTTTCAACCTATGTAATTGGTCATCATCTTCATGAATGAGGACTAATTATCCACTATTGAGTATTTGAATAATTAAAAATATTTAAATAATACTCCACCATTATATCTAGCTCTCATAAACCTATAAATATACATGCCAGTTATTAGTTTCATCATCCTCACTTATGATAATAAAGTGCTAACAAAATTTAAGAGAATACAAGCCATCAAAAGTACATTTACATACTGAAACACTAATTAATTATCATTTACATTGGATAAGGATTTAGGCTATCAAAAGTACCTAGGAATTCATGGGATTAAATCCCCTTCATTTATTGGTGAAGATCTCGTATGTTTTATGCTATCTATTCTAACTATTCACACTTTTAGTTATTCATAGTTTATACAAATTATTCATAGGATATGCACAAAATATCATATTTTGGGGTATTACTTTAATCACAAAGTTCATGAACCATACCAATATGATTTTGAAGCAAGTAAGCAGCCTATTCAAAGAATATGTAAAGAAGTTTTTGGAAATAGAGAATGAAATAATTAAAATATGTGACAAGAAAGAAGTTGTACTTCACAACAAGTATATATATAGATTATTATATCTGTATAATTAGATAAACATTCAATAGGTGATAATTATTTTAGTAAATAAATAAGAAAAAATTGAATTCATATTCAGATTTAAAGATAACACAAAGTTTATCATTTTAATCTTCACATAATGTACACAATTATCTCTTTAGATACAAAGTTACATAGAAATCAATTTTCTTCTTATTCACTTTGAACCAATTTCATACAAAAACATTCAAAAATTTAAACACAGAGTTTTAGATTGCCTAAAATTTCTTGCTTCAATTACAATGTTTTTACAAAAATTACCATCTTTAGGCATGTGGGCCTTCAATATTACTTATACTATTTTTGATGTCAAAATAAATTAGAAGACAAGTCCTTCAATTCCCATGTGCTGTGTTAAAAACTAAAAATTGTTGAGATACATCCTCCTAAAATTTCTCCTGTGTGGCATGTAACGACTAATGACATGTAACACTTATCAGTTTTACTATTTAGATTAAAAAATCTCTTTACATGTTGAGTAGAGCTCACTCAAGTAATTTGAATTTATAAAATGACTTCAAGTAATGGCTTTTAGCCCAGTTACTTAAGTCTTACATTTTATAGAGTAACTTAATTTTACAAGTAATTTTACTAAATGACATTACTTACAAAGTAATTACTTAAAACAAAATTACTTCAAACACATTACTTGAGATGTAAAAAGAAAATAAAATAAGATAGAAGAAAATAAAAGAATTTTTTTGAGAAGAGAAGCAATAACAATCACTCTAATTCATGAAATTTAGATCTACACTTTTCTCTGTACTTGATATGTTGGGATATCATGAACTGGATCATTGTGTCATCTAATTTGACAATTGATTTCCTTTCTATTTCTGTTCTCAATAGTTCCCTTTCCATTTTATTGCAATAAGATTTTCCTATTCAAGCTTGGGTTCTAACCTCTTGACCTCTTGTTTAATTTTGGTGTGACTGACACTAGGAAGGCTTGATATATGCTCTTGAAAAATCAATAAATGTTTCTACTAGTTTATAAAAGGTTGAAAAATGGAGTTAAGTTATTGCCTTGAATAATATCCTAAGTAAGCTACATATAAAAGGAACCTCTAGCAGTAGAAAGCTTTGAAAACTTCAAGAAACTTATTCAAAGTAATAGGGTGTCGTAACTCCAGGAAGGTCTAGGAATTTTTCAAGTCTTCAATGTTGAAAACCCTAAGCAAGTGACAAGCAGTTACAACTCTAAATTTCTTTAGGTAAGCTACCGAGTTTCTCAGGGCAAGTTCCTTGGGTTAAAAAACCCAATGAAGTAGAAGTAGTGTGTATTCAAAACTCTGGGTAAGTAGGCGTAGTTGTCTAAAATTTGAGAAAGATGTTCTTTGAGAGCTTCAAGTTTCTAGGGACTAACTACTTGGGTTTGGGACTCCAGGTAAATAAGTAATTGTAAAGGGTTTAGGTAATATGATCTAGGTCAAACATTAGGGCATTTTATAAAAAAAAAATGCTTTAGGTTTTTTGATTAATATTTTCTCATGCAAAATGTCTCTAAATAATTTATAAGGTTTAACAACACCTATCATGCAAACAATGACAAATAAATCTAGACAAAACAATAAAAGATAGAATAACCTTCAAAATGGTGCATGAAAACTTACCAAAATAAAAATGAGAAAAACACCCAAAATAGAAACATGAAATCAAAGGGAAAACACTCTACATATGTTGACTACAAATGGGTTGTGAAGATTTAACTTAAAAATTGCTCTAGAAGATCAAATGGTGTCTCTCAAGGTTTGTAGGGGCAACAACTAGGTTAGACAACTTGAAATCCAAGTAGGAAATAAGGTGGATTTTTAAATATTTATATTAACCCATGCATTAATGACAACTAAGTGACACATGAGATGAAATCCATGTAAGCATTTTGATGTTTGTCAGGTTTTATGAACTACTTTGCTTATTTTGGGATTCAAGGTCAAGTACCTCTGAAACCCCCATTTGGTCTATTCTTGTGAAGACTTCAAACTCATGAAACGTAACTAATTTTACTTATGAATTTGATCAAGTGAAGAAATTTTAAAACCCCAATCTATTTAAATAGTGCTTTGTGGGTTTATGAAACTACTTTAATTTTTCTGAGAAGTAAAATCATTAAACAATGCCAATTTGAACTAGATGATATAACCCAGGTTTTCATAGATAAATTACTTCACCTTTGAAAAATAAAGAAATTTTTAGAACCTAAATTGGCTTAGAAATGAATCCCAACACTTAGTTTTTTGAATCTCTTGGAAAGATGGGCAAAATGGGTTTTATAAAAATGATCCAGACAAGCATTTTCTAACCTTATAGAGAAATTTGAATCAATTGGGAATGAAATAAATCACAATGAAAACTACTAAAGTCTAAATCTTATTCAGGGGACTAAGTTTTAACAAGGACAATTGACTTACAAAAGATAAAAGACAAAAATTTCAATAAGGGTAACCCAAAATTCCATGTGTGAAATTTTGGGGACACTAGCTAGCTCTGATTGGGGACATCTTTATTTATATCAAAAAGAAAGAAACAAGGATGAGATCCCAATATCTCTAGTTTTGAGTCTTGTCTATTGGGTACAAATTCATGTAAAAACTTAACCATGAAAAACTATAAAACAAACAAATAGAAAAAAAAAACTGAGGTCTTATTTATATACATACATGTGTTACCCTACTACCTAGTTCTTGTAAAGCTTCAAGTGTTGCCCATTGTAAGGAAATAGTAGTTTAATTCCATCCTTATAATCTAGGATGAAGCTATCTTTCCAATAACTTCTTTTATTATGAAAGGTCCTTTCCATAGTGAATAAAATTTTCCATGTATCCCTTTGGGTTCATGTCATTTATCCCATATTAGAACTAGGCCACCAAATTCAAAATTCATTTCTTTATCCTTTTTGTCAAAAGTATTCTTCACTTTCATCTGATGATAAACTAAATGATCAGTAACTTGAGTACACACTTCTTACAGTTTAGATAAAAACATAATCCTCTTATCCATTGAATCTTGATAAGTTACATCTTCAATGGCCTTGGATAATTTCAAAGCAGAAAACTCTATTGTGATGGGTATTTCAACATCCATTCCATAAAATAACTAAAAAGATGACATGTCAATGGCTTTCTTTGGAGTGATCTATCATCCTAAAATGCATCAAATATCTTCTTGTGCTAGGTATATTCATTATCATCTACCAGTTTGTGAATGATTGTCATCAGGTTTTTGTTACTTGATTCAGCTTGGCCATTCCCTTGAGGATAGTAATTTAAAGGGTGAACTAATTGTATTTTGTGTAAATAATATAATTGAGTTATTTTAGCTAAATAAAAATTAGCTGCATTATCTATTACTATTTTGTGAAGAAATCCAAACCTCACTACAATGTTTTCCTTGATAAAATCACATACAACTTCAGAAGTGGCATGTTTGAAAAGAATGGCTTCTACCCACTTGCTGAAGTAATCAGTGACTATTAATACATAACAATGACCAACACTTGAAGAGGGATTCAACATACCAATAAAATCTATTCCCCACTGGTGGAATGGTTCATTGATCATGATTGGTTCTAAGGGCAATGCTGGTAACTTTAGATGTCCCACAAAAAGTTGACATGCTTAACATTTATAAACCCAATCCAAAGTATCCTAGAAAAGAGTAGGACAATAGTACCTTTCTCATAGGATTTTATGTGCTATAAATCATGATGAAAAGTGTCCTCCACATGATCTATCATGGAACTATTTTAGTAGTTATTTTTTGTCCACATAATGAAGGAAAACACCATCAATTCCTCTTTTATATAAACCATTAGCCCAAAATACATAATCCTTTGACTTCATCTTGATAGTATATTTTTATTTATGTGTACGAGGAGCCAAACATTCTCCATAAGTTAGGAATAAATTAATCTTATTGTAACATTCATCAACAATATAAACAAAAATAAATATAGGCAAATATTCATTAGTTGGATTACTTTTTGTCATTAGTTGGCACAAGCTTCTTCCTCTTACTATCTTTGTTGGTTTGATATCAAGATTAAAGTCTTGAACCTTGGCTATCTAGGGGCCTCTTAAAAATCCCAAATCTTGTTATGTTAGAATAGATTTGACTGTAGTGTTAGGTACAAAATCTTTAGTATGTGAAGATAAGATATAGTACCTAAAGGCTTTGCATGCTTTGAATACAACAAAGATGTGTTTTTAAATCCGTGTGTACTTCAACTCGCAACTTTTCAATGGCTATCTCATAAAATCTATAGGATATTCAAAATCTTCATAATTATTTTGTAGAAGTATGATTGACATGGTAATTCTCAAAAGAATAACAATAAGGAATGAATTATTTATTAAAATATAGGGAAACCAACATTAAAGATTGATCTATGACTACTTTGATCCTTTCAAATGCCATCTTACCTTCAACATTCCACTTTTACGTTGATTTTTTTTATCATGTCATAAATGTGGCAAGTTAACTTAGCAAAGTTAGGAATAATTTTTTTGAGGAATTTAACCTTACCAAAGAATGAATGTACTCCTTTTTTAGACATAGGAGGTAAACTTTAGATAGCTTTCACCATTTTCAGGTCAATATTAATTCCTTACTTTGAGATGATGTGACCAATAATCTTGCCTTCAGTCATGGAAAATATTGATTTCTTGGGATTCAAAGAAATCCCATGTTTGCTACACTAAATGAGAACTTCTTCAAAATCAGCCAAGTGATTACCTCTTTTCTTGGATAATATTTCCAAGTCATCAAGATATACAACTATGTTCTTATTGTTTAGATGTAAAAAGGCCAAATACATTGCTCATTGAAAAGTTGTTCTAGTATTAACCAGTTGAAAGGTCATATTTTGATAGGCAAATGTCCCCCATGGTGTTGTGAAAGCCATCTTGTATTGATCTTCTTCAGGCACTTTTATCTAATTATATCCTAAAAATCTGTCTAACATGGACAACATTTATAATCCTATAACTACTTGCAAGGTATGATCCATAATTGGAAATGGATAGTTATCTTTCAAAGAAGCTTTGTTGAGATTCTAAAAATCAACATATAAACATATTTCTCTATTTTTATTTCTTACTAGAACAATGCTAGCTAACCTTTTTAAATTATGAATGGGATAAATGATTTTGGCATTAAGTAGCTTCTATATTTTAGCAAAGATTGTATTTGATATTATGGGATTATTATGGTGAAGCTTTTTCCTAAAAGGCTTCACTTCTAGTTAAAGTGGAATGTAATGTTGTACTTCTTTTAGCTGAAAAGTCTTCAAGTCTTTATAAGACCAAGCAAATAAATCTACGTATTTCCTAAGAAGCTTGATGAATGCTTCTTTTTCTTTTTGGGAATAATATTTTCTAATGCTGACCATCTTGGGATCTTCATCAGTACCTAATTTAACCTACTATATGTTTGGAGAATAACTCTCACCATGCTCTTTCTTTTTATTCAGAAACTGATCATGCTTATCAAAAATTTCTTCTAAAGAAACTAACCCTTTAAGGATTTTATTTCCCTTTAATTGAATTAATTATTCATTATCATCATGTTTAAGGTCGATATTACCTTTTGTTATCTGGCATGGAAGTGAACCTTTTCCTTAAAAATATAATTCTTCAAAATTATCTTGCTACTCAAGGAAAGCAACTATCTATTTGTCATCATTGAAGACTTGCCATTGATTGACATTGTCTGGAACCTTTTGATAGAAAACCATCTCTACTCTATAGTCACCTTCTCAAAAAAGTGTAGGCTACTAGTTTGGCTTGAGTAGAGCTATAATAACTATAAGAGAATCAACTCTAGAATTATAATCATGAGAAATGGAATTGACTGAAAAGGATACAAAATCAAGTTTTGTACTTAGAAATTGGTCACAGTAGTGCCTCAACTTATCCTTATTCACTTGGTATTGTCCAAAACTTTGTCTCACAATCAACTTAACATCTCTTTGTGCTTTCAAAAGTCTCACTCCTTTTTATTTTTCTTGTTCCAATCCTAAAAAATAGTGTTTCATAATCTACTATGTTTTTATTATTTTAAAATATAAGCTTGTAAGAGTAGGGTTATACCTTACCATCTGGGGATATCAATAAAAATCTAGCACCTAAACCAAGAGAACAATAACTACCATCAAATTCTAGCATCCATATTTTATCTTCTTCTTCCTATGTCTCTGGTTCTTGTATCTCCTTGCCTAATTCAAGGTAGTAGAATGCATGATTAGATTCTTCAAAAATAATATGTGATCTTGGATCATCAGACTTGGAAACTATATACTTGGACTTCTTCTCAAGCTCAAGCTTTTGATTCACTCATTTGATTAGAATATGAGCACATAACTAATCCATCTTGACTTCTCCTTTGAGATATTTGTCGAAGTTTTTGCTCAAAAAAATTCTATAAGAAACAAGAATATTTACTATAAAAATTATCATTTTAAGCCTCTTATCTAGAAAATCTACTAGAACAACTTTAACATCTTTGATTTATCCAATTAGAGGAACTTGTTTCTCCATTGAGTGACATTTAATTATTGAATTAGTTAGAGTAAGTCCAAGAGCATCAACTACTTTAAATGGCATAACATTATCAATGGATCCAAAATCTAAGATATAATTTCTCAACTTGAAACCATTAATCAAGAGAGATACATAGAATGGCTCTATTCTTTCAGATGTGGAAGCAAATGTGGGAGAAGTAGTTGCAATATTATTTTAGAAATAAACCTATTTGGGAATAGGAAAGATACCTTTTAAAGCATTAGCTATATTATTTTATCTTTTACTTTGTACATAATTAACTAGTCTATTCAAATAATCTGGATATGACCTCAAGTATTTAGCTTCTAACATTTAAATCATGGTTTTCTTGAAGTCGTCAATAATTTCAAAAGAAGGGATGGATGTGGACAAAGTAGGATTAGCTTCAAAAGTATGAGTGAATGGATTATGAGGTTGAGAAGAGGATGATACATTTTTATGTTTTGGAGCAAGATAAATGGGTAAAGGAATACTTCTTTTGAGAATGCTAACATCTGGCATGGAGTCTTCCTTATTTCTTGATAGAATTTTCACCAACTTACTGAGTCTGGGAAATTGTAAACACTAAAAAATAGTGACTATGATCTTCTTCAAGCACTTCTTCATAATAAATTATTGATTGATATTCAAGGTAGCCTATGTTGGAGTCACCAACAGGATCAATAAAGTCATCTTAATTAACACATCTTTGATCAAGGTCAGTAACCATATAGTCTTCTTCATTGATCGCAATATGGTTCTTTGGAGCATATTCGATTGCCAGTATTTGTGAAGGTCCAAGAATATGATTTTGGTTTTGATTATTAAAATTATGTGTAGGTGCATTCTTGATAGGAGCAACATGAGCACCTTAAGCAATTTTCCTTTTAACTTATAGTAATTTATTTACCAGTTTCTAAAATAGGGGATCTATAGTGGTTTGTAATATAGTCAAAGCAAAACTATTCACCTTGGAAGTTATCTTCATGATATTATAAGTATGATAAGGTCATCTTTAACCTCTAAAACAATGTTCTGAGCTATTACTAACTCAATATGATGTGCTCTATGTAGTTGATAGCTAACCTTTGGTAACTAGGCATTGATGAAAAAACACTTTTGGTTATCATTAGTGAGTTGAGTAGCTTGAGGTATTTTGTAGAGTAATGTTTTAAACTTATAAATGAAATCCTGCATGTGTTTATGTGGTTATTTTTTAAACTGAGTCAATTGGGTAAGCAATATGTTTGAGTCTTCAACAACTTTAAATCTTTTTTCAAATTTCTCATGCATAGTGGACTAGTTGGTTATGGTACTAGGTGTCAAATAGTAGAACCATTCTACAAATAAGTCATGCAAGGTTTCAATGAAGAGTCTGACTGAGACATATTCATGATCAATGTCAATCACTCCATAAGCTATAAATAAAATGGATAAATGCTCATTTGGACTCTGTTTTCCATATCTTGTGAACTTAGGAAAGTTATTTATTAACCCCTTAGTCAAGTCATGGAGATAATTTAAATTAAATTGAAGATTAGCAAACTGAATTATTATTGAAGAATTGTGTTACAACTAATTCACAAAATTTTGCACTTGTCTCACAAGTGAAAGACTCACTCTTCTCATTCTAGTTTGGGGGGGAAAGCTAAAATTAAATTATTCTTTCAACTGAAAGAAACCATCCATTTGACCTTGATCTCTCCTTACTTTGATGAAATTTTGATTTTCTAGATTTAAATGCCTATGGTTATCTAAAGGATTTGTTTAGATTAATTCATATTTATAAGCAAATACTCGAGAAGACATTACTTGATATGGAGTGACTTAAAACAAATAAAGTATTTACTTGACATGAAATGAGTCAAACAAAGCAAAGCAATTATTTAACATGCATGTGTTTCAAATCACAAGTGTGCCTTAAATTTTTCATATAGCTTCTTATATGATAGTGTGGAAAACATGTAATTTTAGAGAACTAAAAATTAACTATGTCTATCTTAAATTAGAGTGGATAATCTAATTTTAGCTTTGGTTAAGTTCATGTTCCCCAACAGAGTCACCAAAAACTATTAGCTAAATATTTTTTAGGCTAGAAAAAGTACCTAGGTAGTAATATAATTAAATCCCCTTCATTTAATGCTAAATCTCCTATAATTTTTATGCTTATCTATTCTAACTACTCACATTTTCAGTTATTCACAATTTATAGAAATTATTCATAGGATATGCACAAGTTATTATATTTTGGGGTATTACTTTAATCACAATGTTCATGAACCATAAAAAAGTGATTTCAAAATAAGCAAGTAGTTTATTTATAGAATATGTAAAGAAGTTTTGGGAAATAGAGAATGAAACAACTAGAATATATGACAAGAAAAAAGTTATACTTCACAAGTAGATTTATATAGCTTATTGTATCCATACAAGTAGATAAACATTCAATAGGTGATAATTCTTTCAACAAATGAGTAAGAAAACCTTGAATTCATATTTGTATTTAAAGATAACAAAAATTTTACCATTTTAATTTTCACATAATGCATCAAAGGATATCCTTAGATGCAAAGTTCTATAGAAATCAACTTTCTTCTTATTCACTTTGAACCAATTTCATACAAAACATTCAAAAATCTAAATGCAAAGTTTCAAATTGCCTAAAATTTGTTACTTTACAAAAATTACTATCTCCAAATACATAGGCCTTCACTATTACTTATACTATTTCAGATGTCACAATCAATTATGAGACAACTCCTTGAATTCCCATGTTCTACATTAAAAATTAAAAATCATTGAGAGATGTCCTTTAAGAATTTCTCCTATGGGGAATGTAATAGCTGATGACATATAACACTTATTGGTTTCATTATTTGGATAAAAAAAGATATTTACATGTTGTATAGAGCTTGCTCAAGTAATTTGTTTTTACAAAATGATTTCAAGTAATGGCTTCTAGCCTAGTCACTTAAGTCTTACATTTTACAAAGTAACTTACTTTTACAAGCAACTTCACTAAATGACATTAATTACAAAGTAATTACTTAGAATAAAATAATTTCAAAAACATTACTTGATAGGTTAGAAGAAAATAGAAGAAGATAGAATAAAATAAAAGAAGTTTTTTATAAGAGAAGCAATAACAATCAATCCAATTCATGAACTTCAGATCTGCACTTTTACTTGTACTTGATATGTTAGGATATCATGAACTAGATGGTCATGTCATCTAATTTGGAAACTGATTTCCTTTTTATTTCCATTCTCAGTAGTTCCCTTTCTAGCTTCTTGTAATAAGATTTCACCTTCTCAAGCCTAGGTTCTATCCTCTTGACCTCTTGTTGACTTTTGGTATGACTAAAACTAGGAAGGCTTGATATATGCTCTTGAAAACTCAGTAAATGTTTCTAATGTCTTAGAAAAGGTTGAGAAATGGAGTTAAGTTATTGTCTTAAGTAACATTCCTAAGCAAGCTTCAGATATAAGGAACCTCCAACAATAGAAAGCTTTGAAAAATCTAAGAAACTTATTCAAAGTAACATGGTGTTGTAACTTTGGGAAGGTCTAGGAATTCTACAAGTCTTCAATATTGAAAACCCTAAGCAATTGACAATCATTTTTAACTCTACATTTCTTTGGGCAAGCTATTGGGTTTCTTAGGTCAAGTTACTTAGGTTATAAAATCCAATGAAGTATAATCAATGTGTAATAAAAAATCTAGGTAAGTAGGTAGTTGTATAAAATCTAAGCAAGATTTCTTTGAGAGCTTCAGGTTTCTAGGGGCCAACTACTTGGGTTTAAGACTCCAGGTAAGTAGGAAGTTGTGAAGGGTCTAGGTAATATGATCTAGCTCAAATGCTAGGGTCTTTTATAGAAAAATTTAATGCTTTGGTTTTTTTGATTAATATTTTCTCATGCAAAATTTCTTTGAAGAATTTATAAGGTTTAACAACACCTAGCATGAAAATAAAGACAAATAAATGGAGACAAAACAAGAAAAGATAGAAGAGCCTTCAAAATGGTGAATGAAAACTTACCAAAATAAACATGACAAAAACACCAAAAGTAAAAACATAAAAACAAAGGGAAAACACTCTACATACATCTACTGTAAATGGGTTATGAAGATTTATCTCAAAAATTAGTCCAAAAGATCAAACAGTGTCACTTGGGATTCATGAGGGAAATGACTAGGTTAGAAAACTTGAAATCTAGGTAGGAAATGAGGTGGATTTTTCAATATTTATATTAACCCATGCATTAATTATAATTAAGTGATATGTGAGATGAAATCCACATAAGCATTTTGATGTTTTTTGGGTTTTTTGAATTGCTTTACTTATTTTGGGCTTCGAAGTCAAGTACCTCTAAAACCCCTGTTTGGTCTATGCTTGTGAAGACTTCAAACTTATGAATTGTAACTAATTTTAATTATGACTTTGAGAAAGTGAAGTAATTTTGAAACCCCAGTTTGTTTAAATAATGCTTTATAGTTTTATAAAGCCACTTTACTTTAATTTTTATGAGAAGCAAAGTCATTACATAACGTTGATTTGAACTGGATGATGTAACCCATGTTTTTGGAGACAATTTACTTCACCTTTGAAAAGTAAAGCAACTTTGATAACCTAAATTGGATTAGAAATGAATCCCAACACAACTTTTTGAATCTCTTAGAAAGATGGGCAAAATGGGTATTATGAAAATGACCTAGATAGACATTTTCTAATCTTCTGGAGCAATTTGAAGCAATTGGGAATGAAAGCAATCACAATGAAAACTACTAAAGTATAAATATTATTCATGGGAATGGGTTTAACAAGGAAACTGACTCACAAAAGATAAAAGACAAAAATTTCAATAGGGGTAACCCAAAATTCCATGTGTGAAATTTTGGGGACACCAAAAGAACAAGTAGATTTTAATCACAATGGAAGAGGTTCACAATATTTCAATTTTGTAAGTGTGTGTTATTGTTTCCTTTTATTTGTTTCTCTATCTTGAGGTTGAATTGAGTTTAAAATAGGGTCATTTTTATTTTGTTCCTTAGCTTATTTGCATTCTATATTTCCCTTCACACATTTTGGAACACCTAATGGGATCCTCAAGATCCTCCATATGTTTTCTAGTGTAACAATCATCTCACCTATAAGTAGGTGAAATGTACTAATCTCACTATGCCATCTCTTAGCTAATGATGTCAATAGTGCCCTATCCACATGAATATTTTGCATCTAAGAAATATAGGATAGTCTTATAGTCTCTAATACCCTAAACTTATACTTTGTGAATCTCATGATCCATGTTAGAGCTCTCGATCTTTACATTTATGTAGACAAAATAGGTAATACCTCCTATTAAAAACACATATTATCATAATATTAATCCAAAAATAATCTATCCTATCAAATCAATCATAAATAATTTATCCATATATCAAAAAAGCATGTCAGTTTACTAACTAATTATCATCACAATCTCCTCCAGTGATTTTACTACTGCATCCAACAATTTCATTGCACCAGTCAATGATTTTGTTACTGTAGTCTACAATTTTACTAGTCACCCATTTTTACTTAACCCTCATGATTTTTCTATTACATTTGATGATTTAAATACTATAATTAGTGAATTTAATGATTTTGTTTCATAATTTTAACTTAACGATTTCACTATAACATTTAATAATTTTGTAGTTCACTTCGACAAATTCACCACTTTCACTATTGAATTCATTAATGTGAAAATTGTGAAATTGTTTACCCAAACTTTTATATGCAGTATATTCCTTAAAAACATTAATGTAAAGCTTGAAATTATACACACAAGGTGATAACTCCTATCTGACCTCTGATATTTCCTAACCTACTCATTGTGTGTTAGTAAACATGAATACGGTCCATTTTTCTCCACATCCCTAGAGTAAATTCACTCAACAACAATCAATAAATCAATCACAAAGAAAATCAATTTACACAAATTATTTTCAAATTTTACTAACCCCTATTTATAATCTGACCCATAATTTAAATATTTTTTCCCTCTTTCCCATTTTTTTTCACATTTTACAACCAATTTTCTCTAAAATTTAGACTAACAATTAATCAAAGTGTTAAACATATTTATCATTGTTTTAAATTATCAATGCTATAAAATTTTACTACACATCAAACAATATATATTTTTCATTTTATAGCCCATAACTTACCATCATCGGGATATATCGTTCCCACATTAGCTCATGTGACCCTTGAGTCTTGAGCACCATCCAAGCATGTAGTTAATGAAAGGGAAATATTATTTTTCTAATATATTCTCTAGTTTTTACAACTAGGGGAAAATCATTTTACACATTCTTTAACCTTGCAAGTGTGGTATCAATTTTAATACTTCAACTTATTCACAACTTTCATTATAACTATTCTATCATTTTCTTTCAATTATTTTGATCATTTGTCCACATCCAATTCTAACACACGAACAGTCGAGGGGGAATGATCACATTCATTTTTAATTACTTGGGGAAAACTTTTTCTTCTCAATCATCAACACTTTATTTTATCTAGTATTCTTTGAAATGGTATTACTTTGTAACACCCTTTTAAAGAGGGAAAAATGTAGACACCTAAATTTTACCATTTAGTATCAAAATTTACTTTGACATGCTAACCATTATTATTCCCTAATTCAAATTCAAATTAATATAATTTCCCTCCAAATTTTGAATAATTAAATATTTCTTAATTAATCAATTATGCACACCTTTTCCTCCAAAATTAAATTAAAATTCATGATTTTCCACCTTACCTAGACATCTTCCACATTTATCTCAACCAAGTGTTGACTCATCCAACCACCTTACTTGACTTCCTCAACCACCTTCCGAGTCATCCCTTGATTTTTCAACTAACTTGACAGATTCTTACTGACTCATTTAACCAACTCCTCTTTATTCTTACCCTATGGAATTAGTTATAATCCTCATGGATGAGGTCTTATTCTCCACCATTGATTATTTGAATAATTAAAAATATTTAAATAATCATCCATTATTCAATTTACCTCATGTAAGCCTATAAATAAACATGCAAGCCATCACTTTCATCATCCTCACTTATGTTAATAAAGTGCTATCAAAATTTCAAGTGAATCCAAGCCATCAAAAGTCCATTTGTATACCAAAACTCTATCTAATTCCTCTTTGCATTAGATAAAGATTGAGAAACTATATTCAAATAGCAAGTCACTTTTAATCATAATGAAAGAGACTCACGGTACTTAGTTTTGTAAGTGTATGTTATTTATTATTTTTATTTGTTGTTCTATATTTAAGTTGAATTGAGTTTATAATATGTTCATTTGTGTTTTGTTCCTTAGATTATTTACATTATAGATTTACTTTCACACACATTTGATGAAGAATCATGACCAAGGCATAGACTGTGGCACATACTATAACAGTGAAGAGTGCAAACATTATATTTTGGGATTAAAATCTACATATAGTTTATGCATTAAGTATAGTTGAATGCCAATATTTTTTGGGTGGTTTATCAAAAACCATTCACCAACAATCCCAAAAAGTATCACATATTTGTTTATATGCCACATAATTGAAAATTTAGTTTTCATGGGGATTATGGGTTGTTGTGTCATGAGATAAGAAAATAATTGAGTTAAGATAACCTTAATAATATTTAATCCATTCACTTAATCATGTAAAAAATAAATTGGCCCTTTCAACTTTTTGTCATCCCTCCATGTCTCATATGAATTTATTTGGTTTCCTACGATACCAATATTTTTAAAAATTCCATATAATGTTTGCATGAGGCTATGAAAATTTAGAAATATATGTCTTTATGCCCTAACCCTTATAATATATTTCTCTATTTTTGCTTACAATGTTCAATTTATATTCAAATTGAGGGAGGGTTTGCTTGATGGTTTTCTTTAGGGTTGTTTTGAGGATCCAAAGGGTGGTGTTCCGTTTTTATTTCTTACATAAATAATTACCCCTTTTTTTAAAAAATTACAATTATTTTTTATCCCCCTCCCACTGAAAAAATAAACAAAAAATATAAAAATTTGCAATGTGCTTTATTATCTAAACAAGTCATATAAGGGATAAAGTAGCAGGTGGAAACAAAATATAATGGATATAAAAAAATTCATATTTTGAAGTGAATATGGAAATTTTTTTGTGTTGAGATAATAATTAAATAACTCTTAGTAATGTTTTTTTTCATTTACATAACATCAAATGAAAATTTGTTTAGAATATATACTAATTTAGGTCTAGATATTTAACACTAATTCAAAATAATAGATATTCATACCTTTCTAAAAATATATCCATTTCAACTTCTATGCATGTAATTGATTTTTTTCAAAGGTTTTTACCTTTAACCCATCAGCTTTTTACATTCATACTTATGTTACCTTTCTATTTTAATTATATTTAAAGTTTTAGGTTTTGGAAATTTCATTATGCCTCCCATTCAAACCCTCTTCTCTAAAGCCTCAACTTGTTTGATTATTAATGGCCATAAATATAAAAATATTTGGTATTATTCCCCTATTCCATTTTCCTTTTATGTTTCCAATATCGAAGCTTTTGGTTACCTTTTTATATGTAGGGTTGAACAAGGTCTTATCAAGATGATTAATCTCCCTAACAGGATGATCCAAATTCTCAATGGTCACTTTATGAATGATTCCTACCTAATTCTCATTGAGAGTGAGGCCTCATTTTATGAATCCCTCTAATGCATTGAATCATTTTCCAAAACTTCAATCTCAAACATTTAGTGGAAAACAAGTCAATGTTATAAAAAAATGATTCCTTTTTCTAGGGTGGAATTTAATTGTAAATTCATTTAATGGGATTAAATTTTTAGGTTACTCAACATTCTCTTTTCCTTTGGTAACTCTCTTTAAATTTTGGGAATATGTTCTTCAAATAATTGAGAAGAATATTTCTTATTTTGTTTTCAAATGTTGGTTTTTCACTATCTATTTCTAGATATGCACAACATTATTAGTTGTCACCCATGTTTATTATTACTCATATTGGGCCCTTTTTAAAGTGTACTATGAAATGTTAGCTAATTTTATATGGGATGATTTTTGTGTTAATTTAAAAAAATGTAAATTTTTCATATGCCTACATGAGATATATGTTATATTTCACAAATGAAAAGATGCATGGGCATTATTGACATGCAACGATTCCAAGTATTTTTGTGTTTAATGGGTTGCATAATATAAACAAGACTTTAAATATTGATTTTTTAATAGAGAATAATATTTATATGTATGTTCACTATTTTAATAAATTCAATAAGAGGCTTGGCTTTCATAACCTTCTTATCACCTCTGTGTTGATTAATATTGAAGGTATGTTTATTGTTCATAGTATATGGAAGGCCTTTGAGAACATGTCAAATATATTTTTAAATGATATATTTCATAATGGGATATTTTTTTATTAACCACAATATTTAATGGTCTCTTATTATTAACAATGATAGCCTCCCTGTTGAATTGGGTCCTAATATTAAAGCTCTTTGGATCTTCAAGAAATGTGTGGGAACTATGAGAGAGTTTGTCTCTTCTAGAGGCTTAATTCCTTACCCCTCTTATTAAGATAAATATTAGATATTTTATTTTTTGATTTATGATAACTCAAGAGTTCATAATTGATGCTATGCTCCATAAGTTACTTCAACCTCCCATAACTTGGTGGAGATATAGGCATTGGAATTGTGATATGCTTTCATCAAGTACTACACTAAGATGTTTTAAAATTCTCAATCCCATTTTATTCACACTTAGATAAATTATATAATTTATGGAATATTAATTTTTTTGTTAGAATTTGTATCCTCCTTAATTAAATTTGGAAGGAAAAATTAGATTTGAATCTAGCTTATTTTCTATGGTTTTTTGTTTATCAAGGCCTTACTTTAGGGGTGTGTTTGCATCATTTAAATTTGATTATCCTAAGTACCCTATCTATGATTAGTCAAAGACATTTAAAAACCATTTTTGGACTTATGTACATTCAAAAAATTATTGGAAGAGGAGTCATAGCTAGCATGCACTCTCTCTCTCTCTCTCACACACACACACATACACATCTTGAACTGATCACTTATTAGATTGCTCATTTTTTATGATTATATTCAATGATTAGGATATAAAATATTCACATAGAATTTCTAAAAATTTTATTATATTTTTCACCTTTGAAAGTCTATAAATTATTCAATTTGAATAATTTATCTTTTAAACTATCATGAATTTGTTCTTAATGAAAAATTTATGTAATTGCATTTACATATTTATAAATTTTGACATGAGCAGAGAAATTTGGTTTTGAGTTTAAACACCTCCAAATTTACTCAAACATTGAGAGAGCATAGCTTGAACAATGAGCCATGTTATACTTGAGCTTCATGTCATTAATCTCCTCTAGATAACTTTTTTTATTAGGTTAAAAATTATGATTTTAATTATAAACCATCACTTATACAATAACTCTTTATTTTTTAATCAATGATATCACAATGGATTTCAAATTACTATTTTTTTAATACTAAGCCAATAAATAATATAATTACATTTACATCAATAATTTAAGTCAAATGAATTGAATCCTCTGGCATTGTCTTCTTAGTTTATAAATATTTGACATTAGAAACGCTATAGCTAAAGAGGGAAGATGAAATGAATAAATAAAGGAAACTAACCACCCATTAATGAGTTGATAGTAATAAATAAAAATCCAAGATTTAATGTTCCTCCATATCCACCATAATGGTTGAACCCTTTACTTAGTTAGATTGTAAGGCAGGTGGAGAACCCAGTTCTTTTGAACTTTTTGAAACAATCTACAAGTTGACATATGAGTATGTAACAAGAATCTATAAGGATAGGGTGGCCAGGCTTGTTGACATTTTTTTAATATAAAGTGTTCAATTGAAGATCTAACTAAATAGGCCTATCAAACTTTGGCAAGTAGAGAAGAAGTAAAACAATGACAAACAACATCCAACCAAGGAAGAACAAGAGAAATTCAAAACATCATTTGAAGAAATAAAAACTATCATCAAAGTATCACTTGATAAGTGGAAAAAATTAGATTCTAGAGCACCAAGTCATTCAACATGAAGGATATATATCATTTAATTTTTGTAAATCTATATTTTTAGTTTTTAGTCTGGTTTGATTTCAAGGTAATAATAAGTAGATTTCTTCAGGATTGAATTGCTTAAAATTGTTATAAGAAGTTTTAGATCTTAATCTTAAATTTTATTGTCCAAAAAATTATTTTCTTTCTTGAAGATAAATTAAACAATGAGATCTAAAAATGAAACACTTTACATAGTTGAATATATAACAATTCTATTACAAAAAATATGTTCTTGATTATAAACAATAAATTTGGATTGAAATTTATTTATTCCCTTTATTTAGATGTCAACATCATCCTTTTTTGGGCCAATTAGAGTACCAAGTTTGCCCTTTCAATGATAATGGTACTTGATCCACTACCTAGGCCAGTAACCTAACAACTAAAATTTATAGTACCCAAATATTACCATTCCCAACCCTCATCCTTTGAATTTCTTTAGTAACTAAGCTTCACAATGCCCATTCATTATCATTCCAATCCCTCATCCTTCAACATGCATTAGCAACTAAGATTTGCAATACCTATTCTTTATCATTCCAAGCCCTCATCCTTTAGTATACATTAGAAACCAATATTTTTAGTGCCTATTCATTACCATTCCATGCCCTCATCTTTGCTTGATCCATTACCTATGCAAGTAACCCTCCTTTAGTCTACGCTAGAAACTAAACTTTATAGTTTTTAAAGATTACCATTCTTGACCCTTATCCATTGACTTGATTTAGTAACTAAGCTCCAAAATGTCCATTCATTATCATTTCATGCCCAAATCCTTCGGTATGCATTAGTAACCAAGATTTTCAGTGCATATTCATTACCATTTTAAGCCCTCATCTTTAACCTACGTTAGTAACTAAGCTTCACAGTGCCCATTCATTACCATTTTAAGCCTTCTTTCTTTGGCCTATATTAGTAACGAATATTCATAGTGCCCACTCATTACCATTACAAGCCATCTTTGTTTGGCATGCATTAGTAACCAAGCTTCAAAATTTCCCTTAATTATTATTCTAGGGCCTTCTAAATCTAGTGGTATATTATCCCAACAAGGTTATGTGATTGTGACTACTAGATCACTATTACCATCTTGGACCCATTGCCAACCTTTGTTGAACCCATTATAGATGAACCTATTTGTAAAGAGATCATTATTAAACCATCGATCAATATTCATCCATTTTTGACCTTCCCCCACTTTAAAAACTCCAAGATGATCTTCAAGACACAATAGAGCCAATCATTACTTCTCTAAAAACCATCATTCAAAGACCAAGATGTGTTCAAAACTAATATTATACAACCAATAATAAACCAAGGCCAATACATCCAACCAATCTATGATGTTTATGTTGAATCACCTATTTGTGATGAGTTAACCTATGTTGAATCACTCTTTGACCATTGCCCTATTTTAAGGAGCCTCACTTTGACAATCCAGTTTTTGTGGATTTGCTTGTTGACCCTTTCCATTTGGTTGAGGAGTCTCACTTTGACAAGCTAATTCTTATTGAGTCACCTCCTAATGATTATAACCACTTTTTATAAAATCATTATCTTGACCATTTTCTTATTGTTAAGAAGTATCACTTTGATAAGCCAGTCTCTATAGATTCCTTCTTAGTTGAGCCTATTTTTGAAGAGCATACTGTTTGACCCTAGGCCATTACTCATCAGATACCCAACATTAAAAATAATTTTTTTGATTCCAGACCAGATGAAGAATCAACATTAAATTTAGGTTCTATTTTAAAACCAATATCAAATTTAGCATTAGAATTAAAATCAATGTCAATATCAACATCAGATCTAGATTCCCTTGAGTCAGAATTAGCTTTAGAATCAAAATACATTCATGATTATTAAAACATTGGTTATACATGTCTTGTAAATCAATTTGAATATATTTGTGATCTTTTTAATATTTTTGAGGATGATAACTTTAGATTCAAAATAAGTTCTCCTAGTATCTTTTATGACGATTGTGTTTCCTCTTACCATTCCATTACCATTCCACATGCCATTAACACCACCAAACATAACCATTATATTGACATTCCACCTCCCACAAAAGTCAATTGGGACTAAAAAATTCACACCTTGTTGAACTACATCTATGGAGACATATAAGTTACAAAATATTAGGGGGACCAAGACCACATTCATGTAGAGTAAGAACAATCTCCTAGTGAAACATTTTTAGAGGTGGTAGGGGGAATCATAGTCTAAACTCAACATATTATAATGAAATATTTTTTGAGTCACTAGAAGATAATCAAAGTCAAAATTAAACATTCCTTAGTGAAACCTTCTTATAGGTACTATGGGATAATTATGATAACTTTATTGGTGTAAACCTTTTCAAGGGGCCAACCATTGAGCACAACATTTCTTCATCAATTGATGAATACATTAAAAAAATAACATTAGTACAACTTCCATTATATAACATAATCAGATGGAATATACTCTTAGGTATAAACAATAGAAAAATTTGGTGTTCTTATTGAGAGCATATTAAAAAATCTTTAGCTCTACCATAACTAAAATTATGTTGTATATGGAATCAACAACATTGTGTATTCCTAAAAATATTGATCTTCATTTGTTTCCCAACCATTATAAATTATATTATGATCCATCTCTCCAGTGATCAATCAAACCCTTATCCATTTTTTATTAATATTTACCATGTTTGGATACACTTTCCTTGGTAGAAGCTATGAATACATCTTGTCTCAAAGTTTAGAGGAAACAAAATCAAAGAATAACAAAGATCAAAACAACATTATTAGAGTCCAAACTAGTAGTAGGTTATTGATAGATAAACTACTTAGAAGGGGTGTGGGATAGAAATTTAAATCATTATCCATTTTGGTTGTATCATATGTTGATTAGGATGTGCATCTCTACATTAGCAGGAACAATAGAACCATACCTTTACCATAATTTTCCATTTGCCTTTCTATGTGACTTGCCTTTCCCTTTGCCTCACCTTACCATCTTTTTGTACTTTTCCATACATTTGAACTAAAGTGACTTGAAGTCCATTTAGATTATGTAGGTAGTGCTCAATTTAAATTGAGGTCAACTCGATCACCCCTTTGCCATGCTCTCACTATTTTGTGAGAAATTTTAGTAAACACTCTCACCATTTTGCAATAAATTCTAGTAAACACTCTCACCCTTTTATGAGTCACTTTTGTGTGCTTTTTGCATTTGAAATTGATGCATTATTATACCCTTAGTTTGTCTCATGATCTCACCATTTTATGAGCAGTATCTTGTCAATCTATGGTGGGTTAAGATAACCTAAAATTACAAAAACATTCAAAACATTTCAAAAACCTAAAAATTAGAAAATCAACTGACAATTTCATAGATAAATATTAAGCTTCAAAATCTAAAAACATTTATCTTGTCTAAATCTAGTCAACCATCCTTGATCTACTCTGTAGGGGAAAATTCATGGTAGGTTTCCATTCACACTTTTAATCCAAGCTCATAGCTTTTTACCTATTGGGGTAACACCAAAGCATGTAGCTTATGCTAGGATCTCTTATCCTTGTATGTCGTTCCCTTGCATATAGTCTTCTTTGAGGGAACTGCTTGTTTATCATTTCATTAAGCCTTCACATATAGGTGTTGACTTGTTTGATGACATGATGCTTTATGTTTCTTTTATTTTGAAGCTTTCTATGTGTTTATTTGCTTAATTGTTTGTTTGTTTGATTAATTTTTTTAAATTTTTGTGCCTTGACTTAGTCTATATCCATTCATTGGGTTATTAGTTTCACATGATACTTAAGTCCATCCATATTCATACATCAACATTATCATCATGGTTTTTATAATTGGTGCATTATTTTCACTTATTTATTGGATCGAGTGTCAATCCTTATACATGTTATGACCAGGTCATCATGGTGTTTTATATCTTGGTGTATATAATTGCATGATACAATATAAATCAATTCGATGGATATTACAAGTAATGGTGTTATAAAACTTCTCCTAGTTTGATTTGGAAAATAATACCACCCTCCTTGATCAAATCAACCCATTCACCATTTTGTTTATATCAATGCTAACAAGGATGAACATTTCCACATTAGTAGGTATGACCAAACTATTCACATTGATCAATTCTTATTCTTCTATTCTATTTTTCATTCCATTTTTACCCACTTTTGGGTGAATTAGATTGGCCTAAGGTTTATTTCGACTATGTGGGTAACACTTATATACATGACGTATCTTAGGTTAGTTTGGCCATCTTTTTTCTTCTAATATCTCTTTCATCACTTTGTGCATCCTCATATGTCTAGTTATTTGTGGCTTCTTCAATCATTAGACCATCACATCTATGTTTGTGCCTACTCATATTTAATCTATGTGATAGGTTATATCCTTGATTTATGCTTGCTAATCTGCCTTATTGGGGCACAATCAATTTATCATGATCAAATCTTCCTCACTGGAGTAAAATAATTATTCAATCCAAGTCATCAAAATGATTATAACCTGCTTTGGGAAAATCATTATTTAAACCATCCTCCCTATTGGGGTACATACATATTCCACTAATTATTACCACCTTTGGGAAAATAAATGTCTCAACCTCTGTTATTGATTATAACTACCTTTGGAGAAATTAGTACTTTTAATCAATGCATGAAAGCATTATCTTGATTGGATTAATCTCACCCATGAGTTAATTATATTCTTCTTCTTGATTTTTTTTGAGGGACCATCTATAAATCACATGGGTTAGCATCTCCCTTGAGTGGGCATCATCATAACCTTCCTAAACTCTATTTGAAGCATCATTCCTAAATAAATATCTTCTTTTTATTCTTAACAACTTTTTCATTATTTGAAAGGATGTTACTGTGCCTGTGTCTCGCAATGCCTTCTCAAATAGGTGTAAACTATAGACACTCCTTTTTAGCAACTTCCATGTTTAAATAGACACTAGAGTAAATTCTTGTAAATAATGCAAGTTAATCCTAAAAATCACTAGAATGCTCTGATTCATCAATGTACATCATATGCATCTAATCTACATCAATGTATCCCTAACTAGGGAAATGCATATACACAATCATCATATTAATCTCCAATCAAGTTGCAACCTAGAAAATTGACCTTTTCAACCATGTATGAGGGACAACTTGCCAAAATTTATAAATGACAATTAACTTGATCAAGATTGATTAATTAGTTAAACCCAATTAAATGCATAGGTGAAAATCCCATGGATAATTAATTGTTGAATTTTTATTTTGTATAAATTAATCAATCTAGATTGATGACATACTCATGACATATAAATATCTAAAATGATGTCAGCATCATGACATCATCTCTTGTGAGTTGTCAGGCACTCGTAAAACATCACACAAATATCTAGATTTGTGATCCATGCATATTAATTAAAAATATTAATGGCTTATACCTTCTTAAACTCAACCATAATTGACTCAAACCTAAATACACTTAGGTTAGAGTTAGTTTGGAAGGATGTAAATAAGATGTTTCACTTATTGTTCAATAATCTTTAGTAGTGTAATGTTATTATACATGATTTCCTTCAAATCTCTCTTAATGTAAAGTTATCATGTCCATTTGCTAAGCCAAGCCAAGTCAAAGCCCAACTCAACATTACCAAGGTGATAAGGAGAGGTGGATCAAGGATCTTCATTGCCAAAGATTTATTAATCACACAAATGAGTACATCAATTTATTGATAACATACAAAAATTACTCTCATGGAAATTAAACTTGTTTGTTTTGCTTTCATTTATTAGTTACTTGTGTAGTTCACAATGTTCTTGAGTGTCTAGGCTAGAGGTGTAAATTCTAATCAGTGTCTTTTATTTGATTTATTTCTTACTAACACCATACTAATATCCCCTCTACCTATTCCTATTAATCACATAATGTAATGCCCTATGGGCCCACACATCTCACAAACCCTTTTGGAGAACATTTTATCCTTATAATTATGTATTCAGACCATGTTTCAATTTTATTTTTCTATTTTTTTAAATAATTTTCACATTTTCTATCTTCTAGTAAAAATAATGAGGCTATCTTGAACATCAATGATATTGAAGTGAAAATGGTAAGGTTGCTAGGCCATGAAATGACCAACTTTTAGAGGCTTGTTTTGGGTCATACAGACTTCATTTTTGATGATTATTTTTTAAAACCATATGCTTCCTAAATTTTCATATTATGTGATTATTTTTACTTCATGTTGCATAGATTTTTTTGGAAAATATAAATTAATAGGCACTAACATGTTTTAAATAAAATCATAGTTTTGTGATGATAATGGTGGAATCATTATGATAAATAGTGATATTGTGAACAAAATAAAGAATTCACACTAGTTGGACTTTCTTTGATAAATAATGAAATTGCAATGAAAATGGTGAGATCATAATTCAAATGGAGAAGTTGCTCTATCAAATGATGAATTCACCCTTATAAATAGTGATATCGCCTTACATATTGGTGAGGTTGCTAAGCCACAAGGTGACCAAATTCTACAGGCTTTTTGGGGTCATCTAGACTCCATTTTTGATGATTTTTATTAAAAACCATGTGTTTATCATGAATTTTCATATTATGTAGTTATTTTGAATTAAAATTTCATGTATTTTCATAAAATGGTATATACAATCATGTTAATTTGTTTTCTAATCTAACTTATTTATCATATATTTCACTTGCCAAAGACCATAGTTAAAACTCCTAACTTGCTGCTTGCAGGTTTCACTAGCTAAAGAGGGGTTATTTTTATAATAATTTAAGACAAAATTTAATCACACTTGATTTTTAGTCTTAAAACGAACATCCACCATAGCTTAAGTCTTTTAAGAGTCCTTTGTTTGTTTGTTTATTAAATTAGTTTCAAAGTTTTCAAGTTAGTTTTTATTTTGGCAAACCAAGATTAGTGTATATGCTCCCCCCCATCCCTTTTAGGAAACTTGGGTGACCAAAAATTCTTTGCTTATTTATTTTTTTAAATTAGACTAGGATAGAAGGAATGTTGCAAAGTCTCTCCCCAAGCTCCAAGTGACTTGGGTGATCCTAAATGATATTTAAAGTCCTATTTTTATTTATTACATCTTGTCTTGTGGGTAAAAGTTCATCATCTCCCCTTGAGTTATTTAAGGGATTGTTAACCCATGATTTCATCTCCTGACATCATTCCAACCCCACTCTATGATGGGATATATAAATTGAGGGTGAGTTGTTGGGATGTTAGTTTGAGTGGTTAAACTAACTCTATTAGTGATATATGTCTTTGAATAATGGCCTAATATAGACATCACATTACACTAAGCAATCTGATGGATGTAGTGGTTATAAAAAGGACAAGACCTTTTTTTAACAAGATGATTTGTTTGGATCCAAATGATGTGTTGTGACCTAGTGTTAACCACACATATAGGACCATATAGATCAATCAAAACTTATAGTTTTTAGATAAATGCCACTTTTCATAAAAATATTGTCAATGTAGGGTGAGTAGCCCAAAATAAACATGTTGCCATATGGATTCTTGAGAGAAGAGGGGACCTAAAAAACCCTACCTTTCATGTACATACAAATTTATTAGTTTAACAAATCATTTCCTCTTAATAAAGAGTATATCAATGGAATTTGACTATACAAAGCAACCTTGTCAAATTTTAAGGATAAGATGATACACTTAGGTGCTTTTTATGTCTATTCATTTTAATTGAATTTTTTTGTATCTAAAACTATTTTATTTGTCAAAAATAATCCCAAAACAAGTCATGAACCAATCACATGTTTGTACACCACTTTTAGCCTAAAGAGGTGTTATTTTATTGATTTGATGACACACTTTACCTTAGACATTTTCAAAAAAATTGTTATGTGTGTAACTTGTTTGAATGGGACATCGTTACATTGCTTGTTTTGTTTAAAAATCTTTATCTTGTGTCAAATCAAGTTTGAAATTGTGTTGGTCTATAATTGGTATCATTATGCTATCTATTTTGGTCTAGAATGTTATCCATTTGAGGACCCAAGTCTTCTAAACCAAATTTGAAATTGGTCTTGTGAAGTTCAGATTTAAATGTTGAGTGGTTTATACCTATGCCTCACTTAATTTTGGCTTTGATGTTCATCTCTTAATTTTTAATTGTGTACCTTGGACTAATTCCTTGCTTGTTTTGAATAGTTTTACCTAGATTTAGGAAATGGTCTTTTTCATGTGCCTCACATCTATTTTATTGCTTAGAACTAAGGTCAAAATTCTCTTTTTAAGTACAACCTTAAGATGATTAGTTTATATTTGGCCTTGCTTATCACTTTAGATTGAATTTTTTACTCCTCTTGATTATTATTTCTTACTTGAGATTGATTTTCCCAATTAGTTTTGGGCATATGCCTAAGGTCTAATGTCTTATACCAAGGTCAAGTTTGTGTTTGAATCCATGTGCCTAGTTTAAGTCCAAGTTTTTTGAATTATTTTAGAGTTAGATTAATTTACTTTAAAATTTTACCTTGACCAAGTTTTTTTCAAGTTTATCTTTGTGCCTTATTTCCAAAGACCTAACATTTGCCTTTAAATTTTAGACCTAGCTATTTCAAAAGTCTAGATTTATGCCTTATT
This sequence comes from Torreya grandis, assembly GCA_037957365.1. NCBI lineage: Eukaryota > Viridiplantae > Streptophyta > Pinopsida > Cupressales > Taxaceae > Torreya > Torreya grandis. The sequence continues at coordinate 2,304,625 of JARHVA010002249.1, forward strand.
TCCAAAGACGTAACAGTTGCCTTAGTTTTTAGGTTTCATTCATACCTTCTAAGTTTAGATTTGTGCCTTGTTTTTAAAGACTTAGCATTTGAATTTAATTTTTAGACTTAGTTGTTTTAAAATTCTAGCTTTGTGCCTTGTTTTCAAAGACCTAAAATTTGCCTTTAAATTTTACACCTAGTTATTTTCAAAGTCCATCTTTTTGCCTTGTTTCCAAAGACCTAGAATTTGCCTTATTTTTTAGGTTTAATTCATACCTTTTGAGTCTATATTTTTGACTTGTTTCCAAAGACCTACCATTTTCCTTAGTTTTTTAGGTTTCATTCATACCTTTTGAGTCTAGCTTTGTGCCTTATTTTGAAAGACCTAGCATATTCCTTTAATTTTAGACCTATCCATTTTAAAAGTCTAGCTTTGTGCCTTATTTCCAAAGACCTAGAATTTTCCTTAGTTTTTAGGTTTCGTTAATACCTTTTGAGTGTAGCTTTGTGCCTTTTTTCCAAAGACCTAACACCATTTCTTGTTCTTAGATCTATATTATATTTTATTTGAAACACTTTACTAAGATTAGCATTTTGGATTTGTCTTTTAAACTTGACCATTTATTTTCAAGACATTAGACCTTAGATACATTTAAGGCCAAGATTATCATTGACAATTTTGGAAAAATAACTCCAATCTAGGCCATGTTTAAACCATTTTTAGTAATAAATTTATTACTTATTCCTAGACCAATGTCACTTTCAAATCTAGACCTAAAACCAAACCATTTTTTGTAGACCATGACCACCATGTTTAATATAATTGCCAAACCCAACCATGACGATTATAATATGTTGAGATCATCCTTATTTGGGCCAATTAAATTACCAAGTTTTCCCTTTTAATGATAACAATACCCAATCCACTACCTATGCCAGTAACCCTCCTTTGGTTTGTGTTAGTAATCAAGCTCCATAAAACCTAAATATTATATTTCTTATCCCTCATCCTTTATCTTGTGCTAGAAACCAAGCTTCATAGTTCCCATTTAGTATAATTCTAAGCCCTCATCCTTCAGCCTGCATTAGTAACCAAGATTTACAATGCCCATTCATTACCATTCTAGGCCCTCAACCTTTGGCCTGCGTTAGCAACCAAGCTTTGTTGAAACCATTCATTACCATTCTAGACCCTCTTCCTTTGGCCTATGCTAGCAACAACTATTTTTATCACTCATTCATTACCATTCTAGGCCTTCTTCCTTTAGCCTGCATCAACAATCAAGAATCACAATGCTCTTTCATTACCAGTCTATGCCCTTTCAAGTCTAGCAGTACATTATCCCAAAAAGGTCATATGATTACAACTAAATAGATCCTAATTACCATCTTGGACCCACATCTAGCCTTTTTTGAGCCCATCATAGATGAGCCTATTTGTAAATAGCTCATTATTAAACCACCAATCATTATTCATCCATTATTGAACATCCTCTAATTTAGAAAATCCAAGCTGATCTTTCATCCACAATAAAATAAATCATTAGCTCTCCAAAATCCATCATTAAAAGACCAAGATGTGTTCAAAACTAATATTTTATAACCAATTATAAACCAAGGCCAAGAAAACTAACTAATCTACAATGTTTTTCTTGAAACATCTTTTTATGATGAGTTAAACTATGTTGAATCATCCTTTGACCATTTATCTATTTTTAAGTAGCCTCACTTTGACAAGCTAGTCTCTTTGGAGTTTCCTTTTAACCCTTTCCATTTAGTTTAGGAGTCTCACTTTGACAAGCCATTCTTTATTAAGTCACCTCATGATGATTATAACTGCCTCTAGTCAAATCATTATCTAAACCATTGTCCTATTATTGAGAAGCCTCACTTTGACAAGCCAGTCTCTATGGAGTCCTTTTTAGATAAGACTATATCTAAAGAGCTCATTGTTCAACCCAGGCCATTACTCATCCAATACCCAAAATTCAATGTAACATATTTTATACCGCACTAGATGAAGAATCAATATTAAGGTTAGGTTTTATTTTTAAACCTATATTAGATTTAACATCAAAAGTAGAATCAATGTGAATATGAACATCAGATTCAGAGTCCCTTGAATCAAAATGAGCTTTAAAATTAGAATATATTTATGGTTATTAAAAAATTGGTTACACATGCCTTAAAGAATAATTTGAATACATTTATGATCCTTTCATAGTTTTCAAAGATGATTAATTCAATTTTGACACAATTTATCCTAGCATCTTCTATGATGATTGTGCTCCCTCTTACCATTTCATTACCATTCCACATGACATTAACGCCACCCAACATAGCCATTATATTACAATTCTACCTCTCACAAATATCAATTGAGATTTAAAAAATAACACCTTGTTGAACTAAATCCATGGTGACTTATCAGTTGCAAAATATAAGGGGGACCAAGACCACATTCATGTAGATAAAAAATAATCTCCTAGTGAAACCTTCTTGGAGGCACTAGGGGGAAATCAAAGTCCAAACTCAACATCTTCTAGTGAAACATTTTTTTAGGAGCTAGAAGATAAACAAAGTCAAAAGTTAACATTACTTAGTGAAACCTTCTCAGAGGCACTATGAGACAATCAAGACAAATTTATTGGTGAAAATTTCTTCGAGGTGCCAATAGATGAGGACAAAAATTATTCATCACTTGATGAGGACATTATCAAAAATAACATTAGTATAACTTCCATTCTACAACTTAATTAGATGATAGCTACTCTCAGGCCCAAATAATAGAAAAATCTAGTGGTCCTATTGAGAGCTTATTCAAAAATCTTTAGCCCCACCAAAACTAAAATTATGTCAAATATGGAATCAACAACATTATATGTGCCTAAAAATATTGATATTCATTTATTTCCCAACCATTATACATTCCATTATGATCCATCTCTCCAGCGCCAAATCATACACTTTATCCATTATTTATTCATATTTAACATCCTTGGATGAACTTTTATTTGTAGAGGCTACAAAGACATCTTATCTCAAAGTTTGGATGAAATATAATCAATGACTAACAAAGATCACAACAACATTATTAAAGTCTAAACCAATAGTAGGTTCTTGATATAATAGTTATTTACAAGGGGTATGGTATAGTAATTCACATCATTTTCCATTATGTTTGTATCATATGTTGATCAAGACATGCATCTCCACATTAGTAGGAACAATAAAAACATACCTTTACCATACTCTACCATTTGACTTTCCATGTGACTTGTCTTGCACTTTGCCTTGCCTTACCATCCTTTCATACTTTACCATAAGTTTTAACTACAATGAATTGAGGTCTATTTGGAATATGTAGGTAATTATCAATTTACATCTATGCCATCTTCGTCACCCCTTTTCTATTTTCTCACCATCTTGAAAGCAATTCTAGTAAATTCTATCGCTATTTTACGAGTCACTTTTGTGTACATTATGTATTTGAAATTGATGCATTACTACACCCTTGGTTTTTCCCATGCTCTCACTATTTTTCAAGTGATATATTATCAACCTATGGTGAATTAAGATACCATAAAATTCGAAAAACATTAAAAACATTTCAAAATCTTAAAAATTAAAAAATTGGCTTACGATTTCCTAGAGAGATATTAAGCCTCAAAATCAAAAAACATTTTTCCTCTCTAAACCTAGCCATCCATCCTTGATCCATTTTACATGGGAAAATTCATGATAGGTTTCCATTAACATTTTTAGTCCAAGATCATAGCTTTTTCCCTATTGGGGCAACACCAAAGCATGAAACTTATACCATATCTCTTATCCCTACATGTTGTTCCCTTGCATATAGTCTTGTTTAAATATAAGTTATGTTTATCATTTTATTAAGCCTTCACATGTAGGTGTTGACTTGGTAAATGATAGGATGCTCTATGTTTATTTTATTTTTAAAATTTCTATGTTTATTTGCTTGTTTGTTTACTTTCATTATTGTGCCTTGACTCAGTCTATATGGATTCATTGGGTGATTCCTTGTGCATAATACTTAAGTCCATCCATATTCATATGTCAACATTATCATCATGGTTTTTATCATTGGTGAATTATTTTCACTTATTTATTGAATTGAGTCTCAGTCTTTATGTACATTATAACCAAGACATCATGGTGTTTTATATCATGGTGCATACCATTGTGTGCTATAACAAAAATTAGTTTGGTAGAAATTACAAGAAATGATACTGTAAAAAATTCTCTTGGTTCACCTTAGAAAATCCTCCAACCCTCCTTGATCAAATCAACCCATTGACCATTTTAGTTGTACCAATGCTAATAAGGATGAGTATCTCTACATTAGTAGTTATAATCAAATTATTCACATTAATCAATTATTATTCTTAGACTATATTCCTCATTATATTTTCACCCACTTCCTAGTGAACTACATTAGCCTAAGGTCTATTTGGACTATGTAGGTAGTGTTTAGATACATGACATATCTTGAGTCAGCTCAGACACCTTTTTTTTCTTCCATTCATCACTTACATCACTTTGTGCATCCTCATATGCCTAGTTATTTATGACTTCTTTAGTCATTAGAATATCACATCTAAATTTTCAATCACTCATCTTTAATCTATGTGACAATTTATATCCTTTAGTTATGCTTGCCAGTGCACCCTACTTGGGAACAACCAATTTATAATGATCAAATCTGCTCTACAAGGGGAAATCATTATTTAATCACAGTTGTCAAAATAATTATAAATGCCTTTGGAATAATCATTATTCAACCCATCCATATTGTTAGGGAATATACATATACCACTAAGTATAACCACCTTTGGGAAAATTAGTGTCTCAACCTCTATTATTGATTATAACTATCTTTAGTAAAATTATTACTTTTAACCAATGCATAGAAACATTATCTCATTTGGATTAATCTCACCCATGGGTTGATTTGATTATTCTTCTTACTTATTTTTGAGGTACCATTCATCAATCAAATATGTCAGCCACTCCCTCGAGGGGGCATCATCATAGGATTCCCAAACTTTGTTTGGAGCATAATTTCTCAATCATTATATTCTTTTTCTTCTTAACATCTTTTTCATTATTTGAAAAGATGTTATTGTGCATGTGGCTCACAATACCTTATCAAATAGGGCCAAACTATAGACACTCTTTTTTGTCCACTTTCATGTTTAAATTGACACTGAAGTGACTTCTTGCAAACAATGTAAGTTAAGCCTAGAAATCACTAGAATACACTGATTCATCAACACATATTACATGTAAATGCATGATAAATAATAATCATATTCATCTAATTAATCTTCGATCAAGTTGTGACCTAAAAAAATGACCTTTTCGACTATGTATGAGGGACAACTTATCAAAATTAATAAATGATAATTAACTTAATCAAAATTACTTAATTAGTTAAACCCAATTAAATTTATAGGTGAAAATCCCAAAGCTAATTAAATGTTGAATTTCTATTTTTTAGAAATTCATAAATCTAGATTGATGACATCATCATGACATCACACAAATATATGAAATGATGTCACCATCATGACATCATATTTTTTGAGTTGTCAAAAACTCATAAAACATCACATAAATATATAGATTTATGAGTGATGCCTATTAATTGAAAATATTAATGACTTATCCCCTCTCAAACTCAACCATAGTTAACTCTAACCTAACTATAGTTGGGTTAGAGTTAGTTTTTAAGGTAATAAATACAATGCCTCACCCATTTTTTAATAAAATTTGGTAGTGTAATGTTATTATGCAAGATTTACCTCAAATCTCTCTTAATGTAAAGTTATCATGCCTATTTGCTAAGCCAAGCCAAGCCAAAGCCAAACTTAACATTACTAAGGTGAGGAGAGGTGGAGAAAGGAGTTTAATTACCAAATATTTCTTGATCATACAATTAAGCACATCAATTAATTACCAACACACAACACTTTCTTTAATGGAAGGTAAAATTGCTTGTTTTGCTTTCACTAGTTATTTATGTAGTTCACTAGTTCTTTGAGTGTCTAGGATAGAGGTGTAAGTTATAATTAGTGTGTTTTATTTGATTTCTTTCATACTAACACCATAATAATATCCTCTCTATGTATTCCTATTGATCACACCACTTATGCATAAATATTATGCTATAAATTTGGTGTAATTATTTTAGGCCAATCCCCCAATTCTATAAAATGAAACCAAATTCAGTGCTAATGAATAATGAATAAATACATACATACATATATAATATTTTATTTTATCACAATTTGGAATTAACTTGGTGATTAAAAAAATTAAGATAAAATTATTTGAAATATATAAAAAGATATGAATTGCTTACGATAATCAGAATAAAATCAAATTACTAAAATATATGAAAAATGATTAAATGGAAGAAATATAAATATGAAAAACTTATAAGGTTTTTTTTCTATCTATAATTTGACTTTGTGAGATTAAATGATGACTAGAAATGATCCTTTTGAATTGACTCTATAAGTTCTATAGGAACTTTTCCTATAAATGATGAAGGTCAGGATTATCATAAAAGGGACATGATTAATTGACACTGTCTTGACTAGTTAGTTATGTCATTTTTGAGAAAATGGTGAAATTAGGGAATAATTTCCAATTATTTCTTGAATTGTGCATGTGTGGATATTTTAACTTTGGATGCACACAAATTACCTACAAATCATTTCTTTAAATTTGAAACCCTAATAGGGATTGCAATAACTAAAAACTTAAAAATAGAAAAGGGGTAGTGTAATAAGATGAGTTGACCCCAATCACCCCATGATGACTGATATTTGCCTACATATCTAATATTCTAAATATAGAAATCAAGCCCATATATGTCTCCCATTTAGAGTGTTTTGTGAAGTTTTGCTCTTTTTACTACATGAATACATCTAAAGATGGCCTAAATACTTGATAATGATTTTCTTGATTTGGATAAAATATGCTCTTAACATGGTTAAGGACCACTTCAAATTATTAGAATTAGATTAAATAATAATAGGAAAGCTTTTTTCCATGTGAAAAAGTGTAAGTATGCCTCAATATTAAAATTTATAAGTGAGAATAGGAGACTTAGATGTGATTTTATATAAATCCAAATAGGGAAAACCTCACATTACGTATCTTAAAAATATGAAATAAGCTATAAGGGAGGGTTTAAATTTGGAAATTAGCCATTACCAATGTGAAGGTAAAGATCAACCCATAGGGACCTCAAAACTAACTACCACTAGTGACCTATTCTAGTTGATCTTATCCTAAAAGGAAATAATATGAAAATTGGAATCTATGATGTTTGTACAGATGCAAAGAGAGTTTTAATGATTAATAACATTTATTTAGGCATATGATATAAAATTATAAAGTTATAGGTCTATAGAGTTACTTAGGATAGATTGATTTGGTGAAAGGTCTAGGTTATGTGTTTAAGTCAATTAAATTAAAAGTGGGCCAAAACTAACATTATAAAGTATTCATGACCTAAATTGAGTGACTACATTTATCCCCTAGTTTATAATTGAAATAAATAGAGTAAAAGGAAAGATATAATTTAGTGTGTATAGCACACTTTGTCTTTGGGATAAATCTCCAATCATGCAAGTTGTTCCACAAAAATTCCTATATGTATGAAACCAATGTTTCTCTTGTAACCTTGATCAAAGATGATGCTTTCTAGAAGCATTGGAGAATTAGTGATCCATGAAGGACTTGGTGATATTTTTTGCTTAGTTGAACCAATGTAAAATTGAGGGTGATCAATCCCCAATTTGGATCAAACATGAATATAAAACATAACCCATTGAGGGATGTAAAAACATCAATTTGCATTATTGGTATTTGTAACAAAAATATGGAAATGTGTTAGAATCCATATGGGATTCATAAGAAATAATTCTAGAGGGAAATTAACCTCCAAGTTATGCATTATGAATTTTAATTGAATCAACCATTGTAGATGGATTTTAGATTCAATTTTTTCTTTGTTCCTTAGTTCTTATATGTATGCTCAAATGAAAATGGAGTGCATCCATTCTCCTACCATGGTTGCGGATAAAAAATAGTATTTAAAATATGGCATGAATTATATCATGCCCCATTGATAAATGTAAATTTTTAAACTATAAGTAGATGCAAATTTAAAATATGTGTTCAAATCTTGTGCATGATTATGTATCATGCACCCAAAATTTTATGAATATGTAGCCTATTCCTATAATTTGAGTGCATATGCATAGTATATGCCCCCATAATCTATACCAATGATTGAATTTTAAACAATTTTGAATCCATTGAAACTATATTCTATACCCAAAACTAATTTTTATCATAGAGGTTTATCTCATATATGAAAATCCCATTGAAATGCCCCCTTTTTTAGGGGAGAGAATGTGTATCCTTAAATTCACTCATCTCTAAATAAAATTTAACTGTATCATAAGTATCAAGATGTAATTATCAAGTTTATTATAATATATTTGAATATTATATGAACATAGTAATATATCTACCATTTGAATCATGTATACATAACATTCAACGCAAGGCCTAAATAAATTTATCAATGAAGATCATAGTGGTAAATTATAATACAAGAATATGCAATAGGTAGTGCATTATATGGACCATGACACTCTTGAAACTTAACAAGTACAATAAGAACACAACACAACAATCATAATGTCATATAATAAGGTCAAGGGTTGCATGCAAGGGACATATTCAAATGTTACATAATAAAATATTTCATATACAAGGCTAAGAGCCACATGCAAATGACATGAATAATGTCAAAAATAAGGGACATGTCAAAATGTTACATAACACAAAGTAACAAGGTCCAAAAGTAATGAATATGTTCAAATGTCACATAAAACAAACAATGATCTCATAGAGATGTCTAATCAGTTTACACATAAGGACCAAAGGCCACACAAAATAAAAATAAGGTAGAATATACTATGTACAAGTAATAACATCACTAGAGCATAGAAATAAAAAATGTATCCTACAACATGTATATGTAATGTGATCATATCCTAGAATATAGAATATTAATGTACACAATATAAGATAAAGATGTTGGTAAGACATTTGTAATAAGTCTATAGATTAATAATATAAAATTCATAGAATGGTAACACCTTTAAATATTATAATCTATGGATAAGATGCTCCTAGTTTAACATGGCCATTGGGTAGAGGTAAGTCCAACAACTTAGTCCATTTGAAATTTTATGTCTTGAATAACACTCATAAATAAAAGTGAAATGTATGTGTGATAGAAAAAAAGTATTTTATCTACCAATCATGCAATAAATAACATATTCAATATTATAATCTTAGAGACACTATAAAATTTGAATTAACAGTAATTATTTAATAAAGAATTTAATTGAAATCAAACTACATGTACTATTTGTTTTTAAATTGAAATTAAAAAGAATATAATATAACTTTTCCCAAAATCAATGGCCATTAATGTAGCATGCTTAGTCACTCACTATCCTATTCAGATATTGACTCAACCATCTTCTATTTAAAAAAAAATTAAAAAAATAGAAAGTTTACAAACTAAAATTTATTGTTAAAATATATTTTAAACTAATGTTAATTTAACTCAATGAAAGAACCTTATTCGCCTTATGCTTGGTGTTGATCATCATGGAGTTGCATAGAAAAGTAATTTACATCAATTAAATCTCTAAGATCAACTGATGAAGAATCATAACCAAGACATGTATTGTGTCACATGTTGTAACAATAAGGAGTGCAAACATGATATTGTGGGAATAAACTATTCATATAGTTAATGTGATAAATATAGTTGAATGTCAATAATTTTTTGGGTGTTTTGTCAAAAAAAAATGCACCAATTATCCCAAAAAGTATTACATCTTTTTTTATACACCACATAATTGAAAATTTAGTTTTCCTAGGGATTATGGGTTGTCATGTCATGGGATGAGAAAATAATTAAGCTAAAATCTCATTAATAATATTTAATTCCTTAACTTAATCATATGAAAAATAAATTGACACTTTCATCTTTTTCTCATCCCTTCATCTCTCATAGGCATTTATTTTATTTCTTATGATATTGACATTTTTAAAATTTCCATCTATTGTTTGTGAGAGGCTATGGAAATTTAAAGATATGTGTCTTTGTGCTCTAACACTTATAATATATTTCTCTATTTTTGGTTAAATTATTCAATTTGTGTTCAAATTAAGGGAGGGTTTGCTTGATGGTTTTCCAAAGGGTTTTCTTAAGGATCCTAAGGGTGGTCTTCCATTTTTCCTGTTTACATTAAGAATTTTTTTTTTCAAAATTACAATCAATTTTTTTTAAAAAAGCCAAAATTTAAAAACCAAAAAATAAATACAAAAATTTGAAATGTGCTTTATTATCTATAAAAGTCATAGAAGGGATAAAATAGCTAGTGGAAAAAGCATGTAACATATATCAATTTTTTCCATATTTTGGAGTGAATATGGAGAATGTTTTGTGTTGGGATAGTGATTAAATAACTCTCACTTGTGTTTTTTATTTGCATAGCACCAAATGAATATTTGTTTAGGATAGATATTCATTAGGTTTGGATATTCAAATATAATTGAAAATTATGGATATTAATTTCCTTTATAAATAGATATCCATTTTAGCTTCTATACATTAACCAAGAAAAAAATTTCAGGTTTCCACTTTAGGCTCGCCAAATTCTTGAACTCATGCTTGAGTTACATTTTTATTTTAGTTATGTTATGAGTTTTGGGTTTAGGAAATTTCATTATTTCTCCCATTCAAACCCTCTTCTCTAAGGCCTCAACTTGTTTGATTATTAATGGCCAAATATATAATAATATTTGGTATTATTCCCCTATTCCATATTCTTTTTATGTTCTTAATATTGAAGGTTTTGGTTACCTTTTTATCTATAGGGTTGAGCAAGGTCTTATCAAGATGATTGATCTCCCTAACAAGATGATAAAAATTGTCAATGGACACTTTATGAATGATACCTACCTAATGATCACTGAGAATGATGCTTCATTTTATGAATCCCTCTTATGCATTGAAACATTTTCTAAATTTTCAATCTCAAGCATTTATTAAAAAAATGTGAGTCCTTTTCCAGGGTGGTTAGAAAAAAATAATTGGAAATTGATTCAATGGGTATAAATGTTTGGGTTCTTCAACATTCCCTTTTCCTTTAGAAACTCAATTTACATTCTATGGGAATATGTTCTTCAAAGGATTGAGAAGAACATTTCTTATTTATTTTCAAAGCCTTGTCTTTCACTACCAATTTATAGATATGCAAAACATTCTTAGTTTCCACCCATGTTTAATACTACTCATGTTGGGCTCTTTGCAAAACGTACTATGAAATTTTAAATAAAATTATGTGGAATGATTTGTGTGACAATTAAAAAAAATTAAAGTTTTCATATAACTACATGAGATATATGTTACATTCCAAAAATGAAAGGATGCATGGGAATTATTTATGTGCATCAATTCCAATTAATTATCTATGTTTAATGGGTTGTGCAAGATAAATAAGGCTTTAAGAATTGAAATTTTTTTTATAGAGAATTTTATTTATGTGGGTGTTCCCTATGTCAAGAAGGTCAATAATAGGCTTGTATTTCATAACCTTCTTATCACCTCTATGCTAATAAATATTGAAGGTATGTTTATTGTTCATAGTATCTGGAAGGCCTTTGAGGACACATGTCAAATCTATTTTCTAGTGACATATTTCACAATGGGTTATATTTATTAGTGATCAAAAAATCTAATGGTCTCTCATTATTATAAATTATATCCTAACTCTCAAAGTGGGTCTATATATTAAAGCTCATTGGCTCTTTAAGAAACATATGAGAACTATGAAGACTTTGTCTCTTCTAGAGACTCAATTCTTTGGCCCTCTTATTAAAAATAATATAAGATATTTGTTTTTTAAATATATCTCCATTTTTATAATTCAAGAGTTCATAATTGATGTTATGCTCTATAAGTTAGGACTTCAACCTCCCATAGCTTTGTGGAGATATAGGCATTGAAATTGTGATATGTTTTTCATCAATAATCCCCTAAGATGTGTTAAAAATTATCAATCCCCTTTTCTTCAGACTTAAATAAATTAGATAGTTGGTGACATATTAATTATTTTATTAGACTTTGGTTTCTTATCTTTAACCAAATTTAAAGGGAAAAATTAGAGATGAAGATAGATTATTTTCTATGGTGTATTTTTTACCAAGGCCTTATAGGGGTGTGTTTGCATCATTTTATATTTGATTATCCCAAATGCCCTATCTGTGATTATCAAAAGACATTAAAAAATACTTTTTAGACTTGTGTATATTCTAAAAATGCTTGGAAGTGGAGTCATCTCTCTCTCTCTCTCTCTCTCTCTCACACACACACACACACACACACACACACACACTCTCTCTCTCTCTCTCTCTCTCTCTCTCTCTCTCTCTCTCTCTCTCTCTCTCTCTCTCTCTCTCTCTCTCTCTCACACACACACACACACACACACACACACACACACACACACACACACTCACACACACACACACTCTCTCTCTCTCTCTCTCTCTCTCTCTCTCACACACACACACACACACACACACACACACACACACACACACACACACACACTCACATACTCATTCACACACACGTGTGTGCATGCGCCCCTGACCCTGCTGCCCACCCCCCCACACACACATCTGGAGCCTATCACTTGGTGGAGTGCTATTTTTATGATTATACATAATTATTAGGATATACAACACTCTCATGTAATTTATAAAAAGCTTACATTATTTTTCACCTTCTAAAGTCTATAATTTATTCAATTTTAATAAATTATCTTCTACATTATCATGAACTTATTTTTAATGAAAAAATCATGTACTCACCTTTCCATATTTACAAATTTTGATATAATGACATAAAATTAGTCTTGGATTTCAACATTTTTAGATTTACTCAATCATTGGGAGAACATACTTTTCACCATGAATCATGTTTTACTCAAGATTCGTGCCATGACTCTCCTCTAGGAGCACCATGATGATGGTACAATCATTCTTATAATTTATCATGCTCGATAGGTTTCTAGCCCAATACTTACTCTTTGGATGTTTAAAAAAATTATGATTTTAATTGTAAACCATGGCTTGTACATAAACTTTTTATTTTTTAATCAATGATATCATAATGGATTTCAAACATAATAGAGATAAATATAATATATATTAAATGTAATATAAAAATTAGATAGAAACATAATATAGAAGCAACAATTGTGACACTATGCCAATATAAGGTATAAGCTAAAACAAACTAAATATATAATATATCTGTTAATACAAATATAATACTAAAATACAATGTAATCAATTTCATATAAACAATAGTGACATATATACATTTCAACACTAACACATAAAATCTCAACATGGGCACCCCAAAAAATAAGGCTATACAAAATTGTTAATACTATCAACCCTTGCATCATCAAAGATATTCTTCTTCATTCGTCAATATGTATAAGGAACCTAATCTCAACTATTCCCTCAAGATGATGATTTATCACACTCTCTTATAACATATAAAGAAAATTTTAAAGATATAATATAATAAGTAGTTAGTAAATACTAATAATTTATAAATTTTAATGATAACTATATATGGAATTTACAAACCAAAAAAAGATAAACTTACCACAAAAGGAAGAGGATGTGGGCCAAGAAAATTTGGAATAATCAAATTTGGTGGAGGAGGAATATTCAAGATACAAAAATAAAGGAGGAGTAAGGTGGGAATAATGTGAGACATTTATAGGATCATGAACTCACATCATATTTTGCATGTTACTTTCTTGAAACTTAAGAAATAATACACTATTAAGAAAAATACACTTTGAAATTTTATATTAATTCATAGTTATTTATATGCACTACTTTGTTTATATTTTATTTTAAAGGTTATTAAGGAAAATTTGGTGTCCTGATAAAATGTGACATGTACAAACACACTATTAGAATCTCAGAGACACTATAAAATTTGAATTGACAATAATTGTTTAATGAAAAAATTAATTGAAAGAAAAATAAATGCACAAGATATTTTTAAAATTTAAATTAAAATTCATATAAAAATAAATTTGCCAAAAATCAGTGGCCAACAATCTATCATGTCCAATCACTCGCTAATCCTACTCATATATCGACTTGACTATCATCTATTTTTTATTAAAAAATAAAAAAATAGAAAGTTTCCAAATTGAAATTACATTTTAATATATATTTTAAACTAATGTAAATTTAACTTATTACAATAACCTTTTTCCCATGTGCTTTGTGTTGATCATCATTCATTTTCATAGATGTAAGAAATTTATCTACATCAATGAAATCTCCATGATCATGTGATGAATAATCACAACCAAATCATGTACTATGGCACATTTGATAATGGTGAGGATTGAAAACATTATGCTGTGGGAACAAAATTTACATATAGTTTAGGAATTAAGTATAGTTGAATTCCCATATTGTTTTGGGTGTTTTATCAAAAACCATCTACCAACAATCTCAAAAAGTATTGCGTATTTGTTTATACACCACATAATTGAAAATTTAGTTTTCTTTGGAATTATGGGTGGTTGTGTCATGGGATGAGAAAATAATTGATTTAACATCTCTGTAATAATATTTAATTCCTTCACTTAATCATCTAAAAAAATTGGCACTTTATTTGGCTTTTTCTCATCCTTCCATCTCTCATATGAATTTATTTGGTTTCATATAATATTGATGTTTTTAAAATTCCATCTAATGTTTGTGTGAGGCTATGAAAATTTATAGATATATGTTTTTGTGCCCTAACCCTTATAATATATTTATCTATTTTTTGCTTACATTGTTCAATTTTTGTTCAAATTGAGGGGGGTTTGCTTGATGGTTTTACTGAGGGTTTTCTTAAGGATCCTAAAGGTGGTCTTCCATTTACCTGTTTACATTAAGAATTACCCTTTTAAAAATATTACATTATATATATATATATATATATATATATATATATATATATATATATATATATATATATATATAAATATATATATATATACACACACACACACATACATACATACATACATACATACATACATACATACATATATATATATATATGTATATATGTATATATGTATATATATATATATGTATATATATATGTATGTATATATATATATATACATACATATATATATACATACATATATATATATATATATATATATATATATATATATATAAACATACATATAAACATACATATATAGACATATATACACACACACACACACACACATATATATATACATATATATACATATATATATATATACACACACACACACACACACACATATATATACATATATATATATATACATATATATATATATATATATATATATATATATATATATATATATATATATATACATATACATATATATATACATATACATATATATATATATATATATATATATATATATATATATATATATATATATATATATATATATATATATATATATATACATATATATATACACACACACACACACACACACACACATATATATATACATATATATATATATACATATATATATATATATATACATATATATATATATATACATATATATATATATATATAGATATATATACATATATATACATATATACATATATACATATATATATACACACACACACACACACACACATATATATATACATATATACATATATACATACATACATACATACATACATACATACATAGTTGATGGCATATTAATTATTTTGTTATACTTTGGATCCTTCTCCTTAATCAAAATTGGAACATAAAATTAGATTTGAAGCTACCTTATTTTATATGGTGTCTTGTTTATCAAGGCCTTGCTTTAGGGGTGTATTTTCATCATTTCAAATTTGATTATCCCAAGCACCCTATCTATGATTAGTAAAAGACATTAAAAAACCATTTTTGGACTTGTGTACATTAAAAAATGCTTGGAAGTGGAGTTATAACTCTCTCTCTCTCTCTCTCTCTCTCTCTCTCTCTCTCTCTCTCTCTCTCTCTCTCTCTCTCTCTCACACACACACACACACACACACACACACACACACACACACACACACACACACACACACACACACACACACACACACACACACACACACACACACACACACACACACACACACACATTGAACCAATCAATTATTAGAGTGCTATTTTTTACAATTATACTCAATGATTAGGATATAAAACATTCACATAGAATTTATAAAAATCTTATGCTATTTTTCACCTTCAAAAGTTTATAAATTATCTTCTAAACTATCATGAACTTATTCTTAATGAAAAAATTATGTACTCACCTTTGCATATATATACATTTTGAGACAAGAAAATAAAGTTGGTCTTAAGTCTTAACACATTAAAAATTACTCAATTATTGGGAGAGCATAGCTTAAACCATGAATCATGTCACACTCAAGGTTCATGTCATGATTCTCCTCTAGATAACATTTTTTTTGTTCTTGTTGTGTCAGGTTGAAAACTATGTTTTTAATTATAAATCATCACTTGTACATTATATATTTATTTTTTAATACATGATATCATAATGGCTTTCAAATAACTATTTTTTTATTAATATACCAATATAATAATATAATTACATTTCCATCAATTATTTAAGTCAAATGAATTGAATCTTTTGGCACTATCTTCTTAGTTTAGAAAGATTTTCCATTAGAAATGATATAGGTAAAGAGGGAAGATGAAATGACTGTAGAAAGGAAACCAAATACCAATTAGAGAGATGATGGTAATTATTAAAAATCTATAGATTCAATATTCCTCCATATCCACAACAATGGCCGAACCTTCCACTCAATCAGATAGTAATGCATGTGGAGAACCCACTTCTTCCTAACTTTTTGATACAATCCACAAGTTGACATATGAGTATTATTGACCATTTTGACCACAAGTCAAAATGAGTGAAACCCCTATAGTTAAAAACTTATATAGGGGTCTAATAAAGTTTCATAGGGTGTTTTTTATCCATTTAATGTAATTTAATGCCATTTGTACCTTGTTCATGGTTTGACTAGGTATTATGTCAACTTGAGTCACTTAGGGGTCATATATGAAAGTGGCACAATTTTCAAGGTATAAAAGTGTCTTAGTTTTCTTCCCAATGTCCAAGATGTTATATCCCCTATCAATAATGTCAATTCTATCCAAAAACTTGTAGGTTATCTAACTAAAAATCAATAAAACAACTAAAAAAGAGGAGTTTGGCACTTGTAAAACCTATAGGGGAGTGTGACACATGTTAAAACCTTTTTTGATGGATCTTAAACTACCTTAAACTCAATTCCATGATTGAAATGCTCTGAAAGTACCAAAAAGGGTTAACAACTATTCTACTCTCCTATCACTCCACTATGCACATGAAACTAGTCAACATGTTTATGCTTAGTATAGCTAGTTGGAGAAGTTTTAGACAAAATGATTTTGGGGAGTGATATTACACTTATATTAATTTTAATAATAATAGTTGAAGGATTAATAAACTATGCTTTATGAATCATCTCTAATAAGTTGACTATGTTTTTCTACTCACTATTTCCCAATCCCTAAAGGTTTTACTCTTGTTTAGACAAGTATTTAAAATATATCTAATGGAATTGACTCTAGAATACATATAAATATTCACCTCATGTTTTCCATGTTTGGTTGCATGTTTGGAAAGGATTTGATAGGTTAAATAGCTAAAATTGCAAAAGGGTATCACCATGTGGGATCTCAGTTAGGTTTCATCACTTGTAGAATGTTTATTTCTATGAAAGGGATTAAAATTATTGTAATATGATTTTATAAATGTTAAAATTCCATAAAAATCACCTTATATCCATGTTTGACCTTACAAAATCAGACCTTGATCAAACACTTAGTCACACTAAGCTCACATTCAACTTTATACTTGCTCTCAGCTACAGTCATGATGTTTTGAGCTCTAATCATTTTTATAGAGAAGAAATGGAGAGTCTAAAAGGTTTTTAACATGTTATTATTTTATGACCATTCATATTTAAACCTCTAAATAACACAAAAGGTCTATGGTGGTAGTCTTATGTGACATGTACAGTCAGTCAATAATGAATGTCTGTTTACAAGTGCCATGGAGAGGTCATGTTGAAAACCAAGGAAATTGATCTTATTTCAGGTATAATGATATTTATTCCATTTTGGGATGTTTGGATAATAAGATCTTATTGAATTTACATGCACTATACTCTTGTTTCATGTTTATTTATACTAACTACTTGGCCTACAGTTTCCATCAACACCTATAAAAGATTAAAAGTGTTGGAAAGGAAGCCTTGATACTTGTTCCAAATCCTTAAAAGTGTGAAGAGTGCAGTTGGAAATTTTTTTATGGTCTATATTTTAGTACAAATATATATATCTACTCACTGCCTATAGTATTATTCACTCCTTGCATACATGCAGACTCCACCTACATGAGGTACCATAGAGAGCTAAGGTGTCATATAGAAGTGTTGAAATAAGTGGTGAAACCCTTATTGAGGTCCTAATATTTTTAATATATAATAGCATACATGTTTATAATACTAGATAGGTGGAAATATGGGATATTACCTTCAAAGGTGAAATGATTTTATTCAGGGACCATATCCCTAAAACATGAAAATAGGGCACCTAGCCATGTTGTGGAGATCATATGATAAGGTTACTAAGAGATTTGAGATATATTGATGATCATAACTTATAACACTAAGCCTAGATTTTCTCCTAAGAAGGCAATAAATGTCATAGATCCATATGCAAAAATTTAAGATTTGGAAGTTGAGCTTAGGAAAGAGAGAATACAAAAAGGTGAATATCAAAATCCATACCCTTATCAGCAACAATATTATCATTAATATGGAAGAGGAAAGGGTCAATGGTAGCCTAATCCCAATAGGCCCGTCAATGGGTACAATCCCAAATCCACCACCAATGCAAGAGAAATGGTACCAATTCATAGCAATTTGGTGCAAGGGAAAGATTAACAACAAGGCCAATTTATGGATGATAATTAAGGTGGAGAGATATCATTTGTTTCTCAAGGAAGAGTTATTCCTCTCCTATCAACTGAAGATGAGGTCATGATGAAAGAAAATGAAGATTGGTAGCCCCATGGAAAAAGATTTACCAACTTCATTGGGGAAAACACTTTTGTACTCAATCAGGGAGCCTCTATTATTGACAATATAAAGTCCAAGAGTAAGGATATAGGAGGTGATAATATAATTCATACAAGCTCATCCAATCATCCTCAAAGGTAGGAAAGCATGGTAGCTCCAAAAGCTCCTACACCTTCAATTCAAAATGTGGTAAGGTCTACTCAAGGTATCTTAACTCCTCAAGTTCCAAGCAATAATTTTCCTCTAAGGACTCAATAAAATGTGAGTAATAATTCCATAAACATAGTGGATTCCTTGAAAAGTTCCAAAGCATCAACATTTTTTTGGGATGTCCTTCATATGCCTAGCCAAAAAGAGTTGTTACAAAAGCAATTTTCCACTACTGCTACTAGTTATTCCCTTTCAAGTCAAAGTCAAAGTCATGTTGTCATTGAAAATATCCATAATACCATAGTTGAACCATATAATAGAGTTGAGTAACCTCCACCATTCTATCTCACTTTCATAGTGGGTGACAAATTGGTCCATAATTGCATAGTTGATAGTGGAGCCTCTACTTCAGTCATACCCAAGGTTGTAGATGATAAGTTGGGCCTGAGATATGACCCTCATATCAAAGTATTTATAAAAATAGATGGTACACATACTAAACCATAAGACTGATAAAAAATTTGAAGGTCTTATTGCATGATTATCTTGGCTTTCCTATCTTTCAAGACATAGTTATTGTTAACATCTTAGCTCACTTTGCAATCTACCTTTCAAGAGACTTTATAGCTAATATTGGTAGCTATATCTCAGATGATTGGTACTTCTTGGAATTTAAAACAAGGTATGATACCAAATTAACCATTAAAAATCATCCTCTTGCAAGATTTCATATTAAGCCTTACATTGAAACAAGCTCTAACTTGAATTGTATGATCAAATAGAAGAAGGAGCCTAATGTAGATGATGGAGCTTCCCAAATTGAAGGAATATTTGATTTTTTTTGGGATGAGTATGGTGTATATGCATATGGACATGATCCTTATGCATACTTTGAGAAAACTGACCTTGGGACTTATATCATGCATGAGGAGCCATTTGAAAGAGATGAGGTAAGTGTCAAACACTCTCATACTACTGAAGGTAACTATATGATTCATGAGTATGATGATCATATGTTTATGAATCTATTTGAGAACCATAGTGGGAAAAATGATGTATTTATCCTTGTCATTGATGAGGATGCTTTGGATGATGACACTCATAAAGTGGATGAGAGTGACTTGTGGCAAAGGTTTGATGTCATATGTCATGAGTTTGATTATCTTGGTAATGTTACTCCTCTCAAGAAGTATAAACCTAATTTGGTTAATTACCATAACAAACATGATATTGATTATCTCAATAATTATGGATAAAAGTCTCATGTTGTGACTAAAGAAGAACTATGACAAAAGATTAATGCCATATGAAAAAAAGTTTTACAAGTTGGGTAATTCTCTCTTTTCTCCAAGAGATTCCATATCTAATGTTGAGATTTCCAATGAGACTAAGGGTCATGTTTTCAAGTGTCCTTTAATATATTAAGGTGAATGTCATTCTACTAACTAAGAACCTATTGTCATGAATTTATTTGATGATGCCAATGTCTAAGAGGTTGTAGACATGGAAAGTGAGTGTAAGTAATAATTATTATACGTCAAAAATAGTTAAGAGACCCACCTATTTTTGATCCATATCTATAAGTATTGAATCATGAATAAGAGGGGCTTTAGGCTTTCAAACATCAAGCACTTTCTATCCTAGAATAAGACAAGGTGGAAAAGACTATCATACACTCCAATCTACACTTTTTTGGAGAACATCCAATGGATATGATGGAGATCAAAATAGTTTCAGCCCAAATAAATGTTCTTAGAGAAAAAAAAATATCATTCATGAAGGTCCCAAATAGTTCACTTGAAAACATAAGAGGATTCAAAAGTGGTAGGCTTCTTGACCACACACATATGTAAGTAATTGGTGATGAGCGTGCTCCTCATGCTAGGATGACTTCATGGAGTGATAAAGATGTAAGGGGGATCATCTTTGACCTTGGTTGAGGTATGAATAGTTATTTTAACTCAAAGAGTGAGGTTTTTAAATAATAGAATAGGTGTTTTTGTGTTTCTCTTTTAGTCATGTTGTGTTCCATAAGTGTTTTAGTGAACACATGTGTGTTTATTTTAAATTTGTCTTGTTTTGTGTGTCTTCCCTTGGGTTTTTTGTGTTTTCAAATGAAATTTTTATGTCAAACCTAGTGTACGTGTGACTCTATGGCCCAATGGACAATATTAGGCAATTAGCCTTGGCATAACAAGCATACCACCCATGGGAAATTACCAAAGATGTTGACCATTTTGACCACAAATCAAAATGGGTTAACTCCCCTATAGTAAAAAACTTATATAGGGGTCTAATAAAGTGTCATAGGGTGTTATTTTGTCCATTTTATGAAATTTAATTCCATTTGTGCCTTGGTCATGCTTTTATTAGGTCTTATGTCAACTTAAGCCACTTAGGGGTCATACATGAAAGTGGCACAATTTTCAAAGTGTCTAAGTGTCTTATTTTTCTTCCCAAAATCCAATATGTCAGATCCCCTATTATGAATGTTTGTTCCATTTGAAACTTGTAGGTTATCTAATTAAAAATCAAGAAAATAGTTAAAAAAGGAGGAGTTTTGTACTTTCATGGCCTATAGGGAAGTGTGACATGTGTGAAAACCTTCAAGTATGGATATTAAAATCGATTAGACTCAATTAAATTCTTGAGATTCTCTAAGAGTGATAAAAATGGTCAAAAACCATTCTAATCTCCTATCACTCCACCATGCACATGAAACTAGTCAACATGTTGATGCTTAGTACGACTAGTTGGAGAAGTTTTAGACCAAATTCTTTTGGGGAGTGATAGAAAAATTAGAGAGATTAATTTTTGTAACAATATTTTAAGGATTGGTGAATTATTGTTTTTGAATCATCTCTAACAAGCTAACTATATTTTTCAACTCACTATTTCTCATACCCTATAGGTTTTGATATTGTTTGGACAAGTACATATAATCCAAAAGATGGAATTGACTAAAAAAGACATGGATATGTTCACCTCATGTTTTCCATGCTTGGTTGTATGTTTGGAAAGGATTGGATAGGTCAAACAACTTTGATTACAAAAGGGTGTCACCATGTGGGATCTCAGTCAGGTTTCATCACTTGTAGAATATTTATTTCTCTATAAGGGATGAAAATTATTATAATATGATGTTTTGTTTATATGCAATAACAATCACTTTCCCTCCATTTTTTACCTTACAACATTAGACCTTGATCAAACACCCAGTCAAACTAAGCTCATAGTTAACTTTTTGCTTGCTCTTAGCTATAATCATGATGTTTTGAGATCTAATCCAATTTATAGAGAAGAAATGGAGAGTTAAAAATGTGTTTGACATGTTATTTTTGTATTATAATTTATATTGAACCATATAAATAACATAAAAGGTCTATGGTGGTAGTCATATGTGACATGTACAATGAGTCAGCCATGAATGTTTGTCTACATGTGCCATGGAGAGAAGGTCACATTGAAAACTAAGGAAATTGATCTTGTTTTAGGTATAATTATATGGATTAAATTTTGGGATGTTTGGTGAATAAGTTATTGTTTAATGTCCATGCAATATACTCCTATTTCATGTTTCTTTGCATTCATTACCTAGCCTAAATTTTCCATCAAGACCTACAGAAGATTGAAAGCATTGGAAAGGAAGCCTCAATACTTGTTTAAAATACTTAAAAGTGTGAAGAGTGTATTTGGAAAATATGTGAGGGTTTAGATTTGATTAAAAGTACATAAATCTACTTACTACCTAAAATATTACTCACTCCTTGCATACATGTAGAATCCACCTACAGATGGTACCACAAAGAGCTGAGGCATTTTATAGAAATGTTGAAACAAGTGGTGAAACCATTATTGAGGTCATATTATGTTTAAGAGATCATAATATACATGATTGTAATACTAGATAGGTAGGCAATATGGTATATTACCTTTAAAAGTGAAATGACTATATTTAGGGATCATATCCCTAAAATGTGAAAACATACCAACTAGCCACGTTGTGGAGATCATATGATAAGGTTACTAAGAGATTTGAGATATCTTGATGATCATACCTTGTAGCCTCCCATAATATAAAAACCCTGAAAAAGAAGTAAGACATTTAACTAGTGGAAGTTAGTTGTTAAATAACTCTAATATGAACTTTTGATCACTAATTTTAGACAATGATGTCTACAAGATTTAAAATTCCAAGGTGACTCCAGCATATCAAAGTGAAAATAGAGCATTTATTCATGTTTGAATTATCTTATTAAGAGGAAAGAAATAAAAATGAACCCAAGGATCATGAAAATAGGTTGATATGCAATGCTTTGAGCCTATCTACACCTACAAGTTTTTTCTCCTTTGAAACTATCCACCTACAGTTAGGTACAAACTCTTGCACCATCCATAGCAAGGGATTAAGCATGGAGATACAATTTTTTTTTGATATAAGGTTACTCCAAAATATCTTAGATTAATTAAAAATAATGTGTGGCATGAATTTAAAAGGATAATTTTTTCATACATGCCCTTTTTCCTCAAGAAAGTCAACTATAGTTGACTATTGTAGATAGTGAGTAGAAAGTAGTGCTCTTAGTGTGTATATAGCATGAACATGAGGTAAATTGGTCCAAATAATTGAAAAATAATATTATAAGGCTTATATGAGTTTTTGTAACACTATATTCAAGGTCCAACTATGCAGAACCACCTACAGGCCTCCTCCCAAATAGGGATATAGTCTGCAGTCTAAGATAGTCAAATGGAGAGGTATGTAATGAGAAGTGTTGGTAGGGGTTGAGATGATAAATATGTTTATGATTTAATAGTTTTGGGAATATTGGTTTATTATTCCTAATTTAGTTAAAGGGTCTGAGTATTAAAATCAATAAATAAATATGCAATAATTAAGCTATTAATTTGTATACATTAGATTACAATTTTGATCTTTCTAAAAATAGTAATAAGAGGTAAAAAAAATATTTAACTAAAAACTAATTGATCTGATTGAGATAGGGTATAAAATTCAATATGTAAGACTAAGACACCATCATAAAGTATAATATAACCTTTTTTTATGATTGGATATGAGCACCAAAAGTGGATAGGAGGGGCACTGACACTATAGTCCACATCTACCACTATTGTCCTAGAGATCTAAGCTTTCTAGGTTTTGTTCACCAGGTTTATGTGACTCTATCTATGAATTTTTTATAGATGAAAGTATGTAGAGATCCCTATTGAGAAAATTTTATCTTCAAACCCTATGTTCCATTGTGCTTTGACCCATTTCAAGAAAGAGGGGGTTTAGTGTGTGTAAGATTCACTGAACATGTATCCACACCCCTTGTGTGGGAACACTACCTATATACCAATACTCCAAAGAGGAATCAAGCCATATGTAGTTCTCCCACTTGATGTGATTTGTGGAATATATTGTATGAGTATGAAAAATGCTAAACTAGATGTGCTTGAAATGGCTAGGGACTGGTGTAAGGATTTGAATAAGCTTGTAAGTGTATTGGATAGATGTATGTAGAGAATAAGGAATATTGATTGAGTGGTATTGATTGTATTATTTATTACTTAGTGATAATTTCCAACCCTTTTAAAATGATCTTTGAATGAGATTTTATAGGGATCTATTGGTCATGGGTTGAATGTGCTCACGTTAGGTTGATAATGAGAAGGATGGGGAACTAAAAGAAATTGACCATTGGGACCAAAAATGTACTTGGATAGGAGCATCAAAAGTAGACAGGAGTGGCACTAGTGCTATTGCCCAAGTTGTATGCTATTGTCCTTAGCTAATGGGACCTAAGGGGATGAATTTGTCATGGAAAGAGTAGTCTGGTTGAGTTGGGTTTGGGTCTAAAAGGCTCTGTATGACTAAGAATTAGTGAAGAGATGCTTATGAGGGTCATGAAAGCAATAAGGAGGGACCTATGGGTTGGGTGTCATAATCCACACTCAAGTTACTAATTTTGAGATTTTATATGACTACATTCCCCCTTCTTTATTCTAGTGATGCATCAAAGTGAAATACTAGGATAAATGAAAAATAAAAAGCATACTTGAACTTACCTACAAAGGTGAAGCTTATGAAGTTGTGTGATGTTGGGTGTATATAGAGAGAGCATGATGTGAAGTTTGAATCTATAAAAGAAAATAAAGAGTAGGTTAGTTATTACTAGATACACTATTTCTAAAATAAAAACATACAAAGTTGGATAAGAGAGAGAGGAAGAAAAAGGAATGAATACATCTCACCAGGTATGCAAACCAATACAAAACCTATTGTGATGCTGAGTATGTTAGATGATGCTATACCAAGAGTAATATCATGAATAGAGCTAAGTGTTCAATTTCATGGAAAGTGGCTCAAGAATATAAAGGCTAGCCCTTTGACTCCATTGTCACCCACTAAGTGAATCTAGGTGATCATGCATGTGCTAATAGATGTTTGGATTATGTTAACAATCCCTTTGAGTAGGTGGCTCAAGAATACAAAGGCTAGCTAGTCCTTTGGATCTATTATTTCCTCATGAAGTAAAGCTATAAACTCATATCGGTACTAAATATATGTCATATAACATGGCTCCTAAATCCCATGAACACTCTATAATGTAACAATGTTGGTGTGGATAACTGAATGTATGCTAGAAACTATGCCACTCTTGGCCACTCTAAAAGATGGAGATTAGGCTTGTATGAAAGCCACTCCAAAATTGGGCACTAGGATTGTATGAAAGCCATTCTAAAATGTGGAGGTTAGGCTTGTATGAAAGCCACTCCAAAATGATGCCAAACACTTAAATATTGAATAAGGTATGTAACTACTAAGAATGCTTGGGTAATGTTAAACTCAAAAAGAGAAGAAAACAAATGTGCCATGCACATTGCTTTTAATCACTGGTGTCTAAAACATGGATTTTGATTTGGAAGTTATACTAACTATCATATCTAAAACTAGAAGCGAGAGCCAATCATGCCATGCATGATTCCCCCTATATCTATATTCTTTGAGTAAAAGTGTACTGAAAACTATTGATTCTAAACTAGTTTATCTATGCAAAATTGTAGTTGAACCTCCTTTTATACCTTCTTATGGAAATTTTGGTTTTTATGCTATTTGGATAAGAGTATAAAAAATAGATAGCAGTAGTACTAACATTGTATTCCAATCTTGGTGCTATTTTCCTAGGCTAAATTCAATGATTGTTCTGACATTTTCACTATCTACCTGGTCTATTTTAATAGGTTAGATTTTGGTTGCTATTCTAGGTGTTTTGAAAGCTAGATTTTTGACTATTAGGAGCTGTGATCTCCTCGACAAAACCCTTATTTATTACACCCTCTTTTGAGGGTAGGAATGGATACCCTACAATGAATTCCCTTAGAAGAAATATCCTTGAAAGTGTGTTAAGCTACAAAGATACATGATATAGAAATGATAATTGATAAGATATCTTAAGATATAACATGGTTTGTATTGAGATATTTTTAGATCAATAGGGGCATGCCTAGATAGATATAACAATGTAATAATAGGTGTAAATTACTAAAATAGAATTAAAATTTTGGTTAGTTGTTAGTTGTCATGGAGGGATGGAACATGATGTCCATCATGGCATCAAAGAAATCAAGATAATGCATGATGTGGATCATGGCATTGCAAATAATAAAAAATAAATCAAGCAACAAACACACAAGGCAAGAATCAGGAAGCATGTAAGAGTGGCCAAGGGTCCAAGAAAATAAGGGACATGGGTACATGCCACTCAAACTAGAAAATAAGCATACAAGGCATGTTCAAATGCCACATACACATATAATTGAAATAAGCAAAGTTGGCATAAGGGCCATAGTCACATAGAAGAGTATAGACAAAGCACATTGGAAAATGTCCTAAGGCACACACATTAGGAAAATAGGAATTGAGAAATGCAATCATATCAAGCTAAGCTAAGAAAGAAAAGAAAACATGTAAATATTAGAAACATAATCACATCTAACTAATCAAAGAAAGAATGTGAAAGTATGCAAGACATGTTAGTACACGACTAGGTATATGCTAAGAGATACACAAGTGATAAATAATAGTGAGTGTTGATAGGGTAATCTATGTAATCTAGTAAATAATGTACATCAATATGATAAATAGAGTGTGTGGTGTATGAATGAAATAACTTGGATGGTGTAGTCATGTGGAAGATGCCCATAGGGGGAAGATATATCAATGTACATCTTGAATGTAGAAGTAGGATGCCTTGTCAATGGGTAGAGTGAAGCAATCAAGGAGTTGGAAGTCACTGCACACACTCAAATAAGATCAAGTGAAGTATGGTAATGTAGATAAATCAACAAACAATAGCATAAAATAGTGCAATGTAAGTCTAGCATAGTAGTAGCAATGTAAAACATGGATGGTGCATACTAATGAAATGTTTTTTGGTGTTTTGACATATTTGAATGTATTTGAATTTTTGAATCATTTGAATGTTTTTGAATTTTTGAAATGTTATGTTATTTTTGTATTTTGAGATATTTGAACTATGTAAAATCAATCACAGGAAGATTATGTACAAGAAATTGAAATAAGTTATGTATAGATAATCATAAGGAGAATATGTATAAGTAAGGCTGAGAGTAGTTGATACTAATCGATGAGTCTCATGGGAGATTCCCTATCATGGTGTCTTGTATCAAGGAAAGGAATCATGCATGATCATAAAGCATGATGGAGATGTTAAGATTATGGATTTGAAAGATATGTAAATTGCAACTACTTTAAAATCTCTAAAGTAGATACCAACCATGGGGTCCATCTATAACTCTAAAAAGTGGATGAAAATGCATGGCTCTTAGGGACCCATCTGTAAGTAGGAGCTCTTTGAACATATTCTCTATGTGTAGGTGCATGAGATCTCAATGATACAACATTAGGTGTGAATACTGTAGTTAGAAGCTATTTATAATTATGAAGTTATGGAGGTGTATGATCTCTCTATGTTGGTGATGGGTGCCTTAACTGTGTCTGAATCAGAATTAGAGGAGGAACTATAACTGGTGGAGAAACTAGAATTCGTAACTATAAAGTAGAATATGGATCTGAAGTGGGGAGTGGTAACTTATATGGAACTCCAAAAACTATAAAAAACTAATTGGTGTGAATGAATTTCATGCATCTATGAACTATTAAAGGTACTACTCAATTTTTTTAAATATATGGTCAATCAAGTAGCATATAAAAAACTCCTACACTGGGAACAATAGTGAATGGTGTGGCCATGTGTATTGGACCAACCTATAGATAGAGTATGATCTCACCCAATGAACTCTATATGTGTCCACTAAATCCATTAATAACTATGTCCATCAGGGTAATATCCTACTTTAAATATCCCAAATACTGCAACAATGTCATGGTGCACATGTTCACACTATATCCATTATCTATGAGAACACTATGAATAGGATGATTATGAATGTAAGCTCTGATAAAGAGTGCATGATAATATGAATCATCCTTGACTATCTCCTGCTCTAAGAAGGAGATGGAAGGTCTAGCTAGAAATCTAGAATTATATACACCAATCATGTTACTCAAAGGATGTATCTTAATTGAAGGTGCCCTGTATGTATCTAGTGGTGGATGTGCATGATATGCATGGTGAACCCTTGATGTATCCCTTGCCTCTTGTTTAGAATGTTGTGAAAAGGGATTAGAGAAGATTTTTAAAGCTTTATCTTGTGTTTTTTTTGCCTGAGGAGGCTCAACTAAAGTGCCAAGATCAATATGATTTCCATCTATCAAATCCTATATCTTGTGTCTCAAACTAATGCATAAGTTTTTTGTATGGCCTAGTTCCCTATGAAAATCACAAAATACATGGTGATCATATCTTCATATAAGAGGCTTTATTGGGTCAACTTCCTAAATAAGAGGGAGAGATATGATGTTACATTCCAATAACTGCTATCAAACTCTAGCTAAAGAAACTAGTAGATTAGTAAATGTACACCGAGGAGGTGTTGATGAAACCACATGCTGAGGGGGATCAAAAGCTACATTAACTATCAATTGATTTTGGATCTTGTTATTATTGACCTTGAATTTAAAATGGAAATTTGATGTTATTCTTCTTTTTTATTTCTGATATGCTCATGTACATGAGTTTTCTCATTGAAATCATTCTAAATTCTCTTTCTTTTAGTGTGTGACATAATTCTGTGAAGGAAGAGAATATTTAGAACATAATTAATTCATGCAAAGCTAGTAGAAGACTCTATTTGAAGATATCTTGTAACTTTTGATCAGCCATAGCGTTAGTCATTTTAGCCAAGATAGTCTTATATTAAAGAATGTAATCTATGATATGCTAATTTGACCTTTGTTTCTGTTGTGAAACTTTGGCATATGAAACCTTGTCACCAATATTAATGCTGAAATGAGCTAGGAACATGTTAGCTAAAGGATTGAATACATTGATTGAATGATTTGGTATACTATAGAACCATTGTAAAGCATAATCCTTTAGACTTCATGGGAATAACTTGGTAAGTATCTAGTCATTTGCTACATAGTCCAATCATGATACATGAAAAGCTCTCAAATGTGTCTCTAGATCACCCTTACCATCATGTAGAGTAAACTTGGGTTGAATAAAACATTCTGGCAAGGGTGTAGAGGTAATATGATGTGTTAATGGTGTATGTAGTAAAGCAAAACATTCCAAAACCCATGTAGGTCTAGAGGCACCTTGCTCAAGATGTTACACCTTGGATTGAATAGATCTTATCTCTTTCATAAGGGATACTGCATTAGGAGACAAATATGCACTAGCTATAGCTGGTAGCATAGAGGAAGGTTGGACTATTATAGGGGGTTGTTGAGACATAGTTACCTCTAAAGTGTCATTTGAAGTTGGTTGGTTTATGGTTTGAGAATATTGACCATTGTTCACTCTTTGTTTTTTTTACTGTAGTATTTTAAGCATGTCATCTTACATGTCAGGGTGTTTGGTTAAGATTTCTTGAAGTTCCCTTTTATTAGTTTCATCAAAACTGGTGTATTGAGCCATTATTAAAGTAGGAAAATAATTTGAAATTTGATTAATTTTTTTGCAATAATTTATAATAGGAAAAGTGCTATAGAAATAAAGTACTGAATATAAGAAATGAAAAGTCCTAAAAATAACAAACTGGAAGTGTATAAAAATAATATGAATCTCACAAAAATGTAAGGTGATAATTCAAGAAGCAATGGGTCTTAGTAGATGCAAATAGGGTTTGGAAGATGAATATTTTGAAAATTACTATGAAAATTTGAATTTGAAAGTGAATTTTTGAGTTAACTATGTAAGTAAAAATTCAAAAATTTATTAGAAAATTTGTGATTTAGAGAGAACTAGTATATGTAGCTAGGGTTTTGAAAAATAAATATTTTTGAGAATTACTATTATGTTTTGAATTTTGAAATGATTTTTTAAATTTAAATATGCTAGTAAAAATTTATAAAATGATTGGAAAATTACTAGGAAAATACCAAGACCTAGTATGGGCAACTAGGGTTTAAAAGAAAATTAGTATTTTAAAATGACTACAAAATTTTAAAATTTAATGCCAATGTTTTTACTTTATTATGTAGATAAAAAATCAAAAAAATATATGAAAAATTAGTAAGAAATTTACCCTAGGGTTTCTAGAGTTTTTATGCACAAATAAAGCAAGTCGGGTTCACCAAATATTTTAACCTATTTTGAGAAAATTGGTATATTATTCCTAATTTAGTTAAAGGGTCTGAGTAATAAAATTAGTAAATAAATATGTAATGATTAAGATATTTATTTGTATAAATTAGATTGTAATTTTTATCTTTATAAAAATAGTAATAAGAGGTAGAAAAGAAGACTTAGTTGGAAACTAACTGATATGACTAAGACAAGGTCTAAAATTCACTGTTCAAGACTGGAACACTATCACATAATAGAATTTGAATTTTATTTTATGATTGGATAAGATCACCAAAATTGGATAAGAGTGGAACTGACATTGTAGTCCACCTCTACCACTATTGTTCTGGAGATCTGAGCTTTCTAGGTTTTGTTTTCTAGGTATGTGTGACTCTATCTATGAAGCTTTGATAGTTGGAAGTCTATAGAGATCCCTGTAGAGTAGAATTTGTCTTCAAACCCTATGCTCCATTGTGATTTGACTCATTTTGAGAAAGAGGGGGGTTAGTGTGTGTAAGATTTATTAAACATGTATCCACACCCCTTGTGTGGGCATGCTACCTACATACCAATACTCTGAAGACAGATCAATCCATATGTATTTATCCCACTTGATGTGCTTTGTGTAATAGAGTGTGTGAGTATGCAAAATGATAAACTAGATGTGTTTGAGGTGGCTAGGGAATGGTGTGAGGATTTGAATAAGCTTGTAAGTGTATTAGCTAGTTGTATAAAGAGAATAAAGATTATTACTTGAGTGGTCTTGCTTGTATTCTTCCTTAGTGATAATTGCCAACCCTTTTTAAATGATCTTTGAATGAGATTTTATAGGGATCTATTGGTTATGGGTTGAATGTGCTCACATTAGGCTGATAATGAGAAGGATGGGGAAATAGAATAAATTAACTGTTGGGACCAAAAATACACTTGGATAGGAGCACTAAAAGTGGACAAGAATGGCACCAACACTATTTTCCAATTTGGGAACTATTATTTTTAGCTGATGGGACCTAAGGGGATGGATTTGTCATGGAAAGAGAAGTTTGTTTAAGCTAGGGTTGGGTTTAGAAGGCTATAGATGATTGGGAATCATTGAAGAGATTCCTATGAGGGTCATGAAAGCAAGCAAAAGGGACCTATGGGTTGGGTGTCACAAGCCACACTCAAGTTACCAATTTTCACATTTCATATGAATATAGTTTGAAATACTTACATTATGATGGCATCTACCTCAATAGACTCTCATGGTGGATACAAAATAGAGGGTACTTATTTAGGACACAAACTCTACAGTCTTGGAGAGTGAAAATGATTAGGTGAACTAGGAGATGATTGGACCTTGAAAGGAGGTGTGGGAAGTTGGATTACATATTAAAAAAGGATGATAAACCTTACATATAAGGAATAATATCAATAGGATGTTCTAGACCTTCAAGGATGCAAGCAGGCTTATTAGGCAAGGTTTAGGCTTAAATCCAAAATGGGAGGCCAGTGCCGCTTCTAACTTTAAGAGGGGACTCCAATGGATTATAACATGTTTATGGGGATTTTTTATATGTGTACAAGCCTCCATATTGAAAATAAAACAAAATAAAATCACTTTTAGACTTAAGAACAACATTAAGCATGTGCAAATGAGGAACCAAGCTTGATAGGGTAAATTTAGATGATTGCATCTTCTTAAAGGTTATGCATGGAGATATAAGGAGTTTAGGGAGGTTAAAATGGGTCTTGATAAATGATACTATGTTTTTTTTTTGGAATTCCAACGTCATATCTCTATGAACAAGGCTTTAGAGAAAAATGAACCTAAAACCCTATATAACCCTGAATAAGGACCCGCCTGGGAAAATAAGGATGGAGAGCTATTCAAATGAGATGGAATGGGAATGGAAGTGACTAAATTTTTTAGGGTATTCTCCATAGATAATTATCATCCACTTAATGTGTTTCATACCTTTATGGATAGGAAGGAAATAAAATTTTCTTGACTATTTTTAATGTTTTACAGGTTTTAGGAAGTTTCAAGAGACGCAACAAAATTTGGGGGAAGGTTCAAGACTTAATATAATTATCTATGATTATTTCATGCTCCATAAAAAATCTTAAGAGTGTTTACCATCACTTTCATCTCAGCTAGTCAAAACTGGCAAAGTAAGCAAGATAGTGAGGAGGGTGAGAACTTCAAGTGGATGGCCTTTTAAGGTCTACATAAGTAGTATAAGGCCATGGAGGGTCTTGAAAAGTATCATTCACCCCATTTAAAGTATTTTCATGGAAAACTAAATCCAATTTTGAGGCCAAATGTGAGATGTGAGTGAAAGAGGAGTTTCTTTGATTATAGGTAGTGATGGATCAATTTTAAAATAATCTAAATGATTACGAATGTAGACAATGCATGGAGGAGTTATTTACAACACCTCCCTCTTATTTCAATCATGAGATCTCTCCCTAGTTAGTTTTTGGATGTTCCAAAAGTGGGGAATGATGAAGGTAATTTTCTTGTGTAGAATGAGAAGTCTTAAGCCACATTTCATGAGTTTCATAACTTGGAGGGACATTTATCCTATCAAAACTTACATGGTCTATCTATTATTTCATTATAATACATATGTAACTCCTCTTCTCAGCATGAAAAGTGCTCTCATGACTTTTAGACTTCTCTCTTCCCACTTCTCTCTTAAGTCCTATAAGTAGCTACCATTTTGGCCTTTATAATATAATACCATACCATTTATGGTGAAGGCCTACTAAAATGATGTCATATTTTTCCTTTGAACATTAATGCACATCTAGTTTTAAGTTTATGAAGAATTTTCTAAGTGTGCAAGTCATGTATGGTGATGTAAAGTGTTAGGTTGTGGAGCTAAAAGCTTCACTGATGCAGACACGGAGAAGGCCACTGGAGGGGTTGCTGAAGGTTGCTGAGCGTCAGAGCAACCGGCATCGGTCTAATCAGCCGACGTCAGCAAGATAGTGAAGAGAAGCAACTGACGTCGGTCATGGGTCGGCTAGCGTCGGTCACCTCCAAGCAGATAGGGACCGACATCAGTCACCTGTGTGGTTTGACTGTGAGCTTATTACGAGCAGTTAGCTAACAAACCAAGTGTTTGCATGATTAGATCTATTTTTAGACTGAGAGCTACGGATCTAATTATTGTAATTAGATGTCTAATCATTGTTTGGATGAGATCTATATAATAGACTCATGGTTGTATTGGAAAAGTGTTCTAGTTTGAGTTGAGCAATGTTTGCTCCTTCTGTGTGTGAGGTGAGCAAGGGTGTTCCTCCTAGTTCCACAGTACCAGGTGTAGGTGATGGTTTTGGAGAGTCAGCAGGATTCTTCAGGTGAGTAGGATCTTGGTCACAGGTGCATGGCCTATATAGGAGATCTACATGGTAAGTAAGATCGTTGATCTACAGGTGTATGTGTGTGCAAGGTCAAGGTTCACAGGTGTGCAAAACTGGGTTGATTTGCAGGTGTGCAGGATCATATAGACAGCAACACAATAGGGAGCAGTATCAGGCAGGATCTACTTGGAGTACAGGTGTGTACTCTGATAGAGCAAGAGAGGAAGGCAAGGGAGTTCCTTCCATAAGTATGGTCTGTTGAATTGCAGGTTGTTGCAGGTTCATGGGAGACCTACTTGAAGTACGTTGAGTACTTGTGGAGTGCGTGGAGCACTTGTGGTGTGCGTGGAGCACTTGTGGTGTGCGTGGAGCATAGGAGGTGAACACCAACTCTATATTTTGAGTTGGGTGTTGGGACCTGAGAGGGAGAGCTTTGGGGAGAAGATTTACTGTTCACTTGAGGTGTGGGAAACCTCTGTAAGGTGGTGGAGAAGAAGTGGGATCTTCTTTATTGTATTCTTTTTTGTAAAGTGTTAATACAAGTTGTGTATTGTCTCTCATATCATGTGTTATTCTGAATTCTAGTTACTTGGTGAATCTGGTTAATTTCTACATATTAAGTTGCTTGGTTTGGTAATCATATTGTGCTCTTTTGGTGGAGCAAGATTCTGACAAGTGGTATCAGAGCAAGGTTGTTGGCTCATAGCTTAATACCACTGACAAGTGGTATCAGAGCTTTTGGTTGGGATACTAACAAATTGGTTTAGATCTGGGTAGTGTGTTTTGATTACAGGTCACTCTCAGGGGTTTCTGATTGAGTGGGAGTAGAGCAATGGCAGATGAAAGTAAGCTAAGAATGGAAGAGTTGAAAAGCACAGATGGTCTCTTAAGGTCCTATGGAAAGAAAGAGCAGGTAAAAGATTATTGTTGGTTGGTAGCAGATCATCATGAAGAAACTGAAGAAGTAGATGTAGCAGGTGTTGTTGCATAGGATGCTCTGGGAGGTTTCTTGGATAGAGTTGAATCTTGGATAAAATATTCGGTTGCCTCTTTCCATGCAGCCCCAGGTAGAGGAGCTGGTGAGCCTTGCCAAAGAATTGGCAAAGGGGAAGTGAAGCTGAAATTGCAGGTGGCCAACACACAGGTGTTGATGAAGGTCATGCAGGTCCCAAGTTTGGAGATATGGCTAATTTCTTCAAAAAGATTGGGTGATGAGAGATGCATAATAACTCTCACAGTAGATGCACTTGAATTAGTTGGTGGTAAGAAAATAGGTACTCTTTATCTACTTGTTTATATTACTGATTCTTCTTTTGTTGTAGAGATGTGGCTTCGTAGGCTTGGTCACATGAGCAGGAAGGAGATGCATGTTCTTAAGCAGAAGACAGATATATTTGACAGGCTTAAGAACTGGAAAGCCTTGGTGTTCTTAGAGGAGATGGTGGACAGAACCCAGTGGATGGTGCTGGATACTTTTGAGCAGGGCAATTTGGACATGGGTTTTGATTCAAAGGAGCTCGCAGGTAAAAAGTCATCACTCATAGGCGAACATAGATACCGATGTCGGTCAGGAGGAACTGACGTCGAACAGACAGGTGCCGATGTCGGTCATGTGCAGACCGAAGCCGGTGATGTCGGGCAGGGTAAGACCGACGTTGGTCAGGAGGACCGATGTCGGCAGTAGGTAAGACTGATGTCGGTCAGGAGGACTGACGTCGGCAGCAGGGACACCGCAGGGTCGGTAGTCAGGGATAGACGCATGGAACTGATGTCGGTCAGATGCAGACTATGGAGTGACTAAGGTCGGTCATTGTAATGGATTTTGGGTGGACAGCACGCTGTCATGGAGTCTCAAACACCCATACGGAGTACTGAAGATGTAAGTAGGCCCTCAAATTCATTGTTCCTCTTCTTTATACATGTTGCTGATTGTAGAGTAGGAAGGATCCAGGAAATAGGTGTGAGCTTGGCATGGATGAGGATGTGATTCCTTGGAGGAGAACCAAACAGGTGTTTTTGGTAGGGTTACCAGCAGATATGAAAGCACAAAGATGAATGGATTCCTTAGTTGAAGAATAGAGAGAACGGACACATGAGACAGAAGACCAGGTATATGGTCTTGAGGAGCTGCAGGATAGTGGTACAGGTTTTGATAGGTGGAGGATGAAGCATGGCTTCAGTCAATGTCAGGGTAACTACTATGGTTTGACTTACCAAGGGGATGGTGATTGCAACATCATTCTATTACTGTATGTGGATGGTATGCTAGCTAGCTGGTTTTGTACATACAGGGTTTTGCTGAGCTAAGGGTAAGATTAGTTCAGTGGCATGTCATGAGGAGTTTGGAGCAGCGGAATTCTTTGACATGGGAGACATGGAGATCACAGGTTGATTTTGTCTCGAGTGGGAGCTGATGTGAATCAAGTGTTGGCGAGGTTCAGGATGCAAAGCCAGAGCACACTAAGGGCTGGATAGGTACAGTGTCTGAAATCACATGAGGTCTGGTATAGGCTTGAGTATTCCCATGTAGTGGGAGCTGTCAGAGAGTTAGGAGCCAATTCGGGGAAGTGGGTTCTCAGGTATTTGAGAGGGACCAGCAGTACGTATACATGCAGGGTCAGGACTTCACTACATGTGTTTATAGGTTCAGATGTGGCAGGGTGTGGTGGGTTGTCTTCAGGATTGAGCTTGAAGAGGGATACAAACTAGGAAATAGATTAGACAGGGTACAGGTACATGTATAATGCAGTTATTTATCTCCAAGTGGGAGATTGTTAGGTTGTGGAGCTAAAAGCTTCACTGATGTAGACACAGAGGAGGCCATTGGAGGGGTTGCTGAAGGTTGCTGAGCGTCAGAGCAACCGGCATTGGTCTGATCAGCCGACGTCGGCAGGATAGTGAAGAGAAGCAACTGACGTCGGTCATGGGTCGGCCAGCGTCGATCACCTCCAGGCAGACAGGGACCGACGTCGGTCGCCTATGTGGTTTGACTGCGAGCTTATTATGGGTAGTTAGCTAACAAACCAAGTGATTGCATGATTAGATCTATTTTTAGACTGAGAGCTGCGGATCTAATTATTGTAATTAGATGTCTAATCATTGTTTGGATGAGATCTATATAATAGACTCATGGTTGTATTGGAAAAGTGTTCTAGTTTGAGTTGAGCAATGTTTGCTCCTTCTGTGTGTGAGGTGAGCAAGGGTGTTCCTCCTAGTTCCACAGTACCAGGTGTAGGTGCTGGTTTTGGAGAGTCAACAAGATTCTTCAGGTGTAGAGGATCTTGGTCACAGGTGCATGGCCTATATAGGAGATCTACATGGTAAGTAAGATCGTTGATCTGCAGGTGTATGTGTGTGTAAGGTCAAGGTTCACAGGTGTGCAGGATCATATAGACAACAACACAACAGGGAGCAGTATCAGGCAGGATCTACTTGGAGTATAGGTGTGTACTCGGATAGAGCAAGAGAGAAAGGCAAGGGAGTTCCTTCCATAAGTATGGTCTGTTGAATTGCAAGTTGTTGCAGGTTCATGGGAGACATACTTGAAGTATGTTGAGTACTTGTGGAGTACGTGGAGTACTTGTGGAGTGCGTGGAGCACTTGTTGTGTGCGTGGAGCACAGGAGTTGAACACCAACTCTATATTTTGAGTTGGGTGTTGGGACCTGAGAGGGAGAGCTTTGGGGAGAAGATTTACTGTTCACTTGAGGTGTGGGAAACCTCTGTAAGGTGGTGGAGAAGAAGTGGGATCTTCTTTATTATATTCTTTTTTGTAAAGTGTTAATACAAGTTGTGTATTGTCTCTCATATCATGTGTTATTCTGAATTCTAGTTACTTGGTGAATCTGGTTAATTTCCGCATATTAAGTTGCTTGGTTTGGTAATCATATTGTGCTCTTTTGGTGGAGCAAGATCCTGACATAAAGTGACAATTCTCTATCTTTTATTCCCTTATCCTTTCATGTTTGTGTAAGAATTCCTATTCTAACAAGTCATCTAGAGTATATTCAAGTGTGTTAGGCTCCTTTTAAGTGTATGATTATCCTTGGAGTGTGTAATATAACCTCTATTTAATTTTCTTTGTGGTTCTTCATACATCTCACTGCTATATTGAAACACTCATGTTATAAACCCTCTAAGACATAGAAGTTAGTTTGTGTGCCTTGATTATTAGTGAAGTATGATGGTCATGTGGAAGACATCTTGGTGTATCACCTCCTTAGAATATGTTCAATCCATTTAATTTATAACTCTTTTTCCCACAATAAAGTACTAGTTTAGGTCATAAGAATTGCAAGATACATTCAAGGAGCTATCCCTTCAAATTTAGAGGCTCGCTTCCACCATAAGTACACCCACATACCTAGAAATGTTCCCATGTTGCACAATTCTAGAAGAGGATTGAACACCTTCTTTTAGGGTGTAAGATTTGGTAACAATGAGTATGTAACATGAATCTATAAGGATAGGGTGCTTAAGATTATTGATAATTTTTCTAATATAATGTGTTCAATTAAAGATCTAATTGAAGAGGCCCATCAAACTTTGGCTGGCCATATGCTAAATATAATTGAATAAGTAGAGATGCTACAGAATTACAATAATGAAAAAAAACACCCAACCAAGGAAGAAGAGGAGAAATTCAAAATAAAATTCAAAGAAATGGCATCTATCATCAAAGTATTGACTGATGAGTGGAAAAAATAGATTCCAAAGAATTAAGTTGGCCAACATGAAGAACATATGCCATTTAATTTTTGCAAAAATATATTTTTAGTTTTTAGTTTGATTTGATTTTAGGGTAATAATAAGTAGAGTTCTTCAGGATTCAACTTGTTAAAATTATTATTATTATAAATATTAGATCTTAATATTAAATTTTATTATCCATCAATTTATTTTCTTCCTTGAAGATACATTAAATAGTGAGATCTAAAATTGAAACACTTTACATACTTAAATATGGAAAAAATCTAATATAGAATATATGTTCTTGATTATTAATAATAAATTAGATTGAAATTTGTTTATTATTTTTATTTTTATGTCGAGATCATCCTTAATTGGGCCAATTAAAGTACCAAGTTTTCCCTTTAAATGATAATGGTACTCGATTCACTACCTATGCTAGTAACCATCTTTTGGTCTATGCTAGCAACCAATTTCTACAATATCCAAAGATTACCATTCTAGGCCCTCATCCTTTAACTTGTGTTAGTAACCAAACTTTGTAGTGCCTATTCATTATCATTTCAATCCCTCATCCTTCAATTTGCATTAACAACAAATCTTCACAAGGCCCACTCATTACCAATCTAGGTCCTCACCCTTTGGCTTGTATTAGTAACCAAGATTTAAAGAGCCCATTCATTACCATTCCAAGCCCTCTTCCTTTGCCCTATGTTTCTAACCAAGCATCACAATATTAATTAATTACCATTTTAGGCCCTCTTCTTTTAGCCTACATCAATAACCAAGCTTTGTGGTGTCCTTTTATTATCATTTTAGGCCCTTCCAAATCTATTAGTACATTATGACAATAAGGTTGTGAGATTGTGACTAGATAGATCACAGTTACCATACTAGACCCACATCTAGCCTTTGTGGAACCCATTGTAGATGAGCCTATTTTTAAAGAGCTCATTATTAAAGCACCAACCATTATTCATCCATTGCCAACTTTCCCCCATTAAAAAAATCCCAAGCCCATCTTTGAGCCACAATAGATCCAATCATTGCCTCTCTAAAATCCATCATTCAAAGATCAAGATGTGTTTAAAAATGACATTTTACAACCAATTTTAAATAAGGCTAATAAAACTAACCAATCTATGTTGTTTTTGTTGAAACACCTATTTATGATGAGTTAACATGTGTTGAATCACCCTTTGATCATTTCCCTATTTTTAAGGAGCCTCAATTTGATAATCTGGTTTATGTGGAGTTGCATATTGACCCTTTTCATTCAATTGAGAAGTCTCACTTTGACAAGCCAGTATTTGTTGAGTCACTTCCTAATAATTATAACTACATTTGGGGTAATCATTATCTCAATCATTTCTCTATTGTTTATAAGCCTCACTTTGACAAGTTAGTCTCTATGGAGGCCTTCTTAGCTGAGATTATTTATGAAGATCCCATTGTTCAACCCTAGGACATTAATCATCCAATACCCAACATTCAACATAACATCTTTACTACCACACCAAATGCATATTTTTTTTTAATAAATAAATAAAATTATATTAGATAAGAATCAAACTACATAGTCTACCATGCCAAGCTTGGAAACTAATAGTCCAAGCTTGGGTCATATCAAATAAAACAATAAGAATCACAATCATAATGAAGAGTTGAGGTTAAAAAAAAACTAATATCCCTATAAATCTTATTAGGTAATCATAAAGAAGGCAAACCATAATAGAGAATATCATGGCTATCCAGATCCCAATTCACTAAAGCATCAACAACTTTATTCTACTCCCTTAGAATATTGGAAAACTGCACGACCCAAAAAGTATTCTACATATTCCTAATTTTCTAGACTTCTTTGGCAATTCACCAATTGGGAGAATGGCCTATATTCATATTAGATATCACTTTGATAGTAATATAGGAGTTTGAATCAATATAAATTTTTTGCCACCTAACTTTGAATGCCTCTTGCATTCCTCTATAAATATCTTTCATTTCAACAAGATTATTAGTAGTAATTCCTAGATTCTTAGCAAAAATAAAATAGATCATGTTGTCAACATTCCTTCCAATCCCACATATAGCTTGTTTCCCTAGATTTCCATTGGAATCACCATCTGTATTTAAATTACCAAAGCTTAATGGAGGATATATCCATTGATCTTTCCTGGTTGCTTTATTTTTACTATGAAACTGGGGCATGGTAGATTCACTAGGATGAATAAGCAATTGGTTACATATATGCTCCCAATGAATAGAAGGATTAAAAGGTATAGATATTTTATGTATCAAAGTTTCCATAGTATTGACTTTGGTTTGTTCCCATATATACAATATTCCTTTGCTCTCTTGCTAAAATATTCTTTTATTTCTCTCTTTCCAAATATTCCAAAGTAACAGAGAAGAATAATCAATAGTAAAGTCAAGTTCTATTTTTAATTCAATATCAAATTTATCATCAAAAGTAGAATTAACATTAGTCTCAATATCAGATTTAGATTCCCTTGAGTCAGAATAAGCTTTAGAATCAAAATACATTTGTGGTTATTACAACATTGGTTACACATGAATTATAGATCAATTTTAATACATTTGTGATCTTTCCACAATTTTTGAGGATGATTACTTCAGATTTG
Organism: Torreya grandis; assembly: GCA_037957365.1. NCBI lineage: Eukaryota > Viridiplantae > Streptophyta > Pinopsida > Cupressales > Taxaceae > Torreya > Torreya grandis. The sequence continues at coordinate 2,346,561 of JARHVA010002249.1, forward strand.
ATACAAGTTTTCCTAGTAGATTTTATAAGGATTGTGTTGCCTCTTACCATTTCCTTACCATTTCACATGCCATTAACACCACCCAATATAGCCATTATATTGACATTCCACATCCCACAAATGTTGATTGGGATCAAAAAAATCACACCTTGTTGAACTGAATCCATGGGAACATATTAGTTGAAAAATATTAGGGGACTAAGACCACATTCATGTAGAGGAAGAACAATCTCCTAGTGAAACCTTTTTGGAGGTGCTAGGGAGAAATCAAAGTCCAAACTCAACATCTTATAGTAAAATATTTTTTGAGGTGCTAGAAGATAATTAAAGTCAAAAGTTAATGTTTCTTAATGAAACCTTCTTGAAGGCACTATGGGATAATCAAGACAGCTTTATTGGTGAAAATCTCTTTGAGACACCAATAGTTGAGCACAACAATTCTTCACCACTTGATGAAGACATTATTGAAAATAACATCAATATATCTTCCATTTTACAACATAATTAGATGGTAACTACTCTCAGCTCTAAAAAATAGAAAAATTTGGTGGTCATATCAAAAGAGCATATTCAAAAATCTTCAAACCCACCACAACCAAAATTATGTTGAATATAGAATCAGTAACATTGTGTGCCTAAAAATCATGATATTCCTTATTACCCAACCATTATACATTTCATTATGATCCATCTCTCTAATGCCAAATCAAACCCTTTTCCATTATTTATCTATATTTACCATCCTTGGTTGCACTTTCATTTATAGAGGCTATGAATACATCTTGTCTCAAAGTCTAGAGGAAATAAAATCAATGAGTAATGAGGTTTACAACAACATTATTAGAGTCCAAACTAGGAGTAGGTTCTTGATAGAGCAACTATTCAGAAGGGGTGTGGACTAGTAATTTAAACCATTATCCATTTTGGTTGTATCATATGCTGATTAAGATGTACATCTATACATTAATAGGAATAATAGAACCATACATTTACCATACTTTTCCATTTTCCTTTCCATGTTCCTTGCCTTTCCCTTTGCCTCAACTTATCATCCTTTCATACTTTGCCATACATTTGAACTGTAGTGACTTAAAGGTCCATTTAGACTATGGAGGCAATGCTCAATTTACTTTGAGGTTAGCTCAGTCACCCTTTTACCATGATATTTCCATTTTATGAGAAATTATAGTACATGCTCTTACCATTTTATGAGTCACTTTTGTGTGCATTATGCATTTGAAATTGATGCATTACTGCACCCTTAATTTGTCCCATGCTCTTTTTGTTTTAAGTGGAGTATCTTGTCAATCTATAGTGAGTTGAGATACCATAAAATTCCAAAAACATTGAAAACATTTCAAAAACTTAAAAACTATAAAATTGGCTTAAAATTTCTCAAAGAGATATTAAGCCTCAAAATCCAATTTTTTTCATCCTATCTAAACCTAGTCAGCCATCCTCAATCCACTCTATAGGGGTAAATTCATGGTAGGTTTCCATTCAAACTTTTAGGCTAAGCTTGTACCTTTTTCCCTATTGGAGTAACACCAAAGCATGTAACTTATACTGGGATATCTTATTCCCACATGTAGTTCCCTTGCATTTAGTATTATCTCGAGGCACTTCTTGTTTATCATTTTTTTGAGCCTTCACATGTAGGTGTTGACTTGGTTGATGACATGATGCTTTTTATTGATTTTATTTTTAAGCTTTCTATGTGTTTGTTTTCTTAGTTATTTGTTTGTTTTTTTATTTCATTGTTGTGTCTTGACTTAATATATATGCATTCATTAGGTGATTTCTTGCACATGATACTTAAGTCCATCCATATTCATATGCCAACATTGTCATCATGGTTTTTATCATTGATGTATTATTTTCACTTGTTTATTGGATAAAGTGTTAGTCCTTATACACATTACATCCATGTCATCATGGTGTTTTATATCATGGTGTATATCATCATGTTCTACAAAAAAAATTAGTTCGATGAATCTTACAATCAATGGTGCTACAAAAACTTCTCCTAGTTTACCTTGGAAAATCCTCCCACCTTCCTTGATCAAATCAACCCATTGACCATTTTGGTTGTGTCAATGCTAATAAGGATGAACATCTATGCATTGGTAGGTATGATTAAATTATTCACATTGATCAATTCTTATTCCTATATTCTATTTCTCATTCCATTTTCTCCCATTTCTAGGTGAACTACATTGGCTTGAGGTATATTTTGACTATGTATACAATGCTTAGATATACGACTTATCTTGAGTCACCTCTGCCACCTTTTTTAATTCTAATCATCTCTTTCATCATTTTGTGTATCCTCATATGCCTAGTTATTTATGGCTTATTTATTCATTATAACATCACATCTACTTTTGCACTTGATCATATTTAATTTATGTGATAGGTTATATCCTTGAGTTATGCTTTCTAACCCACCCTAATAGGGCACAACTAATTTAACATGATCAAATCTGAAAAATCATTAGTTAATCTAGGTTTTCAATATGATTATAACATCTTTTGGAAAAATAATTATTCAACCCATCCACTTTGTTGGGGCACATGCCTGGGAAAATCAGTGTCTTAACCTCTATTACTGATTATAACTTCCTTTGGGAAAATTAGTTCTTTAATCAATGCATGCAAGCATTATATTGATTGGATTAATCTCACCCATGGGTTAATTTTATTCTTATTCTTTATGATTTTTGAGGAACCATCCATCAATTGCATGTGTCAACCATTTCATTGAGGGTGCATCATCATAGGCTTCCAAAACTATATTTGGAGCATCATTCCTTAATTAATTATCTTTTTTCTTCTTAACAACTTTTTTATTCTTTGAAAAGATGTTATTGTGCTTATGTCTCGCAATGTATACCTTTTCAAACAAGGGAAAACTATGGAAACTCCTTTTTGGCCACTTTCATGTTTAAATGGATACTAGAACAACTCATTACAAACAATGCAAGTTAAACATAAAAATCATTAGAATGCTTTGCTTCATCAGTGCATATCCTATTCATTTTCTAATTTGCATCAATGTATCCCTAACTAGAGAAATTCACTGTAAATAATCATTGTCTTCATCTAATTCATCTTTGATCAAGTTGTGACCTATCAAATTGAGCTTTTTAACCATGAATGAGGGGCAAATTGTCAACATTCAAAAATGGCAATTAACTTGATCATGATTGCTTAATTAATTAAACCCAATTAAATGGATAAGTGAAAATCCCATGGATAATTATTATTAAATTTCTATTTTTTATAAATTTATAAATCTAGTTTGATGACATCATCATGACATCACACAAATATCTAAAATGATGTCACTATCATGACATCATCTTTTATGAGTTTTCAAGTACTCATAAAACATCACATAAATATCTAGATTTGTGAGCCATGCCTATTAATTAAAAATATTCATAGGCTTGTTCCCTCCCAAACTCAACCATAGTTAACTTTAACTTAACTACACTTGGGTTAGAGTTAGTTTGGAAGGCTATAAATACAAGGCCTCACCCATTATTCAATAATCTTTTGTAGTGTAATGTTATTATGTAGGATTTCCTTCAAAATTCTCTTAATGTAAAGTTATCATGCCTATTTGTTAAGCCAAGCCAAGCAAATCCAAACTCAATATTACCAAGATGACAAGTAGAGGTAGAGCAAGGAGCTTCATTGCCAAATATTTATTAATCACATAATCTAGCACATCAATTCATTGCCAACACACAACACTTGATCTCTGGAAGGTAAATTTGCTTGTTTTGCTTCTATTTGTTAGTTGCTTGTGTAGTTCAAAATATCTTTGGGTGTTTAGGTGAAAGGTGTAAGTTCTAATTATTGTGTTTTATTTGATTTATTTCATACTAATAATATAATAATCTCCTCTTTACATATTCTTATTGATCACATAATGGCACTCCCACTAGGACTGAGCATCTCACAAACCCACATGGGGTCTATTTTATACTTTTAATTATGCATTCAGATTATATTTTGAGGCCATTTTTCTATTTTTTCTTATAATTTTCATGTTTTCTATCTTCTGGTAAAAATGGCAAGGTCACCCTAAACATCGATGATATTGAAATGAAAATGATGAGGTCACTAGGTTGTGAAGTGACCAACTTATGGAGGCTTGTTTAGAGTCATCTGGACTACATTTTTGATGATTTTTAAAAAAATTATATGCCTCCTAAATTTTCATATTATGTGATTATTTTTGCTTCATGTTACATAGATGTTTTAGAAAATGGAAATTAGTAGGTGCTAACATGTTTTCAGGAAAATAATAGTTTTGTGATGGTAACGGTGAGCTCGCTCTCATAAATAGAGATATTATGATCAAAATAGAGAATTTGCACTAGTTGGACCTTTTTTACTAAATGGTTAAGTCACAACAAAAATGGTGAGGTCATAATTCAAATGGTGAAGTCGCTCTATCAAATGGTGAAGTCACACTACTAAATGGTAAGGTCACCTTGCATATTGGTTAGGTCACTATGTCGTGAAGTGACCAACTTTTGGAGGTTTGTTTAGGGTCATTCAGACTCTATTTTTGATGAATTTTTAAAAAATTAACATGTTTCTTCATGAAATTTCATATTATGTAGTTATTTTGCCTTAAAATTTCATGTATTTTTCATAGAAAAGTTTATACAATCATGTTAATTTGTTTTCCAATATAGCTTGTTTGTCACATGTTTCACTTTCTAAAGACCACAGTTGAAATTCCTAACTTGTTGCTTGTAGGTTTTTCTAAATAAATAGGGGTTATTTTTACAACAATTCAAGGTAAACTTCAATCACACTTGAATTATGGGATTAAAAGAAACATGCATTGTAGATTAGGGCTTTTAGGAGTCTTTATTTATTTATTTGTTAAATTAGTTTCAAAATTTTTAAGTTAGTTTTTATTTTGGAAAACCAATATTAGCACTTATGCTCTTCCCCCATCCCTTTTAGGAAACTTGGGTGACCAAAAGTTCTTCATTTATTGCCTTTGTTTAAATTATACTATGAAAGAAGGAATGTCACAAAGGCACTCCCCAAGATCCGAGTGACTTGGGTGATCATAATAACTTATAAAGTCTTATTTTTATTTATTTTATCTTGGCTTGTGGGTGGGAATTCATCATCTCCCCATGAGTTCTTTAAGGGATTGTTGACCTAAGATTTCATCTCCTAGAATAATTTTAACCCCACTCAACAGTGGGGTATATAAATTGAGGGTGACTAGCTATGACATTAGTTTGAGAAGTTAAACTAACTTTGTTAGTGATATCTACCTTAGAATAATGGCCTAATCTAGACATCACACTAAACTAAGAAAGCTAATGGATGTAGTGACTATAAAAAGGACAAGAATTTTTTTCAAAAAGATGATTAATTTAGATCTAAATAATGCATTATGCCCTAGTGTTAAGCACACATATGGGACCATATAAATTGATTGAAACTTATAGTTTTTAAACAAACACCACTTTTTGTATAAATATTATCAATGGAGGGTGAGTATCCCAAAGTTCTATGTCATCGTAAAAATTCTTGAGAGAAGAGGAGGCCTAAAAAACCCTACTTTTCATGCACATCTAAATTTATTGGATTAACAAATTATTTCCTCTCAAGAAGAAGTATATGGATAGAATTTGACAATATAAAGTAACTTTGTCAATTTTTAGGGATAAGACAATACACATACATATTTTGTGTGTCTGTTTATTTTACTTGCATTGTTTTATGTCTAAAAATCATTTGTTTGTCAAAAAAACATCCAAAATAAGTCATGAACCAATCACATGTTTGTAAACCACTTTTAGCCTAAATAGGTGTTATTCTATTGATTTGATACCATAATTTACCTTATAATTTTTCAAAACATTTATTGTGTGTGTGTCACTTGTCTAAATGGGGTGTTGTTATGCTGATTATTTTATTTAAAAACTTTTTCCTTGTGTCACATCGAGTTCAAAACCACGTATGACTTTTGGTCTATAATTGGTATCATTATGCCTTCCATTTTAGTCTATAATGTTGTCCATTTGAGGACCCAGGTATTCTAAACCAAGTTCAAAATTGGCCTTGTAAAGTTTAGATTCAAACATTGAGTGGTTTATACCTATGCCTCACTTAATTTTGGCTTAGGTGTTTACCTTTTACTTTTAAATTGTGTAAATTAGAATAATTCTTTACTTGATTTGAAGATATTTTTGCCTAAATTTAGGAAGTGGTCTTTTCCATGTGCTTAGTGTCCATTTTGTTACTTAGAACTAAGGTCAAAATTCTCTTTTCAAGTACAACCTTAAGTGTGATTAGTTTACATTTGAGTCTCGTTTATCACTTGGGCTTGAATGTTTTAATCCTCATGCTTATTTTTGCTTACTTGAGATTAATTTTAGTAATTAGTTTTGTATGTATTCCTAAGGTCTAATGTATTATACCAAGGTCAAGTTTGTGTTTGAGTCCATGTGTCTAGTTTAAGTCCAAGTGTTTTGAATTATTTTAGAGTTAGATTAATTACCTTGCGAATTTTACCTCAACCAATTTGTTTCAAGTCTATCTTTGTGCCTTGTTTCCAAAGACCTAGAATTTGCCTTTAATTTTCATACCTAGTTATTTTAAAATTATAGATTTGTGTCTTGTTTCCAAAGACCTAGCATTTACCTTAATTTTTAGGTTTTGTCCATACCTTTTGAGTCTAGCTTTGTGCCTTGTTTCCAAAGACCTAACATTTGCCTTTAATTTTCAAACCTAGTTGTTTTAAAAGTCTAGCTTTGTGAATTATTTCCAAAGGCCTAACATTTGCCTTAGTTTTTAGGTTTCGTTCATACCTTTTAATTCTAACTTTGTTCTTTGTTTCCAAAGACCTAGAATTTTCCTTTAATTTTTAGACCTAGTTATTTTAAAAATCTAGCTTTGTGCCTTGTTTCCAAAGGCTTAGAATTTGCCTTAGTTTTTAGGTTTCATTCATACCTTTTGATTATAACTTTGTACCTTATTTCTAAATACCTAGTACCATTTTTTTCTTAGACCTAGATTATATTTTATTTGAAGCACTTTTCCAAGATTAGGATTTTGAATTTGACTTTCAAAATTGACCATTTGTGTGTAAGACATTAGAACTTATAGACATTAAAGACAAAGCTTATCATTTATGATTTTGGAGAAATATATCCATTCTAAGACTAGTTTAAACCATTTAAAGAAATAGACTGAGTACTTACTCTTAGACCAATGTTTTTTTCAAACCTAGATTTAGAACCAAACCTTTTTTTTAGACCAAGACCACCATCTTTGGGATAATTTCCAAACCTAACCATGTTGATCATCATATGCCCAGCTCATCCTTATTTAGGCCAATTTAAGTACCAAGTTTTCCCTTTCAATGATAATGGCATTCAATCCACTACCTATGCTAGTAACCCTTCTTTAGTCTATGTTAGTGACCAATCTATGTAGTACACAAAGATTACCATTCTTGGACTTCATAATTTGGCTTTCATTAACAACCAAGATTCAAAATGCCCATTCATTATCATTCTAGGCCCTCATCCTTTGATCTACATTAGTAACCAATCTTCATAATGCCTATTCATTACCATTCCAAGCCCTCATCATTCAGCCTGTGTTAGCGACCAAGCTTCATAATGGCTATTCATTACCATTCTAGGCCATTTTACTTTGGTTTACATCAATAAACAAGATTAATAGTGACCTTTCATTGCCATTCTAGACCCTTCTAAATCTAGTAGTACATTATCCCAACAAGGTTGTGTGATTATAATTAGACAGATCACAGTTACCATCTTGAACCCACAACTAGCCTTTGTTGAGCCCATTGTAGATGAGCCTACTTGTAAAGAGATCATTATTTAACCACTAGTCATTATTAATCCATTACCATCCTTCCCCTAGTTAAAAAAATTCAAGCCAATCTTTGAGCCACAATAGATCCAATCATTACTATCCAAAATCCATCATTAAAAGACCAAGATGTGTTTAAAACTAATATTTTACAACCAGTTGTAAACCAAGGCCAAGATAACCAACTAATATGCAATGTTTTTATTGAAACACCTATTTGTGATGAGTTAACCTGTGTTGAACCACCCTTTGATAATTTCCCTATTTTTAAGGAGCCTCACTTTGACAATCTAGTCTCTATAGATTTGCCTATTGACCCTTTCTACTTGGTTGAGGAGTCTCACTTTGACAAGTCAGTCTTTGTTGAGTTACCTCCTAATGTTTATAAATGCCTCACTTTGACCATTGATCTATTATTGAGAAGCCTCACTTTAATAATCCAATCTTTGTGGAGTCCTTAACTAAGCCTATTTATCAAGAACCCATTGTTTAACCTAGGCTGTTACTCATCCAATACACAACATTCAACATAAAATATTTGCTACCACACCATATAAAGAATCAACATTAAGGTTAGGTTCTATTTTTAAACTGATATCAGATTTAGCATCAAAATCAGAATCAATGTTAGTCTCAATATCAAATTTAAAGTCCTTTGAGTTAAAATCAGCTTCAAAATTGGAATACATTTGTGGTTATTAAAAAAATTGTTACACATGCCTTAAAGATCAATTTGAATACATTTTTGATCCTTTCATAGTTTTCAAGGATGATTAATTCAATTTTTACATAATTTATCCCAGTATCTTCTACAAGGATTGTGCTTCCTCTTACCATTTCATTACTATTCCACATGCCTTTAACACCACCCAACATAAGCATTATATTGACATTACACCTCCCATACATGTTGATTGAGACCAACAAAATCACACCTTATTGAAATACATCCATGGAAACTTATCATTTACAAAATATTGAGGGGACTAATACCACATTCATGCAAAGGAAGAAAAATCTCCTAGTGAAACCTTTTCGGAGGTGCTAGGGGAGAATCAAAGTCCAAACTTAACATCTTCTAGTGAAACCTTTTTTGAGGTGCTATAAGACAATCAAAGTCAAAAGTCAATGTTCTTCAGTGAAACCTTATCAGAGGTGCTATGGGATAATCAGGATAACTTTATTAGTGAAAATATATTCAAGGCACCAATAGCTAAGCATAATATTTCTTCACCACTTGATGAAGACATTATAAAAAATAACATCAGTACAAATTCCATTCTATAACATAATTTGATGGTAGTTACTCTCAGTTTTAAACAACAAAAAAATTTATTTGTCCTATCAAGAGCATATTCAGAAATCTTTAGCCCTACCACAAACAAAATATGTGAAATCCAGAATCAACAACATTATATGTGCCTAAAAATCCTACTATTCATTTATTTCCCAACCATTATACATTCTATTATGATCCATCTCTCCAATTCCAAATTAGACCTTTTATACATTGTTTATTTGTATTTACCATCCTTGGTTGCACTTTTCTTTGTAGAGGCTATGAAGACATCTTGTCTCAAATTTTGGAAGATAAAATGAATGACTAACAAAGATCACAACATTATTAGAGTCCAAACCAGTAATAAGTTCTTGACAGATCAACCATTCATAAGGGGTGTGGGATAGTAATTTACATCATTGTCTATTTTGGTTTTATCATATACTAATCAGGACATGGATTTCTATATTATATAGAGTAGTAGAACCATACCTTGACCATACTTTTCCATTTGCCTTTCCATGTGTCTTTCCTTACCCTTTTCCTCACCTTACCATCCTTTCGTACTTTTCCATATGTTTGAAATATAGTGACTTGAGGTCTATTTGGAATATGTAAGTAGATCAATTTACATTGAGGTCATATCAGTCACCCCTTTACCACTCCCTCACCATCTTGTGCGAAATTTTAGTAAATGCTTTTTCCATTTTATGAGTCACTTTTGTGTGCATTATGTATTTGAAATTGATACATTATTATACCCCTAGTTTGTTCCATGCTCTCAATATTTTTTGAGCATTATCTTGTCAATCTCTAGTGAGTTAAGATACCCTAAAATTATAAAAACATTCAAAACATTTCAAAATCCTAAAAATTAGTAAATTCACTTATAATTTTTAGATAGATAGTAAGCCTCAAAATCCAAATTTTTTAATCTTGTATAAACCTAATTAGCCATCCTTGATCTATTCTATATGGTAATATTCATGGTTGGTTTCCATTTGCACTTTCAGGCCAAGCTTATAGCTTTCTCCCTATTGGGGTGACACCAAATAATGCAACTTATACTAGGATCTCTTATCCTTGGATGTAATTCCCTTGCATATAGTCTTTCTTTGGGGGTATTACCTATTTACTATTTTGTTGATCCTTCACACATAGGTGTTGAATTAGTTTATGACATGATGCTTTCTATTGCTTTTATTTTAAATCTTTTTATGTGTTTGTTTGCTTAGTTTCTTGCTTACTTATTTGTTTGTTTGTTTGCTTTCATTGTTGTGCCTTGAATCAATCTATATGCATTCATTGGGTGATTCCTTACACATGATACTTAAGTACATATGTATTCATATGTCAACATTATCATCATGGTTATTATGATTGGTACATTGTTTTCACTTGTTTATTGGATCAAGTGTTTTTCCTTATGCACATTACAACCAGGTCATCATGGTGTTTTATATCATGGTTCATACCATCACATGCTAAAACAAAAAATAGTTTAGTGCATCTTACAGACAATGGTGTTTCATAAAATTTTCCTAATTCACCTTGGAAAGTCCTATCACCCCCTTAATCAAATTAACCCATTAACCATTTTGTTTGTATCAATGCTAATAAGGATGAACATATCTGCATTCGCAAGAATGATCAAATTATTCACATTGATGAATTCTTATTCTTATATTTTATTCCTCATTTCATTTTCTACCACTTCTTGGTGAACTAAATTAGTTTGAGGTCTATTTTGACTATGTAGGAAACACTTAGATACATGATGTAACTCAAGTCAACTCTACCACCTTATTTTCTTCCAATCATCTCTTTCATCACTTTGTGCATCCTCATATGTCTAGTTATTTATGGCTTATTCAACCATTAGACCATCACATATATGTTTATGCCCACTCATATTTAACCTATGCATCAGGTTATATCCTTGAGTTATGCTTGCCAACCTACCCTACTGGGGTACAACCAATTTATCATGATCAAATCTACCCTACTATGGAAAAAAATAATTTTTCAATCTAGGTTGTCAAAATGATTATAACTTCCTTTAATAAAATTATTATTCAAACCATATGCCTTACTGGGGCACATGCCTATACCAATGATTATAACTAACTTTAGACACATTAATGTCTCAACCTTTGTTACTGATTATAACTGCCTTTAGGCAAATCAATATTTTCAACTAATATGTTAAAGCATTATCTCAATTGAATTAATCTCATCCATGGTTTAATTTCATTCTTATTCTTGCTTATTTTTAAGGGATCATACATAAATCACATGTGTTATATGCTCCCTCATGGGGGCATCATCATAGGCTTCCCAAACTCTATTTGGAGCATTATTCCTCAATCATTATATTCATTTTCTTCTTAATATTTTTTTCATTATTTGAAAATATGTTATTATGCCCATGTCTCACAATGCCTTCTCAAACATGGGAAAAATGTAAGCACTCATTTTTGGCCACTTCTATGTCTAAATGGACACTAGCTCAACTTCTTATAAATAATTAAAGTTAAGCTTATAAATCACTAGAATGATCTGATTCATCAGTGTACATTGCATGTATCTTCTAATCCATGTCAATGTATCTCTAACTAGGGTAATGCACTATATGTAATCATCATCTTCATCTAATTCATCTCCATTCAAGTTGTTACCTAGAAAATTGACCTTTTAACCATGTATTAGGGACAACTTGTCAAAATTCATAAATGATAATCAACTTTATTAGAATTTCTTAATTGGTTAAACCCAATTAAATGCATAGGTGAAAATCCCATGGCTAATTAATTTTTGAATTTATATTTTTTAGAAATTCATAAATCTAGATTGATGACATCATCATGAAATCACACAAATATCTAAAATGATGTCACCATCATGACATCATCTTTTATGAGTTGTCAAGCACTCATAAAACATCACACAAATAGATATATTTGTAAGCCATGCCTATTAACTAAAAATATTAATGACTAGTCCCCTCCCAAACTCAACCATAGTTAACTTTTACCTAACTACACTTGGGTTAGAGTTAATTTGGAAGGATATAAAAATAAGGTCTCATCCATTATTCAATAATATTTGGTAGTGTAATGTTATTATATAGGATTTCCCTCAAATCTCTCTTAATGTAAAGTTATCATGCCCATTTACTAATCCAAGCCAAGATAAAGATAAACTCAACATTAACAAGGTGAAAAGGAGAGGTGCATAAAGGATATTCATTGCCAAATATTCATTTATCACACAACTGATCACATCAATTCATTGCCAACATAAAAACCTTGCTCTCATGGAAGGTAAACTTGCTTGTTTTGCTTTCATTTGTTAGTTACTTGTGTAGTTCACTAGCTCTTTGAGGTCTAGGCTAGAGGTGTAAGTTCTAATTAATGTGTTTTATTTTATTTATTTCATACTAAAACCATACTAATATCCTATCTATGTATTCATAATGATCACACTAATTATGCTTCAATATTATGCTATAAATTTGGTACACCTATTTTAGGCCCATCCCCCAATTCTATAAAATGAAACCAAATTCAACACTAATGAACATATATTATAATCTGTTACAAATCAAATCAAAATTGTATTTATTGTTCAATGTATTTGCACCTTGTTTTTATTCTAGAACACATCTTATAAAGGATCATTTAATCTTTGAAATAGTTCAAGTTAAATATAATATCTAACTAATTCCCACATTTTAAAAGTAAATATGTGTCTGATTAGTAGTAGGAGATCCATGATAATAATTAAGTATTCCTTAATTAATGAATACAATTTTATTCTTAATTTGGCCATTTAACCCTAAGAAGTGATGATATTAAAAAATAAATAAATCAAATTCTTGTTAAGCAAGATCCATTATAAATTTCATATGAAATATTATATATATATATATATATATATATATATAATCATAATTTGGAATTAACTTAGTGATTTAATATAATTAAGATAAAATGATTTGAAATATAGAAAAATCTATGAACCACTTGTGACAATCAGAATGAAAGTAAAGTAATGAAATAGATGAAACATGATTAAATGGAAGAAATATAACTATGAAAAATGTACAATGAATTATCTATTTTCTATCTATAATTTGACTATGTGCGATTAAGTGATGACTGAAAATGATCAGTTCAAACTGATTCTACATTTTCCATAGGAACTGTGCCTACAACTAATGAAGGTCAATATTGCCAGAAAGGGGACATGATCAATTGACACTATATCTACTAGTTAATTATGTCATTTTTGATAAAATGGTGAGATCAAAGAAAAATTTCCCATGTTTGACTAAAATGTGGATATGTGTGGAGATTTGAAATTTGGATGTGCACAAATGACCTACAAGTAATTTCTTCAAAGATGAAACCCTAATAGGACTTGCAATAGCTTAAAAATTATAAATATAGAAATGGGAGTGTAACCATATGAGTTGAATCTAATCACCCCACGATGAGTGATCTTTGCCTACATATCTAATATTCTAAATATGGAAATCAAGCCCATGTATTTCTCCCATTTAGAGTGTTTTATGTAATTGTGCTCTTTTTACTACATGAATGCATCTAGAGATGGCCTAAATACTTGATAATGCTTTTATTGATTTGGATAAATATGATCTTGACATGGATAAGGACTACTTCAAATTATTAGAATTAGATTTAATAATATAAGGGAATATTTATTTAGTGTGAAATAGTGTAAGTATGCCTCAATATTAAAATTTCTAAGTGAGAATATGAGACTTAGATGTGCTTTTACATAAACCCAAAAAGGGAAAACCTCACACTACATATCTTAAAAATATGAACTAACCTATAAAGGAGGGTTTAAATTTGGAAATTATCCATTACTAAGGTGAAGGTAAAGATCAACCCATAGGGACCTCAAAACTAATTGCCAATAGTGACCTGTACTAGTTGATCTTGGCCTAAAAGGGAATCTATGATGTTCATACAAATGAAAATATAGTTTTTAATGATTAATAACATTTATGTAGGCATAATACATAAAATTAGAAAGTTATAGGCTTGTATAAGTACTTAAGATAGAGTAATTTGGTGAAATAGGTCTAGATTAAGTATTCAAGTCAATTAAAGTGAAAGTGGGCCAAAACTAACATTATCAAGTTTTCATGATGTAATTTGAGTGACTACATTTTCCCCTCCCATTATCCCCCAGTATATAATTGAAATTAATAGAGTAAAATAAAAAAATACTCTAGTGTGTACAACACACTTTATCTTTGGGAGAAATCTCTAATCATGTAAGTTGTTCCATGGAAAATCCTATATGTATGAAACCAATGTTTATATTGTAAATTTGATCAAATATGATGCTTCTTAGAAGTGTTGGAGAATCGGTGATTCATGAAGCACTTGGTGAGATGTTTTACATAGTTAAACAAATGTAAAATTGAGGGTGATCAAGCCCTAATTTGGATCAAACATGAGTAGAAAATACAACCCATTGAGGGATGCAAAAAAATCAATTTGTATTATTAGTATTTTTAACCCAAAGATGGAAATAGGATGGAATCCATATTGGATTCATAAGAAATAATTATAGAGGGAAATGAACCTCCAAGCTATGCATTATTCATTTTAACTGAATAAACCACTATATATGTATTTTAGATTCAATTTTTTCTGTTACTTAGTTCTTATATGCATGCTAAAATTAGAATAGAGTACATCCATTCTCCTACCATGGTTATAGATAGAAAGTAGTATTGAAAACATGACATGAATCTATATCATGATCTCATTGATAAATTTAAAATTTATAACTGTAGGTGGATGTAAATTTATAATATTTGTTTAAAGCTTGTGAATGATTATGTATCATACATCTAACATTTTATTAATTTGTAACCTATTCCTGTAATTTGAGTGCATATGCATGGCATATGCCCCCATAATCTATACCAATGATTGAATTTTAAATTTTTTTGAATCCTTTAAAATTGTATTCTATACCCAAAACTAATTTTTATCATAGAGGTTTATCTCATTAATGAAATTCCCATTGAAATGTCCCTATTTTTGGGGAGAGATTATGTATCATTAAATTCACTCATCTCAAAATAAAATTTAATTGTATCATGAGTATCGAGATGTAATCATCAAGATTGTTATAACATATTTAAATATTATGTGAACATAGTAAAATATGTACCATTTGAATCATGTATGTAACATTTGAGGCAAGGCTTATAGAAATGTATCAATAAAGATCATAGTGGTAAATTGTAATAGAAACATATACACAATAGTTAGTACATGATATGGATCATGGTGCTCATGCAACTTAACAAGTACAAAGAGAACACAACACAACCAACACAATGCCATACAATAAATCTAAGGGTTACATCCAAGGGACATGTTCAAATGTTACATACACAAAGCCAAGGACCACATGCAAAGGACATGAAAAATGTCACAAATAAGGGACATGTTAAAATGTTGAATAAAACAAAGGAAAAAGGTCCACAAGCAATGAACATGTTCAAATATCACATAAACCAAACAATGATCTCATAGAGATGTTTAAGTAGTTTTTACATAAGGGTCAAAGGCCACAGAATATAAAAACAAGGTATAATATACTATGTACAAGTAATAGCATCACTAGAGCATATAACTAGAAAATGCATTATATGCCATATATATGTAATGTGATCATATTCTAGAATATGGCATATTCATATACACAATATAAGATAGAGATGTTGGTAAGACATTTGTAAGAAGTATATAGCTTAATAGTATAAAATTCATAAAATGGTAATACTTGTAAATACTATAATTTATTGATAAGATGCCCCTAGTTTAACAATGCCATTGGGTAGAGTTAAGTTTAATAAATTAGTCCATGTGAAATTTTATGTCTTTCATAACACTCATAAATAAAAGTGAAATGCATGTGTGATAGAATAGAGTATGCTATCTACCAATCATGAGATAAATAACATATTCAATATTAGGATCTCAGAGACACTCTGTAAAATTTGAATTGACAATAATTATTTAATAAATAATTTAATTTAAATAAAACTAAATGTAATATTTTTTTGAAAAATTGAAATTAAAAATTATATAAAATAACTTTGCCCAAAATCAATGGCCATCAATGTAGCATGCTCATTCGTTTGTTATCCTTCTTAGATATCGACTCAACCATCATCTATTTAAAAAATAAATAAATATAAAGTTTACAAACTAAAATTTATTGTTAAAATATATTTTAAACTAATGTTAATGTAACTTAGTGCAAGAACCTTATCCCCCTTTGTTTGGTGTTGACCATCATGTAGTTGCATAGATGTAAGAAAGTAATCTACATTAATTAAATCTCTAAGATCATTCGATGAAGAATCAAAACCAAAGCATGTATTGTGGGACATGATGCAATAATGAGGAGTGAAAACATGATATTTTGGGAACAAACTCTTCATATAGTTTACATGATAATTATAGTTGAATGCCAATATTTTTTTGGGTGGTTTATCAAAAACCATCCACCAATGATCCCAAAAAGTATCACTTCATTTTTTATACACCACATAATTTAAAATTTATTTTTCCTAGGGTTTATGGGTTGTCATGTCATGGGATGGTAAAATAATTGAGTTAACATCTCCTTAATAATATTTAATTCCTTCACTTAATCATATGGAAAAGAAACTGACGCTTTCATATTTTTCTCATCCTTTCATCTCTCATAGGCATCTATTTTATTTCCTATGATATCAACATTTTTCAAATTTACATCTATCATTTACATGAGGCCTTGGAAATTTAGAGATATGTGCCTTTGTGCCCTAACCCTTATAATATATTTCTCTATTTTTGCTTACATTGTTCAATTTTTGTTCAAATTGAGGGAAGGTTTGCTTGATGGTTTTCCAAGGGTTTTCTTAAGGATCCTAACTTTTTACATTAAGAATTACATTTTTTCTTAAAATTATATTCAATTTTAACAAAAAAACCAAAATTAAAAAACCAAAAAATAAATATAAAAAATTACAATGTTCTTTGTTATCTAGATAAGTCATAGAAGGGAGAAACTAGTGGGTAGAAAGAACATAGATCATATATAAAATTTTTCCATATTTTGGAGTGAATATGGAAAATGTTTTGTGTCAGGATAGTGAATAAATAATTGTCACTTGTGTTTTTTTATTTTCATAACACCAAATGAATATTTATTTAGGATAGCCATTCATTTAGTTTTGGATATTCAACCCTAATTCAAAATTATGTATATTCATTTCCTTTCTAAATAAATATCCATTTTAGCTTCTATGCATATAATTAAGAAAAAAAAATCTGGTTTCCACTTTTGGCCTGTCAACTTCTTGAACTCAAGTTTGAGTTTCCTTTCTATTTTATTTATGCTCAGATTTTTGGGTTTTGGAAACTTCATTATTTCTCTCATTCAAACCCTCTCTAAGGCCTCAAATGTTTTTATTATTAATGGCCATAGATATAAAAAATATTTGGTATTATTCCCCTATTCCATCTTCTTTTTATGTTCTCAATATTGAAGCTTTTGATTACCTTTTTATCTATAGGGTTGAGCAAGGTCTTATCAAGATGATTTATCTCCCTAAAAAGATGATAAAAATTATTAATGGCCACTTTATGAATGATTGCTACCAAATGCTCGCTGATAATGATGGATCATTTTATGAATCCATCTTATGCATTAAAACATATTCCAAAGCTTTAGTATCAAGAATTTATTGGATAACAACTCAATGCTATCAACAAAACATGAGTCTATTTCCAAGGTGGTTAGAAAAAATTAATTGGAACTTGATTCAATGGGCATACATGTTTATGTTCCTCAATATTTCCTTTTCATTTGGAAACTCTCTTTACATTCTATGGGAATATATTCTTAAAAGGACTGAGAAGAATATCTATTATTTTATTTTCAAAGCGTTGTCTTTCACTATCTATTTCTATATATGCATGACATTCTTAGTTTCCACCCATGTTTATTACTACTCATGTTGGCCCCTTTGTAAATCATACTATGAAATGTTAGATAAGATTATGTGGAATGACTTGTGTGCTAATTCTAAAAATTTGAAGTTTTCATATACCTACATGAGATATATGTTATATTCCAAAAATGAAAGGATGCATGGGAATTATTGATGTGCATCAATTACAAGTATTTATCTATGTTTAATGGGTTGTGCAAGATAAATAAGGATTTAAGTATTGAAAATTTATTATAGAGCACTATATTTATGTGGGTGTTCCCTATGTCAAGAAGGTCAATAATAAGATTGGATTTCATAACCTTCTTATCACCTATGTCTTGATCAATATTGAAGGTATGTTTATTGTTTATAGTATCTAAAAAGCCTTTGAGGACACAAGTCAAATCTATTTTTTAGTGAAATATTTCATAATGGGTTATATTTCTTATTGACCAAAATATTTAATAGTCTCTCATTATTATCAATGATAATCTCCCTCTCGAAGTGGGTCCTGATATTAAAGCTCTTTCATTCTTAAATAAACATATGATAACTATGAGGGACTTTGTCTCTTCTAGAGACTCAATTCCTCAGCCCTCTTCTTAAAATTAATATAAGATATTTGTTTTTTTAATTTATCTCCATTTTGATAACTTGAGTTCATAATTGATGTTATCCTCTATAAGTTAGGACTTTAACCTCCCATAGCCTGGTGGACATATAGGCATTGGAATTGTCATATGATTTTCATCAATACTTCCCTAGGATGAGCTATAAAATCTCAATGCCCTTTTCTTTAGACTTAGATAAGTTATATATTTGGCGACATCTTAATTCTTTTGTTATAATTTGGCTCTTTCTCTTTAGCCAAATTTAAAGGGCAAAATTAGAGTTGAAACTAGCTTATTTTTTATGGTGTATTATTTACCAAGGCCTTGCAGGGGTATGTTTGCATCATTTTATATTTGATTATCCAAAGTTCCCAATCTATGATTAGCCAAAGCCATTAAAAAATACTTTTTAGACTTTTGTATATAAGTGGAGTCATAGCTCTCTCTCTCTCTCTCTCTCTCTCTCTCTCTCTCTCTCTCTCTCTCTCTCTCTCTCTCTCTCTCTCTCTCTCACACACACACACACACACACACACACACACACACACACACACACACACACACACACACACTCACTCACTCACTCACACACACACACTCTCTCTCTCTCTCTCTCTAATGGCACTAGATTGTTAGTTATTACCATCAGCTCTCTAATTGGTATTTGGTTTCCTTTTTATAGTAATTTCATCTTCCCTCTTTACCTATATCATTTCTAATGGCAAATTTTTCTAAACTAAGAAGATAGTGCCAAAATATTCAATTCATTTGACTTAAATAATTGATGAAAATGTAATTATATTATTATATTGGTTTATTAATAAAAAAATAGTTATTTGAAAGCCATTATGATATCATTTATTAAAAAATAAAGATTTAATGTACAAGTGATGATTTATAATTAAAAACATAGTTTTCAACCTGACACAACAAGAACAAAAAAAATGTTATCTTGAGGAGAATCATGACATGAATCTTGAGTGTGACATGATTCATGGTTTAAGCTATGCTCTCCCAATAATTGAGTAATTTTTAATGTGTTAAGACTTAAGACCAACTTTATTTTCTTGTCTCAAAATGTATATATATGCAAAGGTGATTACATAATTTTTTCATTAAGAATAAGTTCATGATAGTCTAGAAGATAATTTATAAACTTTTGAAGGTGAAAAATAACATAAGATTTTTATAAATTCTATGTGAATGTTTTATATCCTGATCATTGAGTATAGTTGTAAAAAATAACACTCCAATAATTGATTGGAGAGAGAGAGAGATGCACACACAAACACACACACATGCACATGTGTGTGCATGCATGCACCCACACACACACACACACATGCACACACATATTGAACCAATGATTTGGGGGAGTGCTATTTTATGATTATACACAATGATTAGGATATGCAACATTCACATGTAATTTCTTAAAATCTTATGTTAATTTTCACCTTATAGAGTCTATAAATTATTAATTTTAATATATTATCTTCTATAATATCATGAATTTATTATTCATGAAAAAATTATGTACTCACCTTTCCATATCTACAAATTTTGATACAAGCAGAGAAAATTGGTCTTGGGTTTCAACACTTTCAAATTTACTCAACCATTGGGAGATCATACCTTGCACCATGAATTATGTTTCACTCAATATTTATGCCATGACTTTCCTCTAAGAACACCTTGATGATGGTACGATCATTCTCATAATTTCTCATGCCCGATAGGTTTCTATCCCTAGACTTAATCTTTTGATGTTTAAAAAAAATGATTTTAATTGTAAACCATCACTTGTACATTAAATTTTTATTTTTTAATTAATAAAATCATGATGGCTTTCAAATATAATAGAGAAAAATATAATATAGAATAAATGTAATACACAAATTAGATATAAATATAATATAAAAGAAACAATGATCCTCCATACAAGTACAATATAGAAATAACAATTGTGAAATTATAACAATATAAAGTATAAGCTAAAACAAACTAAATATTATATATATATATATATATATATATATATATATATATATATATATATATATATATATATAAAACTAAATATTATATATATATATATATATATATATATATATATATATATATATATCAATACAAATATAAAAATAAAATATAATATAATTAATCGCATATATGTAATAGTGACATATATACATTTCAACACTTTCACATAAAAACTCAACATGGCATCCCCAAAAATAAGGCTATACAAAATTGTTAATCCTAATCAATCCCTTGCTTCATCAAAGATATTCCTCTTCATTCATTGATATGTAGAAAGAACCTAATATCACCTATTCCCTCAAGATTATGATTGATCATGCTATCTCATAACATATAAGGAAAATTTTGAAGATATCATATAATAAGTAGTTAGTAAATACTAATAATATATAAATTTTAATGATAATTATATATAGAATTTACAAACTAAAAAAAAATATAAACTTACCATGAAAGGAAGAGGATGTATGCCAAGAGAATTTGGAATAATCAAATTAGATGGAGGAGGAATATTCAAACTACGAGAAGAAAGAAGAGGAATGAGGTAAGGATAATGTGAGACTGTTATGGATCACGAAGTCGCATCATATATTGCATGCTACTTTCTTGAAACTTAAAAAATAATACATTATTAAAAAAGTGCACTTTGAATTTTTATATTAATTCATAGTTATTTGTAAGCATTGCCTTGGTTATATTTTATTGTTAAGGCTATTATAAAATTTTTGGTGTCCTAATAAAATGTGACATATCTAAATATACTAAATATTTAATTGAAAGCAAACTAAATTCACAAGATATTTTTTAAATTTGAAATTAAAAATTATATAAAATAACTTTGCCCAAAATCAATGGCCATTGTATCATGATCAATCACTCGTTAATCCTACTCATATATCGACTCGACCATCATTTATTTTTAAAAAAATAAAAAAATAAAAAGTTTCCAAACTGAAATTTCATGTTAATATATATTTTAAACTAATGTAAATTTACCATACACCACAAAATTGAAAATTTAGTTTTCTTGGGGATTATGGGTGGTTGTGTCATGGGATGAAAAACTAATTGAGTTAACATCTACTTAATAATATTTAATTCCTTCACTTAACCATCTAAAAAAAACTACCACTTTTAGCTTTTTTTCATCCTTACATCTCTCATATGAATTTATTTGATTTCTTATGATATCGTCATTTTTTAAATTCATCTAATGTTTGTGTGATACTATGGAAATTTAGAGATAGCTCTAAACTTTATAATATATTTCTCTATTTTTTCTTACATTGTTCAATTTTTGTTCAAATTGAGGGAGGGATTGTTCGATAGTTTTCCTGAGGGTTTTCTTAAGGATCCTAAAGGTGGTCTGCCATTTACCTGTTTACATTAAAAATTACTCTTAAAAAAATTACATTATTTTTATATATATATATATATATATATATATATATATATATATATATATATATATATATATATCCTAAAGGTGGTCTGCCATTTACCTGTTTACATTAAAAATTACTCTTAAAAAAAATTACATATTATATATATATATATATATATATATATATATAATATGTAATTTTTTTAAGAGTAAATTTTAATGTAAACAGGTAAATGGAAGACCACCTTTAGGACATTATATATATATATATATATATATATATATATATATATATAACAAAATGTTTGCAATGTGCTTTGCTATCTAGACAATTCATAGAGGGGAGAAACTAGTGGCCAAAAAAAGCATATAATGGATATATATATATATATATATATATATATATATATATATATATATATATATATATATATATATATATATATATATATATATATATAAAATCATATTTTGGTGTGAATATGGAGAATTGTTTGTATTGGGATGATAAATAAATAACTTCTAGTAGTTTTTTTATTTTTGTAGTAATAAATGAAAATTTATTTAAGATAGATATTCATTTAGGTTCAGATATTCAACACTAATTCAAACTAATAGATATTCATTATCTTACTAAATATATCCATTTTAACTTCTATATATATAATTGATTTTTTTTTTAAAGACTTCCAATTTTGACCGGTCAATTCTTATATTCATATTTGTATTGCACTTCTATCTTAATTATGCTTAGAGTTTTGGGTTTTAGAAATCTCATTATGCCTCCCATTGAAACCCACTTCTTTAAGGCCTAAACTTATTTGATTGTTAATGGCCATATATATAAAAATATTTGGTATTATTCCTTTGTTCCATCTTCCTTTTATGTTCTCAATATACCTTTTTAACTGTAAGGTTGAGTAAGGTCTTATCAAGATGATTAATCTCCCTAACATAGTCACTTTATGAATGATTTCTACTAATGCTCATTGAGAATGAGACCTCATTTTATGAATCCTTCTTACGCATTGAAACATTTTACAAAAAATATTTTCTATAGTATCTTATTTATCAAGGCCTTGCTTTAGGGGTATGTTTTCATCATTTCATATTTTATTATCGTAAGTGCCTTATCTGTCATTAGCCAAAGACATTCAAAAACCCTTTTTGGACTTATGCACATTTAAAAAATTCTTGGAAGTGGAGTCATAGCTAGTTTAGGGTCTCTTTCTCCCTCAAACTAGCACTCTCTCTCCTTCACTCACTCACACACACACTCTCTCTCTCTCTGTCTCTCACACACACACATACACTCAATCACTCACACATACACATCTTGAACCGATCACTTATTGGAGTACTCTTTTTTTATGATTATATTCAATGCTTAGGATATACAACATTCACGTGGAATTTCTAAAAAGTTTATACTAATTTTCACCTTTGAAAGTCTATAAAATATTTAATTTTAATAAATTATCTTCTAGACTATCATGAATTTATTCTTAATGAAAAAAATATGTACTTACCTTTACATATCTACAAATTTTGACACACGCTGGAAAAGTTGGTCTTGAGCTTCAACACCTTCAGATTTATTTAATTATTAAGAGAGCATACCTTACACCATGAATCATGTTTCGCTCAAGATTCATGCCATGACTCTCCTTTAAGAGCACACTGATAAGGAGGGTGTATTCTTAAATGACTCACATGGCAATAATTCACCCTTCTTTTAGCAATACTTTATTTTTTTCCCTTCTTTTTACTATTGTGGCCATCTATTAGCTAATATGTGGCCTTATACTTGATTATTTGATGCCCTTTTTTGCATAAGCTCTAATTTTTATTGTAACTCATGAATTGTACATTGACTCTTTATTTTTTAATCAATGATATCACCATGGATTTCAAATCCCTGGTTTTTTTAATACTAAACAAATATAATAATACACTTACATGATTAAAATTCAAATTAATTGAATCCTTTGGCATCGTCTTCTTAGTTTAGAAACAATTTACATTAGAAATGTTACAGGTAAAGAGGGAAGATGAAATGACTGAAGAAAGGAAACCAACCACCAATTAGAGAGCTGATGGTAATAAATAACAATCTAAAGCTTCAACCGTCCTCCATCTCAGCCACAATGGCCAAACCTTCCACTCAGTCAGATAGTAAGGCAGGTGGAGAACCCACTTCTTCCAAACTTTTTGACACAATCCACAAGTTGACATATGAGTATGTAACATGCATATATAAGGATAGGATGCCCAGGCTTGTTGATAATTTTTCTAATATAAAGCATTTGATTGAAGATCTAACTAAAGAGGCCCGTAAAACTTTGGTTGGCCATATGCTGAATATAATTGAACAAGTAGAGATACTAAATAAATATAATGATGAAAAACAACACCCAACCAAGGAGGAAGAGGAGAAATTCAAACAAAAATTTGAAGAAATGGAAGCTATCATCAAAGTATTGACCGATAAGTGGAAAAAAATGGATTCCAAAGAATCAAGTTGGCCAACATGAAGAACTTATATCATTTAATTTTTGAAAAAATATGTTTTTAGTTTTGAATCTGGTTCGATACTAGGGTAATAATAAGTAGAGTTCTTTAGGATTCAATAGCCTAAATTTGTTATTGTTAGAAGTTTCTAAGTATATTTTTCTTTCGTTGAAGATAAATTCAATATTGAGATTTCAAATGGGAACACTAACAATTTTACACAATTTCTTCATAAATTTGGATTGAATTCTATTTATTCCTTTTATTAAATTCAATATTGAAATTCCAAATTGGAACAATTAAACAATTTTATAGAGTTTCTTCTTAAATTTGGATTGAGTTCTGTTTATTCCTTTTATGTCTAATAGTGTAGCTTTTAGACCTTTCTATATACTTTATTTATAATTAATCAATACGAGCAATAATATTTCTACAATTTATATAGATTATAATGAAAACTTATTCACAATATACATGGATGCAGGGGATATTAATATATGATATATATTAATAATTTAAAATTATATTTATAGACATATGATTTGTTTAACTTATATAGATTAAAACTAATCCTATAAAGGGAGTCATCTATAAATATTTTTTTTCCTCTAAAAAAATGCATTCATATTTTATTCACTTCTTTAATGATATGAACTTAGGTTATACTACTTATTCTTAGAAAGGAAATATCTTCATAACATTATTTAATTTTTTTGGGTTTGGAGATTAGTTTTTAATAGTGTAATAATAAATAAAGTTTCTTAAAAATCAATTATATAATGAAACTATTTTTCTATATTTTATATTTCATTATTATAAATGTTTTCAAAGAAAATAAGATTGAAATATTGATTTTAATATTCTCTTTCTTGAAAATGGTTTCATTATTTAATAATGTTTTAGTTAGTATTATTATTTTTAGGTTGAATTTTATTTTGTCATGAGAAATTCTACTTATAATTTTATTCAATATTTACATAAAATTAGAAGTGTTTGGATCTTTATAGGTATTATACCTATAAATATTTCCCAATTGATCATATTTTATCATATTATCATTATTTAATACTCCAAATACACGTGTAAAAAATAAATAATTTTTTTTTTAATAAATTCCAAGATTAAATTTTGGTTATTGAACTCCATGTACACAATTATTTATTCATATTTTTTTTTACTTTGATATATATTCACACACATTTGAATGGGGGAAAATATACATACTTATGAATGGCCCCATAAATTTATTAGTTCTTAAATAATTATAGTTTGATTGTGTGCTTGTCAATCATTGGTCCAAATTAACTATTATTGGTGTGCTTTCTCGACTTTTAAATGTTAATGATCCCTCTCTCAATCCATTCCAAATCCTTTTAATCCTCCTCTCATTGATCACTAATTGGGAACTTTTATCTAGAATGCCTATACACTCCAAATAATCTTTTAAGTGACTTCTTTTGGCTTAAGTACTTTCATCCCTTACTCCCATCTTTTTCTTTTTCTAATTATTGAAGGTTGGTTTAGGATGAAATAGGGTCCTAATTTGAACTCTGTTGATCTATAAATACATAAGAATTCAAATTCATTCAAGCATCCAAGTGAAAGCAAGGTATTTCACTATCCATATGTATTCATTGAGAAATGACAAGCTTTTTTAGAGAAGTTTAATCATGTATCAGAATATTCTAGAGAAAATAGAGGATTTATTAGAGTAGTAATTGAATCATTCAATTTCATATTACATGACACTAATTTACATGCTTAAATTAATTTAATTATTGAGTTTTTTAGTTTTCAATATTATTGCCATTTAGGGGTATGAAAAATATCAAGATATTCTCATCATTATTTGAAAACACATGTTATTTTCCTTATATTTTCAAATTTGTTTTCCAATTAAAACAAGATGATTTTTTTTTTTTCAAGTGAAGAAGGCAAAGGCATAAAATTGAACAATCATTTTTAAGGGTAGATCTAGGTGACCATAATCATTAAAAAAATCAAAGAACTGTTTGCATATATGTTTGGAGAACATATATGATCTAGACATTGTATGTAGAAAATATTACGTTATGACAATATTTTCTTTTCAACACATTTTTTTAAGATCAACTCTTTCTCACTTTTAAATACATATTTTTAATATCAAATCTTAAAAAATATTATCAAATATCTTGATAATCAAAATATATTTATAAACCTTACATACTAATACTATTTTATAAATTTTGAATCAATTAATTTTTTACACACATTATTTAGCCTAATTCATTATTTATAAATACTTGTGTTACAATTTAATTAAATATATTTGTTCATATTACAATATGAAAACCTATTTTTTTATTGTATTGGAGGACACTATAACCATTTAATACAAAACAACAACAAACATTATTGATAGAAATCATTAAACTTGTATTTAAACAAAATAACCAATTTGTGGAAGGTGTGTTATAGCTTAAGGGGAGGAAACTAAAGCACTATTAACATAAGTAGGATTAAAGACATTAGGAATTTCAAGCACACTATATTTAGGAAGGCTATTTTTTTTAAGTTTAAATGGTCGAGGGATTGGGGGAACAAGAAAAGAAGCATAGAAATCAATTTTAGAAGGCAATAACATGGAAATACAAGTGAATACACATGAGGAGGAAGGATAATAGATAAAATTTGTGAGATGGGAAATTTATTTGGATGGAAAGAGAACTTCTACAAGGTGTAATATTAGAAATTTTGAAAGATACACAACTTTTTATAGAAGGGATTTAGTTAATTATATTATTTTTTATTAGGGTTTTATTTTAATAATATATTTATTTTATTAAAATAATTTATGATATGATTTATAATTTAATATTTAAAAAATAAAAAAATAAATAAAAATGTTTAATATTTTGAAAGCTATTAATATCATTATGATTATCAAAAAAAGAATTTGTATTTTTATCATTTATATTATTTGTACCATTTTCATTATTTGTGTTGTCTCAATAATAAAATTATTATTAATACTTTTTATTTTATTTTTTAAAATAATATGACTAGTAGTCGAAAAAAACTCAATGAATTATTTGTACCATTTTCATCATTTGTATTTTCTTTCACATGTATCAATAAAAAAGTATTATTAACACTTCTCATTTTATTTTTCAAAATAATATGACTAGTAGTCAAAAGAAACTCAATGAATTGATTTGGAATTCAATTGATCACTTTTCTTGAAAAAGACTATGGAATTTTTGTAATAATTTATATCAAATTCATATTGAAAATCAAGTGCTTTTTTGAAAAAATTAAGGATTTTGTGTTGAGTTTGATGGTGTAAGTTTAAAAAATGTTTGACATTGTTAGACATTTTATTCACATTGATTTTGAATCATGATTGTGTTAAGGTTGCACGAATTGTGCATCAATATTGTGCTATAAATTTGGACCTGTTTTAAACCCATACCACAATTTTATAAAATGAAACCAAATTCAACACTTTATATATATATATATATATATATATATATATATATATATATATATATATATATATATATATATATATATATATATCAAAATTTGGAATTAACTTGGTGATTAAATATAATTAAGATAAAATAATTTGAAAGATAGAAAATGCTTTAAATCACTTGTGACAATTATAATGAAAGTAAAGTAATGAAATAGACAAAACATGATTGAATGGAAGAAATATAACTATGAACAATACACAAGAACTTATCTATTTTGTGTCTATAATTTGATTATGTGTGATTAAGTGACGACTGGAAATGATCAGTTCAAATTGATTCTACAAGTTCCATAAGAACTGTGCTTACAACTAATGGTCAAGATTGTCAGAAAGGGGACATGATTGACTGACATTGTCTCTACTAGTTAATAATGTTTTTTTTTATAAAACAAAGAAATTGGTAAACAATTTCCCATGTGTTTGCTTGAAACATGCATATGTGTGGAAATTTGACCTTTGGATGTGCACAAATGACCTACAACTCACTTATTTAAATTTGAAACCCTAATAAGGCTTGCAATAGCTAAAAACTTGTAAATAAAAAAGGGGGAGTGTAATAAGCCAAGTTGAGCCCAATCACCCCATGATGACTGATCTTTGCCTACATATTTAATATTTTGAATATGGAAATCTAACCCATGTATTTCTCCCATTTAGAGTGTTTTTGTGAAATTGTGCTCTTTTTACTACATGAATGCATCTAGAGATGACCTAAATACTTGATAATGCTTTTACTGATTTGAAGAAAATATGATCTTGACATGGATAAGGATTCCTTAAAATTATTAGAATTAGGTTGAATAATAATAGGGAAGCTTTGCTTAGTGTGAACTAGTGTAAGTATGCCTCAATATTGAAATTTCTAAGTAAGAATATGAGACTTACATGTGATTTTTCATAAATCTAGAAAGGGAAAACCTCATAGTACATATTCTAAATATACAGACTAACCTATAAGGGAGGGTTTAAAATTGGAAATTACCATTACTAAGGTGAAGGTAAAGATCAACCCATAGGGACCTCAAAACTGATTACCACTAGTGACCCATATTGGTTGATCCTATCCTAAAATGGGCAGACACTCCTTTTTGGTCACTTTCATGTATAAATAGACATCATAATGACTTATTACAATTAATGTAATTTAAGCCTATAAACCAATTGAATTATATGATTCATTATTTCACATCACATGTATCTTCTAACCACATCAATGTATCCCTATCTAAGGTAATGCACTACACACAATCATTATCTTCCTCTAATTCATCTCTAGTCAAGTTGGCACATAATAAATTGACCTTTTTCAACCAAGTGTGAAAGACAACTTGTCATAGTTCAAAAATGGAAATTAACCTAATCAAGATTACTTAATTGATTAAACCTAATTAAATGAATAGGTGAAAATCCCATAGATAATTAACAAATTTTTATTTTTAGAAATTCATAAATTTGAATTGATGACATTATCATGACATCATATAAATATCTAAATGATGTCATTATCATGACATCATATTTTATGATTTGTCAAGAAATCATAAAATATCAAACAAATATTTGGATTTGTGAGCCATGCTTATTAATTGAAAAATATTAATTGCATTTTTACTCAAGATCCACCACACATCTCATTTCTTATCCAAAGGTCATAATTATTTTGCCTGGCCTATAAATAAGAGAGTTCTCACTCTTTTTAAGGAAACTTTATTATGTAATGTTATAAAATCATTATTAAATTACTCCTAGAGAAGATTCAAACAAGACCAATTACCAAATCCATAGACCAAATGGACAAAGGGAAATGATGCAAGAGCACCATTGATAAAGAACAATTGTTCATAAGTTGAGCTCAATCCCAACCTCATTCCAAAAATTTATAAAAATTTACAAGGAAAGTAAGTGTTTTTATCATTTGTCCTTAAGTTTTTTATTGTTTTACTTTGTTATTTAGCTCTCCATAGATCGTAGGCTTGGAAATATAGATTTATTTGATTTGATTTGTTTTGTTTATTAAGACTAACAAAGAGAATATAGCCTCATTTTTCCTTAGATTACTTGGATACATAATTACACACATGATGGGACATGATGTAACCCAAAAATCATCATAAGGGTACTTTGACACTCTTAAAAATCTAAAAAGAGCATCTTAGACATTACTGTAACTATTTTTCCTTAAAAAATCCTATGTTTTTATTAACTAATAATTGATGAATTCACCCCTGATAATCAATGACTTCACCACTTTTATTGTATTATATTTTTTTGTGTTTTCTAGGGAAAATGAAGACTTCACCACTACATATTGGTGACTTCACCTCAAAATAATGACTTCACCTAGAATCAGCGACTTCATCCTATGACTATACCTTTTTTGAAAGTGATGAAATTACCTTAGAATGATGAATTTTTATAAATAAAATAACAACTTCATGCGCTAAAAATGGTGATTTCATCATGTAACCATCCTCTGTGTTTGGTGATTTTGCATAATTTTTCAAGGAAAACATCAACTTTGTTGGTTATAATTAGTGACTTTGTGCCTATTATCAGTTTATTTGCCAAAGTTTCATTTGTTTGGTTTATTTTTACTAAATCCATAACTTTACCCTATTTATTAAATGACAAATTTTCCCTGTGATAAAGACCCAAGACATCAAAAGTTCAAACTTTTTGACTTCTTACAAACTAAATCAATCAAATCAATCCACTAACATTTGTTGCAGGGAATTCATAAATTTAGAAGAAATTTTCACATCTTAGCGAGACTATTTCACATTTATATTGGTGGTTAAAGAGTCACATCATATTTATTTTGGTGTTTAAAACTTGTGCAAACAACTTTCATTTTTCATCACTTTGAAGTTTTCAAAAAGACCAAACTTTAATCACGCTTCAAATTAGTGCTTAAAAAAAACAATCACCCTATATTTAGTGATCGTAAGAGAATTTTACTTTCTTTTTCTTCATTTTAAAAAGTACTTAACTAGTTTCATTTCTAGAATAGTTTCTTTTTTATTATAACTTTTGTACGTATGCTCTCCCCTTGTCCCTATTAGGGAACTTGGGTGACCAAAAATGCAATTATTTTACTTGTTTTTAGAGTCAAAAAATATGAAGAAATGTTGTATATGCTCTCCTCTTATTCCTAGGGACTTGAATGACTCATAAATGACCAAATTATTCATTTTATTTCTTGAATTAGCTTGTGAGAGGGAGTTCATCCCCTCCTAATAGGTTATTTAGGGGTGTGTTGACTTGGGTTTTCATCTCCTAGAATCATACCAACAATACCCATTTCAATGGGGTATATAATAAGAGCATGCTGAATAGATGAGATAGTGATTAAGCAGTTAGATTAATCAGATAGAAGAAGACTCAAGTCAAGTGATACTCTAGACATCAAACTTCATTAAATAGTACATGATTGAAGTCATTATACAAGGGACATGACCCTTGCATACAAAGATAGATAGTTTGAATCCATTATCAATTATTATTAATTATGTACAAGTATTTTTTGATACTTATGGACCCATAGAAAGATAAACCCAAGAATTTTTAGACATAATTGACCCCACTTGCTACATAATATCTTGCCAAATGTTGAGTTGCTTTGACACTCTAAGTTTCATGCCACATACCAGTTCTTGAGAGATAAAGGGGTTTTTTAAAAACTCCACCTGCATGCACTTTTTCATTATTAGATTAATAATTAATTACTTTCAAGATAGGTATATCTATGGAAAATTTTAATTTCATTTGTGTTATTTGAGTCTAAAAGTCACTTTGCCAAAATCAAAATAACAAACAAACACTTATTACACATGCCATTTTCACAAAGAAGTGTTATGCTACCAGAATCATTCCAACCATTTACCTTGGCCAAATAAACTCAAAAACCAATTCATGCCATTTGTTTATGAAATACATTGTTATGCTATATAAATCATTCAAATCAGTTAACTTAGCTCCAACTAAGACCAAGACTAATTGTGCCTTTACTTTTATATGAGATGTTGTTATGATATCAGATTTAGTCTAGATATTTATTCATCTAAGTCTTTCAAAATCCCATTAGAAATTCATCTTTCAAAGTTTAGATCTAAAGATAATTTATTTACATTTGAGTCTTGCCTAAAACTTAAGATTGAGTTGTTCACCTTTTTGTGTCTATATTGTGCAACTTGGATAAATTTTTAGTTTGATTTTTAAAGACCCCTTGTCTAAATACTAAGTTTCCATTTTAGAGCATAAGTGACTTTCGACCAAGGTTTTTGTTTGAATTAGTTTCCAAAGTTATACCTAAATAAAGAGTGCCCTTTATCTTAAATCTAATTTCCTTAGAATTTAGATAATTTCAAAATTTGTGCCTTAAACCAAAGTTCCATTTCTAAGACTAGCTTTGTGACTTTGGACCAAAGACCTATCACAATTTTGTAGACCAAGTTTGTTTTTCCTTTAAATATTTCAAGACCTTTCTCTAGACTTATTTCATATTTTCATTTCCAAATTGACTTAAACTTAGAATTAGATTTAGACCTTTGATAAAGAGACCAAGATTCACATTTAAAACTCTTTCCAAGGCAAGTGTGTTTTTGTAAACCACAATCAAGCTCTTTAAGAGTCATTTTTAGACTAAGTTTCAAACATTTGCAACATTAGGCCAACCTTTTGTGAGACACTTGATTCAAACATGCCTCACAATACACATAGTGGAGCCATGTATAATTTGGATTATGATAATATTGGCATAAGTGATTCATTTGTTCATAAGCCTTATGAAGAGGAAGTAGATTATGTGATAGATCCATATCGCTCATATGATATTAACTATGTTGAATAAAGTCAAGATCCCTTGGCACACTATCTTTCCAATACACTTTTATATCCAAGGAAAGAATAAGACCAAACAACCCAAAATCTAGCAAATATACCTAGACACATATATTAAGTTCAACAATAACAAATTTTATATTACGTAACTATGCTAATTAGCATGAGTTATCATCCATTCTTATTTGATTTCCATCTCTTATAGAATAAGGATAAAATCCTTTTTAGAGTGGTGGTGGTAGGTACTAAGTTTACTTCAAACTTTCCTCACAAGAATTTACTTAGCTTGGTACATGTGCTTAATAATAGGCTTCAAGTTAAAACATTTGAACAAGCCTCATCTAGCCAAAGTCAGGCTTTAGTACTAATGCAAAACCCATATTTAGCTATGATTGTAAAATGAAAGGCTTAAATTACTAACCAAATAGCACAAATGTAGTAAGCATACTAAGTATACCTCAAATTAGTAATAAATCTGAATGCCATGATGACTTCTATTATGCCACTCATAGAGTTAGCTCCTTCTACAAGGATACAAACTGATTCATCAATTTATGCCAACCCAACCATAGATCCATTTATTTAAATAATGAATTTTAAAAACATGATTCATGTTCCTATAACTCAAGAAAAACCCCTAACATTGATTGAAGACCATTATCAAAACACGATGAGTGGTTTAAAAGTGTACCCCAACCCAAACCAATCTCAACCAAATATTCAAAGGACCAATTCAAAATAGGTTTTAATGAACATTATGAGTAATTTGAAATAGGGGGATAGAATGTTAATTTTTAAAATGAAACACATAACCCATCCCCCTCAACTAACTGCTTACCTAAACACACAATAATGAATAAAATTTCAAAAATAGAATAATCCTCCACTTCAATAGGTGGTGAATACTAATCCACCCTAAACGAGTGATGACTAACATTTCATAACATCCAATTAAAACCAATAAGCCACCATAATAAGTGGTAAATATTTTATCCCAAACATGGTCTAATAAACAATGTAATATTGTTGGTCAACAATATCTCATAGTTGGACAACAACAAATACTTGGTGGGCAAAAAGTATTCAAATAATGCCAATTACCAAATATGTAATAGGTGCCATTATATAGTTAGTGTCTTACACCTTCCAAATATTGTATCCCAAAAAAGTGCCAACCATCTAATAATTACAACAATAAACATTTGGCCAATAAGATACCCTCCATAATACAAGGTTTGACTAGTCAATAACAAGTTTTGTTTTTGACCCAAAAAACACAATTCATCCATCAATACCAAATACCACCACATAGGTCATAGTTCCTTTAAAATCAAAGCCACATTGCTAATCCTAATTCTTACTAACAATAAATATCACCCCAACAATACATTCCTAACCAAAGGTTGCATCTTCTTAGTATGGAAACCAACCAGGTGAATACACAATAATATACCATTCCTTTGTTATACCCAACCATAAAAATCTGCTTGGAACCACTAAATCCCAACCAAAACCATCTATACCTTCCAATTTTCTATCCAGTGAACTATTAAAAGTAAAATATGCAATTTTGACTCTTTAAATGGTGAAGTAGGGATACAAATTTAAACTAGATGAAATATGTTCATATCTATTTAACATGGATTGCCTATAGATATTGTTTCCTTTAAGATTTGAGCCACCCAAGTTCAACAAGTATAAGTGAAAAGGAGACCCAAGGGAAAACTTAAAGGATTTTTATGTTTCTTGCTAGTCAGTGGTTTTTAGTGATGTTTACCTGCTTCTCTTTCTCCCATGAAGGTTAGATGGACAAACCTTGAAGTGGATTCTTAAACTACCCAAGAACACAAAGCATTTTTTGATGACTTGTCAGTAAAGTTTTTGGAATATTTATCATATAAAATTGAGCATGAGATTACTATGGTGGATTTAGGCCAAACACAAAAAATCTTAGGCATATTTTTTTAATTTGTCTACTATGGTGGAGGGAACTTCCTAGCTGCTTCACACATAATTTTATAGATAAATAGTTGGATTTAATATTGACACGTAACTTAAATAATGATATATCCTATCACTTGGACCTATAATGTGCCCATACATTTAAAGAGATAATTAACAAAGGATTACAAATTAAAAAATCCTTTATCGACAAAGGGTGATCAAGTTATATACCCTAAACCAAAAATAGAGCCAAAACCAAAATCTAGGCCTAAGTCATAACCTAAACCCAATCCAAATGTAATATTATAAACCATAATAGGTTAATAAAATTGAAAAACCTAAATCATATAACCACAATAAGAATGTTGTCAGTAATAGAGTCACAGAGTCACATCATGTCCAAATAATGCAAACACTATCTGTTTAGCCTATTCTGTAAGTGTAGCCTATTCCATAACCATCACTATTTCTATAAATTCAACCACCTCTAAGCATGTATGTGCCATAACCTCTACCTTTACAAACTCTTCCTCTAATAATAATACCCACTAATAGAGTCTCTAGTGAACTTGGTGAGCCCATTTAATTGGTGTTTCAAAAACTAGCCATTACCAATATGATTAGTTGGTCAATTCCAAAACACTTTCCTAAAGGTATACCTTACACTGATTGGCACAAAAATAATGAGTTATGAAAATAACATCATGTTCATGATCATTTAATATGATGATGTGTGCATTTGAAGCACCTCATTCAAAACATGTTGGAAAATAAAGAAATTGAGTTGGATAATAAGGCTTCTACTTCAAATCAGAATCTGGGTATCTATCAAAATCCTTTCCCATAACATAATGCAAAATCAACACCAATAAAAATTAAGGCCACCACTATAATAATAATAGAAATAACAACAATAACAATGACAACACCAACTACAAAATAGATATAACCAAGGCCAAAATAACCTTAATAATGAAGAAGCCTATCACATAGCTACACACGATTATAATAAAGTTGTAAGTCATATTATAGGTGGTCATATATACACAATTACTATCAACCCTATTCTAATATCCAATTACCAATAAGTAATATTTAACAATGCCTATCATCCTCTTAATATCAATAATCTTCCTTTGACATGTGACCTCAACCAAGCATAACAACAATTAGGAATTACCATCTTAGGACATTCTCCTTCTTATATATATAATGGTCCTTTACATAATCTAATTTTCCAAACACAACTTAGTAGAATAAAGTTACAATTCTTACCCCACAACCACCTGCTACTAATGAACCCATTCAATCCCCCATATTGATTAGGAGTAAGCCAATTACCAACATAAAAGAGGAAACTTATGATATTGTGGAACAAATAAAAAACACACCCACCCAAATTTGTATTATAAATTTGTTGCACACATATACTATCCATAAAAATATCCTTATCAAAATCTTGATCTAGTTCCAAGTACCCAATGACATTTTGTCAGACAAATTTCATGCTTTGGTTGGACACCTAACGCTAGACCAACAATTGAATTTTGATAAAATTATATGTCATTCCTAGGCCCTCTCCACAATAACCCATTTTCTATTGAGGTTTTCATAACATGGTATAAAGTTAAATGCATCTTCCTAGACAATGGATTAGACCTTAATATTGTGTATCTAAAGTTAATCAAGTATTTGGGATATATGGTAGCTAACCTTTAGTTAGAGACATTACTATCAAGACCTATGATAATGAAGAGAGGGAGTCACATGAACAATCTATTTACTAGTTTTCATTAGGCCTTTAACCCATGACACACTTTTACATATCTTGGATCTAGATTTATCATATAATTTTATTTTGGGCTGACCATGGATACAAAAAATCTATGCGATACCTTCAACCTTGCATTAGCGTATCAAGTTTCCTCATCTAGGATGGAGGTATCTATACATGCAGACTTACATCCATATCAAAATTTCAATAATTTTGAGGCTAATTATGAGATATATAATTACCATTTTGGCCTATACCTTACACCAAAGAAGTACAATGATATACTTGTTGAATCACCAAAGTCTAATTGTAAAGACCTTGACAACCTTGCCTCAACTTCATAAACACCTCCTCTTGAAATTGGCAATCATTTCATTATTTAGAATAATGGTCTAGGAGATTAATTTACACATAATACCTTCCATATATCCAAACTTCCATAAAAATCCAAGACTAATTGAAGGCCCAAATTTGAGGCAGTTCATATGTAATGGTGAAAAAAGGAAAACTTCACAGCCCAATGCCTAATATTCTCACACTAGATACTTGCCAAGAACAAGACTCACTTGTTGAAGATAATTCATGGTTGTACAATGATGATTAGTTGATTTCTACCGAATAAAAAATTATCCCATCCCTAACAGGATTATGGATAACAAAGCTTATGAATGCACAGACCTGGGGCAAATCAAAAAGGTACTATTGAGCCTATATATATAACCAAGTATAAAGGAACTCATGGTATTGGATTTAAACCTCCTGGGGGTTATCCTTCCTATCTTATTCATGTTCCTACACTAAAAACTAAAGAATATGATATCAAAATCAAAATAGAGTTTGATCATAGTATATATGAGGACCTAACCAACACCAACCTATT
The DNA here is from genome assembly GCA_037957365.1 of Torreya grandis. Classification (NCBI taxonomy): domain Eukaryota; kingdom Viridiplantae; phylum Streptophyta; class Pinopsida; order Cupressales; family Taxaceae; genus Torreya; species Torreya grandis. Next base: position 2,384,276 of record JARHVA010002249.1, read on the forward strand.
TGAATCTTACACCATTTGTACCACCATACTAATAGTCCACCATTCCCTACTTATCCTTTATCATCCTCAACTCATAAAATATAACCAAAAAGAATCCAAAGTACCTCTTGACAAGTTTAAGAATGACGAGGATTTTTTTATTTCATGGATTTAAGAGACAATGTTCCTTTAGGATACCAAAAGTAAGGATTCTATATCAGATTGGATCCTAATGCCTATTTTGGAGAGTGAGTGAACACCCTTAGCCAAAATCAAAAAAATAAAACATTTAGGTTCCAAATTGAAAACTTCTTTGAGGCACTTTTAGACCAAGAAAAAATTAAAGAAAAAGGATAGTCTCTTGGTGAAAACCTATTTCATGCACCACTAGATAGTGATCTTCACCCTTCATATAATGAAGCTCAGGAGGCCACCAATAGTGAACTTACATTTGGGTTTAATCTTAGTACAAAGGAGCAAAATATTTTTAAGAAAATTATCTAAGAGTGTCCTGAAGTGTTTGTTTCATGACCCTAGACACCATCGAAAAATTTTGATTCATCTTATTTTAGGGAAATTGAAGAACCAATCCAACTAAAGGACTTTGGTATTACCAACCAATTTACATATTTTTCAACTATTTTGGAAGGAAAATATACTCTTCTTGTAGAGGATACTTCATAAGTCAACATTGGAACTCTACATGCATATAGGAGGAACATTAAGTTATTACAACTCCTATTAGAGAGTTCATAGACATTTTAACATGGGCTTACTCTACTATGCCATGTTTGTATCCATCATTGGTTCTACACCACCTTGTTGTACATCTTAATGCCAAGCAAGTCAAGAAAAAAATGAGTAAAATTCATCCTTGCATTTCTATTTTGGTCAAGAAATAACTGGAGAAACTCTTATATGTATAATGTATTAGAACTATTGATTATTCAAAGTGGATCTCCAATATTTTTCCAGTCAATAAAAAAAATAGAAGGTATTAGATTGTGCACTAACTTTCAAAACATTAATAAGGCCTGCCCAATGGATAACTTTCCTCTAGCAAACATTGACATGATTATTGAATCCATAGTTAGGTATGAAATTGTCCCTCATGGATGGATTTTCAAGATATAACTAGATCAATATTTCACCTAAATACCAACACAAGATAGAGGTCACCACTCTTTATGGCATGATTTGTTAACAAGTAATGTCATTTGGCCTTAAGAATGTAAAATAAACATATCAAATGGCCATGCCTATTATATTCCATGATATGATCCATGATATTATTGAAGACTATGTCGATGACATATTGGGTAAAGGATTCATGAGTACAAGGTATCATTTAACCCATGAAAGTGTGTCTTTGGTGTTACTTCAGGCAAAATGTTAGGCTTTATTATCTCTCATTGAGGCATTAAAGTTGATCCTGCCAAGGTTAAGTCCATTACTGAGATACTGCCACCTTATAATTTAAAGTAGCTTTGTAGTTTGTAGGGTAAAATATAATATATTAGATGATTCATTTCACAATTGGTCAATGAATTTCACCCATTCACTCATTTATTGAATAAATACACTACATTTTTATGGAATGAAGACTTTCATATGGCCTTTTAACACCCTAAATAATACTTGGCCAATCTTATTGTTCTACTACTACCTACACTAGGAAATCCATTCTTAATTTATCTACTACTAAAAATGCTCTAGGGGCACTTTTGTCCCAACATGATGAGCATGAGAAAGAACATTCACTGTATTATCTAAGCCATACATTAGTATAATATGAACACAATTATATGTTGATTGTGAATTTTTTTTTGCCTATGGTCTTCAAAACCTAGAAGTTACATCATTACATGATCAACAACAAGTCTATAGTCATCACAAAGTATATCTAGTAGTATCTACTATCAAAAATATATTTACAAGGCCACAAAGTTAATTGGATCATGCTTCTAAGTGAGTTTGAGATTTGATATGTCAACCAAAAGGCCATTAAGGGAGATTTTCTTATAGACCAACTTATCAAAGCTCCCATTTTAGATACTCAACCAATTACTTTTTGCATTTACAAATGAGTCTACCATGACTGTAGTAGAAACACCTCCTGAAGAGCATCAATGTTTACATTATTATGATGGTTATTTCACATCTCATGGGTTAGAAGTGGGATTTTTGTTCAGAACACCACATAGGGATCTCATTCCCAAGTCTTTTTGTGTCAGCTTTTCTTGTACCAATGACATATTTGAGTATAAAACACTCATTATGGGGTTTTGTATAATGGTAAAATGTAAAATTAAACACCTAATGATTTATTTTGATTCATAAATTATCATTAATCAAGTTAAAAACCAATTATAGACCAAGGATGATAATATGGTACCTTATAAATCCATGGTGGATACTTTAAAACAATAAATTAATCACCTTCATTTTAAACACATACCTTAGGCCAATAATCAAATAGCAGATGCCATGGATATAATTAGTTATGTGATCCACATAATAGAAAAGGTAAGAGACAATTAATTCCTTGTTGAACATATTCTAGCACCTACTCATGAACCCTCAAACATTGAAATGATTTTTTATATTGTTGGTCCTAATTCTACCTGGTACTTTGAACTATATAATTACCTCCATAACTAAGTCCTTCTAATAGACCTTTACCATAAAAAATGAAAGGCATCTACACACAAAGCCTCACATTATACCTTAGTTATACCTATACTTTACTATAAAATCTTTGATGTAACTCTACTTCATTATTTAACTTCAATAGAATTTAGATTAGCACTGAGGGAAGTTCCCAAAGGGGTTTATGGGGCCCACACCAGTGGGTCAATCCTTACAAAAATATCTTAAATACTAATTATTATTGGTAGACCATGGAATTATATGTAGTTACTTATGTTAAAATGTGTAAACAATGTGAGAAGCATGCTAATTTTATCCATGCTCCAACATGAACACTCAATCTAATGACCATACCATGGCAGTTTTCAATATGAGAACTCAATCTCATAGGGAAGATTAACCCTACTTCCTTAAATGGACATAAACATATCCTTAAAATGACCAATTACTTAACTAAGTGGGTTGAATCCATTCCCCTCACTTACAAGATAGGCAAGGAAATTTCTAAATTTATTTTCAACCATCTTATTTATCATTATGGTATCTTGATACGGGAACATCAAGCTAAAAGATATAATTTTTGAGTTATTATCAATAGACATCATATTTATCCCATTTTGGAGTGTATTTAAGTTTTAAATATAATATAGGATCCATTTGAGTCTTTATAAGTCCATTTGAGTCAATGAGAGTGAGTTTTATAGGTAATGGGAGATTTCCCTCCAAAACTAAGATTTAAAAATTTAAATATGTAAAAAAGTCAAGAGTGACCTTGAACATGGTCTAAGTTGGTTAGATGAGGTAAAATTGGTTCAATAAGGCCAATATTTCACATAAATGGTGATTATAAGTCATATATGTCTAACTCATAAGGTTAGAATTCATGTTTTAGTAATATGACCACAAAAGTCCCACTTCAAAGTTGAAATATAAGGAGGTTGTGTCTTGTAACCACCTTAACCAACATTGGAGTTGGTTGTATAAGAATTTTTAAGTGAGTATTGGAAGATGATATGAGAGAATAGGGAGAGATAGGTCTCCAAGAAGAGGGAGGATAATTAAAGAATGGCGAGAATGTCCAAAACCCTCATGAAAGATGACAAGTCTAGGTTTGGACTGAAAATGTAATGTTACTTTCTTCCTGATGAACAAAGGAAAGTTTGTGATTTTATGTTATCCTTTCAATTTATATTGGTTTATATAGTCCACATTTTCTTACAAGGCCTTTGAGACCATTGATTTATTATTGATTACAAAGGTTACAGGTTTTGACCTAAGAGTGTAGGCCACAGTCCAAAAAAAAGAGTAATTGTGTGTTTTCTACAGGTTATTAGGGTGAAACAAATCATGTTATTAATTAATTAATATATTTAGATTATGTAAATATTTATGTGAGTGAAATAAACTTGTGAGGGAAAATAAAAGAAGATAATTCTCTCTTAAACCCTTGTTTACATTCATGATAGTTAAGGTATGCAAGTTATGTTAATGTTTCTTAAGATATAAGTAATGGAAATATATGAGATGGAGTTTATAGTTTTAAGATTACATAAGTTTATGGTAATCATATGATGCTCAAATTAAATATGAATAATTTTTTTAATAAGGATAAACCCCTGTTGCTCTAGATAGACCCCTGTTACACACAAGAGACCCTATGTTAGAAGATTATAAAAGGACATCATGTATGGAGGAACCTTATGTTTTTTGAGTATGTATTTTTATAGAAGAGGATTGACCTATAAAATTTTCATTGTAGTTTTATTAACCTTATGGCATGTAATCAAACCTAGGAAACTCTTGGCATAGTCTTATATAGCCAGGATTCCTTCTCATGCATAGTTAGAGGTTAAGAAGGAAATGTATACACTAATTAAGTGGATTAATATGGTGATAGGTAAGGTTTATATTGTATTAATATTTAAAAAACATTAAATAATGATCAAGGTGAATTTTGAAGTATTTGGATGTGAACAGACCTGTATACTATTACACGGTCCTTTGTAGGACTCATAAAATTATGAGGATTACTCAGTTTAAGGCACATATGGGTTGATCAAAGGGTTATATCTATTGTATAAGGTTTAATACATGAAAAATACCTAGGAAAGGTCATTATGTCTTTTGAAACACTATAAAATTGAATAATGTGAATTAATTATCCTCTCAACCTGTGTAGGAAGCTAACCAGGGTTTCAAAAGCAAAAACCCCATAAAAAGAGTTTTAACCCTTGGAAATGGATGAAACTTTTTAATATTTCTCATGTATACATTTAATAAGTTAATAAAGAGGTTTTAGTTTGGTTCAAGTCTATATAATATGGATTTCGAGATTGTGGGTTTGAAATAGGGCTAAATAGGCCCAAGAGAAGGGTGGTTTACAAAGGAAGTGTGGTCTAGGAATGGATTTAGGTTATTAAATTTTACAAAAACTTGTAAGGAGATAGAGAGTGGATATAAAAGGTTTTAAATCTCCATAATAGTTTATATATTTTTCAAACCAATAGAATTTTCACAAAAAAGGCTATAAGCCTAAGGAGACTATTGTGAGTCCTAATGTGGAATTGAATCCCAAATTGTGTTTAAACACTTATAAGATATTAATATAGGTTAAATTTTACCATATAATAATATATATATGACTTAATATTTACTCTTTGATCCCTACATCAAGTTTTGGTACTCTAAACCTAAGGAGATTGCCTAGTAAGAAGCTTGAGAGAGATTGCGAGGAAGTTTGTGAATGAAATGAATGAAGTGAGGTATAAAATTAATGTGATTGAATTAATATAGGTAAATACTTCAATAATTTCTTCTTAATTTAAAATAAACAAGAATTAGAGAAGGATATTAACAAACATAGTGATCAAGAGAGTGAAACTAGATTGGTTCTAGAAGATTCAAGACAAGTATGATTTGAGAATGAGATATTTTATAATAATAGAGACATTAGTGGATTATTTGAATAATTTTACCTAATACATATTCATAATTTTATATCATATCTAGGTTATCTCTTGGTTTACTTTTGGTTTGAGTTTCTTGATTTGAGATTGACAAAACATGTTATGAAGAATGCCTGAGATGACACCTTGAAGGGTATTGTGGGAGTATAATGTTGAAATTATGGCATATTTAGGTTATAATATATGAATATAGTATTTTAAAAAAATAGGAACCAAATCCCCAAAGTCCAATGATAAGGACTAGAATCTAGTCAAGAAAATACTAGAGAAGGTATAGATAAAGGAGAGCCTTGGAGCTCAAAGAGAGAAAGAGAAGAGTAAAGAATATAAGAGAGAGTAAAGGAGGATAATAAGAGGTCATAGGTATAGGAATAATAGAATATAAAATATCCAAGAGTGATATGAGAATCAAGTAGGCAGCTTGCTAGTGAGTCATCTAGTTAGGCCTAGAAAGCAAATATGAATGGATATAGAGATAGAAGTGGAAGACATGAGAAGAGAGTTGGGGTAGAGTATTGAAAATATAGAGATCATGGTGAAGATATTTAGAGGACAAGGAAGTAAATGTATTGGATATAATGTGAGAAGGGTGAAGTGGCCAGTAGAGTCACTTGTAAAAGAGAGAAGGCACAAGATGAGTGTCTTAAAAGATGAGAAGAAGAAAGAGAGGACAACCCATGGAGGCATGAGAGATGAGATGTTTCCAAGTGAGAAAAACTAAAAAGAGATAGCAAATAGGTTTCTAATTAAAGAGAACAATAATAAGATATAAGTTACAAGAGGAGCACATGAGAGAGAATACAAGAAGAAGATATGGAAAATGTCTATGCAAGAGACATTTAAGGAAAGTATGTGGTCTTTTTTTTATATGATATATTTGATTTAAAGTTTTGTATGTAAGTATGAAGAAAGGTTTGGTGAAGGCCAAGAATAAGTCCTAAAATTTGGTGAAGGATGGGATAATAATATCACCCATCAAGTAGAAAGATGATGATAAAGAAAGAGAACCTATTGTAGAATAAAAAGGGATGGAGATTGAAGGCATTAAATATGTTGAAGATGAAGTTTAAAAGGAATAATATGATGCCTTGAAAATTACAGTAGCTAAACCAAAAGAAATAGTCACCAAGAAGACATGAAGTTCACACATAAAGATATGAATGAATAAATAAGCTTGAATAATCATATTTGGAGGTAAATGAGTGGTTGAACATTGATTTTGCTTGTATATATGAAGAAAAAAACTTATATGAAAATTGGGAGAAAGAAGGACAAGGTACAACAATCAAAGAGAGAATAAGGGAATGGATACATTTGGACTAAATTTATCAATAAAGTAGGTGGTGATAAGGAAGAGGTGAACCTCAAGAAAGAGGTCAATATAAGAAAGAGCATAGGTGGAAATCAAGAACAAGTGTGGAAATTAAAAATAAAATGACAATCCAAGAAGGTAAAAGACAAAAAATGGGTGGTAAAGAGCATGAAAAGAACACAAGAGGATCATATTATAGGTGTATACCAAGGAATCATGAAGATTTAGGAAGATTACATAAAGAAAATAAGAGAGGTAATGTAAAAAAACCAAGACAATAAGATAAAGGTACAACTATGTGAACAAGAAGATGAGCAAAAATAAGACAAGTATTCTCAATATTTGTTTTCAAATGTTGTTTATGATGATGTGTATAAAGTTTATTCAAATAATTAAGAATATTTGTATAAGGAAACCATAATATTGATTAATGAGTTGATGGAAAGACAAGGTGATGATGAATCACCTCAAAGAGTGAGAATGAATTAACTCTCATTAATGAGAGAGTCCAAGGAAAAGGAAAAGATTAAGTTACCCAAGAGGATGAATAACAATGTGGACCAAGATTTGATGAGGACTGTGTTGAGGTGGATGATTTCAAAATTTAAGAAGAAATTGGTATCTAGTAAGTTGAGAATGAATTAACTCTCATTAATGAGAGATTCCAAGGAAAAGACAAAGATTAAGTTACCCAAGAAGATGAATAAAAATGTGGACCAAGATTTGATGAGGATTGTGTAAAGGTGGATGATTTCAAATTGTAAGAAGAAATGGAGATGTTGGAAGAGATATTCAGTACATCCAAGGGGATAAAATAAGGTGAAGTATAGAAAGCAAATATCATGAATGAATTCAAAGAAGCATCAAGAATGGATCAACATAGAGAAGCACAAGAAGTTGTGTAAACAAGGCCAAAAGCAAGAAAGCTAGCTAGCAAGAAAAGGGACTATGAACAATAAAACAAGGCGAGTTATTCAATTAGGCAAGATAAATCTGAGTTAATAGTTCATAATCATGGCCATGGAAAGTTAAATATTTTTCAAACAATATTGTACTATGTTGAGGATGAATGAAATAAGAATTTTCTCTTGCATAATGAGTAAAGTCATAGGAAAAAACATCAAAAAGAGGATAAATGTGAAGAAGAGACAAAAAAAGAGAGTAAAATGGAGAAAGTGATAGAGGTTTACATGCATGTGAATCCATTAGAGCCTAACGAAGAATATTCTAGCATAACCAAGGAGCAAACATCACTAAACAAACAAACATCAAATGCAAACAATGAAGGAGAAGGCCATAAAACAAGAATGAGAAAGAAGAATAAGCACCATTTGGTTGCATCTGAAGATGATGAAGGATAAATGAAATTAGACAAGAGGTAAAATGGAGAAAATAAGGAACTACAATAGTTGGAACACCTCATAGAGGTAGAAAATGTAATGACAAGGGAACTAGACAAAGCCAAAAAGAAGAAATGCAAGATTTTAGAAAATAAAAAGGAGTAAGAAATGAAGATTGATAATCAAGTGAGATTGAATGAACCTCAAAGAATAAACCAAAAAGAAATAAATTTGGTGGCACAAATTTTCTCTCTCTTAGGAGTATGATGCAGGAGCATCAAGCTATAAGACATAATTTTTGAGTTATTATCAATAGAAGTAATAGTTAGCCCATTTTGGAGTGTAGTTGAGTTTAAAATATCATATATGATCCATTTGAGTCTTTATAAGTTAATTTGAGTCAATGAGAGTGATTTTTATAGGTAATGGGAGATTTCCCTCCAAAATTGAGATTTGAAAATTCAAATCTGTAAACAAGTCAAGAGTGACCTTGAACATGGTCTAAGTTGGTTAGATGAGGTAAAATTGGTTCAATAAGGCCAACAAGTCATTTAAATGGTCATTAAAATTCATAAATGTCTAACTCATAAGGTTAGAATTCATGTTTTAGTAATGTGGCCACAAAAGTCCCATGTTGAAGTTGCAATATAAGGAGGTTGTGTCTTGTAACCACCTTAACCGACATTATATTTGGTTAAAGAAGAAGTTTTAATTGAGTCTTGGAGGAGGAGAGAAGAGAATATGGAGGATAGGTATCCAAGGAGAGGGATGAGGATCAGAGAATGGGGAGAATGCCCAAAACCTTCATGAAAGATGACAAGTCCAGGTTTGGACTAAAAATGTAATGTTTCTTTCTTCTCAATGAATAAAGGAAAGTTTGTGATTATATGTTTTCCTTTAAATGTACATTGGTCTCTATAGTCTATTTTGTCTTGAAAGGCCTTTGAGGCCACGAATTTATTATTTTTTGAAAAGGCTTCAGGTTTGGACCAAAGAGTGTAGGTCATAGTCCAAAAACAAGAGTAATTGTGTGTTTTATACAGGTTAGTGGGGTGAAACAAATCATGGTATTAAATACTACATATATTAAGATTATGTAATCTTCATGTGAGTGAAATAACCTTGTAAATGAGGGAAAATCAAAGAAGACAATCCTCTCTTAAACCCCTGTTCACATTCATGACAATTAAGGTATGCAAGTTATGTTAATATTTATTAAGTTACAAGTAATGGACATGTATGAGATGGTGATTTATAATTGGTGGATTAAATAAGTTTATGGTAAGAATATGATGCTCAGATTTAAGATTACTAAACTCTATTAAGAGGGTTAAACCCTTGTTGTTATAGATAGACTTTTGTTACACACACAAGAGACCCTGTGTTAGAAGATTATAGAAGGACATCACATATGAAGGAGCCTTGTGTTGGCTGAGTATGGATGTATGTAGAAGAGGATCAACATATAGAATTATCATTTTGTTAACCTTATGACATGTAAACAAACCCAAGAAACTCTTGACATAGTCCTATATATTCAAGATTCCTTATCATGCATAGTTAGAGGTTAAGAAGGAAATGTATACACTAAATAAGTGAATAAATATGGTGATAGGTAAGGTTTAGAGTGGATTAAGATGGAAAAAGCTTCAAATACTAACCAAGGTGAAGTTTGAAGTATTTGAATGTGAACAAACTTGTATACTATTACACAATCCTTTGAAGGACTCAAAAAATTATGAGGATTTCTTAGTTCAAGGCACATGGGGGTTAACCAAAGTGTTTTGTATGAAATCAAAAATGCATCATGTCTATAAATAAATCCTAGCTAAAAGAAAATAGAGCATATATACACATCTAATTGGGAACACATTTTTTAAGTGGGAGCATGACTAATATGGGAATCTTCTAGACCCAATTAGGGGATCACTTAACACAATACACCATGCTAGAAAGGGTTATAAAGCCTAAAGTCTAACACAATCATGAAACAAACCTAAAAGAGTTCTAAGGTTTAATGTTCACTCTATTTTAATAAACAATAAAGTAAATATAATCGAGTACACACCAAAGCTTGTGACACAAAGTGGGGGTTAGAAACAAAAAAAACTAAATTAAACATGCATAGAATACATATACTCACATCAATTTATATAGAATTATAATGCATGGAAGAGAAGCACAATTGCATTATCTATCTACTCTTATAAAGGAGAAATAAAGTTAAGAATACTTACCTTTTAAGAAGATCCCACTAAGCCTCAATCTCTCCCTTAGCCAAGGTGCTTCACAATAGAATGTTATGGTATGTAAGGATAACAAAGACAAATTAGCTCTAGGATACACAACCTATCTATGAATTTAAAATACTTCTCCACAAGACAAGATATATATATCTAAAGAAAGTATGGAACCCTTAGCTTTATTCCTCAAGTAGAATGGTCAGTAAGTAGATGTTCATTCACACTTATTATTCTTTGATTCTCTATTACAAATGTTTGGAAATGAACTTGTATTTATAGGTGGATCTTGCCTTAAATCCTACCAAAAATGTTCACTGTACAAGATCAACCCAGTTGACCTTGTATGTTTTCATGAAAAACTTCACTAGATTTGAGCTAGGTTGGCTAAAGGCTAACAAGCTCAAAGAATGAAACATACCCCTAAATAGTACAGGGTTGACCTAATTAACTTAGTACAGTGGACTATCCAAAATGGAATTAAGGAAAACATGAGAGGATAAAGTATAGAAATTGATTAGAATGGGTAGGATTGAGAATAACAAACTTAGGATAAATGGTTGTGGGAGACAAGTGTGTAGATGGCAAGTGGCAAAAGGGAAAACAATCTTATGAAGCACCAATAGTTACCCACCCCTTTCTCGATGCACCCATTAAGGTATACAATCAAAGATATTGAGAATCAATGGGTTCCTACAAGATATAAAGTGTTATTAAGTGATAAAAGTTTATAAATATTTTGTGTATACATATGCCCCACTCAAAGCTCATCACATGTCACATAAGTGCAACACGGGATGGTGCTTCAGGATAGAACATGATAACATAGAATGATGATGCTAAGTAAAGTGTAGTAAGCATAAAATAAGATAAATTAAAGGAAAGAATTGAAAAACACATACCTTTACTTACCTTAGTGTTGTAGATAAAGAAGTAGACTGCTAGAAAGTGAAGGCATCCAATGGGAAGAACATTAGGCAAACCTATAGAAGTTAGTGTAAAAAAGAGAAAAAATTAGATTTTTTAGAAAATAGGCATATATTAGAGTAAAATATTCTCCACATTATCATGAATCCAATACATTTTATGGTTTGAAAAATGGATTATTAGAAACAAAGATATAATTAAAACAAGAAATCTATATAAAAATAATTGAAAGATTTGAATTTTGAAAAGTGTTTGTAAATAGGGGAAAAGAGAAGTAATTTGTTATTTTGACTTGTGAAAGAGAGAAAAAGAGCTCTGGAGATCGAACAAGCTAGGATGGTGAGGAGATGATAGGTTAGATGAAGGGGATCTCTAGGAATAGTAATGGATGTGTTACAGGTATGCAATGATGAATCTTAAGCCAATTTTTGAGATTTTTAGTGAATTAAGTGTATTTTTTGGAATTTTTAATATTAAGCATTTAAAAATGTCAAAATAAAATGAAATTAGATTCTATAATTGGGAAAAACCAAGATGGAAAATGGGTTTGGAGGAATTAGGAAGAAATTTTCAAAAGGGTACATTTTTAGGAAAATGGAAGGGGTTAGCAAGAAAAATGAATTGGGTTGACCTAGTCGACCTAGTAAGCTAAAATAGTGCAAAATCCATGCTGCCAACCTAATAGGTGTGTGCTAACCCTATACATTTTACATACTACCGACATAGTATAGTTTTTCCAATTGATTTAAAAAGTATAGAATATAATGGAATACTAAGGAGGGGAAAATAAGAGTTCTGAATTTGATTTTTAGGTCAACCAAGGAACAAATAAGGAATTTTTAGTTAAACTAGTTTGACCAAAGAATTAGAATGGTATGGAAAAGTATGCAAAAGGCCAAAAGAAGGTTAGATTGGCTTGAAATGACCAAGTAAAGGCAAAAAGGATCAAGTAAGTAAAAAATAAATTAAAATGAATAAATTAAAGTGGTTTAGGTTTGTTTTTTATTGAAAATAATATATTGTGATTATACATGGCATGAAGGATCTGATACATCTTTTGTTGTTTCTTATTTCTAGGGAAAATAGAGATACTAGAATTTAGTGGATGTTACATGGTTATCTGACTTGTTAGAGTGATTTTCAAATGGAAATAGGGCTAGAATAGTATCTATAGATCTAGGAGGGATAGCTTGATATGTGTAAGATTCCCTTGAGTGTTGATCTATTGGTCATGTTCCTTAGATGTTGGGAGTGATTGACCAACACCTTCAGATAGGAGGTGGAGGGGGATGTGGTAGAGGTGGATATCACTCTGAAGGATGTCCATGACATCCTTAAGCTACTGATAGTGAGAGCACTAGTTATTATAGGGATACTAGACAACATAGAGGAGAGAAGAGCCTTATCTATGTGGGCTACAGGCTTGGAGATGACATTATTGGGTAGGAGATTCAGTATGTTTGATGTATATACATCATAGATTCTAGATATTTAGAAGGCTATGATAAGACTTATGACACAATGAGTACTTTGTCACAAGTTGGATGATAAGGTATCACTATTCATGGTCACTTTAAGTAGGATGATCCTAGAGGAGAGATTTCTATATGATCTTAGTTATATCAACTAGGTCTAACTAATACATGATATGTATGAGGTGTTTATGAGAGATCATAAGTTGATAAGATCAATCATATTACTAATGGATTGGATATATGAGAGGTTTCCCATGTATCCTGTCTGGGTAACCCCATATATTTAATGATAAGTAACCTCAAGTTTAGACATGGAGAGAGGACCAAGTAGTGTGGGCCTACCCCACATGCTAGCATTACAGATGGTGAGATGTAAAGACATAGAGTGGTATCCATATGAGTACATAATGACTACATGGTTGAGTTGGCACATAGTTATAGTAATTACAACAAGGATATAAGTGATTTGACACTACACCTAGTGGTGAGATCCACATTCAGTAGCATGGGTGCCAAGTCAAATAAGCCTACCTCATCCAATAAAATTGATATTGATTCTTGATTAGTGGGCTTAACATGTGAGATATCCATGAGGGGGGAGGGGAGTAGGACCACTAATGGTGAGGTTGATTCTTAGATCATGTCAAGAGTGACTATGGACTAGTTAGACATAATAGGGAGTAAAGTATGAGGAGAGGGGTGTAGAGGTAGTATCACCAAATATACTACTACTATCTCCATAAAAAGATGGGAAGTGACCACCAAGGATGTGGAATCGATGGAGGTAAGAGGAGTAGGAGACAGTGGATACTATCTCCATCCTTGATGATCTAGTAAGTGAGCTAGAGGAGAGTTAGATGATAGAGAGGCCACTCATGCATAGGCTAAGGTAGACGTGAGCCATGATAGTCATATTTGAGCTAAAGAGGTGACCTATAAAGGAGGTGATAGGAGACCACATGGATGGGGAGACTGTGTTAGGTGGTTGCATGGATGGTGAGATCATAGTGGTCGAGACACATACAAGTAATAAAGATTATTGAATTATTACTTAAGGTTTTTATTTTAAAATTATATATAAATGAATATTTTGAGAAATAAAAGTGATTTAATATCTATCTAGTGTGATTTTATAGATGTAACTAAGGATGAGTAGGAGAGATGGGGGTCCCTTATGAGGTGAACACTCCTTGACATCTTGGATAAAACTCTATAGCCATATAACCCTATTAGGAATCTAGTGTACCATCTACCCCAACTCACCTAATTAGAGAGGTAGTGAGGTAGATATGAGAATAGAGAGAGATTGAAGCCACCAATAGAGATGGGTGCAGGAGAAATATGAACATGGTAGGCCCAGATAGAGGAGAGATCTATGCATCTAGTTATAGTGATTCAAATGACACAGGCACATATAGAGACTTGGACCTAGTTGGCACAAGCACAAGAACATGTAGCATACCTATAGGGATAGGTAGAGGGATTGAGATCTCAGATGGCCTCTTTATAGTGTACTATTTTTAGGATTTAGATTGATGCCTTAATAGGTAGTGTGGCTAGGCCATGAGATAGATAAGATGGAGTCCAAACATAGAGCTGGAGGATTGTATATGGTTGTACTTGTATTAAAATCTGTGACACACACACACACACACACACACACACACACACACACACACACACACACACACACACACACACACACACACACACACACACACACACACACACACACACACACACATGGTTTCTCATTTTGGCATATTGGATGTTGGTTGTGTATGTTATTATTATGGTTGTGGTTGTGGATGCTTTGGATATATTGATTTTTAGCACATGTATTTAATTGTGTTTGTATATGCTATAGGTAATATATGAGATGTGGTTTCTTTTATAGCATTATGTAGGACACATGCATGGTTAAAAAGAAAAAGGTAAAAAAGGACTTGGTAAAATATAATTAATAAAAAATGTACTACACACTAGTTCAAACTACGAAATGTGTAATAACAAGAAAATGAATAAGTATAAAGAACCAAAATATGGTAAAACAAGATGGTAAAAAGGAATTTTGTTTTTAAACCAAAGTGAAAGATGTTTGCACCAAATTAAAACAAGTAAAATCATACTAAATCACATTGGGAAGTATGAAAACTATGTAATAAAATGGAAGGTATGTAAAAGGGCACAAAATGGTATAAAACAAATTAATCAAGTCAATCAATCATAATAAAGCATGCTAGGAAGTATTAAAAAAAAAAAATTGGAAAAAGTTTGGTCTTAAATTTAACACACTAATTCAAGCTGGGAAGTATGAGAAATTCAAGAAATGTTTGTAATCTTACATGTACTTAGAAAATAAGAAGACAAAAGTTAAAAGAGAAATGAAGTAAGCATAAAACACACTAAATCAAGTTGGGAAGAATTTTAATGATGTGTAACTTCATAATCAATTGAATCTTATATCATATCTGACACATGTAATTTGGATGGTGACTTGGATATTGGAAAATTTTGTGACAAACATTGGGTCCTATCCATGGTCTTACAAAATAAATCACAAAGAGAACATCACTGAGGTGGAATAAATAAGAAATTAGGTAGTAAAGGATGTGGGTAATAGGAAGGAAAATATTTTAATTTATCTTATTCATAGTATTACAAAGCAACTCACAAATGAAATCCCAAGGGAAGTGATAAATAGACAAAACAATATTTCTCAAGAGAAAATATAAGGGATATAAGGAATGAAAAATGGAGTTTAAAAATAAAAACATAGGTGTCTTATGAGAAGACCTTAGGAGGCAAGAGGCATACTAAGGACATGAGAAAATACTAATTGAATAGTGAACATCAATATACAAGGGAAACCTATTTGATATAGACATAAATATTTTTAGGAAAATAGGCATGTTACTAAGATCAACTCGTGAAGGTAGATTAGTACAATAAAAAGTAAAATGGACCTACCTTCCCATGACATGTTCCATGTTCTTCAGGACCCCTTACAGAGCTGTTGGTCTACTACAAAGATTGGGTACTTGCATGAGAAAGTAGGTAACACTAAAATATTTTTTTATTGTCCTCTTCTAATCTACTGGCCTACCATACCCCAGATAACCTTAGGTATATCATGAGGCCAACTATGTAATTTGAGTTTCAACTAGAAGAAGGAGATGTGATTTGAATCACATCTTTTAGTGTGATTAGACTCTTAATAATATTTATGCCTTTTAATATCATTACCTTTTATATAAATGATTTGGATTTTAATTTTTTATGGATTTTTAGGATTCCTCCTCCATATAGACTTGGAATGAAAAATCATGAGAGATGTAGTGATATATATGAATGAGTTATAGGCTAAGTCTAAAGGAAGCTAAGTAACCAAAGATAAATATTGACTATGATACTTAGGCTTAACAATGAACTAACATGTGATCTCAAGTCTCAATCGTGTATATGCTTAGTTTAAAAAAAAGGAAGAAGGGAATAAGGAGATCCAAAGGTGGATCAAGGAAAGGAGAATATAATGATATGGATTGTTTTCTAATTGATCACATGGTAATAGTATATAATGAACAAAGGGAACAAGGTTTATATAACCAAGTCACAATGACAATTATTTGTGAAAAATGGAGATAAGAAAGCAATCAATCATAAAGACACAAGAAGAGAGTTTTGAGAAAAACTCAAGAGGGAAAAATAGAAAGTAATGAGAAAGAAAGATAATAATATGTGAATATAAAAGTGATAATATAAGCAAGATATAGTACAAAATGGAAAATCACTATGTAAGATAAGTAAGAATTTGACATAGTGTCAAATGATATAACATATAGATAAAAGATAAGATTGGATCACACATCCAATCCAAATGAAAATGTGAAATCACCATGAATATGCTCAAAAATACTAATAAATCTACCCACACACATTATCCAAGACATCAAATAGATCTTTATGGAGTTGGATGTGAACTGCTACTAATGTGTCATCAATCTTCAATGAAAACTAGGGAAATACTTCTCTTCTAATTTACTCAACTAAAAAAGTATTAATACTTAATGGATCATGCTAAAGAGGGAAATAAATCAAGGGAATTCATGGAAGCATGCTCTACATGAGATGTAAGAATCATTGGTGGAGAAGGATCCATGGGTGAAGGCATAAAAGGTGATAAAGGGACCACAGGAGGGGACAAAACCACAAGAGGTGGGACCATAGGAAAATAAGGAGAATCATTCTTATGGGAATGAGATATGGGAGGAATATAAGAAGGTCCAAGAATAACTATAAGATAACTTTTTAGGTGTTACTATAGAATGTGGTCAGTGTGATGTGTGCTCCATAGGTGCCATATAAAATATACCTCAGCATACTTAGGCATATAATCAGGAAGTACCTTCAAGGGAGGTATTGATTTGTTTGATGATGGGGAAGAGGGACATAAAGTATCAATATATTGTCACAACTTGAAATAATGGTCATAATAATGATTATCTATCTCATGGAAGTAATAGATATGCTTGTGATTGGTTTTAATAAAATCACTCACAGAAGGAGGTGTAACATGAGTGGAAGAATCTAGAGAAGACTCATAAACTCATTTGGTGGGAAAAGGAGCCATGTTAGAAAAAGGATTCAAACCATCACCAAGGGATGGTGATGGTTGAGAAGGAATGGATCTCATATGGTGAGTCTACAACCTACTAAGAAAGATGTTATAAGAAAGGGGAAATTTGAATATCATCACCTTCACATGAATGATGATAGGTGGGATAGTAATGGGAATCCACACACAACCTAGAGGAGGCATTTTAATTCTATCATATCCTTAGAAGGTGCTATGTGTAGACTTAAGGTTGCATTCTGAATATCCAAGGGTCTTAATGAAATTAAGAGAGGCAATATAGGTTTTAGAAACCTCATCAATAAATGAATGCTTAACATGGATATTGGCTATTTGGATGCTAATGAATAAAGGAGGATCATCTGTATGAAGTATAATCTTATAAATAATCATAGATACGATAGGAAATTTCAAAGAAAGATAAGTGTTGATTGTTTCATCAACATTGATAGACATCTCTTCACATTATTGTAATATACTATCCTTGAATCCAAACAAAGCTACTTTCCATCCTACTATGGGAGGACAAGGGATATTAATCTTGAATAATAGTTGCATAAGATGGTTTCTATGATGTGGAGAAGTCCTCATAAGTTCAAGGAATGGAATTTGAGATGGGAGATTGGTGAGCTTCACAATGGGATCCCATTCATCATAACCCATAAGAATTTTGTTATAAATAGATGGATAATGATTAAGGAGGTCCTCATAAGGAGGAGACGAAGTGAATTTAAATTTATGTGGATAGGAATGAGAAGGTTTAGAAAAAGGTTGGAAATCATGTTGTGATGATGAAGTAGTAGGTTCAGGTTGATCTTGAGAATTGGTAGAAGTGTTAATATAAGATTGATTATCATTAGTATTAGAAGATGATGGGAAAGTGGTAGAAATATAATGAAAGTGTTATCCAAGGGAAAATAAAAAATTAGATAGTCAAAAATTTATAATATCTTCTTACCCCAACTCATTCAAATGAGTTGGATAAGAATCCTGGTAACATGATATGTTTGAGATGAAGGCATGTAGATAGGTTGTGAATCAATGAAATCCACTACCCTTTTCATATTAGTCATGTTAACCAAATTTTCTTTGAAAGTTGGTTCAACAAGACTTTCTACATTGTTGGTGGAAGGGGTGGGCTTGTCTTGGTTATCTTGGATAGGTTGATGGTTAGGTAGAGGGTCTTTGTAGATATCTAAATGAACATTAACTTGATTCAAGTATTGAGTTTTATCATGCAATTTATATTCCTTGAAAGTATTCTCATAATCTTGTTGATACTTTCAAATGATAGAATCATGATCAAAGTTTAAACCAAGAATAAAATACATAGATAAATTATGAATTTGTATAAAGGTCTCATGAGAATTATTCCAACTAAAATGAAACCACAAAAATTTGATAGGATCATATCAAGATTTCATAGGATGCGTAGGGTCAAGTTATCATGGAAGAAGCCTAGGTAGATGCTTAAGAAATTTAGTTGAGGATAGAGGTTTGTGAACATTAATGTTATTTGGTGAAGATAGGTGAGGATTGGTATATTTTTGAGAAGGAAGAACTAGTTTTAAAGAAGGGTTAGGAATGACAACTTGAATATTGTGAATGGTGTCATAAAAATATGTAACACTATCATTAGAAACATTACAATTTTTCTTTTTAAGTAAGAAATAAGGACCCGTAGAAGGTTGGGGTGGTTTGAATTGATGCATTAAGAAATCTTGTCATTTAGCTTGGTTAATAACCTCCTCTAAGGTACGTGGAGAAATAATACAGACTTGGTATTATAATTTAGGAAAGAGAGAATTAGTAAAGAGATGAAAAATATTGTCATTAACCATGTTATGTTCACATTTATTTGACAAAGTTTTCCATATTTTAATAAAGGCTTGGGTAGTTATGTTTTCAATTTATTTACAACTAATGAAGTGCACTAAAGTGTTTTTGAGAAGATCATTAGTTTGGAATTATTGCACTAAATAATTCACTAAATCCTCTAAACTAGTAATGGAGTGAGTTTTAAGTTGATTTTAACAATCCAAAGCATCACCAGTGATGGTTTTGGTTTGGATCTTGGTAGCAATAAAGGTGTTCAATTTGACTAAATGCTTTAAGATGAAGGGTAGGATTAGTTGATCCATTATAAGAAATTGTAGGTGTGATATCTCCTATGTCAATGTTAGAAATTTGAGTAGTGAGATGTTAATTTTGGAGATGTTTAATGGTTTTTTTGACTAAAAGAGGTTGAGGAATGATGTTGACTTGATAATCTCGAAGAGGAGGGGGAAAATTCTAGTTATGTGTGCCCCAAAACATTGATTGAGGATGAGATTAAAGATGAAGAAGGTGGTTTTGCATTCTTATCATTTGATTTGTATTATGATCTTTAAAGGTATTCATTTGATTGAATGCTTGTAACAATAGTTGATGTGTTTGATTAGCATTATTAAAAGCATTAGTGTTGGTATTAGTGGCTTGGGTACCACTACTAGTATTGATAGGAGCTTGAGAAGAACTATGAGAGTGTGAGGCACTAGTGGAAAATTTTTCTTGTATAGAAAAAGATAGACCAATGAATGTCTGAGAGGAAGAAGCACTAGAAGCATGAATGCCTTGGGTAGCAATCGATGTACTAGTGGAAAGATAAAGGATAGTGGCTCTTATGAGAGGCCTGTTAGATGTAGAGCCTACCATGTTAGTTGATATACTAGGTATGGAGGTAGAACAAGTTAAAAAAGAATAGGTCATTATATAATAAGGGGTCATAACTGAAGGAAGAGGTTGAGAGTCAAAGAAAGTGGTACCTCCAAATCCAATTGCAAATGTAGGAGTAGGTGAAGGAGGTTCTTTATGTTGACCACTTATCATAAGGTTGTAAATGGTAAGGGATCCTTTCCTTGATGTTGAAGAAATTTAGAGATAAAAAAGAGAATTTTAAGAGTATGCTCTAATTTAGGTTGGTCCTCTAAAGAAATATGAGGATTATGCTATGAAGAGGTATTAGGAGGGGTCCCATAGTTTATTATGCGAGTGGAAATATGAACATTACTAGTGACCAATAGCTAATTCAAAATCATATATACTTCTCTTGATCAAAACAAAAAAGGAGAGTAAGCATGGATATGTACCTTCTACCTCATAAAATTGTCAACCTAGGGATGTAAACTTGATAAGATGATGTCACTATATGTGCACACTCAATCTCTAATTTGACATTATGCTAATGTATCTAAGATGGTGAAGTACAATAATTGAAATGTTTTAATTGAAAAATAAACAAAATACAGTAAAACAAATGCTTATGAATGGGAAGCTTCCTTAAACAAATCTTAAATAAGAATGTAACTTACACAAATCAGAAATAGAACATGCAGTGCTTAAAGAAATTAAATGACATGCTTAACTAACTAGACAAGTTGGATTATTGCTACATCCTTCCAAAAGGGGCCCTTCTTCCTTCCAAATTTAGCTTCAACCCTTCCTTTTAAAATACTATATTGAACTCAAAATTGATCACTCATATTAATCGAAAGTGTAGTAATGAATTACTGCATGAAGTTACAATTACAATTGCTTAACACAATGTACTTCTGACAATCTCTATTTAGTAAATACTATTTTTTCTATATCTTCTCAACTCTGATGCTACATATTTATATACTGTAGATGAGATTGTTTTATGCAAAACATTATATACATTCTATTATAAGATACATTTGAATTGGAATAACTAAAATTGGTTCTTTCATTGAAGACATTCTTCATGTGAATCTTTTAACTTTGTTGCAAGACAAATAGGGCTATTTCATTCTTCAACCCCTTCCTTATTGAGCTCCATGGTGGTTAGAGTCATTCCTATGAGTTGGATAGAAAATAATCAAAATATGTTCATCTACAACTTTGGTCATGCATTGGCTACATGATGGTCTATGTAATGAGATTCCTTTTGTTGTAGGATGCTTCGTGCTATATACCTATTTATTCAAAACATCTTCAAAACACATACATAGAAAAAGAATCCTAAATTAATAGATGTCCATCATTTATTTAATTTCAATACATAATTTTAATTATCTAAAATAGTTTGAAAATATAATGATATAGGGTTTATGAAAGTAGGAAACTATATGGAAAAGTGTTTCAAAAGCATGGTAAAAAAACACGATGAGCACAATAGATGGACACAATAACATGACATTTATGGGGCTCATCACACCCCCAACTTAAGTTGTTTCTCAACCTTGTGCATCATAATTGTTCATCATTAGTGCACAAATAACTCTAAAATCCATTGGTTCTACAACATCCTTGGCAACGTGAGTGTAAAAACCCCACCTCTACTCAAATATTTACCAATTTTTTATTTTCAAGCTTTGTATATTGAGATTTTGTTCTACCAGTCTAGAATAGGATACCAGAATAGGGGTGGTTAGAACTTTAGGTTTAGTAATTATGATCCCATGTCACTTGAAATAAGTATGTATTTTTTGGTCTTGGTAAATTCTATGTTTAAATTAAAAGGGGAATAGGGCTCCATCTTCTTCTATGTAATAGTGAGCTCATTCTAATGTTCAATATAGGACTCTTTGGCTAAAGGACCAACAAAAGTTCTTAACCCCAAATAAAAATCTTGAACATCATCACATTTCTATCCAAACCAAGTTATGGCTTTTTTCTTTAACATGATATTGTCCTAGTCAACTAATACAACATTAGGTGCCATTGATTCACCCCTAATAAGTAACTAGATTTAATATTCTTTTATCCTATATTCTGCAATTTCTCTTCCTCTTTTTTGTTCATTTAACAAATATGATGAAAATGCTTGCAATTGGACATTTCCAATAAATAGATTGGGATTCCACTCTCTATCATATGGAACAACATAATTATACAAGTATAATTCACACAATTGTGTTTGTTCTTCCTATGAGCTTACTTTATAAATGGAAAAGAAATAAAGGGGATCAATAAATTCATGGGGCATATCACAATAAACTCTTATAAACCTAAACTTGTGCCATTATTCTTTAAGATAAATTGCATAAACTTTTGTAGGAGGCCTACAATCAAGGAGTTTTTATGTTATACTATCCATGTCCTCAACTTTCTATTTTAGTTAGTGTGATGTTCTCTTACTTCAAATTATTTTCCTCTTTCAATTTCCTATTTTCTTTCCTCAGTTCTTTCAGAGATCCTAATTAATTATCCATCCAATTCAATAGTTTATAAGATATTACAAAACATGAGTGATACCTAAATTTAGGGGCAATTTTAGGTTATTTTTGCTGATTGACCTCTATAAAAGGTTGTGGAATGCTGGTTATAGGGTGATCTAATATTAAGGACTAAAATTGATAAGTTACTATAGTAAGTGCATCCAGAACTCCACCAAATTGATCTTGTAGCTACTTCCTTAATTTCTTAATTTTTTGTAGTATTTTTCAAGAGTGAAAATTTGACTTTCTCTATAGTAGGTTGCTCTAATTGTTTAGCTTCTTCTTGCATAGGTTTCTCATGTAAATCTTCAAAACTATATTCCACTTCTTCTTCTCTCTCATGTATTTCTTCAAGACTCTACTCAATTGGCTCCTCATGGAAAAAACTATGATCAAATTATTCTACTTCTTCCTAATGTAATACTAGAGAACATTCTTCTTTTTCTATTTTAGTCTCAATAGATTCATTTTTACGAGTAGTTCTTTCTTCCCCAAATTATTCATTTATTTGAATAATAGAAAAAGGTTTAGTTCCAATTTTTCTCTTTAATCTATGGGATATACTAAGAGTGGGGATTAATTTAGTTTTCTTTGAATAAGATGGGAATTATTACTTAGACTCATTTGAATTAGGCTGAATAACGAGTTTTCTCTTTTTCTTTCTCTCAAACCTTGCTGCAAGTTTTTGTGTTGCTATAGGAATACCTTCTTCCATAGGTTCTTGTGTGATTGCAAGAAGGTTTTATTCTATATGTTCTTGTGGTTATAAAAGGAAGGTTTCTTCTAATTTTTGTTCTTCAACCTCTAATCCAAATTCTTCCCAACTGATGTTGGGTATAGTTCTTTGCAAATAGTCTTTAACAATTAACTAAATGAGAAAATGGTGGGAGAGAGTTTTAGAATTACCTTATTGAAAATAATTTAACATTTTGGTGATCATATGAAGAAAAAAGTTGGGAACTTTTATCTCCACTCCATGCTGAAAATGATTTACAAACTTGAAGTGTATACCATGCAACATCGAATACCTTCTTTCATAGATGAAATATCTAGATATAAACTTAGTAGCCTTAGCCCATTTTCCTAGTAGAGACAACCTTATAGTGCCTTGCTTTAAGATTTCTAGTCATTCATATACTCAAATAAACCTTCATCTTTTAGCCTCAACATCATATTTGTCCTATCATTCCTCTCCTATTCTAGGTACTCTTATTACTCTATTGATGGTTGTTTCCATCAACTTTACTTCCATCCCTTTTACCATGGCCAAACTATTATGTAATGTTCCAAAAGTTTCCTCCATAATTATTTCATCTATGGATTGTATTTTCTCACAATACTGTGCCCATCCTATATGCTAGAACAAGGATAAGATTTCTAGGTTGTTGGTCAAGGGAGTAACATCTAATGGTTCATGTTTCAACAATTTCCTCCCATATTAAGTGGGTATTTGAAACAAGGGTTTTGAGCAATGTCAGAATGATTTTTGACTTATTCATTGAGAGGTGAAATAATCCTTTTGAATCATGGTAAATATCTCCCTAACTTAGTCTATCACTTATCCTAGAGGGTGAAGGTCGATGTGCACAAAACACTCATGAGAAGAGTGAGGGGTGGTAGTAGCACTTATGTCAATGGTCACATCAAAAATGATGTAGATGGTAAGTGGGCATGATAAGGAGAGGATACGATGGTGCATTGATATAATTAAGTCTCATCATCTTTAAAAATAATTAAAATGTATGACAAGAAATAAATATAGAATAATTACCGTATTACCTATATAAATACCTTTCATAAATACGTAAATGATGATGTGAAGTGGTGATCATGGCATATGATATAATTTGAGTGGAAGCAAATTCTTGATGTAGTATGGAATGTAGGAAGACATATTGTATCAAAATATGTATCCTATAGCAATAAGTTTTATCATACAGTCACAAGTTTTATCTTGTAGTGATAAAATTTTCACCTGTAGCAACAAGTATGCCATCCTATAACAAGAATAAAAATGTATTTCTACTCCAAGGGAATGAGTCTATAAGTAAAATAAAGGGAAAACAAAATATTTTTATTTTATTAGTTCTCTTTTTTTTTAATGAATGTTGATTAGCCAATGACCTAGTTTTTTGAGACAATCATTATTCAACAATGCCCAAAGGTTTTCATTGATATTTTTTTTGAATGTTTTGTCTAAACTCAACTGCAATCACAATAATCTAGAGGGTAGGATTTTTTTCAACCTAAACCAAACCTTTAGGAATGACTTTTTTTTTGATACACGAAGCTTTTATTAGTTTTGGAAAGTATATAAGGGTTGAAAAAAATACCCTTCGGTTGTAGGAACATGTTGATTTGATTCATGAAGAAGAGAGGGATGTTATCCTTCAAGAAGTTGATGAGTGAGAGTTTCCTTGGAAAATGGTTTCATATATAGCTTAATCCTATGGCTATTAACAAGTAGTTGGAATCAAATAGAGTCACAAGTTGTGAGTTTTACAACTCCATTGTCAAAAATTGATTCAATATCATCAGACCCAAGCCATCTAGACTACATCTTTCCTTTATGATCCTTGTATTTAGAGTTAAAAAGGAGTGTCTAGTCTCCTTGTTGGAAATTTTTAGTCTTGATGTTCCTTTCATGCCATCCTACATATTGTCTTTGCACTATTTCATTATGATTAAGTGATTCCTTTGTTAATTCATCAAGTGCATTCAGCTACATAATCCTATCTTTCTAAACTTGAGAAAGGTCTAAGCCCAAATCAAGTGCTATCCTTAATGTCTTATGTCAAACTCAATGGGTAAAACATGCTTTTTAACATAAACTAGATCATATGGAGTGAAACCAATTATAGTTTTATAGGTGATTTTATAAGCCCAAATTACTTCTAGAAGACAATTTGACTAATATTTTTTATGCAAGCTGACAATTTTAGTGAGGATATTTTCTAGTTCATGTTTTTTCACTTGCACCTAACCATTTGACTAAGGATGATATGGGGTAGATTTCTTGTGTCTAATTTCATATTATTTGACCAAGGTAAATATGAGGTATGATGTGAATTGTGGGCCTTGGTTTGTGAATATTTCTCTTAAAACTCCATAATGGGTGAATATTTATTCATATAGTAACTCAGCTACCTTTTCATCTTGAGTATGTGTTAGGGTGTGGAGCTAAAAGCTTCAACTGTTTGCACACACATGAAGAGGATGCTGAAGAACCAGAGCCACCGGCGTCGGCAGTATGACCGACGTCGGTCAGTTGCAGTGGAGAAAGAAACTGGCGACGGCAGAGAGTTAGCCGACGTTGGTAGCACCAGACAAGCAGGGACCGGCGTCAGTCGCCTGTGTGGTCCAAAACTATTGTTTACGAATAGTTAATTAGTTAAACCGAGTGTTTGCATGCTAAGAGGCTATTTTAAGTCGCGAGCTGTGTGTCTAATTTTAGTAGTTAGATGTCTATTTTTGTAACCATGGGATTCTATTTAAAGACCCATGAGGCATGTATTGTAATTATCAAATTGATCAAGTAAGAGCATTGAAGCAAGCAAGGTCAAGGAGATCTACAGGTGTAAGGTCAAGGAGATCAGCTATAGCATTCAAGGAGGGATAACAACTCAGGTTGTAGAGTTGGTTTTGTGTTGAGCAAGAGAGAGAGGGAAGAAGGTCTTAAGGTGTGGCAAGCCTTTGAGGTGGAGGAAGAAGTGGCATCTTCCTTATTGTATTTTCTTCTAGAATTATCTAATACAATTGTGTGTATTGTCTCTCAAATTCTTTGCTGTCTCATGTTTCTAGTTTCTTAATCATTCTGGTATAGTTCTGTGTTCAATTGCTCATATATAAGTAATCAATTGTGCTACCGTTGGATAAGGGGCCTCCTAACAGTTGGTATCAGAGCTACGGTTTGCAGGAAGCAGGTTATTGTTTTTGATTACAGGTCATTCACAAGGTTTTCTGATTGAGTGGGAGTTCAACAATGGCAGAAGAAAGCAAGCTACGAATGGAGAATTTTAATGGCAAGAATTATCAACACTGGAGGATGCAGATTGAGGACTATCTGTATCAGAAGGATCTATACTTACCATTGGGTGGGGTTGCATGCAAGCCCACAGATATGAAGGATGAAGAATGGAGTGTTCTTGATCGGAAGGATCTCGGTTCCATAAGGTTGAGTCTTGGAGCGTCTGTGATTTCCAGCTTATCACAGTGCAAAACAACAGAAGAGTTGATAAAGTCCTTGGCAAATTTATACGAAAATCCCTCAGCTTCTAATAAGGTATACCTTATGAAGCAACTATTTACTTTGCAAATGCAGGAAGGTGGTTCGGTACATACTCATCTCAGTGATTTCCATGGTTTGGTAAACCAATTAGCTTCAGTCAACATTGTTTTTGATGATGAGGTAAAGGCTCTCTTGATTTTATGTTCTTTGCCTGAAAGTTGGGATGGTATGGTTATGGCAGTAAGTAACTCTGCATCTGCTTCTAAAATCTTAAAAGTTGATGATGTTGTGAGTGTGATCTTGAATGAAGAAATACGCAGGAGAAGCACAGGTGAATCATCAAGGAATGCTCTAAGTGCGGAAAGTAGAGGAAGGCAAAGGGAGAAGATTGAGCAAGGGAAATCAAGGTCAGGAAGGAGATCCGAGTCCAAAGGTATTACCTGCTGGTTTTGTGGAAAGAAAGGACATACAAAGGAGTGTTGGTTGAGAGATAAAGAGAATCAACATGCAGGGATTGAAGAAGCAAAGGATGCAAATATTGTGGCACAAGATGCTCTCATAATTTCTTTGGATAGTCAGGTAGGATCATAGATTTTAGATTCTGGTTCATCTTTTCATGCATCCCCAAACAGAGATTTGTTTCATGAGTATGAACAGGGAGACTTTGGAGTGCTCTATTTAGGGGATGGTACGCCTTGTCAGATAGTTGGCAAAGGGAAAGTGCAGCTGAGATTGCAGATTGACAACACATGGGTGTTGAAGGAGGTCATGCATGTTCCAATTCTAAAGCAGAGTCTAATTTTTCTAGGAAGGTTTGGTGATGAGGGATGCACAATAACCCTCACAGCGGACTCTTGGAAGGTTACCAAGGGAGCACTTGTTTTAGCAAGAGGTAAGAAAGTAGGTACTCTTTATCTATCTTCTTGTATTACTGATTCTACTTCTAGTACAGATTCGAAGATGTGGTCTAATAGGCAGGGTCACATGAATAAGAAGGGAATGGAAGTTCTTGGTTCAAAAGGTATGTGTTCAAATTTAGAAGGCATAGATAGAATTCATTGCAGGAAAAGGAAATTTGAGGCTTTTGACAAGAACAGGGATGTCTTGGTGTTTTTGGAGGAGACGAAGGCCAGAGAACAGTTACAGGCACTAAATAAATCTGAACAGGGCAGCATGGACAGAGATCTAATCGAAGAAGAGCTCGTAGATGAAGAATTCATCACTCACGGGAACACATAGGCACTGATGTCAGTTACTTGGAATCGACGTCAGTCATCCAGACACCAGCTTCGGTCATGTGCAGACCAGCAGGGTCGATAGGTCGGGTAGGAGAAGTCTGACGTCGATCATCAGGACCGACGTCAACAGGGGGGACACCGGCATCAGCTAGGGGTAACGACGTTGGCAGTCAGGGTCAGTGCAGGGAATCGACATCAGTCGGGAGCAGACTGGGAGATGGCTGAGATCGGTCACTAGAATGGATGATGAGTGGATAGTTAGTTGCCAAGGAGTCTCAAACACCCATACAGAGGTCAAAAAAGGTATGTGAACCTCATATTCGTTGTTCACCTTCTTTATATTGCTTACTGATAGTCATGAACTAGGAAGACATAAGAAGCAATGCAGGTAGAATCCAGAAATAGTGGGAGCTTGACATGGATGAGGAGTGTGAGTCCTTGGAGTAGAGCCAAATAGGTATTTGTTGGTGGAGTTGTCAGCTGGATAGAGGGATGGATTCCTGTTTTAGAGAAGAGAGTGGATGGACATCTGAGACAGAAGGCTATGGTATATGGTCTTGAGTTATGCTGCAGGGCAATGGAGGTTTGACCATTGTTTTTTGTCTTTACCAGGTTGGATAATATTAGCTACATTATCCTGTTACTGTATTGTGTTACTTTTTACAGGGTTGCATATACAGGGAGTTTTCTGAGCTAAGGGTAGAGTTGGTCCAGAATTATGTCTTGAAGAATTTGGGAGCAGCAAAATTCTTGTGGCATAAGTGACAGGTATAGCATCACAAGTTTGCATGGTGGTTGGTCTTCAAGAGTGACTTTGAAGAGGGATACAGGGCCTAAGGAACAAAATAGATGGTGTATAGGTACAGGTACAAGTTGCAGCTATTTATCTCCAAGTGGGAGATTGTTAGGGTGTGGAGCTAAAAGCTTCAACTATTTGCACACACATGAAGAGGATGCTAAAGAACCAGAGCCACCGGTGTCGGCAGTATGACCGACGTCGGTCAGTTGCAGTGGAGAAGGAAACCAACGACGGCAGAGAGTCAGCCAACGTCAACAGCACCAGACAAGCAGGGACAGGCATCGGTCGCCTATGCGGTCCAGAACTGCTGTTTATGAATAGTCAGTTAGTTAAATCGAGTGTTTGCATGCTAAGAGGCTATTTTAAGTCGCGAGCTGTGTGTCTAATTTTAGTAGTTAGATGTCTATTTTTGTAACCATGGGATTCTATTTAAATACCCATGAGGCATGTATTGTAATTATCAAATTGATCAAGTAAGAGCATTGAAGCAAGCAAGGTCAAGGAGATCTACAGGTGTAAGGTCAAGGAGATCAGCTATAGCATTCAAGGAGGGATAGCAACTCAGGTTGTAGAGTTGGTTTTGTGTTGAGCAAGAGAGAGAGGGAAGAAGGTCTTGAGGTGTGGCAAGCCTTTGAGGTGGAGGAAGAAGTGGCATCTTCCTTATTGTATTTTCTTCTAATATTATCTAATACAATTGTATGTATTGTCTCTCAAATTCTTTGCTGTCTCATGTTTCTAGTTTCTTAATCATTCTGGTATAATTCCGTGTTCAATTGCTCATATATAAGTAATCAATTGTGCTACCGTTGGATAAGGGGCCTCCTAACAGTATGGGTTAAGGCTTTGGCCTTTACCCATTTGGTGACATAATCAATGTACACTAGTATGTATTCCTTATTATTGGATTTAGGATCAATGAGACCTAAAAAATCTAGTCTTTATTTGTCAAAGGGCTTTAGAACTAGTTGGGGTTGTAATGGCATTTCATCAAAGCAAGTGGGTTTTCTCATACACTGGCATTGATCACATCTATGGGTGTACATCATGGCATCCTTATGCAAATAAGGCCAATAGTATCTAGTAGTGAGTACTTTCATGGCCATCCATTTGGAAACAAAATGACCACCATAGGGATCATCATGGTAGGCTCTAAAAATGTCATAAGATTCATCTTCTTGGATACATCTTCTCATAACTAAATATGGTCTAATGATAAAGAGATATCCTAAAATCTAGGAATAATGTTTACTCTTTTTGATTAGGTGTTGTTTATCCCTAGCTGAGAAATGTTATGGTAATGATCCTATAACAAGATAATTATCAATATCTGTGAACCAAGGAGATTGAATTGCTACAATAAATAAATGTTCATCAAGCAAACAATCATCAAGAATAGGACTATGTTCATCATTTTGATACTGAGAGATAAAATATACCACTACATTATCTTTATCAGGTCTATCCATAATGGTAATATCAAATTCTTATAACAAAAGTAACCAATGAATTACCTTGCTTGTTATAGCAAGTTTGTTTATTAAATACATTATTGTTGCATGATTAGTGTGGATGAATACTTGGTAACCTATAATGTAGTGTTGAAATTTGTTGATGGCATAGATGATGATGAGAAATTACTTCTCTATTATAGTGTAGTTTATTTCAACCCCTTAAAGATTCTTACTGATAAAATAAATTATGTAACTCAAAGATTCATCTTTTTGGCCAAGGATAACTCCTAGAGTAATGTCAGATGCATCTGTATGAATGTGAAATGGCTTCTTCTAATTAGGCCATCTTAGAACAAGAATTGTTATGAGTAGGTATTTAAGTTACTAAAAGGAATTTTGATAATCATTAGTTCATGTAAATTCAACATCTTTAGTAAACTATCCAAACAATGGGGTGGCAATTTTACTAAAATATTTTTATGAATCATCTATAATAACCAACATGTCCTAAAAAACTTCTAACATATTTTTGCTTATTTGGTGTGAATATATCCTTGATGATACTTATATTTGCTAGATCAACTTGAATTCAAGTAGGGGATATGTGATGTCCTAACATAGTCCCTTCAGTCATAAACATGTAACACTTTTCATTGCTCAAAGATAATTGATGGTCTTGGTAGCATTGAAGAACTTTCTCTAGGTTGATCAACATTTAATCAAATTTCTACCCATAGAAATTGAAATAATCCATATATATTTCAACACAATCATGGGAGAGATTAGAAAATATACTCAACACAACCCTTTGAAAGGTAGTGGGGGCATTGCAAAGACCAAATGGCAAGATGACATAGGCATATGTTCCCCAAGGGCAAGTAAAAGTGGTTTTATCTTAGTCTTGTAGATAAATTCATATTTGATTATAACCAATATAGCCATCTAGGAAAGAAAATTACTTCCCTACTAACATATCCAATACTTGATCAATAAATGGAAGGGGAAAGTGATCCTACCTAGTAACAACATTCAAATGTCTATAATCAACACAAATGCATAATTTTACTCCTTCTTTGAGACAATGACTAGGGGAGATACCCACTAGATATATGAGATAAGATAAATAAATCCTGAATCTAAGAATTTTTACAACTAGTTTTGATAATGTCTTTGATTGCAATATTCATTTGTCTTTGGGGTTGGTAAATAGGTTTGCATTCTTATTTAATGTAAATGTGATGCATGCATAAATATGGGGGTATTCCTCTCATGTTATGATAATCCTAGGAAAATGTTATTATGTTCCTTCTCATCATTTTAACTAACTGACTTTCTTATGAGGGTGTTAAGGAAGTACTGATGTTGAGAGGTTTGTTTGGCAGGATGTCTAATTACTTTGTTAAAGAAAGCATGGTCTCTACATTGGTGATTAAATGAGCATAACTTCATTAATGGGGAAGTAATTAATGGAATTCCCAAATGTCTCTTATGATTTTAACAAAATAATTCTCAAGAAAGGTATTCTGAAGAGGGCATGGTGTACATTCTAATAGGTTGGTTATTATAGGATCTTGTTGATAGGTGTTTTATAGGATACTAGTAATGATAATTTCTTCTTCTTGGGCTTGAAAAGTTGGAATCTAATCTATTGTGTAGAGAGTGTGTAAATATATAGCTTATTCAAGGTCATCAATCTAAATAAATGGCCCATCATTTGAGGAAGGTTGAGTTGGTAGATATAGTACCAATTTCTTGGTGTCATTTATATTGAAAATTAACATTGTTTTGACTTGCAGCTAATAAAAGCATTGGTGGTAGCCAACCATGGATGACCAAGAATGAGAGGATAACCCCCAAAATTTCTCTTTGACTATAGTTCAATAAATTCTACTAGATATTTCCAAGAATCCATAGTGATAACAAGGTCCTCAATAATTCTTTCAAGCTTAATAGTTGATCTATCAACCATCTAGATGATAATAGGTGTTGGACAGAGAGTGGTAACCTTCAATTGTTGCATGGTCTCCATGGTCATCACATTAATGGCTACACCCAAGTTAATTAAATTATTTTAAATGGGTTGGCTTTGGATGCTAACATGAATTATAGGACTTCTCGGATCATAATATTTTGGGGGAACTATGTTTCCCAACATAATGTCTACTAATTGGCCAATGACCTGGACTATTTTATGATCCTTCTTCTTTCTTCCCTAATTTTTCAAACATATCTCTCAAATAGATTTATTATAGATAGGAACATCCTTTATTATTTTAAAGAGTGAGATTTTGATTCATACAATCTTGAGTTGTCCTAGGATATCGAATTTAAGCTCTTATTTAGGATGTGATATGCTCTATCTCTTTGGAAAAGGAGGATTGCCAGTTTTTTTTTTTTGATGGACTTGGCTTAGGATTTCTTGAGTGGCTACAAATTAGTATAGAGTGGAGTCATTTCATAATTTTATATGTTTATGGGTGAGGCTGGTTGTGGAAGAATATGACTTGAGCAAAGTTGAACTTGATTAATATCCAATGTGTATGTTGGATATTACATTATTTCAATGGATTGTGTTTGTTGAACCAACTTATTGGTAGGATTAGGGATGCGATGGGTGGGTAATTGAGTGGTTCAAATAGGATGTTGAGTGTTTGAAATGATGGAATGTTGATGTGGTTGTTGTATTTACTAGGGAAAGCCTTGATTTCCTCTCTATTTTTGTTGCCATGGATTACAGGGATAAAACCATTGCTAGTTTTGATATTGTCCCTGTTGATTTTGTTGTTCATTATATTGCATCCATAATTGATTCTAGGGTAACTACCAATTTTTTTAGGACCAATTTGGATTGGTTATATTCATCCAAGAACTATATTAAGGACTATTTAAGAATTGAGAATTTGCAAACACAGAGTTTGATGGCATACCTAGTCTTTGTACCTAAGGTGTCCATTGAGCCATGAAAACACTTGGTTCTCATATTACCAATTATCATGAAACTCCACTATCTCAAGATTTTCCTCAGTGATAATAGCTACCCAAGCCTTCATGGAATCCATGTGAAATCCACCTTCTTCTTTTTGCATTCATGATAATAGGAAACTAAGGCTTTTTTGGTTCTTCTTGATTTCTCTGTGCATGTAATGTATCAAGCTAAGTAACTAGGTGACCAGTGATGTCCTACTTCATGTCCTAGAGTAGGTTACTAAATTAACCTTTAGATAGTCCTATAATAGATGTTATAGGAAAGGTTCTACCCCTAATTTTGTTCATGGTTGATCTAGAGTAGTTTGTATATAGAACTATCAATTTATCAAATGGTAGTGTAGAAACATCACCACCAAACATTAGATCTATTACCTCCAGACAATCATCTCTAATTCCTTTTAGGAATATCAACTTGAATTATTCCTTATCCATTATGGTCTATTTATATTTTTTCAATCTAAAAAAAATATTTCCATATACTCCTCCAATAACTCATCATTATCTTGGGTCATTTAGAAAATGTCACATCTCTTATAGTTTTTGCCCCTACAATAGTCTTGATATTTTATCAAAAACTTCACCTTCATTTCTTTCCAAGTGGAAATGGCATCCTTTCTAAGTCCCATGAACCATATAAGTGCTACATCTTTGAGTGTTACTAGAAATAGTTTGAGTTTCTGAGCATATTGATTATAATCATAGTTGTAGCATAAGATGTCAAACTCAAAAAGAAATGTATCTGGATCCTCAAGTGCTTTTCCTCTAAAAGTAGGGAGGGTAGAGTGATGGATATTTTTCATGGGTGCATTTCCATCAAGACTAAGGATAATAAATTTGAAAGTAATAGACTTATTAGTAGTTTTTTCTTCTTGGTGATCCCCCATGAATACTCTTTGTGTTGGTATATGAGAGGTTGTTTCTACCCAATGCTCAAAATTCCTATCAATTATTTAATTTATTTGGGTGTAGAAGATGGAGAATTTATATTTTTCCTTAGGAATGTATGGCTTATTATACAATGGGGATGGTGTGGAATTTTTAGAAGATTCTTCTAGTCTATTGATAAAGAGTATCTCTAAATTGGAAGATTTTATTGGCATGGTATTTCTCCTAGGGGAAAGAATAGTTTTGAATGCCTCCTTAGAAAGAAATTTAGGCGATAAAGGGAAGAAAATTTCATATGCCTAAGTATGAGGTGATAAGGTAGGAATTATTAGAGGTGGTGTATATGGGTATCTTCTAGGGGTATGAACCTCTTCAAGATCTCTATCTTGTGTTACCAGTCCATCCAAAAATTCTTCCTTAACCTCTTTTATTGATAACTACGAGTGATCTTCAAGAATCCCTTCATGTTATTTAGTTTCTATAGGATGAATCAATCTTGTAGCAATGTTCGATGCTTTGGGAAAAATATCTATATATAGTACCCTTCACTTTTCATACATCAACCACTTTTTTTTCCTTTAAACATTTTTCCCACCCTACTTGCACAGGGTTAGTAATATGAAGATTTTTGAAAATTTTCACTAGCTTGATTGCAAATAGGAAATTTTACACTATGAAAGTAGGAAATATTTAATCTATAAAAACAAAAATCTTAAATAATAATAATAATAATAATAATAATAATAATAATAGTAAACATCCAAAAATAATTGCTATCAAGATTGAAGATTACAAGTGTGTGACACCCTTCCTTGATAATGCTACCAAATATGACCAGTAGTTCATTCACGATTAGATATACTTCTCTTGATCAAAATGAACAAGGAGAGAAATCATGGATCTATACCTTCTACCTCATTTAATTGTCAACCTAGGGATGTAGACTTGATAGGATGATGTCACTGTATGTGCACACTCAATCTCTAATTTGACATTTTGCTAATTGTATCTAAGATGTTGAAGTGAAGTAAATGAAATGTTTGAATTGAAACAAAAAAAATATAGTAAATCAAATGCTTATGCATGGGAAACTTCCTAAAATAATTCTTAAATAAGAATGTAACTTATACAAATTAGAAATGGAACACACAATGCTTAAGGAAATTAAATGACATGCTTAACTAACTAGATAGGTTGGATTATTGCTACAGCCTTCTAAAGGGGCCCCTTTCTCCTTCCAACATTCACTTCAAACCTTCATTTTATAATACTATATTTAACTTAGAATTGATCACTCATATTAATAAAAAATTTAGTAATGAATTACTTCATGAAGTT
Source organism: Torreya grandis (assembly GCA_037957365.1). Lineage (NCBI taxonomy): Eukaryota > Viridiplantae > Streptophyta > Pinopsida > Cupressales > Taxaceae > Torreya > Torreya grandis. Next base: position 2,419,943 of record JARHVA010002249.1, read on the forward strand.
ACAATTACAATTGCTTAACATAGTGTACTTCTGACAATCTCTATTCAGTAAATACTATTTTTTTATATATCTTCTCAAATATATTGCTACATATTTATATATCATAAAGGAGATTATTTTATGCAAAATAATATATACATTCTATTCTAAGATACATTTGAATTTAAATAACCAAAATTAGTTCTTTCTCTGAATACATTCTTCATGTGAATCTTGTGACTTTGATGCAAGACAAATAGGGTTGTTTCATTCTTCAAACACTTCATTATTGAGATCCATGGTGGTTAGAGTCATTCCTATGAGTTGGTTAGAAGAGAATCAAAATCTATTCATTTGTGGCTTTGGTGATATAGTGGTTGTAGGATAGTCTATGTAATGATATTCCTTTTACTACAGGATGCTCCGTGCTATATACCTATTTCTTCAAAACACATACATAGAAAAAAGATCCTAAAGTAATAGACAACCATCATATATTTAATTTCAATACATAATTACAAATATCTTAAAGATTTTGAAAACATAATGCTATAGGGTTTATGAAAGTAGGAAACTACATGGAAAAGTGTTACAAAAGCATGGTAAGCAAGTAGGATGAGCACAATAGATGGACACAATAACATGACATTTATGGGGATCATCAACTAGCATCCAATTGAGGAGCCCTAATTTGTCTATGGGAGACTCTATGAGGATTGGTAAAGTTCATCATGTTTATTGACTGCAATTCAGTGTTGTCCTCAAATAAAAGGTTCATGATGAATAGGAAATGAAGAGAGAAGAGAAAGAAAAGAACCAAAAAATGACAACAATAGTATAGGGCTGATTGGGTTGACCTAGCATAGAAATATGGACTAAAAACTATACAGGGTCAACTAAATTAATTTATTACCTTGAATAGAGGTTGAAAAAGAGACAATCAAGGGTTGAAAATAATATAGGGTTGAATGGGTTGATCCTATATAGTGAATAGAGGCTAGAAAAAGGTACAGGGTTGACTGGGTTGACCTAATATAACAAATAGGGAAGATTAAGAAACTTATAATAGATTATGAACTGAAGTATGGACTAAAAACTATACAGGGTCAACTAAATTAATTTATTACCTTGAATAAAGGTTGAAAAAGAGGCAATCAAGGTTTGAAAATAATATAGGGTTGAATGGGTTGATCCTATATAGTGAATAGAGGCTAGAAAAAGGTACAGGGTTGACTGGGTTGACCTAATATAACAAATAGGGAAGATTAAGAAACTTATAATAGATTATGAATTGAAGTAGGATAATTTTTGCAAGTAATCTAGAAAATTAAGAACTGAAGGGAAATAAATAGTTAATTAGATCAACACTACCCAATCCAATTGAAACATAGCATAAAACCTTATGCCAATGTTGGCTCATGCAAGTTTTTACAATACAAAATGTAATTGATCAAAGAAAAATAAATAAACTTGGAAAGTAAAGAGCTAATTATTTGGTTAACCTGATTGTTTATTATATTATTAGAATATGATTTTAAATGTGAAAGGAAAGTAGATGTAAGAAAGGATCTGAAAATCAATCTAAGGATGGTATTAGGTAGTTTGGGCTGAAATGGATATGTAGTGGTAATGATATAAGCTTGGTATTGGGGCCTACCCCCTCAATTCATACACCACAACAATAAGGGTAATGGGTGATTAGCTATAATATAACATTAGCCACATTTTATATTGTACCAGAACATCAAGTTGGCTTCTCCCTTGGTGATGAAATCTAACTAGGTTGGCCTTGGGTAGAAAAATGTTAAAATGCTTGTTTAGATTTTGTGATTTGGTCATGTGTGCATAAAGTATAAATAGTGAGACTAAATAGTTAATTCAAAACCCCCTAATTAGACTATGTGATCTATTCTAATCATGTAAGTAATAAGAAAAGAAAGTGTGAGCTAATTACTAGAATATAAGGTTAATTCTAACTTTAAAACAAGGTATAGTGTTGATATAGTCAACAATGTATGCACAACATATAAAGCATGATCAATAGGGTCAAGCCTATACTACAAAAATAATGTCTAAAAATGACTAGGGTCGGTAGAGCTAACCTAGTTATCTAGATAACACATAAAACATAGAAATGGGTCAATAGGGTTGATCTAAATGACTATGTAGGGGTAGTTTTGAAGATTAAAAACTATAAAAAGAAATATTGTAAAGAAAGAGATAGAGAGATAGAAAGGAACCTTGGTGGATCAAAGATGTAGAGAATGAATATTGTTATTCAAGAACCTTGATATATGCTTGCAAAACCTACTAATTAGGTTGACTGGTTTGATCAAGCTATTCAAGAACCTATTACTAAGTGCCTAAAATGTATATGGTTGAATAGGTTGACATAGTCTAGACTAGATGTTTAAAAATCTAGAAATCTATACTAGGTCAACTAGGTTGATCAAGTAGTCTACACCTAAAATATTTTGCACAAAAGTTAGAAATTTGGTTGACAGAGTCGATCTAATATGATAGATATATGATAAAAATGATTATAAAAATAATGAAATAAATGAACAAATCCTACAAGGGTTAGTTCACATTAGGTTCACTAGAATGTATGAAATCAAAAATACATCATGTCTATAAATCAATCCTAGCTTGAAGAAGATAGAGCATACCTACACTTTAGATTGAGAAGACATTTATTAAGAGGGAGCATGACCAATATGGGGAACTGCTAGACCTGATTAGGGGATCACTTGTCATAATACACCATGCTAGGAAGGGTTACAAAGCTTACAATCTAACATAATCATGTAATAACCCTAAAAGAGTCCCGAAGTTTAATGTTCACTCTATTATAATAAATAAGAAAGTAAATCTAATCTAGTGCACACCAAATATTGTGGAATAAAGTGGGGGTTATAAATAAAACAAACTAAACTAAACATGCATAGAAGACATATACTCATGTCAATAAATATGGAATTTTAATGTATTCAAGAGAAGAACAACTGCATTATCTATCTACTCTTACAAAGGAGAAATAAAGTTAGGAATACTTAACTTTGAAGATGAACCCACTAAACCTAAATCTCTACCTTATCCAAGGTTCTTCACAAGAGATTGTTGTGGTATGTAAGGATAAAAAAGACAAATCAACTCTAGACTACACAACCTATCTATGCATCCAAAAGACTTCACAAGATAAAATCCATATCTCCAAAGAAAGTATGGAACCCTAAGATTTAATCTTAAATTATAATGGTTAATAAGTAGATGTTCATTCATACTTATTCTTCTTCATTTCTCTATTATAAATGGTTGGAAATGAACTTGTATTTTTAGGTGGATCTTACCTTAAATCATCTTAGAAATGTTAGCTATATAGGGTTGACCCAGTCAACCCTATATGTTTTTAGGTGATAATTCAATATATCTGAGCTAGGTCATCCAAGGTCTAATAAGCTCAAAGAGTGAAAAATACCCCTAAATAGTACATGGTCGACCCAGTTGAGCTAGTATAGCCGACTATCCAAAAGGGAATTAAGGCAAGAAATGAGAGGATAAAGTATAACAAATAACTAAAATGGGTAGGATTGAGAAGAATAAGCTTAAGATATATGGTTTTAGGAGATAAGTGTGTATATGGAAAGTGGAAAAAGGGACAAAAATATTATGAACGACCAATAATCTTCCCACCCATTTCTTGGTGCACCCCTTAAGGTGTGCACTCAGAGAGATTAAGACTCGACGAGTTCCTACAAGATACAAAGTGCTAGTAAGTGATAAAATTTTGAAAATATTATGTGCATATAGGTTCTATCTATTGTAAAAGGTGTAAGACATGAAAACATACCTAGGAAATGTCATTAGGTCTTTTGAAACACTATAAAACTAAAGAACATGAATTAATTACCCTCTCAGCTTGTGTAGGAAGATAACTAGGGTTTAAAGAGCAAAAACCCCATAAAAAGAGTTTTAACCCTTGGAAATGGTTGAAACTTTATAATATTTCTCATGTAGACATGAACTAAGTGAATCAACTATTTTTGGTTTGGTTAAAGTTCGTACAGTATGGATTTGGAGAATATGGGGTTGAGCGTGGTTTACAAAGGAAGTGTGGTCTAGGAGTGGAGTTAGGTTATGAAATTTGACACACCTATAAGGAGATAGAGTGTGGATATAAAATGTTTTAAATCTCTATAATAGTTTATATATTTCTCAAACTAAGAGAATTGGCACAAAAAAAGGCTACAAGCCTAAGGAGACCATTGTGATCCCTATATGTCGAATTAAATCTTGAAGTGTGTTTAAACACTTATAAGAAATTAAGGTAGGTGTGATTTGACCATATAAGAATATCTATGACTAAATATTGAATCTTTGAGACCTACATCAATTTTTGGTACTCTAAACTAATGAGATTACCTATTAATAAGCTTGAGAGAGATTGAAAGGAAGTTCGTGAATGGAATTAAAGTAATGAGGTAGAGAATGAATTTGAATGAATTGAGAGAGGCAAATTTCATTGAGAGGTTCTTCTAAATGTAAAATAAATAAGAATTAGAGAAGGAGATTAACAAGCATAGTGATCAAGAGAGTGAAACTAGATTAGTTCTAGAAGATTCAAGACAAACATGACTTGAGAATGAGATATTTTATAAGACCAGATCCAGGAGTGGATGATTTTAAGACTTTTACCTAATATCTATGTATCATATCCCATACCGCATTATATCTAACAATGGTATTTCATTTAGAAACAAGGATGTTAAATCCCTTTGTGTTGAGTTTAACATTACCCAACATTTTTTATTTACATATTACCCTCAAGGTAATGACCAAGAAGAGGCATATGCCATACCATTTTCAATATTATTAAGAAGATAATCAATGATGATGGCCATGATTGGTACTTATAAATATTATTCACCCTCTAGGCCTACCATACCAATTTTTACACTCCAATAGGATCCACACCATATTACCTTATTTATGACACTAAGGCCATTCTTACTATAGAGGTCATGTTTCCTTCTCTGCACATTTCATTAAAACATATCCTTGATGAAAATGATTAAAGAGTAGTTTGTATACAAGAGTTGGAACTACTAGATGAAAAATGCATGGTCATTGTGAATATACTTTAAACATATCATAACTAGTTATGTGGTTAGTATAACAGAATATGTAAAGCACAAAGAGTTTGATCTTGGTTATCTTATACTCAAAGAAAACTAGAACACTAATGTTGAACATAATAAAAAAGGCAATTTAAAGCCTAATTAGGTAAAGCTATATTTGATTATTGCTAATTATGGCTTTGGAGCATAAAAGTTGGCTACACCATAAGGAGATGAACTTGATGACCAATGAACATAATACATCTCAAGAATTTTTTCTCTTGAGTGACCCAAAGTATTGTTTATGAGGATCATTTAAGTTGTGTCACCATGTAACATTATTTATACCATACCATATATCTTTTCCTCCCATACCTTCCTTATTATCCTAAGTTTGTTTTTCCTCCCCTATCCACTTTTTGACATTTATTATGATCCATTGGTACTTTATGTACCTTTAGTTTTTGAATTATGATACTGATATAATAAAATATTTACATTTGAAACTTTCAAAGGTCTTTTTTTTAATGGAATTATCTTGGGGTAGTATGATACTGGTCTTGGTAACTACATCATTTATTCTTATGAAAATTATTGATCATTATATCTATGCCATTGTTCCTTATATCCTAGGGGAAACTTTTTTGTGTTATTATTTCCTATAGCCTAGGATCAACCCTTATTCCATGCCTTATCATACCCTTGTTCCATTCTTTTAGAATCACCATTTGCATATTTTATGAACTTATTATTGCCTAGTCAAATTCATCACTGTAAGGTGAATGACAATGACAGGTCTATTTGGGCTATGTAGACAATGCTCAGTGTTTTTTTAGGTTAGCTTAGCCACCTTTATTCTCATTCTCTCACCATTTTATGAGAAATTTAAGTAACATTCTCATCATTTTGAGAGTAACCTAAGCCATGATTTTTCTATTTTGTGAGTTAACCCAATTTGTGTCTCAAAATTATCCATTGATTTGAGATGCCTAGAAACCCAAAAACATGGACATATGATAGAAAATTACTAAACAAGCCTTAAAAATTAGGCCATTTATATTGTATCCATTCCACTCAAGACATGCTTATCCTAATCAAAATTTATAATTGAATCATTCACATGGATCCTTTCAGGACCATTTCCATTTATTTATTTCATATTGTTGGAACACAACTATCTACTGAGATGGGGGTGAATCATTAGAGTGATTAAAATTAGTCCTTTAATAATTTTAATAAAAATTAAAAAGTATATTTAAAGATCACACACACAAATAGATGAAACACTTGGTGTATGTAGAAAACCTAGCATGGGAAAAACCACAGTGAGATTAACTGCTAGAATCTACTATTCTAATCCAGACTCACAATCAAAACCTCACTGGTTATAATGTTTAAGGGCACTAACCCTAAGGAGACACCAATACCCTAATTTAAGATCACTTACTCTAAGGAAGAACCTAATCCCTAACTAAGTACCAACTCATCTCTTCTGATGGAACCTACCAATCAGATCTATTATGGAGCTACAACTCTTGATTACAAAATTGATTCAAAAATGAATCTAGTTGTATGTTATAGGCCTATTTTATAATTGCTCATGCTTTGCACTTATTATTTCTATTTCTCTCTTCCTTTCTCCCTTTTTCTCTCTCTCAATTTGATTCTCTTTCAAATATAATGTATATCATTGATGATGTATATATGCATTTGATCTAGGTCTCACATATTCTTTGCATTCACACTTGGTCGTTAATAGTATCACACTATATTTTTGGAACTTAGTTCATATTTATTTAATGGCAACTTTATTACTTCTTTAATTCACACACCACCTCCATAATTCTCTATATTTTACTATATTTACCATATATCAAGCTCTATCTTTGATATGCATGCCATTTTACAAAATTTTGATCAATCACAATAATATATACCATTCTCTATGTCATATAATGTATCTTACCTAAGTGTTTTATCACTTAACTATTGAAATGAGAAAATATTTAAAAATTAACCATTTATCTTAAGTTTCATGCCACAATATGATGGTCATCATTCAATTGGATTAAATTAAAAATGCAAATATTAGATCTAAATCTTACAGGCTCACTCACTCCATTGGATCCTTGCAAGCTTTTAAAATTTAACACTTTCAACTTTAAGATGCAACCATTGATCTTTGTCTCAGTATCTCAAGATTAGGAAACTTGGCACTCTCACATGCCTTTCGAGAATTTTACTATCAGTCCCAGTGCTTGTGACATTGGCACCCTCACGTGCCTTCTACATATATAATTTTTAGTTTTTTATATTGAGACACTTGGCATCCTCACATTGCTTATTGACTATTTGAATTTGAAACAAACCATAGATATACTACTCAAGATTCATAATTGTGACACATGTCATCAACTCATTAATTTTAGGGTTATTTAACTTATTGACTTTGTTGCATGTTGTTGGATCTTCATCATCTAATTAAACCTCACTGTTGATCAAGATTGGACAAATATTAAGTCAAAGACTCAAGAAATATTAAAGTCTTTGATCACTACTCAAGCTAGTAATTTCTAGGTTGAAGGGGCCAGTTAGATAATTGATGAGGAATGCTTAAGTTATAAATTAAGTGACTATTTCCCACTTATATCCAAACAACATAAAAATAGAAGTGCTTGTGAATGCCATGAATAAATACCATAGGGTTTTACTGAGAAATCTTAATAATGGTTGAGAGCAAAAATAAATCATTTATGGGATAATTTATCTTCATTTGAACTTGTGGACCATGCATATGAGATGCACCTAAGAAACCTATAATAGATCTATCAATTTCTCTATAAACATCCAAAAATAGTCTCTATAAAAGCATGACAGCTTTATATGAAAATATTGCAACTTGTGTAATTATAAAACATGCTCTTCTCTCCATAAATCTTGTCTATGACTAATCCTCTTGACATCAATGCCATCCATAGTGATAAATATCTCCCTTTTGACATCAATTCCAATCATATTACCAACAATCTCCCCCTTTGTCATTGATGGCAAAATAAATGCTCTGATCTTGTAATACATGCTATGTTCCTTTTCTGGCATTGAATGTCCTTGTAATAGCTTCTGATGAACGTGAGATGAAGCTATTCATACCAAAATTTCTCCCCCTTAGGTAATGGAACATTTTACAAAACATAACTTGGACACTACATGATCTACTCCTTTGATAAACATAGAGCATTTGATAAACTTTTACAGAGATCATTTGCACCTTTTCTCCCCATTTGACATCAATGGCAAAGGAAATTTAAATTTATCCCTTTTGTCTAAATTTTCTCCCCCTTTGTATAATAAAGGAGTTTTTACAAGAATGTGCAACCATCAATTCATTAGAAATTTGCAAAAACATGCATACTTGATTTGACTTTTTTCTCTTCTTCCAGGGATTAACAAAGCTTCAATGATCTTCCCCCTCGACTCATGTACTATGAATAGGATCTAATGATGTGATATAAGAGCCACCACTCCCAATTTTTGTCTCAAATACTCAAATTATTCTTGTGGAAAAGGTTTGGTGAATATGTTTACAACTTGATCCTATGTTGGCATATATTTTATTATGACATCTTGATCTGCAACCTTTTCTCTTAAGAAGTGATACTTAATTGATATGTGCTTAGTTATAAAATGTATCATTGGATTCTTTGATATATTAATAAAATTTAAATTGTCACAAAGAATATAGATAGGTGATTTTTATTCTACCTTGAGTTCTTTAAGTGTTTGATTCATCCACAAGACTTGAGTGCAAGATTCCATTGCTGCAACATACTCTGCTTCTACTATAGAAAGAGTATTTGGCTTTTGATTTTTGCTTACCTATGAAATAATTTTGTTTTTAAGAAAAAATTTACCACCACTAATGATTCTTATATCATCCTCACATCCTTCCCAATCAATAATTATATATGATATCAAAGAGAAATCTTCATCTTTAGGATACCATATGCCATATTCAATTGTACTCTTGATATATCTAAAGATTCTTTTTACTATATTGACATGTGACTCTTTAGGAGATGCTTGAAATATTTTAACCATACACATTGTTTGCATGATATATGGTCTTGATGCAGTTAGGTATAACAAGCTACATTTCATTGATCTATAAAAAGTCTAATTTGCATCAAAGGACTCATCCTTTTTACTCAACATGCATTCAATTATCATGGTAGTACCCACTATTTTTTTGTCTTCCATTCCAAACTTATAGACTAATTCCTTAACATGATTAGTTTGAGATATGAATATCCCTTCATTTGTTTATGATATCTATGTGCCAAGGAAGAAATAAAGTTATTCAAGCATAGACATATCAAACTCATTTTACATTTTAGTAGAAAATTCCTTGCACCTTTTGTTGTTGCTATCATGAACAATGATATTATCTACATATACAATAATAATCAACATATGCTCACCTTCTGATTTGAAGAATAAATTATTATCTACACATCCTTTATTGAATTCTAACTGTTGTAGGTAATGGTCTAATCTTGAATATTATACTCTAGGCTCCTATTCTAGACCATACAAAGCTTTCTTTAGTCTGCACACATAATCTTCTTCTTTTGATAGATGAAAACCTTCAGGTTGTTCCATGTAGACTTCCTCTTCTAGGTTCCCACTTAAGAAAGCAGATTTAACATCTATTTGATAGACTTTAAATTTATTATAAATAGAGAATTCTATAAACATTCTTATAGGCTCCAATCTAGCAACTTGAGCAAATGTTTCCTCAAAATCTATGCTTCAATTTGTGCATATTCTTTGCACACCAATTTGGTCTTATCATTTATAACAATTTCATCTTCATTGAGTTTATTTCTAAAGACCCACTTTGCACCTATTACATTCTTATTTTAAGGTCTTGGAACTAATTCCCAAGTTTTGTTATTTTAAATTTGGCTTAGTTGTTCTTCCAAATATTTTAGCCAATTCTCATTCTTGCTAGCCTCAACATAGTTCTTAGGCTTAATTTTAGATATTAGATCAAAACTTACTTGTTGCTTGCTCTATGTAACTCTTCTCCTTGTCTGAAATCCTTCATTTTTATTGATAATGACCTATTTTATAAGATGATCCTTTTGAATAAATCTTTCAGGTGCCTTTTCATTTTCTTCCTCAAACTCTTCATTAGCTACTTCTTTATTATCTAATTCTTCTTTATAGATGTCTATGTCAGGTTTAACATGTTTCAAGCCTTCATCAACCTTGACATTGATTCTCTCTAGAATTTTTTGTAGCCTTACGTTGTAGCATATGTAGGATTTGCTTTGTGTGGAATAACCAAGAAATATTCCTTCATCACATATTGATTCAAAGTTTCCAAAGTAATCATATTTTATCCTTATTTATCATTTGTTTCCAAACACTCTAAAATACTTAATAGAGGTAGGTTTTCCATACCATAGTTCATAGGGGGTTTTATCACTATTTACTCTCAATTAAACTCTATCCAAGATATATACTGATGTTTATACTACTACTCTCTAGTATCCATCAGGTAACTTGGCCTCTTTTAGAATTATTCTAGCCATCTCCTTGATTGTTCTATTCTTTATTTCAACAACTCCATTCTGCTATGGAGTTTTTTTTACAGAATAATGCCTTTTGATTCCATGATTCTCAAAATATTATATGAACTAATTTGAGGTGAATTCTCCACATATATCATATCTTAAGCATTTGATTTTTCATCTAATCTCATTCTCTACCATAACCCTAAAGATTTTGAATCATTCAAATCCCTGAGAATTATCCTTCAAAAATGTTACCCATGTCATTATTGAGTAATCATCTAGTAGAAACATGAAATATATTTCTCCTTTAGATCCTCTTATCTTAGTAAGACCACAAAGATAAGTATGAACTAACTCTAAAGGATTTGTAGTTTCATACTCTTTTGTTTGAAATATGACCCTTGTTTACTTTCCTTGTTGACATTATTTACAAGTAGTGTCTATAGGTTTGGTTATCTTAGGCATGTGTCTAACACACTTGTTTGAGCTCACTTTTACTGGGTTATCAAAGTTGAAATGAGACCTTATTTTATGCCATAACCAACTCTCATCAACCTTTCCTATGAGACAACTATTACCATTCACTTCACTAAGATTATAAATATTACTTTTAGTTCCTTTTCCTTCTACATCCAATCTTTTATATTTACTTATCTTACAACCTTCTGCATGAAATGTGACTTTATATCCATTATCACACATTTGGATGACACTTAGTAGATTATGTTTCAATCCTTCAACATAAAAGACATCACATGTAGGTAATTTTACATCTATGTTCAAGGTTACTTTACCATATATTTTTACTATAGTATTGTCTCCCAAGCTGATAGATCCTTCTTTGCATTTGCTTAGTTTGATGAACTTGTTCTTGTCATGTGTTTTGAGAAACCATTGTCTATTACACATAAATTATGTTCCTTGACATGGAGTGCAGTTTGAGAAATCATAGATTGTGAAAATTTTTGATCTTTCACTTTCCACACATCCTTAGGTATTTTTTTTGGCTTATTTTCCCTCTTTTCAGAGACTTGTGAACCTTTGTTCACACTAGGGGCCATGACTTTATTTTCACTTTATATTTTTGGTCTTACAATGTTTGTTCTACATTATTTAGTTATGTGACCAAAATTATTTCAGTTATAGCATATTACATTTGTATCTAACAAGGGTGCAAATAAATTTTTGCTCACTAAGTTTTTTCTCCTTTTAGGTATAAATTTACAATCACTAGCCCTATGACCAAAATGATTATAGGTATAAAAATAACCATAGAAAAATGAGGAATACCTAGTCATAGCATTTATTTGTGTAAGATGAGGAGGTCTTCTTAAATATATCTTCTTTAAGTCTTTCACCTTATGTAACCATCTACATCAACTACCTTTAAGTTCTGCATCTTCCTTGAGTTTTCAAATATTGAATAATTGTTCTTCTTCTTTTCTTCATGGTCTTTTCTCCTTTAGATTTCTTCACATAAATAGTGCTTATGTTTGTCTTTGTATCTCTGGAGGCATTCATGCAAGATTTTTCTTTCTTTATTCCTGATTCTCCTTCTACTTTGAAGTTGTCATATAAATTTACATACGCAATGGTTATGGGACTTTTCCCTTTTTCAAAACCAAGACGAGATTTATCTTTTGATGGCTTTTGAGAGTTGATCAATTCATCAAAAATTTTTGAACCTCATTTTAGCTTCATACTTTTTTCTATTTGTTCTTTATATTTTTCAAGTTCTTTTTTCAAAGCCACTATTTATACTTCTAACTTCATGCATTCATTAGATTTAGATTGTAGTTCAATCTTGACTACATCTTTTATTCTTTTAGCCTCTTTAAATTGTGTCTTTATGCTAACTACCATCTAATAATATATTTAAGACTTTTGGATAGTTTTTCAAACCCCTTTTGTGCATGTTTCTTCTAATTTTGATCCAGGCACTAATCTAGTTGACAATTCAAGTGATAGTTCCACCCTAATTGATGACGAAACTTTCGGGAGCCATAATTTTTGCACCGTAGCTCCAATTGACTCATCGTTTGAACTGTTGGAAAGATAAGAATGAGGAGAATGTCATGAAATGGCATGATCTTTGCTCAATTAAGTTTTACCCTTGAAAACCCAATGGAAGTGCCTCAAATTTCAATTTTAGTAGTGCAGTCTAAAAATAGTAAGTTTTTAAAAATAGTAATTCCTCAAATTTTGTATTGTTTTAAATATTGGAAGTTGAACCAATTAATATCCCTCAAGATTGGTGACCTTCCACATCCTCCCCATTCTTTCAAAATGTGTATAAATGAAGAGGTAACCTAAAATGTGAAGACAGGCATCTCTTCCCAGAGATAAGCATATATTTGTATTTGCGATCTTGAGTAATACTACATCTCTTCTCAGATATTTAATTGTTACTGTGTTATTTATATGATATTGAGATTTTTATCAACTAGAACTTCTAATTTTTGGATCAACTTTGAGTTATCTTTTTTAGGTCTTTCAATTTCATCTAGAGCACAGATGAGTTCACCCTATATATCCACTTCTTCCTCTTCTTCATTGAATTTTCAAATTATTCTTTTTCTTGATCCACAAAAGCTGATTCCAATGTCATGAATAGGAATTAATTTCCCTTAGGCATAAAGGCACAATCATGGTCATCATCTAAACCATTACTATCATCCAATGAATCATTATATTGTCTTGTGTATAGGCCCTTCTTATTTTTAAAGAAGTTCTTCTTGGAATAGTGGGCTTTTATCTTTTTATTATCCTCTTCTTGCTCAGAGTTATCCTTTTTGTTATAAGGGCATTTAAAATCAAAATTTCCTACCTTACCACAATTAAAGCATTTAAAGGGTAAATTACCCTTGTGTTTTCTAGACCCTCTTCTTAATTTTATCACAAAGTTGGCTTCTTCTTCATCAATCTCCTCAAATCTAGATGTAGGTGCTTCTAATTTTAATTATTTAGCTGGTTTGAATGTATCTTATCTCTTAAGAGTATTTTCTTCTCCCATTATCATCTCATAGGCTATGAGGGTTTTATGTAACTCATCAATAGTGAGTTTATCTATATCTCTTACTTCCTCTATTGCATATATTTTAAAGTCATACCTTGATGGCAGAGATCTTAGGAACTTTTTGACAATGACTAGATATTTCATCTCTTCTCCAAGGCCTCTGATTGTATTGACTATTTCATCTAATATGAGGAGGTAGTCTACAATTTTCTCTTTTTCATTCATTTTAAGACTTTTAAGCTTGCCTTTGTATGTTTGTAGCTTGGCCTACTTTACCTTATCATCACCTTCATAGATGTTCTTCTAGATATCATGTGCATTTTGATAATGCATTACTTTGACAAAATTTGAGTTAGACAATCCACAAAGAATATAATTTTTTTCCTTCGCATTACTCTCATATGATTCTTTGTATCTTGATCAATAGGAGTTATATCAGGAGCTATATATTCATTTACAATAGGCATCCATACATCAAACACAAATAAAGATAAATATGCTTCCATTCTAATGTTCCAAAATGCATAGTTGATCCATCAAAGAGAGGTGTTTTGCTTGAGTAAGAGCCTTGTTGACTAGCCATATGTCTTCTTTTTCCAAGATCTACTTGAGCTGATTAAGCTTATTGTAAAGAACTAGGGATATGATACCAATTAGTGGAACATAACTATCTATTGAGAGGGTGTTGAATCAGTAGATTGATTAAATTTAGTCCTTTAATAATTTTAATGCAAATTAAAAAGTATATGTAGAGATAAAACACACACAAATAGACACAACACTCAGTGTATCTGAAACCTAGTATAAGAAAAACCACAATGAGTATAACTAACAAAAACTACAATTATGATCTAGCCTCACAATTAAAACCTCACTGGTTACAATGTTTAAGGGCACCAATCCTAATGAGGTACCAATCCCATGATTTAAGAGTACTTACTCTAAGGAATAACCTACTCCATGATTAACCACCAATTTAGCTCTTCTGATGGCACCTGCCAATCAATTTTATTATGGATTTACAACTCTTGATTACAAAATTAATTCAAAAATGAATCCAGTTCTATGTTATATGCATGTTTGATAACTACTCATGTTATACTATTCTTCTCTCTCTTCCTCTCTTTCACTCTTCCTCTCTCTCTCTCTCTCTCAATTCAACTCTCTTTCACATACAATGTATATCCTAGATGATGTATGCATGAATTTGATCTAGGCCTCACATATTCTCTGCATTCACACTTGGTCATTAACATATCATGCTATTTTTAGAACTCAGTTCCTATTTATTTAACATCAAGTTTCCCACTTTTTGAATTCACACACCACAACCATAATTATCTATCTTTTACTATATTTAGCATATATCAGGTTCTATCTTTGATAAACATGCCATTTTATACAATTTTGATCGATCACAATAATCTACATCAATATATGTGTTGTATAATGCATCTTAATTAAGTATTCCATCAATTAACTATTGAGATGAGAAAATATTTAAAAATTGACCATTGATCTTAAGTTTTTGATAACTCCTTTAACAAATAATTTTAACCTTGTCCCCGCTTAGTGTGAGTGCACAAGTATTTTATTAATTTTCAAAAAACAAGTACATAAGGGTGCCTTTACTCCATTAACCCTTTTACATTGCAAACATAGATTATATATAGATTTTACCCATGACTGGTAAAACCAACTAATCCTTTAACCAACTATTTACAAGAAATCAACCCGTAAGGTAGTTCTAATTAATTGACACAAAACATAAAAACTACCTAAAAACTAAAACTAAGTAGCTTTATTTTATGGGGGTGTCTTTATTAAAAAGATGCATGCCTCATTAACAATAATTATTTATTTAACCTACCAAAAAATCTAACCTAATGTTAAGACTTTGGAACAAGTCCTAACAAACCCCCCTATGATCCAAAGTTAGGTCTTTGGACACATACCAAGCAATTTTCTAAATTTTTCAAATTTGATTATGTCAAGGGGTTTTGTGAAGATATTAGCTATTTGATTGGTAGTTGGGAAATATATTGGATCAAGAGATTTCTTTGCCACCAAAATTTGTAGATAATGGTATTTGAAATCCATATGTTTTGTTTTGGCATGAAACATAGGATTCTTGGACATCTTGATTGCACTTTTATTATCAATGTATAACTCTGTAGGATCAAATTGAGAAACCTGAAGATCTTCAAGAATATGATGTAGGTAAACAATTTCTATGGAAGCATCCCATGATATAATATACTACACCAAGTAATGGTAGTTGAACCCATATGCATAGTGTATCCTATGGTTGACACTCTGTCATCCACATATCTACCAAAATTTGCATCATAATATCCAACAAGTTTGATGTTATTATTATGGTGGTATTCAAGGCCATATGTTTTCCATTCCTTGAAGGTAATAAAGTACTCATTTTTTTGCATGCCAATGAATTTCTCTAGTCTCATGCATAAACCTAGATAAAATTCCAACTGAAAATGAAATATCGAACGTGGTAGTCATCAAGTATATCAAACCTCCCACTAATTGTCTATATGTGGTGCCATAAAAAAAGTCACTACTATCATCCTTAGACAATTTCAAGTTACTTTCCATGGGAGTGAGGGCAGGTTTGCAATCACTCATGCCAAACCTATCTAATAACTCATAAATATACTTAGTTTGTGAAATGAAAATACTATGCTCTTTCTGAGTTACCTCTATGCCTAGATAGTAGTGAAGAAGTCAAAGATTTGTCATCTCAAACCCATATTTTAATTCCTTCTTCACAGACTCATTATGGTTTTCATCATTACCTATGATAAACAAGTCATCGACATAGAGAACAAGTATCACCCTTTTCTTACCCTACACTCAAAAATAGAGAGTGTCATCAAATTCACTATGATGAAAACCAATGGATTTCAAGTATGAATCCATTTTCTCATACCAAGCCTTTGGTGCTTGTTTGAGCCCATACAAAGCTTTTATGAATTTACACACTTTATGTTTGGCACCCACCTGTTCAAAACCCTACAGTTGTTTCATATATACTTCTTGTAAATCACCATTTAAAAAAGCACTTTTAAAATCTAATTGATGTAATTTATAACCATTTTTTACTACTAAGGAAAGTACCATACAAATAGTGTGCCATTTGGAAGTTGGTGCAAATGTTTCCTCATAGTCAACACCTTCTTGTTGTGCATATCCTTTTGCAACAAGTCTTGCTTTATGTTTATCAATGGAGCCATCTGATTTATACTTAGTCTTATAAACCTATTTACATCCTATGGGTTTAACATGTGGAGGAGGATCAACTAAAACCCATGTATTATTTTTAAGTATGGCATCATACTCACTTTTCATTGCCTATTGCCAAACATGTGCAGTAGATGCCTCCTCAAAAGTGGATGGCTTAGAGGAAGAAGTAGTAACAACCATAGCATAGTTTACCTATTTTTGAGAATTCTTGGGCCCTATTAAACTAACTTCATCTGCTTTCAAGTCAAAACAAGTAATTTGAGCCTATTTTGGATACTTAGTCAAATTATTCAAATCAGGGACTCCAGAATTCTCATTATGTGCATCATTCGAAGGGGGAATTAGAGAATTTTCAATAGTTTATAAGTCATCAACCTGTGAACTTGTAGATGAAGGAGAGGAAAGTGAAGGAATTTGAGTCTCATATCATAACTTTGAATATTTATCCCCATTATTTATACCCTTATCTCTTTTTGTATTTTTCCTCTCTAATTTATCAAGTTGAGAATCAATCTCTATAGTGTTCATAGTCCCAAACTCATCAAATATTACATATTAACTCACTATGAATTTTTATATATCTTGTGCAAGCAAACAAAACCCCTTTTTATCTTTAGAATAACCAAGAAAGATGCATTTTTGACTTTTTGGTTCTAACTTAGTTCTGTGTTTAATAGGAACCAAAGCAAAACAAAGACAACTAAACACTTTCAAGTGTTTAACTTTTGGTTTAAATCCATACCATGCCTCATATGGAGTTTTTCCCAAAAGTGCAACTATGGGGGACCTATTTCTCAAATACACTTCAGTACCAATAGTTCTACCCAAAACTTATCATCAAGCTATTTATAGTGCAACATGGCACATGTTGTGCCCTCTAAAGTTCTATTCATCTATTTAGATACTCTATTTTTCTATGGAGTATAAGCATTAATATATTGTCAATGAATGCCATGTTATCAAAAATAATCTAAAACTTCACTTGAGGTATAATCACCTCCATTATCTGAATGAAGAGTGACTAAATGTGAACCTGTTTCTTTTTTGACTAAGTGCAAACAATTAACAAACTTAGCAAAAACTTCAAATTTGTTTTTCATAAAATATACCCAAGTCATCTAAGAAAAGTCATTAATAAACAAGACAAATTATCTACACCCACCAATGGATAAATTTTTCATGTCACATACATCACTATGAACTAACTATAAACACCTGTTAGCTCTCCAGGATGATTGTTTAGGAAAATTTTCTTGATTTTGTTTGCCCAAAACACATGACTCACAAAGAATACTATCTTTGTGAAAAGTGGGAAACCCACTCACTATACCATATCTCTGCAAATCTACTTGTTGATGTCTTAAAATGGCGCTAGATCTTAATCAACAACAATGGGAATTTTCAAGCTATGGGACAACGCAGCTTGAAAACAACCTCCAGATTTTAAAGAAGCTGGTCTCTTCTTTTGTATTGGGTGTTGGGGAAAAGGGATAGGAGACTAAACAAAAACACAAAATGCAAGAATTGAAACCTAACTATGGTTATGCACCTAAGAGTAATCCTAATCCTAACTTGAGCATAGTGAAACTATTATGTGATTCTATTACATTTAAGAGCAGACAAGTGCATGATCAATGTAAAAGATTGGAATAACAAAAATAGAGGCTCACAATAGGGGAGTCTTTTGCTGAGATACATGAATTATCAACAAAGGCATAGTGTTCAATCTTCTTAATAGAATCTTCCAATCATACAAAAGATGCAGAAACACACACAGTCATATAAACCTTTCAACTCAAGAAAATGTAACAAAAGCAAATGATATTATTGGTCAAAAACTCTGAAAGTCTAAAACTATGAGAATTCCCCCCTCCTTATATTTTACAATTCTTCTTTTTATATCCCCAGATGTCTCCCTATACTTTCTTTCCCATGCAATCTTCTCCATCCTTCACTCATAAGAGACAAATAGATAGTGCCTTCAATGCTGTGGGTGGCTCCAAAAATCTACCCGATGAACTGTTTCATCTACTCGAATTAACTCCAGCTAATTTTCCCTCCATTTTGCTTTAACAGATAGACATACACTCTGTTCTATTAGATACAAGGGAGGAACTTAGCTGATTCATAAAATTTTCCCTTTATGGTCTAGGAGGCACCAGAGGATGACACTTAGCACCTTCCACCTAATTCATCAAAGACACACGGTTCTCTCCGCTTCCATTGTAGTAACACTAGGGGCACATATAGGATTTTTACGGATGGAGACATTTGGCAGCTTCCACTGATTTTGAAGTAACACTGGGGACCCATCACAATTTTATATTTGGCAATAGAGCTTGATGATGATTCTCTCAGGCATTGACACATGGAGGCCTCTGCGGTTTTGAGGAGGGTAAGTGGCATCTTCCACTTCTTTTATGGATGGAGTAGAGGGGGACCCGAAGAGTGACATTTGGTAGCATATGCTACTTTGTGGCACTTAATAAGACAATGCCTTTATGTTAAATGGAAAGCATTGGACTCACAGCTTCCTAAATGCTGACACATGGTAAAGTCTGTTGCTTTGTCAAAAGAGGCCTCAGAGAGCGACAACTAGTCTGCTTCATCTCCCAAAGATTGACACTTGGTGAAGTCTACTACTTCAAAACTTAGGCAAAAGAAACAAGAAGGAGAAATGGTCTCGCAACCAGAGAATGACACTTGGTAGCTTTCACTGCACTCCGACACTTAGTCAAAATAAATCGGCCCTCTGCATCAAGACTTCGCGGCTTCGCCCGAAGAATCAAAATTGCAGCGCTTGAATCAAAGAATAAATTAAATATGACATAGAGTAAAAATTACTCTATAGTTATTGGTGACCACCAAGAATTTTGGGCCTGCTCAAAAAGAACCTGACTCCCACTCGATCAAAATTTCAAAATTGACAGCTTCAAAAGAGCTGTTTGGAAGATAGACCACTCATGGTCAGATAATCCTTCCTTTCTCTGCAACTCATCAAAATCCAAATCCAAGCTAATGAGATCCTTGTGCAGAAAGGTTTACAGGATCTGGGCAGTGGCTTTCAGCTTGGATTCTAGCCAAAAAATAGGGATTAGAACATTTTTGACCTTAAAGGTTACAGAATCATCCCGCAAGCTCTAACAAATTGTTTGATCCCTTTGCCTGGCCAGCATCAATGGTTGGATTTGATCCACCAGCAACACCATCCTTGCATCTAAAAATGGGGAAGGAAGGCCCAATTGCACTAGATCTTCAATGTGTTGCCTCATTTCATTGATGCCTTCTTCGATGACATCGAGATAGCTTCTGCAGTTGTTGGCTGTAGCATTATGACTGAGCTCCTCATTGACCCATTTCATGATGGCCATTCTGTCGAGAATCCCTGTGGCTGCCAATGTTGCATCCCTTAACCTATAGAGCTTCTCTAGCAAAGAATGAGAGTCTATAACTCTCTGGGAGATTGTGGCCAAAGCACTTTGTATCGAATTCTTGACCATCTCACACAGCTATTGCACGTAGCGTAGGAAGGTGAAAAGTGGCCTAAGCTAGAGAATCTCCAAAGAGATTCTCTCCCATGCTGACTTGTAGAGTTCCTTCACCAGCTGTACCATTTCGATACCTCTTGGCCTATTGGCCAACTCAATTTCTAGTTGCGCGGTCCGCTACTGCTTTGCCTGGAGCTGGGCTTGAAAAGCCGCACCCTTGTTCTATTCTTCCAATAACCCTTGCTATGATTGGGTAACCTGTAGTTGGAGTCCTTCAATTCTTCCCTATAATGTTGCATTTTCCCATCTTAGCGCTATTGCTGCACCCTTGGCAAGTTCAAGATCTACTTTTAGAGAATCATTTTGGGCCTGAATTACCTATTGAGTCTAGAGGGAAACAATATCTTACAATTGTTTCTACAGACTAGCTATCTCATTGTTCTTCTAGTTTATTTGTTCAGCCAAACTATTGCAGTTTGCCTTTTCCATGGCCAGGTCAGCCTCCATCTTCTGTAGTCTCCTCGATATCCTCAAATAATCTTCTATGACTGCAGAAGTGGATTCGGTCATGAGATCGACTCTCTCTTGAGGCTTGAACAGGGACATATCGATGGCCACTGCATTTATGTTGTAGTCTTTTGGCCACATTTGTTCGCTCGACTTGGCAATGTTGGGCGACAAATGGGTCACCGTCAGCTACTATTTAATGGGGTCAAATTGTGACCTCAAATGTGGCACTGCTGGCGCTTTATTCACTTTACTCCTCTTCTTCTCTAATTGGGCTTCTCTTGCCATCCTTACAACATCAGCCTACATCTAGAAAGTGGAAGGGGATGCAATATATCCCCCTGTGAAGGGAAATCCTTGCGGTAGGCCATATTGGAGAACCATTGGCTAGTTGGGGGTGAGTTGAAGGGGCATTTTTTTGGGAACAGAGGGGGAGAAATAGGGTAACGTTAAGGCTTGAGGCATGTATTGAGATGGAGGAGGGGGAGTAATTCCTACCTAAGGAGAAGTTGCAGTGATCTACATTGGGCGTTGTGAAGGCGGTTCTTCCTCTTCTGGGTCCAATTGGGACTGCACCCTTCCTCTCTTCCTGGGTGTTTTTGACATTCCCGCCATCTCTAAATCTCTTCTATAATAACCTGGTATGAACCTTTTGCAAGATAAAAACACGCTTACTGCAACAAATTTCACTAGGTGCCACAATCACAATGAGCAAGATATTTTTGTAGGAATGCTTGAGAGTTTGTAAACTTTAAAATTTGGTAAGGGATTTTTATGGGCCTATCAAGTCCCAAATAACATTAAATTAAGGCGATCATTAACAAATCCTACTCAATCTTTGAGAAACAGTGAGGCGGACACATTATGCGACGCAAGGTACCTTGGAGATTTTGAAAGATTTGGGGAAGCATTTATTGTGGCAAAAAAAAATAAAGAATTAAAGAATTTCTAAGACGCCGACTCTGCATTTAAAACACTTATTTTAAAGAAAAAGTGGGAAAGCAAAAATAAAACAAAGCAATGCGGGAATGGAAACTACCTAACTACATTGATTTAAAATCCTTATTTTCCTCCGGGATTGAAAACAAACTTTCCCACATCCTCTTTATGACAAACCAACTTGTGTTGCCATACCAATGGTTGCAACGGATATGTCATTGATGGAATGTTCTCTGCACCAGCCACACAGATCTCCTTGCACTCAAACGAGTCTAAGAAAAATGTGTATTCGACACTTATGAACTCTTTTTGTCTTTGAATGCCCATCAAATACTAGTTCTTCATGTTGTTGGGTGTCATCAAGAAATCATGGGCTATTAGTTCTTCATGCTGTGCCTTTTGGTATCCATTATCTTTTGGCACATCTTCTTCATATTCCAGCTTTATTTCATCATCATGCTCTTTGATGACTTCATCCTCTTGCAAGGATGAATTAAAAGGCTGGCATCTCTTTTGCATACTCATTTGAATCTCAGGGCTTTCTTCTTCATATAAAACCAACTCAACGCCTCCTATCTCAATGAATTGGTCGAGGGAGTGTCCATGTTCCTCCATATCCTCTTGCAGAGTGAGTAAAAAATCAGAAATGATCTCCTCCTCATCAGAAGTTAAAGAAAAAGCTTGCGGCTTATCCTCTTGCTCATCAAAAGGAGAGTCTATGGTGATCTCCTCCTCCTCTATACTGATGAAATCCTCTTGACTAGCCATGAATTGAATGCACTCCTCTACAAAGTTTTTAGCTGCTTCATCATCCTCTTCGGTCCAACTTAGAGACTCATCATCATGCTGAAAGATCTGGGGAGTGGTATAAGAAGTTTCTTCTGAAGCGGGCTCATAGGAATTTTCATGGAAGTGAGGAGCCTTTTAAGGAATGGTGGGGGAGAGTTGAGGAAGAAGTGAGGGCCCGGGGTCATCCTGACTTGCTGCTAACATGGGCTCTACATTATTGGGGAATTGACCTTGACAATTTTGACCTTGCCCATGAATAGGGGTGGCATATGCTTGATCTGGAATTTGTGGTGGTGGATATGAAGTTTGGTAGATTTGAAAGGCTGGTTCTCATGAATGCCTAGCCTCTCTTTTATAAATGCAATCAATCCACACACATCTAACATTTCATATGTAAGCTCTTGCCAATATGCCCTTTCAATGGGATCCCACTCACTTTTGATCAGGTCTATGGCCTCCCTCACTTAATAGATGACCTGATAAGGAATTTCTTGACCACATCCCCTTCTGTTATCAAGCTCTAACACATTTTTTAAATCCCAGCAATGCTTTTTTGAAAGTGAAAATAAGGTTAGGTTCAACATGGGATGAGACATATTGGGGGACTAGGCATAAGACTGATGTGGTTCATAACAATATGCATCCTCATTACTCGACATGATTCTAGGAGAAGCTTGTTCTCGATAAAACATATTTGAAGGAGAATAAGACTCATAGCTATGAGTTACAGAGTTATACATACCAAAGGGATTTCTTGATGATACTGCTTGATTGGCTGGTGACGCAGAGTCGTTGGTGTCGATAAAAACCTCCAAAGGCAGATTGGCTGAAGAATACACCAAAATTATTCAACTCCTTGAAAGATTTGTCCCACCAGGCATGCCAAAAACTGTTGATGTCTTAAAATGGTGCTAGATCTTAATCAACAATAATGAGAAGTTTCAAGCTGTGGGAGAATGCAGCTTGAAAACAACATCTAGATTTTAAAGAAGCTGGTCTCTTCTTTTGTATTGGGTGTTGGGGAAAAGGGATAGGAGACTAAACAGAAATGCAAAATGAGGAATTGAAACCTAACTATGGTGATGCACCTGAGAGTAATCCTAATCCTAACCTGAGCACAGTGAAACTATTATGTGATTCTATTACATTTAAGAGTAGACAAGTGCATGATCAATGTAAAAGATTGGAATAACAGAAATAGAGGCTCACAATAGTGGAGTCTTTTGCTAAGATATAGGAATTGTCAACAAAAGCATAGTGTTCAATCTTCTTAATAGAATCTTCCAATCATACAAAAGATGCAGAAACACACACAGTCATATAAACCTTTCAACTCAAGAAATGTAACAAAAACAAATGATATTATTGGTCAAAAACTCTAAAAGTCTAAAACTATGAGAATTCCCCCCTCCTTATATTTTAAAATTCTTGTTCTTATATCCCCGAATGTCTCCCTATACTTTCTTTCCCATGCAATCTTCTCCGTCATTCGCTCCTAAGAGACAAATAGAGGGTGCCTTCAATGCTGTGGGTGGCTCCAAAAATCTACCCGATGAACTATTTCATCTACTCAAATTAACTCCAGCCAATTTTCCCTCCATTTTACTTTAACAAATAGATCGACACTCTATTATATTAGATACGAGGGAGGACACTTAGCCAATTCATAAAATTTTCCCTTTATGGTCTAGGAGGCACCAGAGGATGACACTTGGCACCTTTTGCCTGATTCATCGAAGACACGCGGCTCTCTCCGCTTCCCTTGTAGTAACACTAGGGGCACATATAGGATTTTTACAGATGGAGACATTTGGTAGCTTCTACCGATTTTAAAGTAACACCTGGGACCCACCATAATTTTATATTTGGCAATAGAGCTTGACGATGATTCTCTCAGGCGTTGACACGTGGAGGCCTCTACAATTTTGAGGAGGGTAAGTGGCATCTTCCGCTTCTTCTATGGATGGAGTAGAGGGGGACCCAGAGAGTGACATTTGGCAGCATCTACTACTTTATGGCACTTAATAAGACGATGCTTTTACATTGAATGGAAAGCATTGGACTCATAACTTCCCGAATGCTGACACATGGCAAAGTCTGTTGCTTTGTCAAAAGAGGCCTCAGAGAGCGACAACTGGACTGATTCATCTCTCAAAGATTGACACTTGGTGAAGTCTATTGATTTAAAACTTAGGAAAAATAAACAAGAAGGAGAAATGGTCCCATGGCCAGAGAATGACACTTGGAAGCTTCCATTGCACTCTGACACTTAGTCAAAATAAATCGGCCCTCTGCATCAAGACTTCGTGGCTTCGCCCGAAGAATCAAAATTACAGCACTTGAATCAAAGAATAAATTAAATATGACATAGAGTAAAAATTACTCTACACTACTAAAGAGTGGATATTCAAATTTCCATAGCAAAGATGCCATAACCACTATGTAGACATAGTACCTGTACCTGTGTCAATAAATACCACAAGTTCTATAGTGGGAGGAAGCACTTTACAATGCAATCTAACTAAGTTTCCATCTTCATATCATATATACATTGTTTTATAATCATATTTCACTAAATTGATGTAAATGAGCCCATTTTAAATCATAATTTGATAACCTTTCTTTCGAATAGTTACCAAAGAAAGTAAGTGTTTCTTCAATGTGGGAACATACCAAACATCCTCCAAGTATTTTATAGACCCATTAGGAAGAAGAATCTGAATAGATCCAAGTCCTAGTGGTGTATGAATAGAATTATCTACCAAGGCAATTGGAGAGAGAGAGAAGCTTCCTTGAAAGACTAAAAGAAATATCTCCTAAATGTCATGTGTTTAGTTTCTCCTATGTCTAAAACCCATACATCTATGAGCTCATCTCTAGCCTCATATTCAATATAATCAATGTGCCCTAAAGTAGTGAATGCAGATTCATGGGCAACATTATTGGACTCATCATAGTCATGATCGACATACTGAGTAGAGTTATACTTAGTCACTTTTTGTGGCCTCTAAATTTTATCAAAATGAATCCTACATTGTGAGGCAATGTGACCAAATTTTTCACATCTATGACATTGAATGTCTGATCTACCTTGACCTCTACCCCTATATGAGTTGTGACCATGTCCTCAATCACTTTTTTCATGTGAATGTGATTGGTTAGATTGTTGTTTATTTGAATGACCCCTACCTCTATTTTGATATCTACCTCCTCTTCAACCTTGACCCCCTTTATAACTATTTCCTCTATTGTTTTGATGCCTTGATGAAGATGAACTAAGATTTGACTCTAAAACATGGGCTTCTTTAGTTTTCTTAGATTTCTTGGGTAGAGAGAGGTCACGTTGGATGAAAAACTTAGTCAACTTATCAAAGGTTATCCCTGTGATCTTGTCAAAGACATGCAACATTTAAACAAAATTCTTATAGGACCTAGGTAGTCCTTTCAAAGTAACAGTGACTATGAGGTCATCATCTAGTTTTCCAAATGCAGCCTTAGTGTACTCAGTAGTGATATTTTTCAACTTAGACACATATTCTCCCATATCTCCATCTTCATCTAATGACAAAGTAAACAACTGCATATGAATATCTATCTTCTTATGCTTAGGATTCTTATCATACAAATCTGACAATGTTTTCCATGTAGTGTAACTATGAGGAGAATTTTCAATATGAACATAAGTATCATGAGTACAAAAATATTTAATGAGAGATAAGGCCTTAAAATCATGCAAATTGAATACATCTAATTTATCCTATCCTATTGGTGATGTGAGATTTTCATTCTTGACAATATCCCATAACTCATTAAAAACTAGTGAAGCCTCCATCAATCATTTCCAATCAGAATAATTGGAAAGTATTAATCTATCACCATCTGAAAGCAAGTTTTGAATTTTTGGCATCTTGAAATAAAATCAAGTGCAATAGGGAAAAGTGTGACAAAATGCAAAAGAGATGAAATAAATATCACACTCATTGGACAAGACACTTCTTCTACGGGGATTTTCATTTAACCTCCATGTAGAGCAAAAAAACAAAAACAAGAATTTTTGATGGGTTTTGCACTTAACCTCACTAAAAATCAATTGATTACACCCTTATTTTGACAAATTAATTCATTATTCTACCAATTACACCATTATATCACCACAACAATGTAAAAGAAATAGAATTTAATTCCCCTTTTTTAATTTTTAAAACAACACTATACAATAAGTATGCTTTTCACAACTTTCAAGGCATACAAAAAGTAGATTTAAAAGGGAATTTTCCTTTTATAGAAAGTATATTCTAAAGAAATTTTTTCTAAAAATAAGGGATTTGAACCCTTGACCTCCTCTTTCCAAGCTTCTTACAAAATGACTGAACCATTGAGCACTTTTAAAGTATAATAATCATAAACTTGTACTTATGCTAGATTTTGTCTATGAGGGAAAAAAAATTACATGTATGTAAATAAATCCAAGATTTTTCCATTTTTAACCTTCTCAACCAAGATTGCTCATGTGGGACCCATCTAAGGCAATTTTTTGATATCCAAAACTTTAAAAACATAAAAAAGGTATTTGCCAATTTTATTGCAGTGCCATATTTGCCTAGGATGTTGTGGCAGCTCTTAGAAATTTTCTCTGCACTTGTTCTCACTCCTTAAGGTTGTACAAATCTATACATGTAGTATTAAATAGGTTTTAGCTGAGTTTAACAAATTTTTGAGGTATATTTTGCTGGAAATAGCTTCAAATTTTAGCCAGGGTGTTGGAAGACCATACCATTGGCTGTACAAATCCAAAACATGCCAGATTTTTTTTTGAGGATTCAAAATAGAGGTTTTAACCATATTTGTAGGTGTTTTTGGATTCAAAAGGGCTGAGAATGAATGCAATCAACAATGGTAGCCATGGATGAAAATTACAGAGGTTTTCAATATGCAAACAAGCTGTACAAGTTTGTTTTTTCTAAAAAATAATGAATTTAATAACATTTAAATGCTAAGAAATTCATTTTTAATGCTAGATGAGGAGTTTAAACATAATTTAATGGAGTTTGAATGGCTAAAATGACCAGATGGTCATATAAGAGAAATACATAGGCTTAAATGCAAAAATATTTGAAAAATTAAAATAATTTAATAATTTTTCAAACTTTTGACATTACATTTAAACCAATAAAATATTTTCTTGATATGGCATACCTTATTTCACACCATTTGATTTATTTTGAATTTAACTTTTCACCTTGCCTTCTTTCAAATTCACCATGCTGGATAAAACCAAGCTCTGATACCACTGATAACTCCTTTAACAAATAATTTTAACCTTGTCCCTACTTAGTATGAGTGCACAAGTATTTTATTAATTTTCAAAAAATAAGTACATAAGGGTGCTTTTACTCTGTTAACCCTTTTACATTACAAACATAGATTATATATAGATTTTACCCATGATCGATACAACCAACTGATCCTATAACCAACTATTTATGGGAAATCAACTTGTAAGGTAGTTCTAATTAATTAACACAAAACATAAAAACTACCTAAAAACTAAAACTAAGTAGCTTTATTTTATGGGGGTGTCTTTATTAAAAAGATGCATGCCCCATTAACAATAATTATTTATTTAACCTACCAAAAAATCTAACCTAATGTTAAGACTTTGGAACAAGTCCTAACAGTTTTGTGCCATGATCTAATGGTCATCATTCAATTGGATCAAATTTAAAATGTAATTATTAGATCTAAATCTGATAGGCTCACTCACTCTATTGGATCCTTATGAGATTATGAATTTTAATGTTTTCAACTTTAAGATGCAACCATTGATCTTTGTTTTAGTCTCCTGAGATTAGGACACTTGGCACTCTCACATTCCTTTTGAGAAATTTACTATTAGTACCCACTCTTATGACACTTGGCACCCTTGCATGCCTTCTACACATATAACTATCAGTTCTCACTATTGAGACACTTGACATCCTCATATTTCTCATTGACTATTTAACTTTGAACCACATTGTAGATCTATTATTCAAGATATGTGATTATGACACATGTCATCAACATGTTCATTCTCAAATTCTTTGACTTGTTAACTTTGTTGTATGCCATTGGATCTTTATTATCTAATTAAATTCTCACTATTGATCAAGCTTGGACAAATATTAAGTAAAGGACTTAGGAAATATTAAAGTATTTGATCACTTCTCAATCTGGTAATTTCTAGGTCAAAGGGACTGATTGCATAATGATGAGGAATGCTTAAGTTATAACTTAAGAGACTAGTCCCTGCTTATATCCAATCAACATAAAACTATAAGTGCATGTAAACACCATGACTAAAAACCAAAAGGTTTTACTGAAAAACCCTAGTAATGTCCAAGAGCAAAAATAAATAATTTTTGGGCTCATTTATCTTCATCTAAACATATGGACCATACACATGAGATGCACTTTAAAAACTGATAATGGATCTTCTATCAATTTCTATGCAAGTATTTGAAAATAGTCTTTGTAAAAGCATGACAACTTTATATGAAAATATTGTAACTTGTGTAATTATAAAACATGCTTTTCTTTCCATCAATCTTGTCTATGACTAATCCTCTTGACATCAATGACATCTATAGTGCCAACTATCTCCATTTTAACATAAATTAATATCATATTACCAACATTTTTGATAGTGTTTCATCCCATTTCTGGGGGAACCATAGTGGCTTGAGGTCTATTTAGACTATGTAGGCCATGTTTAACATTTTCTAAGATTATATAGACCACCGTATATTCTCATACTCTCATCATTTTGAAAGCAACCTAAGCTAATGATCTCACCTTTTTATGAGTCACTTTTAAGTGCATTATGCATTTGAAATGGATGTACTAATAAACTTTGCAATCTCATGCTTTCATTGTTTTGAAATCAACATAAGCCAATGTTCTTGCCTTTTTATGAGTCACTTTTGTGTGCATTCTACATTTGAAGTATATGTAATAATGAGCCCTTTATTCTCACTCACTATTTTTCAAGAAACCTAATCTAAAACGCTTAGAAAAATTTAAGTCACTTTTATGTGCATTGTGCATTAGAAATGGATGCACTAATGAACCCTGTTTCTAATGCTCTCTCCATTTTATGAGAAACCTAATCCATGATCTCACCATTTTGGGATAATTTAAATTTTATATTTTGTAAATATGTATTGAGTTAAGAAACCCTAAAACATTTCAAAAACATTCAAAACATTCCAAAAAAGGTCTAAAAATTAGAAAGGGTTTACAATCTCCATATGATATATAAAGCCATAAAAACCTAAACATTTGAACATAACTTACAGTATTTTAGAGAGATAAAACCCCAAATCTAAAAACATTTATCATCCTAAACCAAGTCAACAATCCTCAATCTACCCGCTTTGGGGCACCTTAATGCTTGAGCTAATTATTTTTGAAACCATTAGGGTGTGTTCTTACCGAATCTGCTCTATAAGGGTCAATTCATTATTGGTTCCAATACATTTCATTGCCATTTGGGTATGACCTTAAATTTTTATGTATCCTTTCTTAGGAGCATCATCCAATTATCACTTTTAGGTGAAGCATCTTTGGGGGTGTGAGCTTCCATTTGCATGAATCATTGCTTAGGGGCATAGTCCAATTTGCAATTTTAAGCCAAGCTCGTAGATTTTACACTATTGGGGATAAAGCAAAGAATGTACCTTATTCCAAGATATATTATCCTTACATGTCACTCCCTTGCATATAATATTTCTTGGGGGAACCATATGTTTATCATTTTATTAATCCTTCACATATAGATATTGACTTGTTTAACAACATGATGATTTTTGTTACTTTTATTTTCAAGTTTTATGTATATTTATTTTCTTAGTTGTTTTTTTTTTTCTTTTCCTATTTATTTGATTTCATTTTTGTTCTTTGACTCAATGTATATGAATTCATTTGGTAATTCCTTATGCATTGAACTTGATTCCATACATATTCCTATGTCAACATTATCATCATGGTTTTTATCAATGGTGTGCTGTTTTCAATTGTCTATTAGATTGAGAGTCAGTTCTTATGCACATTATGTCTAGGTATTCATGGAATTTTATATCATTGTGCATACTATCATATGCTAAAACAAAAACTAGGCTAGTGGATCTTACAATCAATGGTTCCTTCATAATTCACTTTTTTCACTTTAGCAAGTATCCCTTATTCCTAGATCAAATCAACTCATTAAAATTTTTAGTTGTATTAATGTTAATAAGGATGAACATCTCTATGTTGGAAGGTAAAACTAAATCATCCACATTGATCAATTATTATTATTGTATTTTATTCATCATTCCATTTTATCCCATTTTTGGGAGAACTACATTGGCTTGAGGTCTATTTAGACTATGTAGGCAGTGCTTTGATACTTGACATATCTTAAAGTCAAGTCAACCACCATTATTATTCCATCCTCATTATTGTCTTCCAATCATCTCTTTCATCACTTTTCATATCCTTGTGTGCCTAGTTTTTTATGGCTTCTTTAGGCTTTTAAAATTCATTAGACCATCACACCTACATTTGTGATCGCTCATCTTTAATTTGTGTGATAGGTTATATTCTTGAGTTATGCTTTACAATCTACCTTATTGGGGGATAATCAATTTATCATGATCAGTGATTTATTTTGCCTTACTAGGCAAAATAAATTTTATTCCATGAGTCATCTACCTTATTGGGGTACATCATTGTGCCACTAATTATAACCACCTTTGGGAAAATTAGTATTTCAACCCATCTACTCTATTAGGACACATCACTATGCCACTAATTATGACCACCTTTGGGAAAATCAATATTTTAATCAATTCATGAAATCATTAGCTTAATTGGATTAATCTCATCCATGGGTTAATTACATTCTTCTTCTTGATTCTTTTTGAGGGACTCTCCATCAATCATATGTTTCGGCCACTCCCTTGAGGGGGCACCATAGGCTTCCTAAACTTTATTTAGAACATCATTCCTTAATCATTATCTTAATTTTATTATTAACAAATTTTTCATTCTTTGAGTAGACGTTATTATGCATGTGTCTTATAATTCCTACTCGAACAAAGGTAAAATGTAGACACTCTTTTTGTCCACTTCTATGTCTAAACAAACATCAAAATGACTTCTTGAACAAAATGCAAGTTAAGCCTATAGATCAATAGAATTCTTTGATTCATCAGTGCACATCATGAATATTCTAAACAATGTCAATGCATCCCTAACTAGGGAAATGAACTACACACAGTCATCATATTCATATAATTCATCTCCGGTCAAGTTGTGACCTAAAATATTGACCCTTTTTGACTAAGTGTGAAGGAAAAATTGTCAAAATTTAGAAATGGAAATTAATCTTATCATGATTAATTAATTGATTAAACCTAATTAAATTCATAGGTAAAAATTCCATGGCTAATTAATAAACATCTATTTTTATAAATTTGTAAATTTGGATTGATGATATCATCATGACATCATATAAATATCTAAAATGATGTCATCATCATGACATCATCTTTTGTGAGTTGTTAAGTTCTCAAAAAAATCAAACAAATATCTAGATTTGTGAGCCATACTTATTAATTGAAAAAAGTTAATTTTATTTTTTACCTAAGCTCCACCACACATCCCATTTTTGATCTAAAAGCCATAATTGATTTTCCTAACCTATAAATAAGATAATTATCACTCTCTTTAAGGAAGATTTCTTATGTAATGTTTTAATACTAAATTTCTCCTAGATAAGCTTCAAACAAGACCAATTACCAAGGCCATAAACCAAGTGGACAAAGGAAAATGATGCAAGAGCACCATTGATAAAGAGCCATTTCTCACAAGTCAAGCACAAGTACAACCTCATGTCAACAAGTTCTAAAAATTTGCAAGGAACATGTTTTTGTCATTTGTCTTTTAGTTATTATTTATTTTACTTTGTTATTTATCTCCCCCTAGATATTAGGCTTGAAAATATAGCTTTGTTTTATTCATTTTATTTATTGGAACTAACAAATATAAGCTAACCTTGTTTTTCCTTGGATACAAAAGGAAACATGTAAAAATTAAAATTTAGGTTGTCCATATAGATGCTTAGAGAATTTTTTGATGATTAAGAACATTTATGTAGGCATAATATAGAAATTTAGAAAGGTATAGGTCTGTATAGGTACTTAGGATAGAGTTATGTGGTGAAATAGGTCTAGATTAAGTGCTCAAGCCAATTAAAGTGAAAGTGGGCCAAAACTGACATTATCAAGTATTCATGACCTAAATTGAGTGACTATATTTACCCCCTAGTCTGATCTATAAATTAAATTAATAGATACAAATAAAAGATATACTTTAGTGTGTAAAACACACTTTATATTTGGGATAAATCTCCAATCATGCAATTTGTTCCATGGAAAATATTGTATGTATGAAACCAATGTTTCTCTTATAACTTTGATCAAGGATGATGCTTCCTAGAAGCATTAGAGAATTAGCGATTCATAAAGCACTTGGAGATATTTATTTCTTAGTTGAACCAATGTAAAATTGAGGATGATCAAGCCCCTATTTGGATAAAACATGAATATAAATTACAACCCATTGAGGGACATAGAAACATCAATTTGGACTGTTGATATATGTAACTCGAAGATGGAAATGAGTTGAAATCCATAATGGATTCACAAGAAATAATGTTAGAGGTAAATGAACCTCCAAGTTATGCATTATTCAATTTAACTGAATCAACCACTTAGATGGATTTTAGATTCAATTTTCACTTTGTTCCTTAGTTCCTATATGTATGCTCAAATGAGAATGGAATACATCCATGTTCCTACTATGGTTGTGGATAGAAAGTAGTATTGAAAACATGGAATGAATTTATATCATGCCCCCAATGATAAATGTAAAATATGTAACTATAGGTAGTTATAAATTTTTAATATTTATTTAAAACTTGTGCATGATTATGTATCATGCACCTAAAATTGTATGAATTTGCAACATATTCTTATAATTTGAGTGTATATGCATGGCATATGACCCCATAATTTGTACCAATGATTGAATTTTAAACAATTTTAAATCCTTTGAAACTATATTCTATACCCAAAACTAATTTTTATCATAGAGGATTATCTCATGTATGAAAATCCCACATAAATGCCCCCTTTTTGAGGTGAGAGAATGTGTATCCTTAAATTCACTCATATCTAAATAAAATTTAACTGTATCATGAGTATTGAGATATAATTATTGATTATTATATCATAATTGAATATTATGTGAACATAGTAATATATGTACCATTTAAATCATGTATGTAATATTCAAAGCAATGCCTATAAAAATATATCAATGAATATCATAGTGGTAAATTATAATAGACGCATACATAATAGATAGTGTATGATATGGATCATGGCACTCATAAAACTTAACAAGCACAACAAGAACACAACACAACAAACACAATGTCATACAATAAGGCCAAGGGTTACATCCAAGGGACATGTTCAAGTGCCACATAATAAAATATTGCATACATAAGGCCAAGGGACACACACAAAGGACATGTATAATGTTGCGAATAAGGGGCATGTTAAATTTTTTCATAAAATAAAGGACCAAGGTACACAAGCAATGAACATGTTTAAATGTCACATAAACTAAACAATGATCTCATAGAGATTTTCAAGTAGTTTTCATACAAGGGCCATAGACCACAAAATAGATAAATATGGTATAGTATACTATGTAAAAGTAATAACATCATTGGAGCATATAAATAGAAAATATATTCTATACCATTATATTTAATGTGATCATATATTATAATATAGGATATTCATGTACACAATATAAGATAAATATGTTGGTAAGACATTTGTAAGAAGTATATAAGTTAACAGTATAAAATTCATAGAATGGTAATACCTATATATAATATAACTATGGATAATATGCCCCTAGTTTACCATGACCATTGGGTATAGGTAATCCCAATAACTTTATACACTTGAAATTTTATGTCTTGCATAACACTCAAAAATAAAAGTGAAATGCATGTGTGATAGAAAAAAAGTATGCTATCTACCAATTTGAGATAAATAACATATTATAATGATGTAAAATAGATTCTAATCATGGTCAAGTCCTATTGTTGGATTTTATAATATTTTGAATGTTTTTGTACCTTTGCAATATTTTAGTTTTTAGTTTTTATTTATTTATTTTTAAAATAAAGAAAAAGAGAATAGTAGATGAAACATGTATATGATATTTATGAATTATATATCACCTCAATCTTGTACATTTGGAAAACATAAACATTGGTTTGTATTCTCAATTCTAGACCTTTTTTTACTTTAAGTATTACATCTACTATCTCTCTATGCTCATTACTTAAATCTTAGTCCAACTAGTATCACTCTGATGACCCATGCCTTCCATCTTTCTAAAACCTTTTTTCTAACTATCTAGACACCTCTTTAAAACCTAAACCCCTGTGTTGATGCAAGTGTCATACCCAAATAAAAGTGTTTAGTTCCATAAACTCATCCAATTTGAAAATTAAAGGTGTAACTATGGTCAACTTAAGTGCTTTTGTGAAATATATTCTCCCAATGAGATTGGTATATATTTAATATTAATCCTCATTCTAACCTCATCTAGTATTCACACCAAAGATAATTCAAAGAGAATTAAATTAAACAAAGCTTTCCCATTATCTATTATTCTTATATTAGTCATAGGAACATCACATCTATAGGTCTGAATTAATGAAGGAGAATCCCAAGAGCTCGATTTGCTAAGTTACAAACTATGTCAATGTTGTAAATGTTTTCCATATATTTCACCCTTATCCATACACAAGCCAATGCATTAAGGGAGAATTACATTAGTCTGAGGCCCTCTTCAAAGTAGTGTCTATGTAGTTATCACCCATTGATAGGGGGATATTTGGGGTTATCTTGACACCATGAGCCCATTAACCCATTTTTCCAAAGGTCACTATGAAGATGAATAACTAGGGTTTAATCATTTGATAAGGAGTGACATTCCATGGCTAAGATATGAATTCACCAAAGTGAAGGTCATGAATAACCTAAAATAATCTAGGTGGTTTCATCCTTTTATAGTAGGTTTTTCATATTGGATGCCTATGGCTAATCCAGACAGTAGTGTCGACACAACTCTCCCAAGCTGACGCAAGTGTTTGTGGCTATAAAGACACTAAATTTAGAATTTGATGACTATTCTAGAATCCTCTTCCTATATACTTCCTACCTATTCTAGATCTAGATTTATATTAGCATCATAATAAGCTAAGTTCTCTTGTTTTCCATTTACTACAATATCTAACATAGTTGTACTTTTCATTTTTAGCACATCTTAGCATAATAAATTTAATATGTTCTATCTATGTTTTATAATTAATTGACCTAATATAAATATTTTTATCACCCCAGTGCTTATTTATTTCTATATTATTGACCCTATAGAGTCCTCATCCATAAATTTAGGGTTAAAATTTTTGTGAACCCAATCTTTGAGATCAAAATCATATGTGAATTAGGGTTTTCTAATTTTTATGTTCCTTATTCTTGATTCTTATAAAATATGTGAAATATGGATACATCTATCACCCATTTTGGGTTCTAATTTGTAAATATTATGGTGGTTTACTATATAAATTACTTTATAAAATCTATCATTGAACAAAATAAGTAAATTCACAAATATAATGAGAGGATTTTAAAGTAGAGACATGGCTTGATCTCTCCCCATAATTCCTTTTATAATACTATAGATCTAATATCTAGACACCACTATGTAATACCTTGGATCTTAAATTTGAATAATTGATGGAATAAACATTTTAAAATATGATAAAAATAATTAAAAAAAAAAAAAACTCCAAAAATCCAAAAATTTAGAGCATGTACTTATCTTATTGGCTTCTTGGCATCTATGTTGTTAGTTCTATGCTAGTGGATAACATATAATTTATTCTCTATATACACATGTTTTAGTGTGATACAAACATACAAAAATACATGATCTATAAATTTATAGATGTTGGGCCTTCTCATTTCATATGGAAATTGGGGGCATCCACCTTATTTTGTCATGATACATCTGGGTTATCATTCTATGGTCTTTTTACATTATCATGTTTGAGCATATATATACTTACACATGCCTTTATCCATGCTGATACTTTTTTTAGTGTAGATAATATGCACTATGTACTTATCATTTTTTTATAACACATATTATCCATGGATTAATATTATATGTTTATTTTGGTTGTTTATTATTTCATTTATGCACTTCCTTGAGTGTCTTGTCTTGATTTTTGAGCATTTGAATATGCTCCATTATTTGTAGCCACTTACCTTTTTGTGCCCATTTTTGGACATTTAAATATGTCATTGCTTATTTTTTAGATACTTTAATATTTCATTTCTTACTTTTTGGAAATTTGAATAAGTCATGTCCATTTGATCATGTGGTATTTGAACATGCCCCTTGTTTGTAGTCTTGTTGGACAATTATATTTTGACTTGCTTTTGAGTGCTTTTGTGAGTGTGATTATTTGATTTTTAATATTGTATTGTTGTTTTATATATGTCCATGATATTTAAAATTAATCTTAGGCCTTGATTTGATCACATTATGAACTTTAATGATACATTTTACTAGACCTATTCTCTTTATGCTACATGGTTCATTCATAATTATATGGTTATCTTATCTTTTTGAGGTGAGGTAACTACTAGTTTATATTCTTCCCTCACCTCAATGGGGGGATACTAGTGGGGTCATGTCATAGAGGTATGGTTTATAGATAATCACACTTTCAAATTTAGTGGTGGCATGTTTTGGAAACATGTTCTCCTCACTTTTTCAATATTCATCATACCTAGATTATAGTGGAGACATGTTTTTAGAAACATGTCTTCCACAGTGGCACTTATATCAGTTTTAAGATTTATCCATTTATATTTGTGGCATGTTATGGCAAAATTTCACTCAAACTTGATCAAATTGGCCAAAACACATAATTATATGACTCAAATACACATTTGTGGCAAAATTATATACATTGGTATCATGGTTATACATAGTTTCACCATGAAACATATCTAAGGTGCATATACTATGAAATGTGCACCTAATATTGCAAAATAAAAAATATTTTAAATATTTTAGGGACTATCTTCACCCACCAGGATGGAATTTTATGGATTATATTAAGCCAATCTACTACACTTGTTGGTTCACTTTTGGTATGGTTGAGGTGATTAAATCACTCAATCTCACTAAGATTATAGGTTGGAATTTATTAAATAATCTAGCCTCACTAAATATATAGTATGGTTTTACTTTATTCACTCATGTTTACCATGTTATAGGTATGGTTAAGCCAATCTCAACTATCGGGTGGAAACTAATCCTTTTCTCCAAGGTTGGTGGCATGTGTCCTCTAATATCTCTTTATCTCTCTCTCTATATGCACTTTATAAACTAATATATTTGTCATAATATTATATCTATCATCAGAATGTTACACCTTTTCAAATCAAATTTCCAAATTGGTAGGTAGTTGCATTGATACATAGGTGTAATCCTAAGCCTTTCTCTTTCAATTTCAATCATTTCAAATACTTTCAAATTTAGATTATATGCATTAATTATATATTATAACATGATTTTGGTTGTATTTCAGTCACTGGAAAATCACTTAAGTTGGGTTCACATAAAATCAAGATGTGTGTTATACACACCTCGGTACACATTCCTTACCTTAAAGTAGAAATAAAATTACTAGATTAAGGGGGGAGATGTAGATGATATTTATGAATTATATAACACCTCAATATTGTACACTTAGAAAACTTAGATATTGGTTATTATTATCAAATATATACCTTTTCCACTTATTCAAGTCTCACATCTACTAGATCTTTGTGCTCATTACTTATCTCTTAGTCTGACCAATTTCATTCTGATGTCCCAAGACTTTTATCTTGCCCAAAATACTACAAATATAATTATATTCCATCTCTACAAAATTTGTACATACACTTATTTTCTAAATGTCTAGACACCTACATTAAATTTATACCCTTACATCGATGTGTCTTATTCTGATGTAAGTGTTCAATGACCTAAATTCATCCAATATGTAAATGAACCATGTATGTATGGTTGGCCTAAGTGCTTCTTTTCAAGATATTCTCTTGATGATATTGGTATATATTAAATATAAATCCTCATTTTAACCTCACATAACATTCATACCAAAGAGAATTCAATTGAGAAAAGATTTCCTTTTCTCTCCTATTATTATATTAGTCATAAGAACAACACATCTATAGGTCTGAAGTACTAAAGGAGTTGCCCAAGAGCTTGATTTTCCAAGTTATAATCTAAATCACTATTATACTTAATTTATAAATATTTAACCCTTGTGTATACACAATCTAACATATTAGGGGATAAATACATCAGTTTGAGGCTCAATTTAGATTAGTATCTATGTAGGGAACTTTTGTAGTGTAGAATTGCACCCTTGTGGGAGAGTTTTTTAGGCGCTCTCACTCCCAACTAAAAAATTAGAACAACCTCAAGCTGTGGGTATCTTGTAATGAGGTTGAACCTATAGAAAAGGTTAGCTTCCTCTTGGTAGATCACCTAAAACTAAAGCTAAACTAATGATCCATAGGAAAAGGGTTAGAAACGGGATAAGGGATCATAAGAAAGCTAAGTAGGTGATACAACAAAATAAAATGAGAGACTCCCATAAGATTGAACCCACACTAGCTCTGTAGAAGACAATACTAACTTGCACAACCTCAAGATCAAGCTGGTTGCATTAGTATTTCATGGAAGAGGTTTAGGAAGCAATTAATGTAAATAAAGAGGAGTTATAAGACTCACTGAAAGCTCACCTCAATGTCAGAAAGAGAACTCAACTAGACCTATAAATAGTGTTTAAAAAATCCTTAAATAAGGTTAGAAAGGAAGACCATGGATGAGGAAGATTCTCCTTCACACAATGCCATAGTGCACAAATCGATTAGACACAAATCCAAGGTAAGAGATAGGTAAAGAAAATCATTTACTACATTAAGAGGTAGTTCTTACAAATGCTTGACAAGGTCAAGCCTAATCAAGCTAAGCATATTTTGTAATAACTCAAAGAGTATCCCATCTCCCAAAGAGATAAAAAGTCTAAAAACTGGGAAACCCTCCAAAATGGAAATCATTTGATATAAAGAAAAGGAAGAGAGAAAGAAAGGGCTTGCATAGGAGAATAGAGAATTGAGAGAAGAAGTCATCAATGACTAGGACCACTGCTATCATACTCGAGCTCTTTTGCATTAAAATCATACAACTGCCTTGATAATGAGATGAACCACCTAAGATCACTGCAAATCTCTTCGAGCCCCTCATGCATTCAAGTCTTTTTTGATTGGCACTGAGAGAGCCATGTTGTGGGTAGCTTCATGTTTCTTCTAAGTTTGAGTTATTTGATCTTTTCATTTAAAAATTAGTATGCCCTTTCACTTTGCATGTCCTGTATGTGGGCTATAGACCACGACATCAAAGTCAAAATGAGAAGTCCTCATCATCTTTTGCTAATTGGCTATCAAAGTTCCACTAGGACCCTTTGAAAACTTGATCCTCTTTCATCCATTGATCTGTTGAGCCTAGACTCCCATGAACTACCAATTTCTTTACTAGTTGGATGTTCTTGTGCTACTTGTCCTTGACTGATTAACCCTTTGGATTTTTGAAATACCTTTGCTTATTTTGGTTTTCTCAAGACTTGCAACTTACTTCGAACTTCTCAGACCTCACTTATTGAAACTTATGAACTATATAAGCTAAGTAGCTCCACAAACCCATGAACCATTGAATAATATTAGTTCAGGTTTCTAGACTTAGCTTACTTACTTTGGGCTTTTCAGGTTGCTTTTTTATCAGCCAATTTTGATTTGAACTATTCT
Source organism: Torreya grandis (assembly GCA_037957365.1). Taxonomy (NCBI): domain Eukaryota; kingdom Viridiplantae; phylum Streptophyta; class Pinopsida; order Cupressales; family Taxaceae; genus Torreya; species Torreya grandis. The sequence goes on from JARHVA010002249.1 coordinate 2,460,689, forward strand.
CATGAACTTGTGTTTTTTTTTTGTTCTGAGTCATTTCCTTCAAATATTTTCCCTAAACTTACCCTTCAAGCTTATTTCTCTTGCTTTTGGCCTTATTTGAATGAATTCTTTCATTATTTTCTCCTACAACTTATCAACCTTTCAGCCATTTGTTTCAACATTTTCTCCTTGGCTTATTTCTATGGAATCTTCCCTTTTTAGGTTTTTGATCTTGCTTATTTCTACATATTTTTTGATTCAACATTTTTCCTGAAGGAATTTCTTTAGACTTTCCTAAAAATGTCTTTCAAATTTTTTTTTTGGTCTTTTGGCTTTCTAAAATGACCCTTCAAAACTTCCTCTTTTGCCCTTTTTTGAAGGGAAAGTTCCCTTTGGGGTTTTTGAAATGCTCCATCAGAGTTTTGAAAAGTCCCTCAGACTTTTTTGAAAGTGACCATTTCCCTAGGCAATTCCTTTGGGGAAATTGAAAAGGTAATTTTCTAAAGGGAACTATCCCTCAAAAAAATTGAAGTGGGACTTTTCTTAAAGAAATGAAACTTTTCCAAAAGAAGGATATCCTTTGAAACTTTGAAAGAGTCCCTTTCCTATAGAAGAATTCTTTTGAGAAAATTATTCAGATAATTTTATTGAAATATCTTTGTGTTTCCTTTTACTTCAGATGTTTTTTCTAAAGGAATTAGTCCTTTGCCTTTGGATAAGCATTACTCAAAAATCTTGAAAAGTGTACTTCAGAAAGAAATGACCCCTTCAAGGAAATTGTTTCAGATAAAAAGTCTGAAACAATTCTAAGACACTTAAACAATTTTTTTGAAGAAAAGACACTTAGCCAAAATACCAAAACAAAATATATTGAAGGGATTAAGCCTTGTACATTTCTTTCAAAGGAAAACTGAATGTTCCAATTTATCCAAAAGTTGGAAAAGTGCAAACTTAGGATTTTTTTGGATCTATTCGTGAAACTACTCGGCACCCTAAAAACCTTGCCTAGATCCCTCCAATTTGGAACCTTGGACCTAACCTTTAGAATTTGACAGAATAAAATTTAAGCAAACTTAAAGTGTTTATAAAGATTTGAAACAATAATGGTCCACTCATTCCATCCATAACTCTACTTATCTCTTTAAAGCTTTGTATGTGGGCCAAAAAAAATGGCCAACATCTTTGGTGACTCAAAGGGAAGCATGCTTGTTATGCTTTAGAACCCAAATCATTTGATTCATCTAATCCATTAGGCATGGAGTAACTTCTTTCTTTGACAAGGTTGATCCTTTCTTGAACTTCATTTTGAAAAAACAAGTACCAAAAAGCAAACAACAAAGATAAATGCATGTAGGCACTTGTAGGAAAGAAAGAACAACTAACCTACTAAACAAATGTGAAAAAAGGCACTTAGAGGAAACCATGAAAAATACTCTAATATATACAAGATTTTTTCAAAAATAGTCCTCCTAGATCAAAAGGGAAACTTATAACATCATCCATTTGTAGCAAATTAGGATGGAAAATACCTTGCTTTTGAGGTACCATAATTGGTGAACCAAGCAACTTGATGCCCAATCCTTTTGATGTGCTCTCCAATGGATAAAATGGAATAAAAATGTCTCCAATGCAAAAACACTAATCCTAATCTTCCAAACTTAGTTCATGTTGGACTATGGGAGCACTTTCTTGATGTTTCTCATAACTCTTGAGAAAGCCTTGCATGAAAAGTGCCCTTAGGCTCTTGGGAGCAACTGCGCTTGGCTCAATTGATGGTTTGAAAAGACCACGTTCTTCCACCTTATCCTTGTGTAAATTAGGACTATTCATGCTTAGAGAAACATTTTTATAACTTTGTGGAAAAATGACATGTCCCTTGGCCTCTTCAAATTCTTTGGTTATGGCATTGAACCGCTACCATAACTCTTCAAACTCTTTATTAGTATGCTTCTCAAACTACATTTCTTGAGGATTTGAGATGTATCCTTCATCAACTTCACTCAAGATTTCATCTTGATCTTCAATTGAAAATAAAGGTTGATTTGACCATCCAAGGTCTAATACATCACATTGATCTTGCTTAAGGTCTAATATGCTTTCCTAATCATAGATGCTTTCTTTATCCTCTTCAGGCTCACTCATGACTACAATCTCCTCTATCTTTAGTAAAATAGATTATGTCTCCAAGAGGAAGATGCTGGGAGGGTGAATAAATTCACTTTACTTGTAGCTTGGTAGGGTATCCTTCTAGCTAGGTACTTTAAATGGTCTCTTTGGTGGCTCTTGAGTGAAAGAAAGAGAGTCTCAGAACTCTTACACACCAAGCTCATTAAGCAGAACTATGGTTATTTGATTCATTTCATGCACAACAAATCCCTTTTCAACTAGAACCAATTCCTAGGTTGCCTTGATTATCACCTCTTTCCTCTTCATGCCTTAATTTATTTCCATGAGGGGAATATGTAAGAGATAGTTGCCTTTTATTGATTTCGACTCTCTTCCTCTTTATTTATCTTCAACTCCAACTCTTTGATCTACCTATCTATGTTTTCTTTAAAAATATTCTTTTTAAATTGGTCATTAGCCTCATGGAGATAAGGTACACAAGAGGGCTGATATGATGCATATGAGGATTCTTGAGGAAGATGAGTAGGATCTTGAATTTCAATAATAGGCTGCTCCATAATAGTCTCCCCTTTTCTTTGAAAGCTTTCTTAGATTGAATTTCAAGAAGAAAGGTCTAAGAGACATATGAATAACTTGGAACACTTGGGAGGTCACTCAGAATGGTCTTTTGGGGAAAAATGGGTGGTATATATGAGGGTTGAGGTGGTGTTTATGAAGACAAATGAGGTTGTTGGAATTAGACCCGCTATTATTCAAATATTTTTAGTTTATCCTCAATGATTTAGATGTAACCATTCACATTCAACATCTCATTTGAGAGGTTATTCTAATTTTCCCTCTCAATAGGTTCCCATTTCTCTTTTATTTGTTATAACACACCTCTTATGTCATGAATGATGTGATCAGGGATATCTTGACCATATCTCCTCTATGTATTAAGGTCCATCATGTAATTTTAATACCCTGAGAGCATTTTCTTCCAACTTGAAATGGATTGGTTTGGTGCAAAACTAAGGATATTTTTAGATTGAGAAGGCTGCCCATAAGAATCTTGAGAACCACTTGGGGAGAAGCCATAAATATTGTTAACTTGATATGAAGGATGATGAGGTAGAGAATAAGCATTTTGATCAAAAGATGATTACTTGAACATACTAGATAATGATGATTAGGCACTTGGACTATTTAAACTAGCTGATAGATGCTCAAAGTCACCATTGATGTTTGTTGAATGCCTCTGAAGGCTGATATGCAGAAGAACAACACCAAAAATCCTTTTGATATTTTATACCTTGGTCCTACTGGGCATGCCAATTTTTTTGTAGCATATAATTTCACCCTTGTGGGAGAGTTTTTTAGGCTCTCTCACTCCCAACTAAAAAATTAGAACAACCTCAAGCTATGGGTATTCTGTAGTGAGGTTGAACCTCTAGAGAAGGCCAGCTTCCTCTTGGTATATCACCTAAAACTAAAGCTAAAATAATGCTCCATGGGAAAAGGGTTAGAAAGGGGATAAGGGCTCCTAAGAAAGCTAACCAAGTGATGCACCAAAATAAAATGAGATACTCCCATAAGCTTGAACCCAAACTAGCTTTGCAGAGGACAATACTGACTTGCACAACCTCAAGATCAAGCTGGTTACATTAGTATTTCATGGAAGAGGTTCATGAAGCAATGAATGCAAACAAAGAGCAGTTCTAAGACTCACTAAAATATCACATCAATGGTGAAAAGAGCACTCAACAAGGCCTTCAAACATCATTGAAAAAATCCTTAAACAAGGTTAGAAAGGAGGACCATGGATGAGGAAGATTGTCCTTCACATAATGCCATAGTGCACAACTCAATTAGACACAAATCCAAGGCAAGAGATAGGCAAAGAAAATCCTTTATTACATCAAGATGTATTTATTACAAATGCTTGACATGGTCAAGCCTAATCAAGTTGAGCATATTTTGTAATATCTCAAAGAGTATTCCATCTCCCAGAGAGATAAATTTTTAAAAAAATAGGAACCCATCCAGAATGGAAAGCATTTGATATATATAGAAAAGGAAGAGAGAAAGAAAGGGCTTGCATGGGAGAACAGTGAACTGAGAGAAGTCATCAATGATTGGGACTAATACTATCATACTCAAGCTCTTTTGCATTGAAATCATGTAACTAACTTTATCATGAGATGAACCACCTAAGATAACCACAAATCTCCTTGATCCCCTCATGCATTCAAGTTTCCCTTGATTAGAGCTAAGAGAGCCATGTTGTGGGTAGCTACATGTTTTTTCTAAATTCGAATGATTTGATCTTTGCATTTAAAACATAGCATGCTCCTTCACTTTGCATGTCATATATATAGGCTATAGACCATGTCATCAAATTCAAAGGGATAATTCCTCATCATCTTTTGCTGATTGGTTGTTGAAGTCCCACTAAGACCCTTTAAAAATATGACCCTTTCTTATCTGTTGATATGTTGAGCTTGGACTCCCATGAACCATCAATTTATTTACTAGTTAGATGCACTTGTGCAACTTGTCCTTGATTAATTAACCCTTTGGAATTTTGAAATGCCTTTGCTTACTTTAGTTTTCTCATGACTTGCAACTTACTTTGGACTTATCATACCTCACTACTTGTAACTTATGAACTATATAAGCTAAGTAGCTCCATAAACCCATGAACCATTAGAGAATATTAGTTTAGGTTTCTAGACTTAGCTTACTTCATGATTTTTAGGCCACTTTTCTATCAACCAATTTTACTTTGAACTATTCTCGTGAACTTATGTTTTTTTTTTGTTTCAGATCATTTCTTTTAATTCTTTTCCTCAAACTTATCCTTTGGGATTATTTCTCTTGCTTTTGGCCTTCTCCAAAAGAATTCTTTTATTTTTTTCTCCCATAACTTATCAACCTTTCAGCCATTTATTTCAACATTTTATCCTTGGCTTATTTTCATGGACTCTTCCCTTTTCAAGTTTTTGATCTTGCTTATTCCATAGACTTTTTGATTTGACATTTTTCTTGAAGGAATTCCCTTAGACTTTCTTGAAAATGTCTTTCAAAAAAATTGGTTGGTCTTTTGGCTTTCTAAAATGGCCCTTTGGGGTTTTTGAAATGATCCGTTAGAGTTTTGAAAAGTCCTTTGGACTTTTTTGAAAGTGACCATTTCCCTAGGAAATTCCTTTGAGGAAATTGAAAAGGTCCTTTTCTGAAGGGAACTATCATTCAAAAGAAACAAATCTTTTCTGAAATAAGGATATCCTTTAGAATTTTGAAAGAGGCTCTTTCATATAGAATAATTCTTTTGAGAAACTTGTTCAAACAATTTTCTCAAAAGATATTTGTGCTTCCTTTTGGTTCAGACATTTTTTCTAAAGGAATTAGTCCTTTGCTTTTGGAGAAGCATCCCTTAAAAATCTTGAAAAGTATACTTCAAAAAGAAAAGACCCCTTTGGGGAAATTATTTCAAACAAAAAGTATAAAATAATTATTAGACACTTATACAAAAAGTCTTAAGAAAAGACAGTAAAAATACCGAAACAAAATGTCTCAAAGGGATTAAGCCTTGTACATTTCTTCCAAAGGAAAACAAAATGTTTCGATTTAGCTAAAAGTTGGAAAAGTTCAAACTTAGGCCTTTTTTGGATCTGTTCATGCAACTAATTGACACCATAAAAACCTTGCCTGGATCCTTCCAATTTACAATCTTGGACATGTCCTTCAGAATTTGATAAAATACACTTTAAGAAAACTTAAATTGTTTCAAAAAATTTACAACAACAATGGTCCACTCATTCCATCCAAAACTCTACTCAGCTCTTTAAAGCGTTATATGTGGGCCAAAAAAAATGGCCAATAAAAACACCAAATGATATTGGGGTATTTTGGGTTAGGTCGACATCATGATCCAACAAACCCATTTTTCCCAAAGTCACTATGAATATGAAGAACTAGGGTTTGATAACTTGACATGGAGTGATAGTCCATGACCTAGATCTAAATGCACTAGAGTGAAGGTTATAAATAACCTAAAAGGATATAGGTGGTCACATCCTTTTTTAGTAGGTTTTTTTACTTAACACATGTTTCCAATCTAGATAGTAGTGTCAATGCAATCATCTCAGGTTGACTCAAGTGTCCACAGCTATAGAGGCAATAAATTTTGAATTTTATGACTATTCTAGAATCATATTCTAGTCCGATTCCTACCTGTTATAAATCCAGATTTGTATTAGCATCATAATGAACTTAGTGGTCTTATTTTCCATTTATTATAATATATAACATAGCTATACTCTCCATTTTAGCATATCTTAACATAATAAATTCAATATATTTTATATCTAAGTTTTAAATTTAATTGGATTGCTATATATCTATTTATCACCCTTGTGCTTATTCATGTTTAAAGTTTTAACCATATATGATCCTCATCCATCAATTTAGGGTTAAATAAAACCATGGGTTTGAAAGTAAAAAAAATAAGAGGGATTTGAAGAGTCCAAAACATGTGTCAATGGAAAGTGTGAACTAAAGATGATGGAATGACCATGAATGAGAAATATTCCCATAATGTATATGTGAATTTTGGGTTTAAATAATGTGAGAGATAGAATATATATGTGGAGGGATTATTGTACATTCTTATCTCATCAAATGTTCACATGTGAATTTATGTAATGCACATGTATGAGAAATATAACACATAAAATAAATATTTTTACATATAAGTACTAGTGTATGAGTTTGAACTAAGTGAAATATAAAAAGAAATGGTGGAAGTGTTAAGGCTTTATGTGCTTCATTTTTTATTTGACTATGAAAAATGATACAAGACAACATTGACTAGCTCAAGACAGTTTCGCTAGTGATTATGACCCATATTGGTCAATACTATCTTTTATGGAAAAAATATAATTTTATTTATTCAGATTGTGAAAATATCAAGGTAAATGGTAAATTATGGCATTATAGATTATTGTGTTGGACTTATTTTGATTAGAAAGTGAAAAATAAGACCCAAGATGACATAAAAAATGCTAATAACCAAGCGATAGAAGAATTGATCAAATTGATTACATTCAAAATAAGTGGAATAATAGCATGATAAATCAATTAAGAATCTATGTACAATAACTTTTAATATTGGTTGATTATATTAAGTATAGTATCAATGCAAGTACATGAATTTCATAGCATTTTTCATTGGTTTTCCTTCTTTTGTAGATAACCCATAAAACCATATACAAAATTTTAATATAATAAAAAATAGACCTAACCAATTGGGTTTTAAAATTTCCTTTAGTCTCCTTATCTACATTTTTATTCTTCTAATTTTATTTCAACACTAGATATCCTAATTTAAATTCTTAGTTTTGAACCTTTTTCCATATTCACACTTGATATGATCCTGATAAAATTTAATATATTCAACAACTTGAGTATGCTTGTCATCAAGCATTTATATAAATCATGTAATCACTTTTCCTAATATTCATTATCTTTGATTATATATTTAACAGAGACCCATAAAGAGGGAAATTTTAGTTCAATTGGTAATACTGCTTCTGTGTCATAAATAAGAGAATATGGTGTAGCATTTATCAATGTAAACACACTTATACAATATGTAAAAAGTGTATAAATAATCTAATTGTGAAAATCTTTTCTATGCTAGGTAATTATTTTACTTAAAATATTTACAAGAGTTTTATTTTTATATTTTGCTTGACTATTGCCTTGTGGGCAACACGAAATAGAAAATGTGGGATGAATTTTGTATTTTTCACAAAATCTCTTAATAGTTTGGTTTTTGAAAGATGATCCATTATCTATAATATTATCTGATGGGAATACAAACCTTTAACTAATATGTGTCATTAATAATTAACATATATCTTTACCTGTAATAGACTGTAAAGGTATGAGCTCAACCTATTTTTTGAAATATTCTATAGAAATAAAGATGAAATTGTGACCATCTAATGATTATGGATTATTTTTTTGATTAAATCAAATCCTAGAGCGAAAATGGCTAAGGTGAAATGATGGGTTTTCATTAATATGATCAAGCATGATTAAAATTGTTATGCTTTTGACATTATGGATACAGTGTTTCATGTTCATGACATTATTTTTCCATTTTAGGCCATTAATAGCCTTATCACAATAATTTATGATATGTATCTTTGCCACTAAAATTACCACCATATGCACTATCATATAATTCAAGTATTGTTGTTTTATCTTCTTCACAATTTGAGCATCCAAGTAGTCGCTCATCAAAGGATATTTTAAATAAATACCATCCAATAATAATGTAACGTGTATCCTTAAATTATAATCTATTTTTGTCATTGCATGTATCATTAATTATAATTTACACTTTATATAAAAATTTATATATGCCATTATACTATTATGAATTAACTACATGCAATGAGTAAGTGTTAGTACTTTTAGAGCCTCTACTTGTGTTGTAGATATATAAGAATATTATAATTATTGTCTATTAAAACTAACATGATCATAAATATCAATGGGGATCAAATAAGCCACACTATCTATGGAATTTTCATGTCAATTTTATTTTTGAGGAGTTCTTTCTATGAAAAAGTATTTAAATTATGTCATTAGTCATTGTACAAATTCTTTATCTGGAACTAAGTTTCCTTATTTTATTCAGTATATGCCTGGTACTTATTAACCAATAATTGATAATCTCCATATAACCTAAGTGACTTTATATATAAAGTACATATTGTATATAATCTCAATATTAATGTTTTATAATTTGCTATGTTATTTGTGAAAAAAAATCCCAAGTGATATACAAATGACATAGGTTGCGTTGAGGTGTAATGATAAAAATTCCAACACTAGACCCTATAGTGAATTTAGATCTATAAAAATACATGGTACAAATATATTCATCAATATGGTATGAATTAAAATCATCATTTATTGGTAATGTATTTGTTAATGGATCCAACACTAGTTGATCTACAATAACTTGCCCTTTTACTAATTTTGAAAAAATATATTTTAAATAAAATTCTATAAGTGACACGACTAATTTATAAATGCATCTTGATAAATGTGATTTATATACAATAAACCTAAGTGGATCCAATTTTGTTATGACTTGTGTGTCATTTCTTAGTGTATAATGACATATCGTTTGTGTGACAAAAACCAATGCAAGACATAATTTTTCCATAGTATTGCAATTATTTTTATATTGAAAAAAAGTGTGACTAATATGAAACACTACAAATTCCCTTTGATCATCATCATATTGTGGTAATAAATCCATTAACGCATGATTTATAAAATAGATGTATAATAATAAGGGTATATCAGGAATAGGGAACATGAGAATAGGTGGACTCAGTAAATATTCTTTGATAACATTAAAAATGTTTTGAAAATTTTCATCCCATTAAATATTTTTACCCTTTTTTGATAATGGTGTAAAATGTTGTGTTTTATTTTCAAGTTGAGCCATGAAATGTCTAATTTCATGAATTTTTCATTGTAAATATCATAATTTCTTTAACCCTTTGGTGGTGGCATGTCTAAAATAGATTTTAACATTTTGGGATATAATTCAATGCATCATTAAGATATAATTTATCCTAATACAAACTTGCATGGAGTTAAGTGTAGATTATATTTTCATAGATGCTCAAAAAACTATTGCAAATTGATAACATGAATTTCCCATTGTTTGGATTTGGTAAATAAATCATCTACATAATATTTAATTATCTTATGTATGTAATCATGGAAACTGTCTATCATAACACACTAATAAGAAGCACCAAAATCATTTAATACAAAAGGCATGATTATATAGAAAGTGTTTTCCAAGGTGTAATAAATGTAGATTTTTCCTATACTTCAAGTTAATTTTGATTTAATTATATCCAAAAAATACATTCATGAATGATAACATCTCATATCTAGTTTTATAATCTATAATCATTATATTTTTTCAAAGTTAGGACATAATTTTAACAATATTTTTATAAATCCTAATAATCTATACAACATTTGATATATCCATTAGGTTTTTCAATAGGTACTATGTTGGATATCCATAGAGAATAATCAAAATCTCAAATACATCTTCCCTATAGTAACCTTTTAGTATTATTATTAACTAATAATTCCTCTTTGGAATGCATCTTTCTAACTTTTTGTTTGATAGGTTATGCATATGAATATAATACTATATTATGCATTGATATAGTAAGATCTATGGATAACATATTTGAATAATCCCATGAAAATAATTATGGATAATATTTTAAAACCTATCATAAATATATATATTATTTTTTTGTAACATGGATACTAATATTATAGGTCATGGATATTTATCTATTCTAAAATTTAATTTCATTATTTCTTCATTAAGTAAAGTCAATCTATCCTTAACATAAGGTGTTGTAGGGATAGTATATGGACCATCTAGTTAAGTATGTATATTAGATGCATTAATCTCTCCAAAATATGCATGCCCATTATTAGTATTAGGAAACATATTCTCATGGTATATGGGAGGAAGATATTCATATTCACCCAAATATTATAGGAGAGATTCATCATTATAAAATTCATCCAATGTAAGAATTTATGGTGAAGCTGCATCATCTATCATGTTTGGGTATATCAATTATAATGTAAATATATTTTGAACTCTTATACTAGCTTAGGTTATGATTTGATGAAATGTTTATAAATAATTAATGGTGTGCATAATTCCATCTTTGATTAGCCTAAGTATTTAGAATAACCTAGTATTTATTTTCCATTCAGTTGAGCTACTTGAATAGGTTTAACAATACCTTGTTCATGTGTTCCCAACTATTGTCTTGTATATCCCATTTTTTTTAGATATGTAAAATTAAATACATATTGAATATAGTTGGTTAATGATATTATTATATAAGTAGATAAAATTTATGGTTCAAATCATTTGATTTGTTGCACATGTATTTGCATATGAGGAACATAATGATCCTCAAGTTACATCATCACACAATACTTGAATTGTTATTTATAATTGGAAATGTATAAATGTATCCTTGATAAATGAAATTTAAACATGCATGAAGAGTAAATTATACTATATACATTTTATGAATCCATGGCCTTCCCAATAATATATTTTAATTGAGATTATTAGGCATAAATTGGAAATAAGTATCCACTATTCATTGGGATATTTTCACATCCTTGACTTTTTTATCAGAATGAATGAGGTCATTAGCTTCTATACCCAATAATTTAAGGAAAGACACATTGAAAATATTTAATCCTAAGCCATTATCAACCAATACTCATTTGAACACCTTGTTATGAGTGCATACTTGAATATACAATGGAAGATGTGCATATATTATAGGTTGAGGAGGTAGATATTATTTCTCAAATGATATACTTCCTTTAGTCCATCATAATTTATTAAAAATGTAAGAAATATAAGGAGGTTCTACATCATTGGGCATTATGGTTTCTTTTAATGCCATATAAAGGAGATCTTCATTATCTAAAGTAAATCTAATAAATAAATATTAAGATATGTATGTTATAGTTGATTCATAAGATCACACACTTTGGTTTTTTTTCATGGGAGGGAGATGCAATTGAGGAGGTTTTTTTTTCAATAGAGGGAATTATCCATCCTCTTCATATGGTAACAACCATACACATACTTTTCATATTATAACAAGACATTAAAAATCTTGTGATTGTTAATTAAGTGTTTGATACTTATTATATTTGATTTTATTTATAAGATGATTGCTAATGATACTTATTATTAACATAAGACAAAATGTAATGGAAATGAATAGAGCTTGAAAAAAATGTTCATCCAATATAATCATAGATTATTACAATTTTGGGAAGCAAGGAACAAAAATATGAGATATAGGTCCTATAAAAAGATTTTTTTTGTATAGGGAGATTAGTAAATTCTTATGAAATCTAAGGTCAAAATAAAGTGATTTTAGTGTTAGATATCAAATCCAAGATTAAAATAAAGTGTTTTTGGTGTCATCTATTAAATTAGAGGTTGAAATCAAGTTATTTTAGTGTCATACATTATATCTAATGTTGAAATAAAGTTATTTTAGTGTTAGATGTTATATCCAAGGTTTAAAGAAAGTTAATTTTGTTAGAGAGTTGTCAATGATGTCATGGTGATGTCATGGAGGTGTCTAGATGAGTGGATGAAGTCCCATGTTAATCTAAGTAACAATGACATAGTGTGCAATGTGTTTGTCATAGTGTGCTTGATGTTAGCTTGGTTGATATTTAGATTTTGACTACTTAGAGATGATTAGGGATGAATCTAAAGTATTGAGCATGTGCAAGGGGTCTTGCCAAAGGTCCATGATGGTTTTAGTGCTTATGTGCATGAGTGAAATTCATCTGGCAGTCTATTAATTTCATCTAGAATGTTTGGGTCTAGTGGCAAAAAATCTGAGAAAGTAGTTTGTTGATGTCACCATTACCTCATGTGGATAAGTCAAAGGGAGTTGGTTATATGGTTGTGTCACACTAGTACCTAGTTTTTATGCACCAAATATCAAGTCATGTGATGAAGCACAATCAAAGATATGAAGATGTAAAGTTGTATACTCAGATAGAATTCACTAAGTTTCCATAGCCAAATTTGTAAAAGGGTTGAAGTAGAGTCAAGTAAGAATGTTGATGAGGTTAGTATTCACACATGTGGAAGTGTCAGGATAAAATGATCATATGGGTTTATTCATTTTTATTCCTAGTTTATATGTGATAAATTTTAGATCATGTGATGAAACACATAAAAAAATGTACATGTGCAAAGTTGGGCTTCTAAACAGTTTGACTATGTTTTTCCATAGCCAAATTTGCATATGACAAGAAAAGCTGAGTAGGCATTTTGATGGTGTTATATCTTGCATATGTGAAGTTTTCAATAGAAATTGAGCATATGGGTTTGCTTAGTTTTGATCCTAGTTGATTTGTGCTAAAATTAAAATCATGTAATGTAGTGCATAAAAAGTTAATGCATGAGAAAATTTGCCTTCTTAGGTAAGTTTTGACAGAGTTGGCTCTATGGAATAAAATTCTGAGTGAGCATGTTGATGATGGAATATCTAATACATGTGTGGGTTCTAATATTAAATTTTAATATGGATGGATTATATTATGTGAGGAAATCACATGGTTCAAATTTGAGATCATGCATCTAGGTGCAGTAAAAGTTATTGAGGTTCAAAATTGGCTTCTCAAGCATTTTAAAATGTTCCCCATAGTTAATTTTGCAAGATGTACAGATCAAGCAAGTCTCAAGAAGATACATAGAGTGAATTTGATCCAAGATGTCAGGAATAGGTGAGATGGAAGGAAGTGCATGATGGCTAATGATTATGCAAAGGTAAAGGATATAGATCAATGGTGAGCATGTGATTGTATAGTTGAAGATCTATAATGTGTGTTGAGTGAAAGTGGTCAACTTATTCAATATTTAATGACTTGAATTTAATTTAAGGATTAAACACCTTATGAAGAGATAAATAGAGCATGATTTGCCAAGATAAGTGAGAGAAATGATATAAAGGTGAGTGATGAAAGTTTAAATGAGACCATTTAAATTTGAATATTTGTTTTTTTAAAGGAAAAGACTAGTTTTTGGTTTTTCTACCATATATTTTGATATATGTAGAATTTGCTCATGGTGTAAAAATAAAAGTGGTATAGGAATACAAGGAACATATATCAATATGGGTTTAAAGATATATAAGTGTGTACAGACAAATATATTGAGGTCCAAATTTTACTATGTGTTCATGCATGTTCTACAAGTAACTCGAGAAGATTGTTCAAGATCATTTTGATGTTGTTCAGATGCTTAATGATGAATTAAATATTTAAGAATGTTATAGACTCCATAAATATCATTTTTGTGCATTATTAATGTTTTAACAATCATATGTACTATGAATAAAGGTTTAGAAGTTGACTATGTGTTTATTCATGGTGACTGTGTCTACAAAGAAGTGTTTAAGCTAATTATTCTTAAGTAAAAAGGTACTATGATGGTTATGTACACTTAAGTGGGACATATAGATCATGTTTCATGGGTTCATATGTTGGAAAGGGTTCTTGTGTTCCTAGTTTTCTTGAAAAAGTGTCAAAGAGGTGAATGGGTCTTCATAGGACCAAAAAGGTGACTTAGGCTTATTTGAAAGAGAGTTGTACTTAAGTGTGACCCATGTAAGATAATTAAAGGGTGAAGGAATGTGTTTTAGATGAAAATGAAATATTGTGAAATTGATAATTCATTAATTATCTATGAATATTTAAACCAAATGAGATGGTTTCTAGATGTGTGAAAGACTTGTAGAGGCTTGTATGTGAAGTGTGAGTGTTGAAGTGAAGAAGAGAAGGATATGTACTGTGCCTATTAATGATTTGATATGTGGAGTAGTTTTTTGAATGTGTGTATGACATATAGGTCATATTTTTTTATGATATTATAGTGTTCTTGCAATTTTTATTTATGTGAAGAGATTTGAGTGTGCATATGAGGACTATTTGAGTGAAGAAGGAGAGAGATTATGACATGCTTATGTGAGAGGCATGTATGTGATAGAGGAAGTTTTTGGTGTATTCATATAATTATAGGTACATCATAAAGCATTTAATACATCATTTCTAAGGTGAATTTATCTTTTCAAGGAGGGTTAGAAGGACTTGATCTTCCTTAGTGGTAATTACTCTTTGTAAAATAGGGTTTCATTAAATACTTTTGGTCAGAAGGACTTGACCAAGGTTATAGGTTAGAAGGATTTGATCATCTTAGGGGAAGGTGATCCTTGTGGAACTATTGTTTCATTAAAGGAATTTGGTCAGAAGGACTTGACCAAGGTTACTGATCAGAAGGACTTGATCTGTCTCTTGTTTATGATAATCTTATAGGATAGTAGTCCATGTGTTTACAGGTTTGAGAGTGGATTTTATTCCCAAATAGGGTTTCCAACATATATATTGTGTTATGTGTGTGATATTGATTTATCTTTATTATTCACTATTATTAATGATTTATTTGTTTCATAAATGACTATGTTGAATGATTAACTATTTTAAGGGTTAAGAAATTGAATTAGATTATTTTCCACCACTGATTCACCCCCTATCATTTAATTGTACCTATAAAAATTGGTATTAGAGTAGGTCCTTATTGCAAGTTTAACCACTTGAAGGTGATCAAAGGTATAATGGACAATAAAGAGATTGTGACATACCCTTAATACAAACTAGTATATGCTTTATCAAATGTCAATGCAAGCATGGATGTTGTGAAGAAACAAGTGCAAGATTTAGAGGCAACATTCAAATTTTTTTAGGTCATTATGGATAAAGGTATCAATAAAAGGATGGATCAATTTGAAAATAAATATATGCTCTTATCCAAGAATAAAAGGGATTATAGCTCTACTAAAAAGGTCAAGAATGAAAATTATTAGATCAGTAATGGTTAAGAGAAAAAGAGGTCAACCATGGATAATGTCTTCAATGGGTATTGCTTTTCATATAATATATTTGATCATAGATATAGGGATTGTGTTCTTTCTTAAAAGATTAAAAGGGATATCATTTGATACAATTGTAACCAACAAGGTCATATAGCCAAGAACTACAAAAGAGCCTTTTGGAATAAGGATATACAAGTCATTGACACCATAAAATGCTTCAAGGAGACTAAGTCCAAGAATAAATAAGAAAATAAGCAAAATTTAAATAGTAAACCAAAGGAAGAGTCGTTATTTGATCAAGCACCCTTGTATACTCAAGAATATGTGAACAAAATATGGTTCATAGATAGTGGATGTTCAAATCATATGATAGGAGACAAGAGCAAGTTTATCTCACTCAAGAAGACCAACCAGGTGCAATAAGATTTGGTGATAATAAATCTACTAACATAGTCGGCAAAGGTACTATGAGTTTGGACAATGGTCATACTAAGATTGAGAGTGTTTTATATGTAGAAGTTTTGAAACATAATCTTTTAAGTGTAAGCTAAATGTGTAAGCAAGGAAATGTTGTAACCTTTCATGATTATGTTTGTGAAATAAGAAAGGCAAAATCTAGTAGATTAATTACAAATGTTCATAAAATAGATAAAAATATGTATGTATTCCATGAATCCAATAAGGAAGAGTGCTTCATGAGTCAATTATAAGAAAGTTGCCTTTGGCATAGAAGGCTTGGACATATAAATTTTGATAATATGGTAAAAATTAGTTCAAAGGGGTTGGTAAGGCATATGCCTAGGATTTCTAAGATTCCTCATTCTATTTTCAAGTTATGTCTTCATGGGAAGTAAACCAAGAGAATATACAAAACCAAGGAATTATCCGCTACAGAGCCATTAGAGTTGATCCACATTGATCTATATGGACTTATGAGATCTCAAAGTATTCAGGGTAATAATTACTTCATACTTCTCATTGATGATTTTACTAGGATGACTTGGACATTTTTTATTAAAGATAAATCAGAAGATTTTGCAAAATTTGTGGCATTCAAAGCTCTTGTGGAAAATTACAAAGGTTTAAAGATCAAGTGTGTGAGATCAGATAGAAGAGGTGATTTTTGGTCTCATAAGTTTGATGGTTTTTGTGAAAAATGAGGGATAACAAGATACTATTCTATTGATAAAACACCACAAAGAATGGTGTTGTTAAAAAGAAGAATAGGACTATAGTAGAGATGGGTAGAACCATGATTCAAGATGCAAAATCATCAGATGGTTATTAGGAAGAAACAACCAACAATTCTATTTACATCCTAAATAGGTGTCAAATCAAAGTAAATGATTTTAAGACTCCTTTTGAGTTATAAAAAAATAGAGTGACTAATATTAAGCATTTTAGAGTGTTTATGAGTAGGTGATTAATCAAAAGAGATGAAGAAAATCTTGACAAATTTAATTCAATATATGATGAGGGCATCTTCTTAGGTTACTCTTCTATCAATACTACCTATAGGTGCTTCAACAAGAGACTTCACAAGATTGTTTAAATTTCAAATGTAAGGATAAATGAGACAAGTAGAGTCAAGAAACTAAATTTGTAGGTAAGTGACTCAACTTAGAAATTTATTTCAAATAATGATGAATTATCTTTTCAAATAGATGATGAAAATGAAGAGAAAGAAGAAAGACAAGAGTCTAAAGCTCCATCTAGAAGAACTCAAAAAGATAATCTAATTTCTCAAGTGATTGGAGATGTTGGTTAAAGGTTAAAAACTAGAATAATAATGTTGATCAATAAAAATCAACAAAACTTAGTTCTATTATCTATGATTGAACCCATGATATACATGGAAGTTAGCAAAAAATGGAAGTTAGAATGATGCAATGGATGAAGAAATTAATCAAATAGAAAAGAATGTAACATGGGAATTAGTACCTAGGACAAAAGATAAAAATGTGATACGTACCAAGTAGGTTTAAAAGAAAAATTGAATGAGAAATAATTCATGAGGAACAAGGTTGGATTAATGTGTAAAAGACATGCTCAGGTTGAAGGAATATATTTTGATGAGACTTTTTCTCCTGTGGTAAGAATAGAAGCAATAAGACTTTTTTTGGCATATATATTTTTCAAAGGCTTTAAGGTATATCAAATGGATGTGAAATACACATTCTTGAATGGAAAATTAGAAGAAGTCTACATTGAGTTACCTAAAGGATACTTCATGTCAAGTAATCAATATTTTTTATGTAAACTAAAGAAGGCTCTTTATGGAATTAAACAAGCTCCTAAAGCTTAGTATGATAGGTTAGATAAGTATATTTTGAGTCAAGTATTTAAAATAGGGGTAGATGATAATAATTTGTACATTAATATAGAAGGTAATCATCAATTGATAGTTATTTTATATGTGGATGACATAGTTTTTGGATCTGACAATGATAAAATGAGTAGAGAATTTGTAGATACTATGAAGACTGAGTTTGAAATGTCCATTCTAAGAGAAATGCATTTCTTCTTAAGATTATAGATTAATCAAATTGATGTAGGTATATTCATTTCACAAGATAAATACATGACAGAGATGTTAATGAAGTTTGACATGATTGATTGTAAGCCAATGGGTACTCCAATGATCACAAGATGCAAGCTAAGTAAATTGGATGACTTACCAAAATTTGATCAAACTTTGTATAGATCCATGATTAGAAGTCTTTTATACTCCATTTCTTCTAGGCAAGATATCATGAAATTAGTGGGTCTTGTAAGAAGGTTTCAATCTGACCCTAGAAAATCTCACTTGAAAGTAGTCAAAAAGATTTTGAGGTATCTCAAAGGAATAATAGAGTATGGTTAATGGTATCCCATGAGTAAATATTTCACTTTGAGATCATATCACTAGTAGAATTTGGTAAATAAATGACTACATGACTAAATTTTTTTTTTAAAAACTAAAAAGGGGGTAAAAATTTATTCATAATCGAGACAAAACACCAATTATACATTTTTCTCCTGATCCACCAGATGGACCAGTTTTTGATACAAATTCAAAGGGAGGTTAGCTTCCTCAATAATGTTCCAGAATGTCCCATTCTCCGTGGCCCACTTCGCAAGGCAATCCGCAACCTCATTCCACTCCCGCGGAATGTGTTGGAAAGAAATCGAATTCAAAGAAGAACTTAAATGCTTAATCTGCTGAATAATGGTTTGTAAATACCAGTCCATCTTACCTGAATTATCCTTGTTCAACAAATCAACCACAACTTGTGAATCAGATTCACAAACGACATTGAGTAAACCACGACGACAGCAACTCTCCACAGCTTCCAGAATGGCCCCCGCTTCCATCCGGTTATTTGTATACCGGCCTTTGTAAATGGAAAACAAGAAATTGATGTTCCCAGAGCTATCCCGAGTGATACCTCCTATTCCTGCATCCCCTGGGTTCCCACGGGAAGACCCATCTGTATTAACTTTAATCCAACCAGCTGTTGGAAGCGCCCACCATCCACTTCTGCTAATCGGCCGAGCCACCTTGGTTCTGCAGTTCGCCGGCCGGTTGAGTTTCCTCTCCACGTCATCTCCAGGGAAGATAATCCCCAAGCGCCCAAACACTCCCGTCGCCTCCTGCTCCAAACTGTTGTCAGGTGCACACTTGGCAAGAATAGTTTCTTGCATCGCCATTATAATCTTATTCCACACCAGCTGCAGCTCAGTTCGCGCTCCCCTGAAGATTCACCTGTTCCGCTCCAGCCACAAATTCCATAGAATGAAGGAAGGTCCCACCTCCCAGGCATTCTGTAACAGAGTACTTTTAACAGGGGCGCTGCCCATTCGATCCCAAAATTCCTTTAAAGAAGAAACATGCCTGCAGGGTGTTCTCCATGCACTCCACCACAGGTGCCATAACCGTTTAGCAAAAGAACACTGGAAGAATAAATGCGCCCCTGTCTCCTCGTTGCTACAACACATCACACAAATAGATGGTCCCTGAAATCCTCTACAACAAAGATTATCCCAGGTGAGGCACCTATTGTGTGTGAGGAGCCAGAGAAAAAAATTACATTTGGGCCACGCCATTCGGTTCCAGACTTTCTTCCCCCATTGAAACAGTCCTGCTTCCCCCGTTTGCTCCAGCAAAGACTTATAACCAGTAGCCACGGAGTATTGCCCTGTAGAATCCCCACTCCAAGCCAAATCATCACTTCCTTGCAACACAGAACACCTTCTAGTCTCGAGAATGAGGGATAATTCCTCGCGTTCCTCCTCCGAACCCCCGGGAGGCCAATCAGAGGAGTGTTTCCACCTGTATCCAATGGTAGTGCCCATATTGTAAGCTTCCTTGTACTGCCTCACCGAACTCCAACCAACAGCATGAAAGGAGTCCGCAAGAGTTTGGAAATGCGGGTGTGACTGAAGAAGTGGGGGTGAACCATCCCAGGAGTCCTCCCAGAATAAGGCCTCAGACCCACTGCGGCACATCCAGAACAGACCTTGCTTCACCAAATGTGCTCCATGCTTAAGGGTATCCCATATCATGGACCCCCTCCCCTCAAGAGGAAATCTGGCAATATCATGAATATTAATGCCCGGAAGGTATTTGGCTGTCAGGATTCTAGCCCACAAAGCAGAATGACTAGTACACCAGCGCCAGTAAAGCTTTGCGGCCAAAGCTTGGCTAGCCAGAATAGCTGAGCGTAATCCCAGGCCACCATCCTGCTTAGGCCTGCACACTAAATCCCATCTAACAAGACTCCATTTAGAATTTTGCAGATTGCCCCCCCACAGAAACTTCCTAGAAAGAGCATCATACTCTTTTAGAAAGTAAGCTGGTGCACTCTGAACCATGCTCCGGTAAATTGGTAGAGCCTAAATAACCGATTGTAACAAAATCACCCTACCTGCTGTAGAAAGCCATCTATAGGTCCAATGACTTACCTTCTGTCTCAACCTGTCAAGAATATTCTGCCAGAACAGCCTGGGCTGACGCCCCACCACAATAGGAATCCCTAAGTAAACCACTGGGAGAGTCTGAATCTGGAACCGAAGAATGGCGGCTATTCTCCTCTAGACAGCCTCAGGAGTATTAAAGAAATAAATTGAAGATTTCTGCTCACTAATCTGTTGCCCCGACGCTGCCAAATAAATATCAAGAGTGATGCGGAAAGCTTCCGCTTCCCAGATTCGGGCCTCCCCAGCAAGGATAGTGTCATCAACAAATTGGAGGTGGGACAAGGTGGTTACCCCTCTCTCCCATTTCCATCCCCGGATAACATTCTGAGAAACCTGGCAGTTGAAGAGCCTCCCAAGCCCTTCGGCCATGAGAATAAACAAGTAAGGAGAAATAGGGTCCCCTTGCCGTAGTCCTCTAGAAGCACCAAAAAGTTCTGTTGGGGCTCCATTCACCAGAACTGAGAAGGAAGGTGTGGTAATATAGCTTAACACCCACCGAGTCCAATCCTGCTTGAAACCGAAAGCTAAGAGAATTTTCTGTAAGAACCTCCAGCTAACTCTGTCATAGGCTTTGGCGAGATCAAGCTTGATAAACATAGCCCTCTCTTGGGACATCTTCATGGAATGAATATCTTCCGAAGCTATCACCACCCCATCCAAAATTTGTTTACCAACCACGAAACCTCCTTGTTCTTCTGAAATAAGATTGGGGAGGAGCCTTTTCAGCCTTTGTGCAATGAGCTTAGTAATCACTTTGTAGATAACATTGCAAAGGGCAATGGGTCTATACATTTCTAGCTTATTTGCTTGTTCCTTCTTCGGGATAAGCACCAGAAATGTAGCATTCAATGCACGTAGCATTTCCTTGCTAGAATAAGACTCCTGAATGACACTCATCAAGTCTTGCTTAATTATACTCCAGAACTCTTGGAAAAAATCAGCTGGGAATCCGTCAGGACCAGGGGCCTTACCTTTCTTCATGCTAAACAACGCTTCCTCCACTTCAGCACTCTCAATTGGACGCATAAGCTCTTCATTCATTCTATCATCCACCAAGGATGGAATACAAGCCAGCACTGCATTTTCTGCCCCTTCATCTGGCAAAGTATCGCTGTCAAAAAGTTCTGCAAAATACCGGACAGCTTCTCTGCTAATGTCTTGGGAGGAGGAGAGGTGTGTTCCATCTTGAGTAATAAGCGAAGTAATAAAATTACCATTTCGCCTCCCTTGCACAGAATTGTGAAAAAAGGCAGTGTTCTTATCTCCTTCCTGAATCCAATCATTGCGGGCCTTCTGTTTCCAATAGATCTCCTCCCGAAGTTCCCATTCAGCAAGTGTATTAGCAGCTCTAGCCTCCATCCGGCGAAGGTCCTCTGAAAGCCCAGTTTCTCTTATTTGCCTAGTAATGTCGTCCAAGAGAACTTGCGCTTTCTTCTTCTGACTATGTAAATCCCCAAAACAAGTCCTGTTCCATATCTGGAGTTTCCTTTTAACATATTGAAGCTTTTTCAAGGAGTACATAGCTGTGCCATAAGGTGGGGCTCCCTGTCTCCACCATTGGCTTATGAGATCATGAAGAGAAAGATCTCGGAGCCACATCAGCTGGAATTTGAAAGGGGGCTTTCTAGGACCCCCTATCCGGCCTATGGAAAGTTTAATCGGCCAGTGGTCCGAACCCCTCCCATCCAAGATCTCACAAGTGAGAGCAAAAGCGCTAGAATGCCAGAAAAAAGACACTAAAAATCTATCAAGACGTTCTGAAATGGCATCATTACCTGTTCTTCGGTTGCTCCAAGTAAAAAGCCCGTTGGAGGGTTTCACATCAGAGACACGAAGCACTTCAATGTTATGGCGAAGGTACTCAGAAGAGGAGCCTAAGCGGCTTGATCCACCACGCTTCTCCTCCAAGCTCAAAACAGCATTAAAGTCCCTAGCTATTATCCACGGTAAGTAAGGAAACCATTGTCGGATGCACCAGATATGTGACCAAAGCTATTGCTGCCCCTCCATGTTAGCCGGTGCGTAAACTGTAGTGACCAGGCATAACTCACCTGTTTCCAAAGAGGAGGCAATCATAGACAAGGCCGAAATATAGGTGACCCAATGTTGTGGAATGATTTTCCTCTGGTCCCATCCCATAGCAAGTCCTCCCGAGGTGCCTCTAGCTCCAACACACTGCCATTGCCCAAAATGCCAAATATTTGGCATACAAGCAATTAGAGAATCAACAGTAAGCTTCGTCTCCTGGATGCAAAAGATATCAGGAGAGTGGTCCCACACCAAACTACGAACAGCTTTTTGTCTGGGGTAGCTATTCAAACCCCTTGCATTCCAAGATAAAACTATCATTGGGTGGATTGGGAGAAATGCTCTTCCAAGGGCTTAACAGCCCCAGATTCCACCAATAAATCACCTGTAACTTTGAG
The DNA here is from genome assembly GCA_037957365.1 of Torreya grandis. Lineage (NCBI taxonomy): Eukaryota > Viridiplantae > Streptophyta > Pinopsida > Cupressales > Taxaceae > Torreya > Torreya grandis. Next base: position 2,483,718 of record JARHVA010002249.1, read on the forward strand.
TTTATCCTGATCTTTCTTTCGACCCACCTTAGGATTAGCGGATGGTGTGACCTTTTTGAATTGTTTTTGACTTAGCCCCAGGGCCAAAGATGAATTTTTGTCTTTTTTCCACGCATCACCCTCCTTCACCAAATCTGCCCATTTTACTTCTTTCTCCTTAAGCTCATTCATACAGTCATGCTGCACTTCCTCTAGAGCCAGAGGTTCTGCTAGAGGCGTAAGGTCCATCCTATCCTGCCCCCCAAGGAATCTGGCAACTGCTTCTGCTGTCCGGAAGCTTCTCCAAGATCTTGCATAAGAAGACCCTCCTCAATAACCATATTATCAAGGGCCTCAAACCTGTTAAAACCCTGTTCCAAATGCCTTTCTGCAGTCCCTCACCTCGGACCTCGGCCTCTAGCTCACTTCCTAACTGGAATAAAATCCTCCACTCCACTATTGAATTGATCCACAGAACTCTGCGCCAAACCCCCAGGGATCGGATTCTTGCCTTTGCTCAAGTAGTCTGGTTGGGTTTTAACTTTTTGATTTTGCCCTACGCTTCCAGAACCCTTATCAGCAGGAACTGAGAATGGCGTTGGAGGTTCTGGCATTCGTCCTTTGTCTTTGGCAGCCAGAGGGCATTGTCTATGTAAATGTCCATAAGCATGACAAATTTTGCATCTGAAAGGAATGGATTCATAGTCAATCTGCTGAATCCATGTTAGTGAGCCCAAACAAATCTCCAAAGAATCTGGAAGAGGCTTGGATAAATCCATGTCTACACAGACCCGAGCATAAGTAATGAATTTCTTATCTAAAGATTGATGCGCTATCGCTGTTGGTGTTCCCAACAAGGCCGCTATCTGTTTGAGGATGTCTTCCCGCCAGAATTCTAGCGGCAGTCGTGGGAGCCTCACCCAGACCGGGACACAGGCTGGAAGATCCTCAGCCGTATTAAAACCAACATGCCATGGTTTGAGAAAAAGGCCTGCTCATTCATAAAAGTAAGGACCCCCTTCAAAAATGCGATTACGATCCGCTACAAAGGAAAAACTTACCAGGAAGTAATTATTCCCTGCTAACATAATGTCAAAATCCCCGTCAACTGCCCAGGAGCGCATAACCCAGGCTTCCAAAGCTGGCTGAGGGATTCTAATTCCCAGGAACTTGCAAATCAATGTATGTGAAGAGAGGTAAGCAATGTCCTCCTGAACTGTTTCTTGAGGAATGACTAGCACAGGACGGTCCTGCCTTTTGAGCAAACATCCATTAATTTTATTCAACTTTACCTTCTCGCTGGAATAAACTGCTGTTTGGTTCGAATCCTTTCCTCCCAACACACTACCATTCCGCCTGGGCCCTGCTGCCTGGTCTCCTGCCGCCGGATCACCCTCGTGCCCTTCCCCGCGCGCAGACATCACTCCGTTCTCTCCCCCAAGGTTCTACATGACTAAAATTTTAGTCACAACTAAAAATGTTTAAATTATACTAATTTTTTGCAAATTAGCTATAAATGAGTAAATAAATGACTATTTTGGTAATCAACTTAAAAATTATTTAATCATACACATAAAAATGACTAAATCATTACTCACGTAAATACAAATTAGATGAAACTTTAAAAAAAAAATTGGTGGGAGTGTATTCATTAAATATTTCCTCATTTAGTTAGTTGGTAATTATCTTGGCACTGAGGCTTTTTGGGTTATAGCAGCAACTTTCATGGGTGATAAAGCGTGTTTGGAGAGGACCTGGAGACTTTTGAAAAGGTGGGCAATGAATTTGGAGTTTGCTTCAAAGAATTTGGATTCAGTGAGGCCCTCTACAATGAAGTTAGATTTGGAGATACCCTCTATAGTGAATTTAGAGGTAATTCAAAACCCTCATTACATTAAACACAAAACTATAACTTTTTGATTGGCAACTTATAATAGTTACATAGGCAAATGAGTACGAGAACCATATAGGCAGTTTAATTTTCAAGGGACTATTTTTTCATTAGTATTGATTCAAAAAATTATTACAAATGGGGATTTTATATTGATTCCATTCTATTAAAAAAAAATTAGTATTGATTAAAAAGTCATTCTATTACAAAAAACACCACGGGTTTTATATTTGTTCTAAAAATTTCTCCTTAGTGAAGCTAAAAATTTCTAGAGAGATTTCCCAAGGTCTTGGTTTCCTTCTTATAGGGGTGAAGGAAGCTACAAGATTCAAACATTTCACATTCCAAAAAATGACTTTTCATATACCCACCCTTTAATATGACCTATTACAACATATACTTTTTGACAAGTCTTAAAAACACCACGAAATATATTTTGAATACATATTGGAAAGCATAAAAACAAGAAAAAGACAAAATAGGAGGATGCCTAAGATTTTTTGGTGCCATGTTGATGCCAGTTTGATGTTCATTTCTCCTCTACATACTTGGCCTAATTATTCTTTAGTTTTCAAATACTAATTCTCCCATTGGTACACTGTGAAATCACTAGGCCACTTATATTATTAGATCTAGAACAGGTTGGCCTGGTGATGTTTCCATCTTTGGTCTAACAGAACTTTGACATCAATGATGAAATTTTCATATCCAACATCCATAGAAATTACTCTATCCAAAATGACATTGAAACTAACAATATTTATGTTTTGATCTTTTTTCAAGAAATTATTGACTTGAGAAACTATTTGACCATATTCACTTTTCCATGCATGAAAACCTTTGATTTTTTTATCCTATATCAAAATGGAAGGAATAAACTAGTTTTTGAAGGTATCAAAAGAATCAATCTTTGCCTACATTTTCTACCTCTCACCATTCACACACTGAAATTCATCAAAGATCATTTTCACTATCTTCTTTATTGACTTGAGTGAGGCCAGAACACCTGAATATCTTTGTAGAAATTTACACAAGTTTAGAAATGTATGGTGTGAAAGTTACCATTTCTTGTATATTGGATCCAAAATAGAAAGATTGACCTTCAACTGATCAATAGCCTGAGACAAGGAATAATAGCATTCATGCACATCTCTCAAATTGTCAACAACCAATTTTAATCTATATTCCAAAATATTCTCAAACACCTCAAGGATTTTCAATTTGGCCTCATCCTTTGTCTTCTTATTTTTATTTTTAAAATATTCAATTTCTTTCTCCAACTTTAACTTTAATGTATTCAACTGATCAATAATATCACTAGTTATTTATAGCATAGGGTCTTGGTATGGCACAATTATTTGGATTTGAGAATCACCACCCTTCAACTTATACTTTCATTTGACATTTTACAAATACAACCTATTCACTTCATCATTCATCTCAATTTGTGTTTTTTCATAGTTGAGCAATATTTGCTCCATTTTCTTGACAACATCTTGTGTGAATATTACAGAGTGCATAGTAAGGATGGCAGCTTCAACCACTGATGTATCTAGAAATGTTTTCACCATAATTATTCCCCTAGACTCTTAGACTAAATCAAACAATCTTGGTTTGTTGGTGTTCTTCTATCTATCCCATTTTTCTAAAGTCTCTATCTTTGGGTTAAACTCACAACCACTGACACCATCCTCATAATCAAACTTAGAAACCATCATGGGGTCATCTTGATTTCTCACTTGGTCCAATGAAATTTTTTTCTTCAACTCAAGGATAGGGATGATCAACATATTACTCTTCAAAACCATTTGTTTATCCTCATTAGGGCTGACATTTATTTCATCAATTTTCAAATCCTTGAAAGTATGTGTCACAATTTGATCATGCTGAGATTCATCAACACCCATTTTATTCATTTCCAAATTTTCTTCAAATTATTTCATCTTCATTTTGAGCCAAAAATCTTTGAATTATAGGGTATTGATGAAATCATCATCCTCAATGAACCTCATAAAAGCCACAACCCTTTCATCTTTTTGTAGTTCAGGCTCACCTTGTGTCTGTTCATCCAATTTTTATTCTAGTTTGTGTGCTTCTATTTCTTGACCAACAAGGGGTTGATCAACTTCCTTTTCCTCTCCCATATGCCTCAAAATACTGGCCACCTCCTTAGAGTCACCAACTCCTTCAGTCATTTCATATAGAACCAATGGAGAAACATCATTAGTCTTTTGCCTTTTAGTAGGTGGTGAACCAAGAATAATTGGATCTTGCACTGACATTGCATCTAGACCAAGTTCTTGAATCACAACTCCTATTGGATTTTTGACAAGGATGTTGGTAGCCTTTTTAGGCTACTTTTTAGACTTGCCATATATTTTTTCAAAATTATCAATTATCAAATCTATTCTTTTCAAAGGGTCGTCTTTAACAAAAATCTTAAAAAATTAGGGTTTTGTTTTCTTTTTTCATCCTTAATCTTCTTCAAAATTTCCCATTTTCTTTTCCTATTATATACCTCTTTAAAAGTGACACAATTTTTTATCACATCCTCATCAAAATTGATTTGATGAGATATCCCCATCTTGGTAAGGATGACTTGTCTAAAAAATTTCATGTGACCTTTTGGATCATAAACCCTTTCTATCCCTAATTTCAAAGAATATTTAGCCTTAAAATAGGCTTGCAACTCCTCCAAGGTATTTGGACCAATGTACCATTCACCAAACATAGTGTAATTTGGCAAAAATGTGCCCTTATTTTGTTTTTTCATCACATCTTTCTCCATCTAGAGCATCTACCACATGAATTCAAGAAAAACAATTCTATTTGGCATAAATTTTGGAAACACATGGCGTAGCTAAGTACACCCATATAATTTGATTATAGTTTGGTCAGGAAAGAAATACCAATCAAAAAATTTATGTTTGTGACCTTATTCTGGCCTTTAAGTAAGAGGCATCAACATTTATCTGACCTCTTTAGTCAATCTAGGAAAAATGCTACCAAGGTAATTCATTATTGTGACTGAGAAACCATCATGGAACATAACATAGTTACTGTTCTGACAATGAGTGTCCCATTTATAACACCAACACTATGTAGGCAATCTTTATCCCTTTTGATCAATCATGCTCAAGTCCATCCTTTTGGGTCAATTCCTTCTCATCTGATACAAAATTAAATGACATAACAAAGAGTAATATTTTTAAAAATCCATCATGTAATTTCTACTCAATAAATGATGCAAAATCATACTCAACATTAACCTCTAGGTTCTATATTCTCATGGCCATCATCATCATGCCAATTGGCATTCTATCTTATGCATCAATTCCTAGCACTTGACACAAAGCAAAATATGTCCTTTTGAAATAGACAACAAAGTCATCAATTGGAAAACACTCAACTATAATGGTTGAGATTCAAATCCTTCTATTATTGGCCCCTTTCCTCATATACATGGGCAAATCATCACTCCTATGTCTATTTATTAGACTAGTATATTCTTGTTCACTCTTCTTCAAGTCAAATTTTATGAGGGCTTACTTGTTGAGCATGAAGCAATCAATGATTGCATTATTGTCCATAGTCGCTAATGGTGACCCATTTGGCAACCTGATAGTTTTGGTGGTTGGATGATAGTGCTATGTCAATATCCTAATCAAATCCACATCAGTGAATACATTTGGCATCAAAAGCTTAGCCAAATTCAAATTCCATGGGTTTAAAACTAGTCCTTATCCATCTTTCTTTTCAAAAAAATACCAAAAAAGGTTCCATCCTAAAATAGGGACTCTAGCATCCGGACACCTCTCTACTACATCCTTCAATAGTTTCTTATACCCTTTATCAACTGAAATTGGAAAAATGTCCAACAATGACTGTTGAAGGGGTTACTTCTTGGGAATAGGGGGTTCAATGCTATTACTTCTAAACTTATATTTCTTAGGTTTCATAGTTTGAACTAGGGTTTTGATAATTGCTCTACCAAAATAGCTAAAAAAAAATCACAAACTAAATACCAACTTTTATGAAGAGAGTGATGAGGCAGACTTACCTGATTAGAAGATGGCCAAAGTGTACACACAAATCTTGAATTCATCATCTAAAATCACCATTGAATTTACTTGAATGACAAAATATAGATAAATTCCAAATTTTATTGTGCTATGGAGTTGATCATTTCTCTATTACTCTAGTTCATGCCATGAAATTGACAAATCTTAGCATTCAAGTCTTTCAAACATAGACCATTGATTTGGTCTAATATAATGGTTGAGTAGGTACTTCAATCATGAGTATCAATGATAACCACTGTGGGGTGGTGATATAGTCATTTCAGCATTTAATACTTTATCGCATCACTGTAAGACCTATTTACATCTATCATGGGATTGCAAGAAGTTATACCTCATCTTTCACCACTTACCACCACCTTGTAAGCCTTGATACACGTCATCATAGGATGGTAGGATACATGCTATCCCTTATACCTCATACCATATTATTTCCAACCTTTGATCTGACCATTGGGAGACTATGAGATCCTTTGGCATCCCTTCACTGTTTATCATATCACTACAAGCATTGGATTTAACTATGGTGGGAGTGTGGGACATACTTTATATAACTATTACTACTTAATGTTAGCCTACATGACCTTATTTGAACTATCATGGGGTTGTGGTATGTGTTAAAATTCTCCTAATAGGGTTCTTAAGTAAATAATTCATTCATTTTGATTCATATGTACCTTCTATAGTTAGTTTTTTGACCTAGAGTGTAGAGGAAAATATATGAAAAATATAGAGTGTGGAATATAGATAGTTAATATCTCTAACTATGTATATTAGGGTTTGGATGGCTAATGTCCATTGATTGACCCTTTAACAGTGAGACATTATGTGATAGAATAATAAAATTGATGAGAATATTGAAATAACAAAATATGTGTCTCATATATTATGAATGGTGGGATTGAGGGATATATGTTACCCCTTATACCTCATATTACATTACCACCAACCTTTAATCTGACCATCACAAGAACATAGGATCCTTTGGCATCCCTTCACTATTTACCGTATCACTGCAAGCATTAGATTTAACTATGGCAAGATTATGAAATATACATTATATAACTTTTACCACTTACCACTAGTCTACAAGACCTTCTCTAAATTATCATGGGGATGTAATAACCTATCTTTGTATATTGTAGCACCACAAGTAAAGTTATTACATGATGTGGGGAAGCAATAACTATCTTTTCACTTCCTTTGGTTCTTGCACACTTGCTAAAGCTATTTTAATGTACTTTGGGGTTATGATAAGAGACAAAAAAACACATCAATGATCAAAATACAAATGTATTTCACATGGACATGACATGGGATGCTTATGAATGAATCCTAGAATAATTTTAAAAGGAATATGGACTCCTAGGATGAATTTTATAAAAAATGCCTTAAGGAAATATGGTCTCATGGTGATGGAATGCCATGATTAATGCCATGACAAGTGAATTTTTATGGATTGTCATGGAATTACATCACCATCAGACCACATTTGTTTGAGGCATTTTTTCAACTAGTTCACTGCCTTGTCTATGTTATTGCTTACTATTATGTTGTGATAGATTTTTTTACAAGAATCCATAGCTTGTTTGAAAGTAATTGTTTTAAGATTTTAGCCATAACAACAAGGCAATGAACTATTTGATAAAATGATTTAGTAGTCATGTATGAAAAATGTGCTAGCATAGACAAGGTAGTGAACTATTTGAAAAAATGCTCAAAGAAATGTGGTCTCATGGAATGCCATGACAAGCAAATGCAATTATTAGCTACTCTTAGTTATTAGTTATGAAATTTGAATTAATTTCATAAATTATTAGGTTGACTTTGTAAAAACTATATTGTAATTGAAATTTTGTCATCTATCAACATCTAGTTATTAGTTATGCAATGTGAAGTAATGCTTTGAGTTTGAAAGATGTGAAATGCAATGTAATCAATAATTTGAATATAAAATAAAAAAAAATATTTTTTACAATTCATTAGTTAAACTCTGTATTTTATTTTCTCTCTATAACTCTATTTCTATGGAAATGCCTTTAAATTTAAAAAAATAGTTTTTGTCTCTTAGTCTACAATTTTTACTTTTTTTTAAATCTGATTTTTTCCCTATATTTTCAAAAAATCTTAAACTTTTGTTTTGCCAATTTTTTCCATAAAAGATTTTTGTTGTTATGTGTAGAACATTATAGATGGATCAACATTGAAGGTTGACTATGAATCAATACCATGCATTTGATGAGAGAGTAGCTGATGAGAGGGGCATGGACAAATATCCATGTCCATATAATGACTGTCTTGGTGGAAAGGTGAAAAAAATAAATCTTATTTATCGACATATGATAAGATATGGGCATAGTGGCATAAGACCTTGGGATTATAATTATTATGAAGATATGATATAATTGCAGAGTGTGAGAGATGAAGAGGCAACAAACATAGATGAAGTCCCACCAAAAATAGATGAAGAGGCAACAATGTTAGATGAAGGGTTTGAAGTTGATAAAATGTTAAATGAGGGTCTAAATGTTGATTGGGATAAGTTTATGGAGGATGCTTTAAATCTTGTGCATGTTAATTGTAAGTTAATTCATTTGATAATAATCCTTCAAATTCTTAACTTGCAAGTGGTGTTTGGTTGGACAAATGAGAGTGTAGATCAGTTATTGTCATTATTAAGTTTGTTGTTACCACTTGACTCCACATTGCCAACAAAATAAAGTCAATGTAAAAATTAAATCACTAAGCTAAGATTAGGGTATGAAAACATCCACACATGTGTGAATAGTTTCTTATAATTTCATAATAATCTTACAAGTGAGAGTGAATGTCCAAAATATCATGAAGTGAGGTATAGACAAGAGTTGAAATTGGCTATGGTTCCTAGAAAGGTTCTTCATCACTTTTTGATAATCCCATGATTACTCTAAATGTATAGGTGTAGAGACATTGCTAAACTTTTTTGCAATGGCATGCCCAAAATAAGAGCACTGATAGAAAATAATGACATGTGCCTGATTCTACGACATGGATGGAATTTGATAATAGATGACCTAATATTTCTCAAGATTATCATAATATAAGGTTGGGTTTGGCTCTAGATGGGGTGAACCCATTCTCATATAAAAGTACTAAATGGTCAACTTGGTTAGTGTTTTTAATAAATTATAACTTGCCTCCATGGTTAGCAACTAAACCATTTTTCTTAATGCTATCATTGATTATACCAAGAAAGAAAAGTGTGACTTCAAAAATAATCAATGTTTATCTAGAGCCATTATATGATGAGCTAATGGAATTATGGAAAGGAATTAAATCAATTCAATCTTTAAGGGATGATCATTCAATCAAATTCACTTTAAGAGCTTATTTATTGTTTATGATTGATGATCTTCCTACATATGGTGCATTATCTGGTCTCAGTGTTCATGGATACTATGGATGTCATGCTTACAACTTCAAGGATTTTGTGAGGCACTCAAGAAGTTTTTGTAAGTGTATTTATTATGGACATAATAGTTACCTTAAAATGGATCATCCATATCATCAACAAAAAACAAGTTTCAATGGTCAAGAAGTGAATCGTGAAACACCATTGCTAATAATGAGTGATGACATTGTTGAGAATGGACAAAAAAGAATGTTATTTATTAAAAATTATGGGATTTATAGTAGTAGATATGATCCATGTAATGAAAGTGATGTAAAATGGTTGTGAATATTCTATAAGTTGCCATACTTTAAGGATATATCCATTAGGAATATTTTTGACTTTATGCGTACTGAGAAAAATATAGCCTATGCTATTATAGAAACTATTTTTGGTGCTTTTGATAATATTTCATCATGTGAAGACTTTTTACAACTAAAGATTCATCTAAATATTTGGGTTTAAAAATGTGATGATGAAAAATATAGAAAACCTAGTGTTTCTTATGTCTGGACAAAGGAACAATGTGCACAATTCTTAAAATTGATGTCACAGACTCGCTTTCCCACTAGATATGTAAGTAGTAGTATTAGAAGCCAAAATGACATTAATGTCTTAAGAAGCCTCAAGACCCATGACTATCATGTAATAATTGAGAATATTTTACCTATTATGGTAATAATCAAGTTTGGCAAAGGGGCCAAGATTGGTAATTATAAGGTTGGGCCTAATATTAAAGAGAATCAGTTTACATGTATTAGATCCTTTTAACTTTGATAGTTTGAGGGAGGAGGTTGTTTAAGTCCTTTGTCTATTAGAACGGGAATTTCCACCAATAATATTTAACATTTCTATGCATATTTTGATAGATCTACAATATGAACTAGATCATTGTGGCCTAGTAAGAATGAGATGTATTTATCTTATAGAATGATATATGAAGGTTTTGAAAAAGAAAATTCATACTAGGGAAAAACTAGAAGCCAACATGTCTGAGGGATATTCAATGCAAGAGGCCATGGGATTTTGCATAGAATATATGAATGATTTTTAAATGTCAATCAATGTGTATGGAATGATGAAGAAGATGAGAGAGTTGCAAGTGAAGTATTATAAGGCAATGGTTGTCACTTCAAGCTATAAAATCAAGAAAGAAGTGTGATACATTCCTATATTATTAAAAACACATGTTCATTTGATAAGTGGCATAGGTAAAAAAAATTACATAATAATTTATTTACTCAATTGAGTTTACACATTTTTATTATTAATATTACTATTTGTACATTTTACACAATAATTTATTTACTCAATTGAGTTTACACATTTTTATTATTAATATTACTATTTGTACATTATTATTCTATGTAGAAAATATTAAGAAGAGAATCAAGCTTGGATGCAACGTCAACCTCAACAGCACAAACATCATCATTTGATTGGAGGTGATTCTTTTCCAAAATTTTAAGAATGTATTTCTAATGTAGTCCATGATGAAAAAGAAGAAGGTCAAGATATAACAATGAAGGAAAGTGAGCTTTCAAAATCTCCACATTTATGGGCTATGCATTTTAGTGGAATGTGGGCCTATGGTAGTCATTTAAGAGTAGAATAAAAAGATAAAGGAAAGACAAATTGTGATTGTGTTGTTAGTTATGAATTTATTCAAAAAAATGATAAGAAATTTTATGTTGGATTCATCCAAGAAATTATTCAAGTAGATTTTGGTGAAAAAAGTCCTATATAATTAAAACTTAAGTGGATCCAACCATTCGCAGTATAATTTGATGAGTATGGATTTGTAGATGCAAATACAGGACTATTTTTATTAGAGATGGATGAGTCATGTTTCCCCTCTTCAAATGAACCCATAAATTCTAATTTATGATGTAAGAATCCCAAGATGGTCATATGTCATTCAAACAGAGTCTCATTCCAAACAGAAATTCATGGAAGTTGTCAATATAATGCTTGATGGGTAATATGTTAATTTACAAGAAACATTCAAAGAAGTGGATGAAGATGATGATGGAGTGTTTGAATAAGAGATTTTGATTACCAATGAAGAGATTGGGAGAGATAATGTGTTACATGTCATAGATGAGGATGAGAAAGAAAATCAAGTAGATGTAGACATGAGTGATCAGGATTCATAAGTGTCAATATCTAGTTGAAACAAGGGATAGTCATATTGATAGTCTGATACTTGTAATTGTAAACATATTCTTTGTTTTTGATTGCAAATTATTTTTAATCTATAAATTTAATTCTTTTATAAGTTTCCATTTGTAATTATCAATGGATTATAAAATCAATAGTTATCAACTTATGAACTCAATAAATTTTTACTGATTCACATTGTTGATTTATACATTATTGTTTATTTGGACTTCAACAAATGAGTAAAAGGAATATAAGGTGAAAATTAGTCTATGATAGTGATCATAATGCTAAAATTTAATTGATAGATTATGATTAATTTCATAGAGAAAAAGTGGCCAAGAATAATGAATATTTATCATGTCTTGGTTTCACAAACAAGCAAGTTGTAAATCCACTAAGTAGTATATTATTTGTTTAATAGTGTTTAATGAAATTTTATAGGCAAGGGATTTATGTATACAAAACATAATATGATATATTTTTTGTTTTATAGGCAAGAAAAAGAGTGCAAAAAAAATTTTAGAGAAAAAACAAAAGGAAATAAAAGATACAGTGTCACCATCTCATAGAAGCCAACTCATTTATGATTTAACAAATGCAGTTGATGAAAACAATAATTATGATTATGTGTAGCTTGATATAGCATATGGTGATGTGCAACCTCATATAGCACATGGTGATGTGTAGCCTAATATAGCACATGGTGATGTGCATCCTGATATAGCACATGGTGATGTGCATCTTGATATAACACATGGTGATGTGCAACATCATGATGATCTCTTAGCACAAAGTCTAAGAGAGATTATTGAAAAAAATTAGAGAAAAGGAACAATAGGTCTGCAGATGATTTATTCAACATTAGAGGATGTGTTTGAAGTGAAATTTGTGGAGACTAGTACTGATCTACCTACTCATGCCACACTTGATGTGGCTAAGGAGCATGAAGTTTTGGTTAATGAGAGTCATAAAGAGAGATGACTTGCATCTATTGTGCCTTAGAGTGCACCTATTTCATCTATAACTTTTGATAGAACTAGTGGATCAACCAGAAATACTAGTAGTGGTTTAATATAAGATGCATCTATATTTGTGAAAAGACAAAGATTGATTCAAAATTTGTATAGATCTATAGAGAGAAATGTAAAAGAAATAAAATTTTAAGGTAAAAATCCATTCTTGGTTGAGGTATCAAGAGATGGTGATCCCATTGGGCCAAATTCTACAAAGTGGGCCTCTGAGTTGGGTGTACGATGTAGGGCCCATTTAGATATTTTCAAATAAAGTTTTATAGAGCAAGATCCATGAACTATGGAAAATGTTATAAAAAAAATGGAAAATGCTTTTGAGACTATTGGTGGATAAATCTCTAGAAAATATTACAACTAAAAGATGAGAATTTTTTTGAATAATTTTAGATACAATTGTAGAAAAACAATCATGGAGGGAAAAGAGAGGTTAGACTCCACTCTATCTCCCAAATAGTGGGAAGTAATGAAAGAAAGTATGAATTCTAAATAATATTTGACAAAGAGTAATAGAGGTAAGAGAGCAAGAGATAATGTGAGGGCTAGATATACATTTGGCTAAGATGGGTTGTAGGCCAAAATGGACAAATTTGTAGTAAGTGTATCACTTTTTGGTTCAATTTACATTGTTATATTTATTTTGATTTTTTAATGAACTGACTACATCTTGAAATTGACATTGTATTTTAGGTGGAAAATAGTAATAGAGAAGCAAGTGCAGAAGATATTCTCAATTACATGATAGCACTAGATCAACCTAGTAAATCTAAGAGTGGGATGAAGTGGAAATCTAGTGTGTCAGAGATTTCACATCCATCTATTAAATGCCTAGTAGGAGCCTCTCTAGATCATGTCAACTTAGATGAAAGGTACCAACAGGTAATGAGTTGCATAGTTGGTCTCACTCAACAAGTTTCATGGTTGGTTACCTCCATTAATCCTATAATTTCTACATGGAATGAGCATAAATCCATAGATTCAGCTAATGTAAGAGGCTCTATTGATCTTATTTCTTCTTGTTTGGCAATTTTATATAAAATGCCTCTTAATATGTATATTATTGAAATCTAAGTGTAGGAGAATCCAACCCAGTTTCTTTATTGTTGGAGTGATCTATAAATGTTCTTTTGGATAAATTTATAGCTTACATTATTTAATTAACTATTGAATGCTTTGTATATATATTTTGTCATGATGGTTAAACCATATGTAGAGCAATTTTATCAAAGCAATAGAATTAAAAAAATACCTTCATGATGTCAATAGAGCTGTCAATATTGATAGTGATCATGATGAACTAGACAAAAATGTGTAGCACAATCATCATAGTTTTGCTAAATTAGTTGAGGTAATATAATAGTTGTCATTTATCTATCCTAATGTTTTGTCATTCTTCATTCTTAACTTTTTTTATATCTCAATATAATATGTATTTTTTTTGTTTTTGTAGACATTTATTGATAAAATACTAGAAGGGTATAAAGTCTAGGTGTTGAATCTATTTGATGGTGCTACTATGGGCATTGGGCAGATTCACTCACTATCTATTATATATGGAGTCAAATTGAAAGGAATAGGAGATGCAAATGTAAATATTTTAAAAGGTCACAATTAACATACCCCTTTCTTGTGAAGAAAAAATAGATGGAGATGTCTGTCTAAAAGAGAAATAAGGGACCTTCACATGGTGGCCACTAAAATATTTAAAAAAATGACATAGTTGATGTTTATCATGTACTAGTTATTAGACAGCTTGGCCTACTACTTTATGAAATAGTTTTAATGTGTTCATGTTCAGGGATATTCTTAGTGTTTTTTTGTCTATTTTGGAGTTGTATAAGCAAAAAAAAAATCATTGTAACTTAGTTTTCTAAATCACAACACTAAGAAACACACTTTGTATTAACACATTTTCGAAATCAAAGACACATATTTCTATCTTGTATCTATTATAAGAACACATTTTCTCAACAAAATTTTAGTATTTTACCTTCTTAATAGCTATTTCATTATGTGAAATTGAATGATTGATTATGTTTTTCGTGTTTTATGTCATATGTTTTGAAGTCTCATCATTATGTCATATGTTTCATGGCACCTGTATCTAATACCTAAACATTTAATAATTCATCCTGAGTTTTGAATTAGAGTAAGATATATTCCCTAATGTTGTAAATGTTGATTCATGAGAAATATTCATGGATTCATCATAATCATGCTCTAAATATTAATAAACATAATATTTATGCATTTTATGTGGTCTATGAATAAAATTAAGGATCACTGTCATACAACATGGACCATTTAAAAGTCTCATGGCCACATGAATCCAGGACTATTGTTAGTGTTGTAATTGGAGGTGACATAATTAGTTTCTAGAATAATTGGAGCTACTTTTCTTGTGACCTATTTAAAGTACTCTTATTACTTAATTGAAGGTGACTTATGCAATCTATAGCCTAATTGGAATTACCTTTCTTATACTTAATATTATGACTTAACTTTTTTCATACTCTTGTCAGATATAAATTAATGAAGAAGTTATTGGAGTCTTAATTAGTATGGTATGTGACAAATATAAAATAAGAGTCTAAAATTTGACATATCTCTACATTTTCTAGATAGATATATTTAAAATATATGTACTATTACTACTTATGCATCCAATGGAAGACAAAAAGATACCCCCAACTATAGAATGTAACAAGTAAAATAGTGTAATGGGTGTATGTAATCATCATTTGTAATACATATTGAAGGTTTTCTAAATTATTCTTTCAATAAGTGAGCATTTACAATTACATCAATTATATGTTTTTGATATTATAATTCTACAAAGAGGGTGTAGATCCCAAGTAAAAAAAACCCATGGGGCAATAAAATAGGCTAAAGGCCACTAAAAACCAAAAAATAAAAGTAAAATAGGAAAAAACAAATAAACTAGGGATTAACCATAACAAAAGCACTAGTTTTTTAATCAAATCTTTCCAATCTTCTTTGATGAACTTGAGAAGGTCCTCCATGATAGTACTTTTTCTTATTATATCTTTATCTTCTTTTAGGATGTC
Source organism: Torreya grandis (assembly GCA_037957365.1). Classification (NCBI taxonomy): domain Eukaryota; kingdom Viridiplantae; phylum Streptophyta; class Pinopsida; order Cupressales; family Taxaceae; genus Torreya; species Torreya grandis. The sequence goes on from JARHVA010002249.1 coordinate 2,499,356, forward strand.
TTATATAATCATTAGGGAAGAAGTCACATGGTGGACAAATTTCAAGTAAATAGTGGTTAGAACCTTCATTTTATTTTGAAGGGATAACAAACCCTTCTTCACTTCATTCAACTCCCTTTCAATCTAGCTCTCATCTTCACTGGTATCCATGAAGTCCTCATCAGAATCATAAGTGGAGTCATTTAGCTCCTCAAAATAATAGGTTCCCTCCTCTAATTGTTGATTAGGATTGGGTTTATCTTTTAATTTACTTGCTTCCTCCCCTTGATCTAAGGTAGAGGGATCATCCATAGTATTTACCAATAAATGTTTTCCCCCTACCAGTATCTTGGATATCCTGATATTCATCACATTTATTTTAATACAGCTCTAAAATTTAAAACCAAACCCTTCCTCCACAACCTCCTCACCTTGCACCTGGGCCTCTAGGTGCTCTTTATCACTAGCCAAATTTTGAGGCTCCACCCCCAAAATTTTCTTATTTTTAATCTTTCCCTTATTGATCTTCTCATAATTGATCTCAATAATCGATTTCTTCTTTTTATTACCAAAAAAAGAAGGGTTATTTTTTAGGTCCCACAACCCTTCGATATCTAGAGAGTCAAAAGTGTCAGGGGATCTGAAAGTCATAGCTATCAGGGAGTGACAACTAGAGCCAAAATTGAGAGGTTGAGAAAATATTTCAAACTTAGGGGATATGTTTGAAGAGGGGGGAACAAGGTTATTAGAAAAGGGTAGGGAACCACAGGGACACATAGAACTAAATCTGACATTTAGGATAATGTTATCATTAGGGTTACTATATTGGGAACTATCTAACACCTACACTTTTAAAGGTTTAGTGGGACACAACACAAGGTGAAAGTGATAAAGCTTGAAGATAAGACCTTGGTGGAGCAGAATGGTAGAGGTAGTTGGGTTTTTTTCTACGGAATTTTTGATAGAAATAATAGATGTCTCCAGGGATGATAGGAGGTAGAAGGGGAAGTTAACCAATATCTTCTGATTAAAGTTATTCAAAAGAGAAAAATGGTAATGATAAAATCACTTAAAATGACATTCAAGGGTAAAATATTTCATGATGGTGAAGCATACCTTATCCCAAGGGTTAAACAAGCTCTCTCTACCAAAGCCTCCCTACAACTTCATCGATGATTCTCCTTTAATGAATTTTTTTCTCAAACCTTTTGGGTCTTGAAATTTAGTGAGTCTTTTCAATATTTTGCTCTCATAGTGTAAACTCATAGCCTTAGAAATCGACTCCTCACTAAAAACAAACTCTATACCTCCAACTTGAACTTTACTACCACCATTCTAGCTCAAAGCAAACTAAATGGAGATTTTCTCATCATATCCATTCATACATTCAAAAATATGATAAATTCCACCTTCATAACATATACTCCAGAGCATAGCATTTTATTTAATTTTATCACATGATGATGGCTCAGTTATGAATATTTCTCCTTCCATGACTGTTAAAGCTTCAATAAATTATTGCATGGCTAAAAATGGACCTAGACCAAAGTGAATTACCACCACCAAGGATTAACATTAAAAATTGAATCAAAAAATGTGGATGCTTTCAAAGCCCACACCCAATATTTAGTAAAATGCATGATGATTAATGATTGCACATGTGAAAGAGCTTGCCAAGATTTGTCATAGGAGAACATGCCTTAAAGGATTGAGGCTACCTCATGTGATATTGATTTTTTTTGAGTCAAAATACTTAGAACAAATGATGAAGAGTATATCACCACATAATGATGATGAATGAAATCAACATGAATAAAAATGACTAAATATACTACCACATTGATCCAAATGATGATTAAAATTAATGACTAAATAAACTACAATGGATATAAATAAGTGGATAAAAATGGCTAAATAAGTGACCAGCTAACAACAATCAATCACTAAATATATTAGTCAATAAAAATGACTAAATAAGTGACTAGATTATAACAATTAATGACTAAATATACTACCAAATTGATCAATCAAAACAACTAATAAATGACTAAAAATGCTTTATTCATTAATTTGGTCATGTTATAAATGACTGGTATTAAACTACTAATGGTCAAGTGATCATGTTTGGTCATTATATACATTTTTTAGTAGTTTTTTAAGTCATACATTGCTCTTTTTATATTAGTGTATACTGATGTAGATTAGGTAAGATGTGTGGATGATAGGAGTACCGGTGGTGGGGTATTATTTATGGGGGAATGATTAGTGTCACGACTAAGCAAAAATTAAGCCTCGGTGTCTCTATCAACTACAAAAGTTGAGTATATAGTATCTACATCTTGTTGCGCTCAAGTCATGTGGATGAAGTAAACCTTGGAGGATTATAAGGTAAGACAAAATAGACCTTGTCCTATTTATTATGATAATACTAGTGAAATTAGTATCTCAAATAATCTTGTTATACAATAAAAAACTAAACACATTTCTAGTAGATATCATTTCTTAAGAGAAAAAGTGATTAATCAAAGTGTTAAGTTGGAGCACATGCCTACAAAAGAGAAGCTTATAGATATTATGAACAAACCATTACCAAAATCTACATTTGAGTATATAAGACAAATATTGGGTGTCATTTATATCTCTATGAATCAATAAAATGGGTTTTGTTAAGGGGGAACAACAAGCTTATGATATTTCTCCAAAGGTTTTTAAATGAGCTATAGTGTAGATGCAAAGTTAGTGGTCATAGAGGTGGCTTGAGTGAGATGGCTTGTAAGCTTATATGGTGGTTTTTCATGGTGTGTGAAGATATGAAAATGATCAAGTGATGAAATGGCTTAGAGATATTAGGAGGAGTCCCTCTCAGATATTTCATGGTGAGTTCCATTAGATTTTAGTGTTTTGTCTTCATTAGTTGTTGTGCTTGATTGAAGAAGAGTGTTGGCTTATTACAAAAAGAAGGTGTCAAGACAAAAAGAGGTAGGATAAAGTTAATGGGGAGTTTTTAATATATTTATAATATTTTCTTCTCTTGATAGTAGTCCTTTTTAGGTCCTTAGGATCAATTAGTACCCACTTTGTCATTGTATCAAAGGGGGAGAAAGTTCCTATTTAGTGAGTGCTTAAAGAGAGAGAAGGAAGGTGAGATGTTTGATGGGTATTGACATAAAAAACAAAGGGGGATATTGTTGGAGATTTGTAAATGATGTCATGGTGATGTCATAGAAGTTTCCAGGTGAGTGGATGAAGTGTCATATTAATCTAAATAATAATGACAAAGTGTGTAATTTTGTTGTCCTAGTGTGCTTTAAGTTGGCTTAGTTGATCTTTAGAATTTGATTGCTTAGAGATGATTGGGGATGAGAATAAAGTATTGAAAATGTCCAAGGGGTCCTATAAGATGTCTATAGTTGTTTTATTTCTTGTGTGCATGAGTGGAATTCATCTAGTAGTCTATTTTTTTCATCTAGATAGTTTGGGTCTAGTGGCAAAAAATCTAAGAAGCCAATTTGTTGATGCCACCATTGCCTCATGTGGATGAGTTAGGAGGAGTTGGTCATATGGTTGTGATAAAATTAGTCCTTAGTTATTATGAATCAGATCTCAAGTCATATAATGAAGCATGGTCAAATATATGAGGATGTAAATTTGGTTACTCAGACAGAATTCACTAAGTTTCCATAGACAAATTTGCAAAAGGGTTCAAGTAGAGCTAAGTAAGCATGTTGATGATGTCAAAATTCACACACATGGAGGTTTCAAAACAAAATGATCATATGGGTTTGTTCATTTTTGTGCCTAGTTTTTATGTAATAAATTTCATATCATGCAATGTGCAAAGTTGGGCTCCTTGGCATTTTGACTATGTTTTTCCATACTTAGCCAAATTTGCATATGATAAGAAATGGTGAATATGAATTCTAATGGTGTTATATATTACACATGTGGAGGTATCAAGAGAAATTAAGCATATGGTTTTATTTACTTTTGATCCTAGTTGATTTGTGCTAAAATTTAGATCACGTGATGTAGTGCATCAAAAGTTATGCATGAGCAAAGTTGGCCTTTCAAGCAGGTTTTGACATAGTTGGCTCTATGGAAGAAAATTCTAAGTGAACATGTTGATGATGGAATATATCACATGTGTGTGGGTTATATGATCATATTATCATATGGATAGATTCTCCTATGTCAGGAGATCACATGATTCAAATTTGAGATCATGCATCTACAGGTAGTAGAAGTTATTGAGGTTCAAAATTGGCTTTTTACGCATTTTGAAATAGTCCCCATAGTTAACTTTGCAAGAGGTAAAGATAGAGGAAGTCTCAAGGAGATCAAAAAAGTGCATTTTATCTAATATTTTAGGAAGTAGTTAGATATAAAGAATTGCATGATGGTTAATGACTGGGCAAATGTAAAGGATATAGATCAACGATGAGCACATGATCATATGGTCGAAGATCTACAGTGCATGTTGAGTTAAATTGGTCAACTTGTTTTATATTTAATGACCCAAATTTAATTTAAAGATAAATAATATTTTGAGGAGATTAACATATTGTGATTTTCCAAGCTAAGTGAGACTAGTGAGATGAAGGCAAGTGGTTGAAGTTTAACAATGACTGTTTGAATTTGAATATTTGTTTTTGGTAAAGGAAAAGACCAATGTTTGGTTTTTGTACCATATCTTTTGATCTATGTATAATTTTCTCATGGTGTAAAACTCAAAGTGGTATAAGACTCTAAGGAACATATAAAAAAATGGTTTTTAAGATTTGAAAGTGTGTAAAAACAAATATATTGAGGTTCAAAGTTGATTATGTGTTTGTGCATGTTCTACAAATAACATGATAAGATTGTTCAAGCTCATTCTGATGTTATTTTGATGCTTAATGATGATTTATATATTTAAGTATGGTATAGACTCCATGAATATCATCTTTGTGCATTTTAAGGTTTGAACAATTAAATGCATTATGAATAATGTTTTAAAAGTCAACTATGTATTTATTCATGATGATTGTTTATACAGATAAGTGTTTGAGCTAATTATGCTTATGTAAAAGGGTACTATGATGGTTATGGAAACTTAAGGGGCACCTATAGATTATGTGGCATGGATCCATATGTTGTAAAGAGTTTTTATTTTCCTAGTTTGATAAGAGAAGTGCCAAAGTGATGAATGGGTCTTTATAAAACCTAAAAGGTGACTTAGGCTTATTTGAAAGAGAGTTGTGCTTAAGTGTGACCCATGTAAGTTGCCTTAAGGGTGAAGGCATGTGTTGTGGAATATAAGGAAATAATGTGGACTTGATAATTCATGAATTCTCTATAAATAGTGAAACTAAATGAGATGGTTTCGATATGTGTGGAAGACTTGTAAAGGTTTGTATATGAAGTGTGAGCACTAAAGTGAAGAAGAGAAGGATAGGTAGTGTGCCTATTAATGTGTTGATATGTAGAGTTATTTTTTGATTGTGTTTATGACCTATAGGTCATATTTTTGATGATAGTATAGTGTTATTTTAGTTTGAAGTTTTACAAAGATATCTGAGTGTGCATGTGAGGATTATTTAAGTGAATAAGGAGAGAGATTATGACATGCCTATGTGAGAGGACTGTATGAATAGAGAGGGATTTTTTGTTGTAGTCAGATAATCATAGGTCTATCATCAGGTGTTGAAAACATTAGTTCTAAGGTGGAGGTATTATTTTTAAGTAGGGTTAGAAGGACTTGATCTTCCATAGGGTTAGTTGCTTTTTGTGAAATAGGGTTTCACTAAAGGCCTTTGGTCAAAATGCTTGACCAAGGTGCTAAGGCAGAAGGACTTGACTGATCAGTTGGTTATAAGGACTTGATCATCTTTAGGGTAGGTGCTCCTTGTGAAACTGCTATTTCACTAAATGACTTTCGTCAGAAGGACTTGACCAAGGTTCTTGATCAAAAGAACTTGATCAATATCTTATTTATGATCATCTCATAGGACAATAGTCCATGTGTTTGGAGGCTTGAGAGTGGGTTTTATTACCCAAGAGGTTTTACCATGTAGGTATTGTGTTTTGTATGTGATCTTACTTTATATTTCTCATTCATTGCTATCAATGATGTATTTACTTCATAAATTATTATGTTGAATGCTTAAATATTTGAAGGGTTTGGAAATTGAATTGGATTGCTTGCCACCATTGATTCACCCCCCTCTCAGTGGATTATACCTATAAAAAATTTGGTGTCATATGCTTTAAAATTCATCTAAACCCTAAGATATATTTTTTAAAGTAATTCTTGAATAAAATGCAAGTTCACTAATTTGTTTTATTAGAATTTGGAATTGGACTTGGTAATTAAATCTAAGTAAGATAAAATGATATGAAAGATATAAAAAATATGTAAATCACTTATGCCAATCAAAATGAAAAAAAGTACTAAAATAAATGAAACATAATCAAAGGGAAGAAATATAACTGTGAACAACACATAAGGACTTATCTATTTTATATCTATGCATGACTATGTGAAATTGAAAGATGATTGGAAATAATTAGTTCAAACTAATTATATAAGTGCTATAGTAACTCTACTAAAACTAATGAATACAAAGATTTTTATAAAGGAGTAAGATTAATTTTCACTAATGTCATCTACAAGTTAATTTATCCTTTGTAGGAAAGTAGTGAAATCAGGGCACAATTGATTGTCTTTGCTTGAAATGAACATGTGTGAATATATTTGATCTTAGGGTATGCATGAATGAATTTAAAATCACTTATTCCAAATTAAAAACCTAATAGGTCTTGCAATAGGTTAAAAAAATACAAATATAAAATGGGAGTGTAATGGACTGATCTAAACCCAACAACCCATGTGATGACTTATTATTGTTTATGTATCTAATAATCTAAAGAGGGAAATCAAGCCCACATAATTTCTCCCACTTAGAGTACTTTGTGATATTATATTCTATTTGTTACATGGATTCATCTAGATATAGTTTGAATAGTTGATAATTATTTGCTTGACTTGGATAAAATAGGCTCTTGACTTAGATAAGGACTAATTCAAATGATTATAATAATATTTGGAAAAAATAGGGAATATTTTATCAGTGTGAAATAGTGTAAGTGTGCCTCAATATTTAAATTTCCAATTGATATATTAGGTGACTTAGATATGTATTTATAAAAATCCAAAAATGGAAAATCAAATGCTACCTATCCTAAAAATATGGACCAACCTATAAAGGAGGGTCTAAATTTAAAAATTGATTATTGCTAAGGTGAAGGTTAGGATTGATCTATATGGGTAAAAACCAATTATCACTATTGAACCATACTGTTTGATCTTATCTTGAAAGGAAAAGTGTGAAAATTCGAATCTAGGATTTCCATACAACTATTAAGAGATGTTTTCAGTAATTAGAAACTTTTTTTAGGCATAATATATTAAATTAGAAAGGGATTGGTCTATATAGGTACTTAGGATATAATGAAGTGTAAAAATATATTCAAATTAAAATTTTAATTCAATTAAAGTGATAGTGGGCCACAAGTGACATTATTAAGTATTCATGACCAAATTTGAGTGACTATATATATATATGTATGTATTTATGTATATATATATATATATATATATATGTATGTATGTATGTATGTATGTACATGTATGTATGTATGTATGTATATGTGTGTGTGTGTGTGTGTGTGTGAGTATCTACATGTATATGTATATATACATATGCATATTCATATACATATGCATAAGTGTAAAAATATATTCAAATTAAAATTTTAAGTCAATTAAAGTGATAGTGGGCCACAAGTGACATTATCAAGTATTCATGACCAAATTTGAGTGACTGTGTGTGTGTGTGTGTGCACACGTGCATGTGCGTGTGCATGCATAGTTATTGTGAATTTAAACATTCATTATTTTTTTTAATTTTATAAAAACATTAACATAGTAATAGTGAAAAACACTATTTATAATCAAAAATTAATTCATAAATTGTGAAATTTATATATAAGAAATAGTGTACAATGTTAGATGGAGTGAGATTAACTTGATCTCCCTTACAAATAAAATAATAAATTTGATGCCATAAATCCTATAAAACATCACCCTCATCTTGTATATAATCATCAAGGATGTCACATGTGTATAGTGAAGCATTCTCTAGATCAACATCCTCTTCATCAACATAATCAGGATCCTCATTATGCTCCTCAACATTAATACCATGAACTAGGAAAAAATGTCTATCCACCTAAAATTGAGATATAATTTAGTGATAGTATGTGTTTAAACTACTACATTTAGTGTAATTTGGGTCTCATTTGTGTCAAAAAATAAAATAAAAATTAGTCTTATTGGTCTGAAAGCTTTATTGAATTCACTTCAAATTTTACAACATAACTTCAACACAAACATGAAAAAACTAGATACTATTATTTCATTTTATATATACCACACTCACATTGTAGTTATGTGATAATTACACCTTATGTGTGCCAAATGTCTATGTGATGTTGGCATTGGGTCTGTACCAAATAATATAAATATCAAACATATAACAAACATGACTAAAAAATAGCTTTATATAGGATATCAATGAAAAAGTAGAATGAATCATTATGAAACCAAAATTCATACATAAGGATATATAAATAAATCACTAGAGAGGTATGAAAATTAAAAAAAATAGAAAAAAAATAGAGTTATCTATAATATAAGTCTCCATTGAAGTGCACAAGATAGGCTAGAAATGTTAATTGATAATCCAATGTAAATGTCCCTCACAAGTATAATAAGTGTCACATCCTATTTTACCTGACACATAAATGGAAGTGATTAGTGAATTTAATTTTATATACTAACATGTGATTAAATTAAAATGGAATTCATTTATTTATTTATGAAATTTGAATTGTGGAATAGTTATAATGAAAATTGGATATAGTAATTGTTTTATCCTATTGAAAATAAACACTTTGTTTTGATCATATAGTTCAAACCTTACTAGGTGATTTAGTTTAAACACACACAAGTTGAGATAATATTACCTTAGTGCATGGATGAGTAGGTACTTATACTCTAGATATTTCCACTTGAGATCGTATGATTTGGTTCTTAGATATAACTTTGAAAGAAATATCTTTTTATGGCAAGGGTGACTCATAAGACATGCCTTGAATAGTGATAATTTTTTTTATCCTACACACATTTTAGACATTGATATAAGGTAGATAGGATTTGTCTCATTTTATTAATCCAAGGGTGTCCAAATAATAGATCATATGTCTTGTTATTTTAAAGTACATGAAAGCACACTATAAAGTTCTTAGGACCTATGGTGACAAGTAATTTTATACCCACTAGAAGTTTTTTTGTAAGACTCTACTATCATGTAAGAACAATGGTTGTACCATGTAAACCTTTTTGAGTGTATCCTTTTTGTGCAAAAAGTTTCATACGCATGACTAGAATTGAGCCATTATCAACCATGATTCTCTATCGATAGTTTTACATGTGAATAAATAAAATATTTTAATAATAATGGTCCATTGTTAGAATCATCTATTGGAATCTCATGGTCATAAAAAATAATAGAAACAACCTTATTAAATGCATCCACGACTATGCCTATAAAACTGTCTATGATATGAGCATAATTTGAAACATTTGGTTAATTTTTATGTGACACCATGTGAACATTATCTTGGTTTTTAGTATTATGATTCATAAGTGGATTGGTAAAGACTTTTAATTTCTGATTAATTGGAGCCAAAAATTCATTCAATGGACTATTGCATCCATTTGTATGTCATTATTATCAATAATGTATTGAAACTTATGTCATAATGAGAAACATTTATAATTAGTATGATCTTAAGCTATATGATAATCTAAATATACATTCACATTATAATACTTTGTTAAAGGTTGAGTTAAGTCAAACTCACATTAAGGAGGTAAATATATGACTAAATTCTTTTACTTACTTTGATTTTCATGTTGAATGTCAAAATGTTTTATGTCGAAAGTGAACAAGTGTTTAAAACACTACATTGACTGAATAAAAATAAAAATTGAATTTAGATATGGTCTAAATAAATAAAATAGAAAATAAATTCCTAAATTTTTGGATATTGAATGAAAGTGTCTTTATAAATTGGCAATTGAAATAGAAATAGAAAGATAAAGATATGCATCCCTTATTTCTAATAGAGATTGATGATACTATAAAATAGGTTCTTAAATAGTTCTAAACATCCTCTTTAATTAAGATAATTATTATTTTCATATGATCATATAATAGTTAACTCTCTCAAAATAAGTTAGTTTGATCATAAAAAAGTTGTGTGGATCACTAGGATCTGAAACTATTTGAAATTTTTCATTAGGATGAAATGTTTAGAAACCTCTCTTCGATTAGCATAATGATGAACACATATGTAATAATTAATATCCCATTAGATCTAACCCTAATTTAACCTTAATATCTAATAATACATCCTAGACTAAAGGAAATGAGTAGATATAATGGCCCAACCCTCTTGATTGAGGGTTTCTCTACATATCAAGCTGAGAATAAGAGCTCTTGTAGTTATATAAATTTGAGTGTCCCATCCTAATGAGTGAGAGAGGCCTCCATGTTCCCTATATATGATAATAAAATGAAGGTATATGTTGTTTCACTAAATGTAATCATTATTTTTTATAAGTAACAATCCACAAGAGTTAACCAAACATAAATATAAATTGTTAAACCCTTTTAATTTAAGTGTTCTTAAATTAATGGTATTAAACTATTGAAATTGAAATTTTGATATATACTGATATGATATTAAAATATATTCAAATTTAATATGTTTTAGAATTTATAGAAAGTTAAAACTTGGTAAAAATAGTATAAGGGCCTAAAGATACACAAACCTCCCTAAAAATAATTAGATATGATTGTGTAAGATCAATATAATTGAAAACTATGTGAAATTGACTTGAAAATAGAGTCATATTTTAAAAAATAATTTATAATATGCTTACAAAAGTCCATGGGAGGAGGACAAGGGCACATTGTGGCTTTGTTTAGATATCGTGGATGCATCTTGGTTGACTATATTCCTAAGTTTTGGATTTGTGTCTGTGCATTTGCTTGCAAGGTTTGATTATTGAACTCTATACTCTGTGTTATCATGTGAAAGGACTAAAAAATTAAAAAAACCATAAATCTTGCACATTCACTATATATAAATTAGATAAAAAAGAGGGGAATAAAAATGGGTTAGTGAGGATAGATGAGTTAGCCTCAAAAACCCCACGTAAATGAGTAATGTCTAAATATCCCAAGTGGGACTTGAGTTGATTTAGTTCTCCCTCCTAAAGTAAATGTATGATTCATAATTATGCAACTAGAATATATATATATATATATATATATATATATATATATATATATGCTTATAAATAGATTCCATTGACCTATAGTTAATAATATTTGACTTGGATTAAGATTGTTAGAATGCTGTATAGTTGAAATAATAAAAAGTAGTGCTATTTTTCTCAATGTGCAGTGTGGTTGCTAGAGAGATCTTGTGGGTGAATAAAGAATGGCCTTGATGTGATTTTATAAGATAATATTTGAAATAATTTTGATAATCAACTTTACCAAATGTGTGAGAGAGATATTTTGAAATGTCTTAATTGAAAAAGTGTCTGTTAAAGCATGGGAGACAAGGTCACATTCAAGGACAAGGATGTAGTGCGACCTTGTCTGACTAATGCAAAATTTTCCTAAAAGAGAAAATACTATTGATACAAGTTTGATATAATCATGTGGGATGAATAGGGATGGATTTAGCTGAAATAGGGATGTTTGTATGATAGTTTTAGTGATTTAAAGATAATGAAGGATATCTCATAGATTTTGAGCTAGATAAATGGAAAAAAGATCAAGTAAAAGTAAGGATGCCAAGAATAAACATTGTCAATCACTTAATAATTAATTTTGTGTCCAAAAGAATAAGGGTAGAATATGATCAATTTGTGATATCCTTGACAAGACTTGATAGCATGTACATAATTTTTAAATGTATAAGGATACATGCTATTAGAACTTATAATGCTTAAGTGGCACCTTTATTGAACCCTTAACACATTTAAATAGGTAAATAATAAATGTTTTTTTAATTATTTAACATGGGTTAAATAATCATTTAAATATAATAATAAAACATAATAATTATTACCATTGTTTAAAAATAATTTGGAGAGAGCTTGGACCCATGGGTTACAACATTTCACCTCCACACCCAATACAAAAAGGGTTTTAACCCTTTGGTAAAACAAACCCATAAAACATCATGACATTATAATATTTAAACATTGAAAATATCATTTCAAATATTTTTGTGAATAATGGTATGAGAATTAGTGCAACGTTGAAGGATTTTATATTGGGTCCACTAGAAGTTTCTCAAATATAGGACTATATAAATTTGTGGGTTGTACCTTTTTGAGGTTTTTCACATTAAATTCCTATGTCAACATTGATATGTGTCTTTGATAATTCATTCTTGTATCTTTATCTATCATGTGTGATAATATTGTCTATGCATTTCAAATTTTATCATGTTAGCATAACATGGGATATGATGATTGATTGGTAAGACTTTGGAGATTGGATTATTTTCCAATGTGATATCAAATTGAATAAAATTCAAAACATATTTTAGTGTGAAACTTATATGTATGAATGTCATATGGTTTAAATTTTCTTGGTTCATTCTTTGATCTCTTGAGCCTGATAAAGGTCAAATTGAGCATTCAAATTATAAATAAGCATCCAGATCTCCAATTAGAAGCACCCATGATTAATTTTATCCCATGGGGGTGATGATACATCTCCCTATGGCATTTGAAGATGAAAAAAATCATAAAAATTCTTTATATTTTATTCTAAATAATGGTTTTCAATTTAAAGGATCAAATATCTTGTTTTTTGGCCTACTAATCCTCTTGTTGAGACTATATAAGGTTAACATATATTTTTGAAAGATAATATTTTTTTGGGATGCCAATATAAAAATACTAAAACTTAAAAATTATATAAAATTTAATTTTTTGAAATCAAAATCATATTTTTAATCTATTGGATGCTTCATTACAAATATTTAGGGTGACCTACAATGTTTTAGGTTGTTTAGTGGTTTATATCAATTGTTGTGAGCACCCCTATTCCACATGGGTGCCATACTTATGTGATTACTAGTGCCAAGAAGATATAATGTATGTAAATATTTTTTAATATTTATTTAATAAATAATCTATTTAATAAGTCATGTATAGTCAAGTGGACACCACCTTCTTAAGTTCTATTTTAACCTAACCAATAATTTTTTTGGAAAAGTATTTAATAATTTGTTTTTCACATGCACATTTATTTATAATTATAATTTTATTATTTTTTAAAATAAAAATTAGTTTAAAATTTTTTAATTATAAATTATTTTAAATAAAATCCTAAGCAATCTACTAGATGTGTTGGTAGTTTTTTCCCTAAAAACTTGCCAAAGGGGAGGTTAAGGGTTCAAAACTTGTTATATTTTTTTGGTAAATCTTAGTCAAACCTAATTTATTTTTAAAATTTATTAATTATAAAATATTTTTTATTACATAATTCTTATCTCACATTCAAAAACTTAGTCATTTTTGACATTTTGTGTCACTTGACCTAGACTATTCTTTATCATCCTTGGTTGCGTGACTAGTCAATTTCTATGTTTTTGGGAATCCTAGATGCATTGGTATGGTCCATTTATTTTATTTAAATCATAATTATTCATTTTTTTATCATATGTAATTTAATTTTTTTTTGTGACACTTGTGACACTTATGCCATTTTATGACACTTGTGACTATCATTTATGTTATTTTTATTTGAATTTTGTAATTTTTTCATTAAAATTATTGGATATTATTGTTTAAACCTAGAATATTTATTTTCATTGCAAAACAAAGTATAATTTGAAATTAAAATATCACTTTATAATTTTTTAATTATCGTAGTGTCTATTTTAAAGGGAAGTTATGACTTATCCTTTGTGCTTGATAAATCTCAAATGCTTAATGGGTCTAACTATAATATATGTAAAATTTGCATTAAAGTGAAATTTATGCCTTACAAGTTATGGAATATTGTGGTTAGGATAGAAAACCCTATCTCAGGATGACATATTACACCTTAACTTATAAATATGTTTTAACAAAAATCACAAGAAGTCATGTCGATTATTATGAGTGTTAATGATGATTTCGTACTCCATATCAGAAAACAAGAGTCTCCTAATGATGTCTAAAAGATCCTTGAGTTTATGCATGAGTGAACTTATTTATTTAAGATAGTTAAGTTGATGATTAAATTGCTAACTACCCCTATGAAAGGTGATGAAAAAGTTTTTAATTTTATTGTTAAAATGAAAAACATAAAATCTCAATTAGATGTATGTGATTTTAATATTATTCAAGATCAGTTATTATATTTCATTATTCAACTAAATGTTCATAAAAAATCATAATTTTATTTCAATTATTAATTTAAAATAATAAATAGAGTAAGATATCCATGACCTCACTACCTTTTTGGCTCTTTTGATTTAAGAAGAGAAAGTGATGTACAATAAGGCACTTCTCGCTCTCAATCCTATTTATAAAAAATAATAACCAGAATTTTAACCCTAATTCTACCAATGGCATTAATGGGAACAATAATTTTGGTAATAAGAATAATAAAGTTAAGTTTAAATATAGAGATAACAATAGAACATTTAAAAATAACAAAGAGAAAAAATATAACCATAATCAAAACAAGAATCAAGAATAAACTTTTAATGTTATAGCTTGATATGCTACGTTATTTGATTCTAATGAGAATGAATGGATTTAAGATAGTGGTGTATCACATCATATGAATTTTTTATCTAATATTTTATATGATACTATATTTTTTTTTAACTATTTATTTAGGAGATTAATCATTTTTATAAGCTAATAAGCAAGGAAAAACAAAATTTTTAAGTGTTATTATAAATGATGTTTTCTATGTTCCTAAAATTAAGAAAAATTTATTATCATGTTCTCAACTTACGAATGATAATTTCATTATAATTTTTTCTAAGGATATCTGGTCTATTATAAATCAATCTAGTTCTCTGATTAATGAAGGTGTTCAACATAATGATTTATACATATTTTCTACTTCTTCTACATGTATTTTATCACATAATATGAATGCATCAAAATTATGGCATGAAATATTAGGACATGTCAATTTTATAATTTTAAATGATATGTATTATCATAATCTTGTTGGTGGTCTTCCTTTTATATCTTCTCATCATGAAACTTGGAAAGATTGCTTATGTGATAAGCAACATATTAATCCCTTTCACAAGAAACAAGATGCAAATTCCTCACATCTTTTAGTGTTAATTTATAGTGGTGTTATAAGACCCATTGAATTTGTATCTCTCAATGGCTATTTATATGTTTTTACTTTTATATCTCGTCAAACTAGAATAATTTGGTCATATTTTATAAAGAAGAAATCTAAAGTTTTGTCTAAATTCAATGAGTTTAAAGTTATTGAAAATACTTCTACTTTTTATATTAAATGATTAATAAATGATAATGGTGGTGAATATAATAGCAAATAATTTTATTCTTTTTTCATTGTTTGTGGGATTTAAGGGAAATTAATAACTCCATATTCCCTACAATAAAATGGTATTATTGAAAAGAAAAATCAAACAATTATTGAAATGGCTAGAATAATATTGCATTATGTAAATGTTCTTAAATTCTTATGGGTTGAATCCATGTATGCTACTATGGAAACTCTAGATAGAGTCCCTACTAATGTTTTGAATTTTTAAAAGACAAAATATTTTTATGCTCATGGAATATCATTTTTCATTATAATATTTTAATTTAAAACTATTTTGTTGTTACTTCAAATATAATAACTAAATTAATAGTGTCTTAACTACTATGGTATTTTTTAGTAAAACTATTCAATTTGATTCTTGAAAAAAGGTAATTATAATTGTATTGAAATAGAGATATTGGTCTTAGATGATAAATCAAAGAAAATATATAGAAACTATTTTTTTAAATGATTAAATTTATGGTTATTTTCAATTCATATGAGTTAGAATTGAAATACATCATATGAATAACATGTGATTAATTTGACAAGATGATCATGTTTAGTTATTTCATTTGGTAAGAAGATCATGCTAAATAAGTTTTGATCTATTATGTTTCAATTACTAATATGATTTCATTTGATTAGTTGGTAAGGTTGATGCTAACATGATTAGATGATTCATTTGATAATGATATATGTTATGAAATGGAAAGTGTAAATAAAGTTTGTATTATTAAATAGACTCTAATATTTTACTGTACTAAGCATTATGTTCATACATGTATAAAATTATTTGTTTTAGTCTCATATATGTTTTATTGGAGTATTACACATGATGATAAAATTATCCATATTCAATGCATGAGAGGTTACATACCTCGATCTTATGATATATCCAACCCTAGATCCTTATAAAATGACAAAAAACATATTAAGATTGCAATTTTTTTCAAATTCATATATAAAAATACTTATTTATAATAAGATATCTAATGTTTAGATAAATTATTGTATGTGCATCACATGATAGTTTGGAATATCCATTCTATAAATATTACAGACATCCAATAATGAATTGCATATAATGGTTTATGTGTGTCATTAACATAGTAATCAAAGTAGTGAATCAGTTTGCCTAAAACATGACTTGATAATGTGTTTTACTACAGATAAACATATGTCTTAATTTATCTTTATGTATTTGGTTATTATGATGCTAACCATACTATGATATCATAAATTTCTTTTTGAATATATGTTTAATTTTGGTGTAAGTGTTATCATTTGAAGTAACAAAAAACAATCTATTGTTTCTATCTCTTCTATAGAACTAGAGTATAAAAGTGATATGGAAGCTATTAAAGAAGTCATGTGTCTGTGAAAGTTGTTAGTAGAAGCTCATTTGAATGTTTCTCATAGTAATACCTTTTTATGTGATAACCAAAGTTGTATATATGTGATGAAAAATCTAGTGCATCACCAAATAACTAAGCATATTAAATTTCATGTGCATTTTATCTGAGAGAAACTCTTCAACGATGATATTTATTTATAGTTTTATCCTATAGATCAATAAGCAATAGATTTATTTAAAAAACCACTTGGGGCTACTATTTTTTTTCAATTTCATGCATTGATGAGCCTTTCAGAGTTTCTATTGAGGAGGAGTGTGCATGACAATGTCTCTTCCTAATGACTATGTGTTTCCTTCTTCTTCTCTATAATCTTATCAATGTAAAGAATTATAATATATTAAGTTATGTGATTTTTTGGTAAAATATGGAAGTTTTATTTTTTACCCAATACATAAAATCATATATTGTAATGGATATCTTTATGTTATAAAAATCTCTAAAAAAGTTTGGTCTATTATTCATGAGAAACTATGAGATGTAGTCTCACGATCATGTTAGCCTAAACTTAGTTTGAGTAGTTTATGGATAATAATTCATTTTATTTCAAAATTATTTTTTGCATGATGAAGGTTTTGAAATCCTTCAAATTTTTAAATGCCTCCTAAAATTATTATAGTTGATTCATGGAAAATAATTCATTTATTAAAGTTACTATAGTATATATCCCCACTTAACATTAAGGAGGAGTGTTGAGACATATTATATACACATAATATTTTTTAGATTTGATCAAATATTGATGATTTATATCTTGTAGGAACTCATCATGAATCAATATCTCTGAGTGCATGCCTTAAGGGGTGCACTGGGAAAGGGGTGGGCAGACCTTTGGTGCTTCATAGGATTTTTGTTCCTTATTGCCATATTATATCCAATCCATTCATCTCTTAAAACCTTTCATTAAGTTTTTTTATCCTCCATTACATAGTCTTCTGGAATTTTTCCTCTTTCTATCCTTCATTGCTTATTTTATCACTCTTTTAACCTATTCAACCAACTAGGTTGACCTGGTTGACCTAGTGTGTTATGGGGTGACTTTAGCTCTTTTCATTTATTTACCTTCTGGTTGACCTAACACAAACTTTAGGAATTAGCCCAAGAATGTACTAGGTCAACTCAATTGACCTTATACAACCAACATGTCTAAGTGTTTTTTAGAAAAGATACTCCTATATATACAAGGTCATTTCCAAATGTAAGGTAATAGAGAGTTATTATTCTCTTGTGCTTCTTCACAATATACTCTTTCACCATTATACTTAAGGAGACTTAGCTTAGGTTTCTTATTTTGGAGAATTTATTCTTGTGGATAGGGCTTGGATGCTTTGGCCTAACAAAGTGATCCTTATGAACCATAACAACCTCTTGCAAAGCCCCATTGGCCAAGCGAGAGATTGAATCACGATAGGTTTGAATTTAAGTAAGTATATTCTAACTTTGTTCTCCTCTCTTTTAGTAGATAGAAGTAGCATAAGTGTTGGATCAAACAATATTGCTCTTTATATGCTATGTATTAGGGTGTTAATCATACTTAATTTATTTGAAGTTCCCTATACATATTTATTTACCTTGCTTATAACTTCTTACATTGTGCCACAAGCTTTGGTGTGTAGTAGAGTGGTTTACTTTATTGTTTATTAGTATAAGTGAATATCAAATCATATGACTCTTTTAGGGTTGTTGTATGATTGTGTTAGAATATAGGATTTATAATCCTTCATATCAAGATATGTTATGACAAGTGATACAAGTGATCCCCTAATCAGGTCTAGTAGATCCTCATATTAGTCTTGCTCCTGATTAATAAGTGTATACCCAATCAAACTTATATGTGTGCTCTATCTTATCTAATCCAAAATTAATTCATTATGCATCATGTAATTTTGATTTCATACATTTTGGCGAACCCAATGTGAATCCTATGCCACTGTTGGTTGGATTGTCTTCACATTTCCATTTTTGTTTCCTTTCTTATTTAAAATTAGCTTCACTTTGGCTTCACCTTCATTACATTTTTGTGAACCCAATGTGAATCCTATCCCACCATTTGTTGGATTATCTTCATGTTTCCAATTTTTTTTCCTTTCTTATTTAGCATTAGCTTCACTTTGGCTTCACCTTCATTACATTTTGGTAAACTCGATGTGAATCCTATCCCACTGCTAGTTGGATTGTCTTCATATTTCCATTTTATTTCCTTTCTTATTTATCATTAGCTTCACTTTAGCTTCACCTTCATTGCATTCTAGTGGAACCTGATGTGAACCAAACCCTTGTTATATTTATACATTTTTATTTCATTTATTTCATTATTTTATCATATATTATGACATACTAGTTTGATTCTATCGACCTAGTTCTTTTTCTTTATATGTAGGAACAAACAACTGGATGTAGGAGATTGACCTAGTATAGGTTGTCAACTTTTTATAAACTCCCAGTTCAACCTACTAGGTCGACCAGGTCAACTTAGTGTATTTTTAACCACTTTTTAGTAGTTCTTGTATAAAATAATCAATTAGCTAAACCTAGTATTAATTTAAGTTTTTTAGATTTCTAAATCAGCATACTACATCAACCAGCTTGACCTAGTGTATTTTAAGACTCCCATTCTAACCAAATAGGTCTACCAAGTTGACCTAGTGCATTTTCAACACTTTTTAGTAGGATTTTATATTATTTGGTCAACTAACTTAACCTAGTTTACAAATTTTAGATCAATTTACACAAGGTGCTTGATCAAGTAATCTTCTTCATTTCCATCTCTAAACCATCAAGGTGAGTTTACATTATTCTCTTTCTATTCTATACTTTATTTTTAAGTTTTTAGCCTTCAAAACTACCTCTGCACAACCAACTAGATCAACTTGCTCGACCTAGTTTTGTGTCCTATTTGTTATCTAAAACAACTAGGTTGACCTGATCAACCTAGTATGTTTTCTAGACCCTATCTTCAATAGTGATATATCAACACTCTTAACCTAGTTCTGTGTGTTATACATATAGTTTTTTCACTATACCTTGTTTCAAAGTTGGAATTCACCTTGTATACTAATCACATCTCTTTTCAAGTTATTTGCATTCTTAGAATAAATCACATAGTCTAATTAGGAAGTTTATACATAACCACTTAGTTGCACTATTCCTATTCTTTTTCACACATGGCCAAATCACATAACATCAAAAATCATTTTAACACTTGACTACCTAGGCCAACCTCCTTGGATTTCATCACCAAGGAAGAAGCCAAATTGATGCTCTCATAAAGTATAAAGTGTGATTAATGGTATATTTTAGCTAAGCACATAACACGCTTATCACTATGGTGTATAAAGTGAGGGGGTAGGCTCTAATACCAAGCCTATATCATTACCACTATAATCCCTTTCATCCTAAAACATACATAAAACCATCCATAGAGTACTATTTAGTACCTTACTTACAATCAACTCTCTATCACTTAAACTCATTCTTAATAATATAATCAATATTATAGGTTGACTAATTAGTTAGCTTTACTTTCCAAGTTGTTTTCTTTCTCTTTGATCAATTATGTGAGAAACAGCTTTCATTAGATAACATTGGTACACGGTTTTTCTTTGTGTGCATCAATTATATTGGCCAATGTCAATTTAATTGATTATGTTTTTACTTTCAACATTTCCTTTCTTAGATTAGCTATAAATTATCTTGCTTCATTTCTAAACTTATTATCAATCTTTTCCTCTTTATTTCTCACTATACTAGGTCAATTTGGTTGACCTAGTACCTTTTCTAGCTTCTGTGCACTACACTAGGTCAACCTAGTTGACCTAGTATAGTCTGTAGGTCATGTTGCTACACTAGGTTGATTTGGTCAACCTAGTTATATTTCCTACTTTTCTTGTTTATCAACCTAGTTTCCCATTTCTCTAGTTTTGAATCTTGTTCATATTTGTTTAATCAAAATGAGGTATCCTATCAAAATCTTTTTGGATAGTCTTAATCCATTTAGATCCTATATGGGATGTTCATTTATCCCTTTATTTTCCTCCTAGGAGAACCATCACTCTTGGGGCACCTCTTCTCCTCCTTCATGTAAAATTTTTAACATGGTCCAAGATGTAGTTGAGGGATCCAATACTTTTTACACCTACTAAGAAACTTCTCAAAACCTTCAAACTAATGTGGGAGTGTTTGACAAAAGTTTAATTAATAATCCCACTAAGAAACCTTCTTCTAATAATCCTCACCCCAACACCAATTTAGGGAGTTCCCCTTCTAACACCAACCCACCACCTAACATAATTATTAGCCTAAATGATTCAAAAAATGAAAATTATGTAAGACTCTGGTACCAATCAAATGATGCAACTTCAATAATAATTGATCAATGTGGCTAATTAACCTCTAATCATGCATCTTCAAGCTAATCCTAATTAAATTCCTCATCCTCTTAGAGATGTTTTAGGTAATGTTATTCCTCAACCAATAATGAATGCTAAGGTTTTTCAAATCATTCAAAATGAGCCTTTAGCTCCCTTAATTATAGCTATTGACATTGGTAACATATCACCAAATATCAAATATGATGGGACTAAAGACCTCACCTCATTTATTAAAGCCTTTGGTAATCTCTACAAAGAGTGGATCTAAACTAATACATTAATTACTACCAAACTCTTAGTTAAAATTTTCACTGCTGATGCATTAGAATGGTATAATCAATTACCCCAACATTATATTTGGAAAATTGAAGATTGGGTCAATCCTTTACTTAAAGAATTTTAACACAATGATCTTCCTAAAAATTGTCTTAGACATTTCATAAATGCTAAGCAATATCATAATGAATCAGCTCATGACTTTATTAAATTATGGAAATCCTTAGCTCATAAATTTGATCATAATATGTCCAATGACAACCTATTCAATCTCTTTATCACTACTTTAACTCCTACTCTTCAATACAAAGTTTGAACCTTTACTCCTCAAAATCTTAATGAAGCTCTTAACCAAGTTAATGACAAGAATTTCTTATGATGAAATTTAAACCTAATTCTAAACTTCTTAAAGGATATTTTCAAACATCCAATGCTATCACTAGTAACACCTCTCAAACCAAACAAGGAGTTTCCAAAAATGATATTCCTTCACTATCTAACATACCTCTTTTGACACAACAAATGAGATAATTTTTACCATCCTCTAAACCTTTTTTATATCCTAATGCTCTTCTTAAGTAGTATGATCCCAATCTCTTTTATTGGTTCCATGATAACATTAGACATTCTCATTAATCTTGTATAGGGCTTGCTAAATGTGTTATTTATTATATTCTTGGTGATTCATTCGACCATGAAACCATGATAAAAAATAATCATCAAGAGTACACTAATACTTCTAAAAAATGACAATCATCTAAAGCTTCTAATCTAATAACCAAAAATATTATTCCCATAATCAATCAACTTCCAAGGATGTTTATGTAATTGATGGTGATTATGACCAATACTTTATCAAATCTCAATATTTCAATATGGCTAAAGTCAAATATCATCATAAACCATCTCACAAAGATCCTATTACCAAGCCTAAGAAACCTTCTTTGGAGGAATAATTACTTAAAGATACTACCACTGTAAATATTGATTAAGAATCACACAAGGAACAACTTCCTCTTTCTAATCCTACAACCCTATCTATTCTTCCAAAGTTTAACTTGTCTTCTAAACCTCATGACTCTTCTTTTAAATCTCATTGGATTTTTCTTGAAGAAATCAAGTCTATGCCATGTAAGATTCCTCTTATGGAGTTGGTTTGCACTTCACCTTATCATCATAAATTCCTTATGCAACAACTCCAAGAATTAAAATATCTATCTTATTTAGATGAAGAACCACCTTCTATTGATTCTCAACCAACTAACATCAATACCATTAAATCTATGTGTCCCTCTTCCAAGTCTTCCATTTAATTCCTTGAAGAGGACATGATTAATGATGAAATCCTCTTTCATGCTAATGATCCACCTCTCTTCATAAAAATAGCCATTAATACTACCCTTATTTGAAAAGTTCTAGTTGATGAGGGTTTTGGTATTAATGTGACCTCTTTATGGCTTTTACAATAACTTGGTTATAACAAACATCATATTAAACAAACTCATATTACTTGTCATGGCTTTGATAAGACTAATCAAAAGCCACTTGATTGTATATGGCTTATTTTAACCATTGGTCCTAAAACCATTCAAATCAAACTCATGGTTCCTGATCTTTCTTTATGTTATAACATACTCCTTGATCATCTATGGACTTATCAGATGAAAACCATTGCTTCTTCTGGTAGTCAATGCATTAAATTTCTACATAACAAAAAATGCTATAAGCATGAAGCTGATCCTGACCATGGAGTATTGAATTACCTAATCCTAAATCATAATATCCTATTCCTATGATCCCAAAAAATTAATAATTATCCCTTACCTTATTTCATCAATATGAATCTTGATTTACAAGTCACTCTTGCAAATTCTGATGATGATGAGCCCAATAAATTACAACTGTTAGAAATATTGTCATTGATGTCAAAGGTCTAGAATTATTGGTGATAAAGGCCCCATTGAATTTAATGTTGTTTGTAATAAATATATCTTGGCTAATATGAGTTAATATTTATTTAATATTAATGAATATATTTTTGGTTGCATATGAGACAAAAGAAGGGCCCATGGAGAAGTTGAAGAGCCGTGGGGTAAAGACAAAAGAAGGATGGGATGCATTTTCCCATGAAGAGTCATCTTGGGGAATACCAAGAGTCACCAAGTGAAGACAAAAGAGTAAGGGCACAATTTATCATGAAGGGACACTTTGAGGAATATGAAAAAGTCACCAAAGATAAGGACAAAAGTGGGGAGGACGTTTTTGATCATGAAGAGTCACCACATGACATTTCAAAGGCTTGAATATGAAGGGTCATACAAGATTGGTGCCATTTTCCATGAGGATTGAAGGGTCACAAAGGGGGAAGGCCAAAGGTCATTTGGAAAGCTATAAATAAAGGCTTGAGTATCCATTTGTAATATGAGAGTGAGAGGTTGATTTGATATTGTAATATCTAGCTTAGAAGAGCAATTGTGAGAGATGAATATGATTTGTATTTGTTATATCTAGCTTAGAAGAGCAAAGGTGAGAGAGAGAAAGGGGATGTTGTATTGATCTATCATTTTTTGAGATATCAACATTAAGAGATAGGTGTGTGTTATACACAAAGGGGTTAGTGCTCCTGTGGGTTGGTGCTCGACAAAGGGGTTGGTGCTCTTGTGGGTTGGTGCTCATGAATAGGTGTGGGGTTTGTGCTCGGAAAAGGGGTTTGAACCTCCTGTGGGTTGGTGCTCATGAATTGTAGCTGAGGTTGGTACTCAGCAAAGGGGTATGGTGCTCCTGTGGGTTTTTTCTCATGAATATAATTGAGATTGTTCTCCATGGTTTTTCACACATTGGGTTTCCACGTTATATCTGGTGTCTCTCTCTATCTTGTGTGATGTTTATTGTTTGAGTTTTATTGTATATCTTGAATGTTTGATTAAGTGGAATTTGATAAAGGGAAAGTTTTATAAGATATATAATATACTAATTCACCCCCCACTCAGTATATTTTGTGCTTAACAATTGGTATCAGAGCAGGTTCCTTTAGAAAGGGTTTTACAGCTTGAAGGTAGATTGGAAAAGCATGATGGCTGGGTCACAAGAAGGATTTTATACAAATAAGGCACCTTTATTTGATGGGATGAATTATGCTTTTTAGAGCATGATAATGAAGGTTTATTTGATGGCCCTTGGATTCGACATATGGAAATCAGTGGTAGAGGAATATGAAGAGCCATAGACATCTACAATTACTCTAGTAGAAAAAAGGCAAGTGAATGTAATGCTAAAGCTTTAAATGTTATTTTATGTGGTTTATGTGAATCTGAATTTGCTAAAGTTATGCAATGTAAATCTGCTCATAAAACTTGGGTAAAACTTGAGAATATTTACAAAGGTGATGGAAAGGTTCAACAAGATAAGCTGTAGACTTTTAGAAGGTAGTTTGAAAGTTTGAAGATGGAAGAAGAAGAAGATATATCAAGTTATCTTTTGTGAGTTGATCTAGTTCTAAATCAGATTCAAGGTCTTGGAGAAATGTTGGATGAGTAAATGGTGGTGCAAAAGGTTTTGAGATCTCTACCAATGAGATATGATGCAAAGGTTTTGAAAATCGAGGAGATGAAGAATTTAGCCAAGCTAAAGATGGATGAGCTTCATGGTATTCTCATGGCATATGAGATGCGGACATAAAAAGATAAACCCTCAAAGAGAGAAGCATCTTTCAAGACATCAAAGAATGAGAAAGCTAAGATTCAAGAATCAAGTGATAGTTCTAGTGATGATGAAGATGAAAACAGAACACTTTTCCTTTGCAAGACAAAAAGAGGAACAGGTAAATATCAAGGAAAATTACCTTTTAAATGTTTTAATTATGTAAAGATTGGAATTTTTTTAGATAGATGCCCAGATAAAGTTTAAGATGATGAAGAAGAAAAGCCTACATACAATAAGAATTTCAAAGGCAAATCTAAGAAGGGATTCGAGAAGAAGAGCCTGTATTCTAAAGATCCTAGCTTAGGCGAAGATAGTGGAGTCAGTTATTCAAAATAAGAAGAGATTTTATTCATGGCTATACATGAAGATGATCAAGAAGAAGAAGAGGAGGAAGCTAAAGTGAATATGGAAGGAGAGCTCATTTGTGCCTTAGAAGAGTTAGAAGTTGTTCAGAAGAAGAATTGAAGATTAAAGTGCTAGATCAAGAAAAATGAACAAGAGTTAAAGGAACCAATTGAAGATCTACAAGCACACTTTGAAGAAGCCAAGAAGAATGAAGAAGATCTCACAGCATAGTTGGAAATAACAAGAAAATATTATGAAAGGTATGTTATTGAAATTGCCTCTTTAAAAGAAGATATTAAGAAAGCAGTCAGTGATTCAAAATTTAAAGATAGCACTAACATGCTGAATAGGATATTGGAAAGTCAAAAAGCATATTTAGATAAGATAGGGTTTGGTTTTGAAAAGAAAAGAGATATGCTGAAGCTCTTACACAAGAGGAAACAAAAAGGGGAGAAGTGAAGAATACAGAGGACATTTCAAACAGAGAAGGCTAAAAGGAACAAAGCTACAAAAGGCAATCAGGTCAAAGATATACAGATAGGTCTTATTTCTATGGCTATTGTTTTTATTGTAATGGATATGGTCACAAGAAATTAGAGTGTAGAAAAAGAGCTAACAATTTCAGAAATAAGGAAAAGGAAAGTCAAGTAGAGTCAAGTAGAAGCCATAACTCTTTTGCTCCTCTATCAAGCTTTGATGAAGAGACCATAGTGTGCTACAAGTGCAAAAACTTTGGACACATAGCTTGGTATTGCAGAAGCCTATTCGAGTTAGTTCAGAAGGATCAGAGTTTCAAATATCCATTCATCAAGAAAAAGGATCAGAGTGTCAAAGCTCCATTCATCAGGAAGAAGGTTTAGACATGTTGATGGCAGAAGAAAAAACCTAAAGATTCTATGATGGTGTAGACAGCTCTGCATGTAAGAGGTAAAGATCAGCCATGGTTAATTTGATAGTGGATGTTTGAGGCATATGACATGAGATAAAAGTAAATTCATATCTCTAAAGAAGATCAATGGTGGTACAGTGAGATTCAGAGAAAAAACCACTGCCAGGATAGCAGGAAAAGGTACTTTGAGTTTGGATTATGGTAGAACTAAGACTAAGAATGTTTTATATGTAAAAGGTCTTAAGCATAATCTATTGAGTGTTAGTCAAATATGTGATCAAGGATATACATTAAAGTTTCATAAATAAGGTTGTGAGATTAGAAGAAAAGATTCAAATGAGTTGATTGCAAATGCTCAAAGGATAGGGAACAATGTATATGTTTTCTCAGATATCTTCTCAAAGGCATGATCAAAGGATACATTCAAAGGTCGGTGAGAGGAGTTGGGAGTAGTTTCTATTACTTCCTACCATTGATGTTTAGCATCAATTGAGGGGGAACTAAGTGTTAGCTCTAGGTAGGCCCTTTGCCATTGATGTCAAAGGGGGAGAATAATAGGTACAAGTACAGGTGTAGAAAATAGGTACAGGGAATAGGTATAGGTTACTATAGTAAGGGGGAGTTACTGTATGTTTTTAAATGATAGGATGTGCAGGTGATAGGATGTGGCAGTTTCAGGATTGAGGTTGCCATCAATGACAAAGGGGGAGATTGTTAGAAATATTATCATTGATGTCAAAGGTCTAGAATTATTGGTGATAAAGGCCCCATTGCATTTAATGTTGTTTGTAATAAATATATCTTGGCTAATATGAGTTAATATTTATTTAATATTAAAGAATATATTTTTGGTTGCATATGAGACAAAATAAGGGCCCATGGAGAAGTCAAAGAGCTACGGGGTAAAGATAAAAGAAGGATGGGATGCATTTTCCCATGAAGAGTCATCTTGGGGAATACCAAGAGTCACCAAGTGAAGACAAAAGAGTAAGGACACAATTTCTCATGAAGGGACACATTGAGGAATATGAAAAGTCACCAAAGATAAGGACAAAAGTGGGGAGGACATTTTTGATCATGAATGGTCACCACATGACTTTTCAAAGGCTTGGATATGAAGGGTCATACAATATTGGTGCCATTTTCCATGAAGATTGAAGGGTCACAAAGGGGGAAGGCCAAAGGTCATTTGGAAAGCTATAAATAAATGATTGAGTAGCCATTTGTAATATGAGAGTGAGAGGTTGATTTGATATTGTAATATCTAACTTAGAAGAGTAATTGTGAGAGATGAATATGATTTGTATTTGTTATATCTAGCTTAGAAGAGCAAAGGTGAGAGAGAGGAAGGGGATGTTGTATTGATCTATCATTTGTTGAGATAACAACATTAGGAGATAGGTTTGTGGTATACACAAAGGGGTTGGTGCTCCTATGGGTTGGTGCTCATGAATTGTTGCTGGGTTGGTGCTCGGCAAAGGGATTTAAAGCTCCTGTGGGTTGGTGCTCATGAATTGTAGATGAGGTTGGTACTCAGCAAAGGGGTATGGTGCTCCTGTGGGTTTGTTCTCACAAATATACTTGAGATTGTTCTCCATGGTTTTTACCACATTGGGTTTCCACATTATATCTGGTGTCTCTCTCTATCTTGTGTGATGTTTATTATTTGAGTTTTATTGCATATCTTGAATGTTTGATTAAGTGGAATTTGATAAATGGAAAGTTTTATAAGATATATAATATACTGATTCACCCCGCTCTCAGTATATTCTATGCTTAACAACAACATACTTACAACACCACCATATTACCTCTATATATTTTAGAGTGGCTTCATCCTTATCTTTTTCAAAGGGATCACACTATTCATCTCATGTATGAGAATACAAATTTTATCCCTCCATGCAATGCTCACAATCCATTTTTACCTGAAGATGCTTTTACTTGCAATGACTTTAGAGTGGCTAAGTTGTTTTAAGATCTTCTCACCATGTCTCCTCAAACATTTAGTAATCTTTGGATTTCACTTTTTAAAGATCTTCCTGAATCTTAAGCATGCACAATCTATCCCACATATGATGAAAACTATATCATGACCCAAGCTCAATATATAGACTTGGATGTCTTACATTATTCAAATACCTTAGCTCAAATTCCTACATTCAATTGGGATGTGCATATTATTTTGGTAGATAAAACCTTAGTACCTGAGGGTTATGTACCTCATATTAACCATCCTCTTATCAATTCTCCTTGGGTGGTAGAGCAAATCACACATTTCAAACTTATGAAAGTACTTTCCTCTTATTTACCTCCTTCAAACCCTCTTATTGAATCTAATTCTTTTACTCCATCTACTTATTATACTCCTGAAATCACACTTGATGCCAAGGAAACTAATGTCTATCAAATACATTCCAAATATGATCAGCATGGTAATCAAATTTTAGATCTAGAAGTAGATGATAAGTATTGTGGTCTTATTCCTAATTTCCTAGTGACAAAGTTATTCTTGAGTTAATTTATACCCAATAACCTCAAATCCCCTGGAAACATCATAAACTAGAAATTTTCCAACCAAAACTACTCATTTCAATGACTTTGTCACTAGAATTACTCTAAAAACTAATCTAGTATCATCCTTACTCAATGCACCATATCACTTTCAAGATGGTAATGACATTCTTATTGAAGAAATAACTCATGTCAAGTATGGTACTCCCTCATGCCCTTGATTGATCATAGTCTCAAAATAACTTTCACCCTCTAAAGATGATAATTTCAGCGTATTTTTTGATAAATATCAAGAGGAATTCACTTGGTCTTACCAAAACATGCCTGACATTGACCCTAACATAGTATTCCATAACATCATTACCTACCCTATTGCCAAACTTGCATGTTATAAGTAATGCAAATCTGCCTCCTAAAGTTACCAACTTATGTCATAGGGAAATCATCAAACTACTATATGCTAAATTTATTAAACCTATGGATTATTCTGAATGGGTTTCCAATATCGTTCCTATTTGGAAAAAGGTCACTATGGTCATTCATATTTACATAGATTTCTATAATCGTAATCTTGCTTGTCCTAAAGAAAACTTTCCTTTGCCTTCAATATATGCCATTATTGATTCCAAGACTAGCTATGAAATGTTATCTCTTATGGATGGCTTTTTGGGATATAATCAGATTCATATAGCTCCCAAGGACCAACATAAGACTACTTTCATCATGGAATGGGGCACCTATTGTAATGTTAAAATTTTGTTTGGTCTCAAAAATGTCAAGGCCACTTACCAACATGCCATGACTCCTATATTTCATGATCTCATTCATAAAATTAGCAAAACATATGTGGATGATCTTAAAGTTAAATCTAAACACTGTACAAATCATCTTTCTAATCTTGCCATCATCTTTGACCATCATATCAATTATAAATCTGACTTAATCCATTTAAATGTGTCTTCAAAGTGTGATCTATAAAATTATTGGGGTTTTTGGTCTCTCTCCATGGTATTGATGTTGATCTAACCAATATTAATTTTATTATCAATATGCCTATTCCTCATTCTATTCCTGATATTCATACCTATTTAGGCAAGCTTGGGGAAATTAGATGGTTTGTTCTTGAGAGGGATTATCACATTCATTCCATTAATTCCCTAATTAATAAAGGTATAGCCTTTAAATAGATGGATCCATGTCAAAAATCCTTTGATAATATGAAAGAATCATTACTTCATCCACCTACACTCCATCCTCTTTCTAATGATACAACTTTAATACTTTATACCTTTTCCTCACCCATATCAGTCGGTGTAATGCTTGCCCAACAAGATGATATGGGAAAAGAGTATGTCATCTACTACATTAACCAAGGCCTCATGAATTATGAAACATGTTATACCAAAGTTGAGCATGATTGCCTTACTATCAATTTTGAAACTAAAAAGCTTCATCGCTACATGATTTACCAAACCACTTATGTCATTATTCATTCCAACCCACTTCATCATGTCTTTTCCAAAGTATTTATTCCAAGACATAGAATTGGCAAGTAGATGGTCTTTCTTATGGAATTTGATCTTCGCATCGTCACACAAAAAGCTATCAAAGGGAAAGTCATAGCTAACCAACTTTTTGTAACTCCTATTATAGCCACTTATTCCCTTCAAGATAACCTTCTAGATGATTATATTCTTTACATTGAAGGTCTTAATCAAGAAATTTATCTTAAAGATAATTTCCATAGCTTTACTACCTATCTTGAAGCTAATCAACTTGATGAATCTTATTCTTACTCTGATATTACTAGACCAAAGGTAATTATCAAAGAAACTAAAATTAATATCAACTTACATGAGGACACTTGGACCCTTCACTTTGATGGTGCTAAATGCCTTCAAGGAACTGGGGCAGGTTGCATTCACACTAGTCCTCTTGGCAAGATAATTCCTTTAGCTTTCTATTTTACATTTGATGTCACTAACAATATAACCAAATATGAAGCTCTTATCTTAGGTATGAGAGTTTCTCTTGATTTAGACATAGAATATATTCATTCATTAAGTGATTCTCAACTCATTTTCCATCAAGTTAGTTGTGCTTATCAATGTAAAAGTGAAAATATTATCGCTTATCATCAAATTACAATCACTCTTGTCAAGGATTTTACCTCTTTTACAATTGAGCCTATTTCTAGAGATCATAATTCCATTGTTGATTCTCTTGCCTCTTCTACTTTTATTTTTCATCCACATCGGGTCCTTTTTAATCCTTTTTTTATCATCCAAATAATTAAATCTCCATCATAAACCCAACCTCCATATTTTTTTGTCTACCACATCGACACTGTCACCATCTGACAATGCCCATGGTATCATGATATCATTAAATTTTTAGAACACCAAACTTATCCTTGTGACTTGGATTTCCATGAAAATACACATATTTGCAAAAAAGATTTTAAATATAGATTGAGACATAACATCCTTTATTATTTTAATTTTGAATGTACCTTGCTCTATTGTATCACGTAAGATGAGGTCCTTCATCTACTTGAACAAACACATGGGGGAATTTACGATGGTCACTATAGCAGACATGCTACATCCCAAAAATGCCTACGCATAGGTTACTATTGGCCTACTCTAGAAAATAATGCTATTGAATATGCTAAAAAGTGTAATTCTTGTTATATTTATAATGATCTCATGCATTCCCCACCAGCTAAACTTCAAACTATTGAATCTACTTAACCATTTTCCACATAGAGATTAAATCTCATTCGTAAAATTATTTGTTTCTAAGATGGGTACATCTTTATTATCATGACTATCAAGTAATTTACTAAGTGGGTTGAAGCCATTCCCCTTGTTAATATTACTAGTCCTACCATATCTAAGTTCATTCTCAACCAAATCATTTTCCACTTTGGTGTTCTTCACACCATCATTTTTGATAATGGTGGTAATTTTAAAAATAAACATGTTAAATAACTTTGCACCAAATTCAAACTCAATCACAAGTTTTCCACTCCCTATCATCCAAAGTGCAATGGTCAAGTTGAGGCCACTAACAAAATTATCAATAAAATTCTTCAAAAAACCATTCATGAAAGCTATACGGATTGGAATATTCATCTTTATCCTACCCTTTTGGCCTATTGGAATAGCATTCATATTGCCACATGGCTAACTCCATTTTCTTTAGTCTATGGTTCTAAGTTAGTTCTTCCTCTTAAAGGTGAGATTATTTCTCTTCACAATCTCTTCATGGAATCATTATTAATGAATAATTGTGTGAGGCTTGCCTTCATGCCCTTGATTTACTTGATGAATGCCATCTTTCTACATTACAACATAACCACCAATATAAGGCTTGCATTGCCTGACAACATAACAAATTTGTTAAAATTCACACATGTAATTTTGGTGATCTTGTCCTTAAATTAGACTACACCCATGATAAATAAGGTAAATACATTAAAAAATGGTGGGGCCCATATTTAATTAAAGATATTCTTGGTCTAAGCACTTACCACCTTCAAACCAATGAAGGCCATGTTTTCAAGGATCCCACCAATGCTCAATTCCTTAAAAATTACTTTGCCTAATCATTTCCTTCTTTTTATGCTTTTTGTCCATATCTATCTAACACTTTTTGTAGTTTAATTAAGCCCATGTCTCTCCCTCTACAGTAGTTGCCTTCCTTTCACAAACCTTTAGCCCCCCTTTTGGTCTTTTGGTTTCTTGATGTACCATGGTCTTCATTATCTTATTTTTCATTATCCTTCTATTTGTTAATTTTTATTTAGCACCTCTTGGGTTTTTATTTTGTGAGTTTCTTTGTAAGATTTTGGATAGGACCCGACATCACTCACAAAACCACCATCTCTTATTTATTTTCCTTTTCATTTTACTTCCTTCCAATACTAATTTGGAATCCTTTGGATTTTTCTTTGTCAAAAATATCCCTCAATTTTTTCTTAATAACACCCTCGTGGGTCCCTCTTTTATGAGTTGCAAGGTAAGACCATGAAAAAAACCCATCCCTCATAAAATTACCATTCATTTTATGTTCTTTGTGATCCTTGTTATTAGACATTAGTTTTCACTTATTTTACTAGATGAAATTTGCATAATAATCTATGTTATCATGTTTTTCTCGACTTACCTCAATCTTATGATAAGGAATCACACCTTTTCTATCATTATATCCCTCTTTTTGCCCTTTGTCACATTTATTTTGCATTTTGAAGTAATTCAAATTGTTTCATGTATCATTCCTCTTGATTTACCCTTTCTTTCACCTCCACATTGGAAAAACAAGTTCAAAGTCAAGATAGCACTTTTATTTCACTTGGATTTATGAGACTCTTAGACCCCATGCTCTTTGATGTTCTCTCTCTTAGCAACCTTGTCCCAAGTTTTCAAATGAAAGTCATTTTTAGCACTCATGTTTGGTTTTCCAAATATGTATGGAGGAGGAATAGAAAAAGCCACCAAAATAAATTTAAAAGCCAAATCATTTGAAACAAAGGCAATGATATCTAAAAGGCAACATACAAATCTCAAAAATCAAAATCATGCCAAAATATGTGATTAAAAGCACATATTCTATCTCTAATTGAAGATCAAACTCCATAATCAGCTTCACATAGAGCTGAAGTCATTTAGGGTATGGTAGGCCAGTGGATTGGAATAGGGGAATTCAAAAAAAATCCTTTGGTTTTACCTACTTTCTCACACAAGTACAAAATCTTCGCAATAGACTAAAAAGTCTATAAGGGGTCCTAAAGAATGGGGAACATGTCATGGGGAGGTAGGCCCATTTTAATTTTTATGCATATAACCTTCATGGGATGATCTATATACTCTATTTGTTAACCTAAGACTTGTGTAGCTAAGAGAAGTTATTCAGAGTCCTTAAGGTTAAGAGTCCTCTTATTTTAAAAAATAAAATTTGAGTGTCTTGGATTCAATAAAGATTTTCTCTACCTTGGTTTTTCCTTCATTCTCCCCTCCACCCATTTCATTTCCCCCCCTTGATAGTCAGATTGTGATTCCAAATCTATATTCCCTCTTCTTTAAATTCCTTCTTCATTTCTTAAAAACATGATAGCATTACTTTGTTTCAGTTTTATCTATCCTTAGAGTAAAACAACATGTTTTAGTAACTATGGATCACCTTTTTATTTTACATCATAAAATTTATATTTACTAAACCTACTTTACCTTCCTTTTTACATTTATCATGATTTTGATGTCCTGTTGTCATAGACATCTAAGTTTTCACCCTTTTTCCATTATTAAGTGAGATATGGATTGTTACTTCTCACTCATCAATGTTGTTTTACCTGTTATGCACCTTTTTCCATTGTTGAGTGAGATGTGGATTGTTACTACTCACTCATCAATGTTCTTTTACCATTGATTTGTCTTTCTTATCATTCCTTTTTAAACATGCATCTTTGGTTTAAATTGGTGAGTTTGCCTTTTTATTACTTGAGGTTTACTTGTTTGAGTTTTTCAATCTTTAGTAGACTTGGCTTTTTGATTACCCTATTTACTCTTGTATGACTTGGTATTTTGGTCTAACATGGCACTTGTCACCCCAACATGCAAAATTTCCTAAGTATGTCATATCCACATAGCACCAATTATCTTGGATTTTCTTTCATTTATTTGTTTTTATTCCTTAGTTTTATATTTTTGGGTTTGTCAAAAGTAGTCTCTGCACCCACCATAATCAAAACTAAAAACATTGCTGACAATCATCCCATGATAAAGGTAAGTTAAGGTATGCATTAGTTTTACTTTTCAATTATTTGCTTTTTAGTTAGCTTACTTTTCTATCATTTAATTTTAGTTATTATATGCTTTTTAAAATACTACAACTTTTTTTTAGCATCAACGTTGTGTGTCTCCATATGTTATTTCTTGAAGCACCATCCCCTATTACACTTTGGTGACATGTGATGAGCTTAGATTTGGGCATATGTATAATTTTTAACTTTTATCAAATACTGATGCTTTACATCTTGCAAAAACATGTCATGATTTAATCTCTCTAAGTACATGCTTTAAGGGGTGCATTAAGAAAGGGGTGGGCAGAGCTTTGGTGCTTCACAAGATTGTTTTCCCTTATTTACATATTATTTCCAATCCATTCATCTCCTAAAAACATTCCCTAAGTTTTTTCTCCTCTATTGCATAGTTTTCTAGCCCTCTTCCTCTTTCTATCCTTCATTACTTACCTTATCACTATTTTGACCTATTCAGTTAACTAGGTCAACTTGGTCGACCTAATGTGTTATGGGATAACTTTAGTTCTTTTTGTTTATTTAACTTCTAACCAACCTAGCACAAACTTTAGGCATTATCTCAATAATGTACTAGGTTGACCTGATCAACCTAGTACAACTGACATGTCTGAGTGATTTTTGGGAAAGATGATCTTATATATACAAGTTCATTTTGGTCATTTCCAAATGTAAGGTAATAGAGAGTTATTATTCACTTGTGCTTCTTCACAATATGTTCTTCCACTATTCTAATTGAAGAGACTTAGCTTAGGTTTATTATTTTGGAGAATCTAGTCTTGTGGATACGTCTTGGATTCTTTGGCCTAACAAAGTGATCTTTACAGACCATAACAACCTCTTGTGAATCCCCATTGGCCAAGGGAGAGATTGAATCATGATGGATTCACATTTAAATAAGTATATTCTAACTTTTTTATCCTCTCTTTTAGTAGATAAAAGTAGCATAAGTGTTGGCTCAAATAATATTACTCTTTATATGCTATGTATTAGGTTGTTACTCATACTTTTTTAATTTGAAGTTCCCTATACATATTTATTTACCTTGCATCTAACCCCTCACATTGTGCCATAAGCTTTGGTTCACACTAGATTAGTTTACTTTTCTTATTATTAGAATAGTTAACTTTCTTGTTTGTTTGTATAAGTGAATATCAAATCATAGGACTCTTTTAGGGTTGTTGTATAATTATGTTAGACTATAGGCTTTGGAACCCTTCCTAGAATGATGTGTTGTGACAAGTGATAAAAGTGATCTTCTAATCAAGCCTAGTGGATCCCCATATTGGTCATGCTCCTGCTTAACAAGTGTATATCCAATCAGAAGTGTAGGTGTGCTCTATCTTATCCAATCCAGGATTAACTCATTGTGCATCATGTAATTCTGATTGCATACACATATAATACTTAAGTGGTACTTTTATTGGAATGTTACCACATTTACATAGGTAAATAATAAATGTTTATTATTATTATTATTATTATTATTATTATTATTATTATTATTATTATTATTATTATTATTATTATTATTATTATTATTATTATTATTATTATTATTATTATTATTATTTAAAATTGGTTAAATCATTGTGTAAAAACAATAATAAAACATGTTAATTGTTATCATTTTTTAAAATTTCCTTGGGGAGAGGTTGGACTTGTTGGCCACAATGTTCCACCTCTACACCAAAAGATAAAAAGGGTTTCATCCATTTAGTAAAATACACACATACAACAATGCGACATTGTAATATTTGCATGTGGTCAATAAAATTACAAAGAGTTCTGTGAGGAATGGTATAATAATAAGTGAGAGGTTGAAGGATTTTGTATTGGATACACTGCAAGTTTCTCAAATATATGAATATATCAATTGGTGAATTTTTTACCCCTTTGAAGTTTTCCATGTTATATTATCATGTCAATATTGATCTATGTCTTTTCTAGTTCATTCTTGTATCTAGATCTATACTATGTGATCAAATTGTATATGTATTTCAAATTTTACCACATGCACATAAATAGATATTTTTAATTTCAAATTATAACATATTTCCACATAGGCCAACCATGAAAAATCATGAAAGATAAAAATCAAGGTGTAGGTAAACATGGAAATATGTAATAAAAGATCCACAAACAAATTTATCACTTTAATATCATATTAAATAGGTCAAGACCAGTGTCATCATGTTCTAAAAAAAATCAAGACAACAAATGAATCAAATAGAAACCTAAATGAATTTTAGGACACTTGGTTGGATACCAAGGTAGACAAATGATGGATCTAAATGTGTTCATGTGAAAACTACAAGGTAGACAAATGATGGATCTAAATGTGTTCATGTGAAAACTATGATGAATAAATACTAAAAAGGGTAAATTTTAAATGGTAATTATGCTAATAAAATAATAATGTTATCCAATGGAAAAAATAAAATAAAAGTGATAAAAGCAATACAATTAAATGACTTGTAAAAAATTAAGTATTTATAGATTTATACTTAACTATCTCCTATAATAATGGCATGCAACTTTAAGTCTTCAATTTAATTAATAAACATTAAGGTTTATGTTTCAATAGGAAGTTAAAATGCTAAATAAAATAAATTAAGGTAGCGAACTTCTACTCTAAGTATTTTTTTAAAAATAATTTCAAATACCCATTCAAAAATTGACATTCATCAAATATGCATAAAATTCCTTTATTAAAAAATATCCTTCTCCTATTTTTTAGTCAACACTATCATTATATATAGTCATATATTTTGTCTCATCTATTTAAATTATAATGGGAATTAAAAAAAATACTTATTTATAATTTTCTTTTTCCCATGATGAAACCATGCTCAATTCATTTTTTTATACAAAAAATATCATATCTAACATATAAATATGTCACTGTGAAATCATGTGTGTCATTGATAAAATTATCTTCACAATCATTTTAATTTAATCTATATAGATAAAAATATAATATCTTACAATTATGTGATATATGATCAATAGGGTTATAAAGGTAAAATGTACTACATGGGAAACATGTAATCAATGTATAAGCATAAAAATGATATGTGCTTTGTGGGCTCCATGTAAGCTATTTCAACTTAGGAATAATGTGGCCCATCATGGGTGAAATTTAATTAATAAAATTTCAAAATAGCATGTCTAAAGTATAAAAATGTAATAAATGTAAATAATAAGAATAAGATAATTCAATCACAATTATTTTTTATTTTACATATATTTCAATTGTGTTTATTGTAAAAGTTTAAACTAAAATTCTTGTATTCTCATTCCAATTAAAAAGAATATCCCATTCAATGTTACATTCTTATTTTAAGGGATAAGATGAGTATTGGAGCTATAATAACTCTCTCAATCCTTATATTATTTAATTGCATGAGGGAGGTGTAATGAAAATGTCGATAGAGAAATATAAATGAATATTAATTCAATGAAGAGGGAGTTATAATATGGAATGTAGCCATTACTCTTATTTTTTTATTGGTGTGGATGTATGTTATATATTGCATTATTGTATATCGGTTAAAAGAGAAAAGAGGTGAAATATGGTGGTATTTAAAGGGTCACACTCGTGAAATTATAGAAAATTTTAAGCCCTAAAGTTAAATAGTACCAATATCAATTATCTCCTTTTGCAATGCTATTCCATGTGACTTATATATTGTTAGATCATAGGCTAGTTTATAAAGAATTTGTTTAAGGTTTCCTAAAATTTTTGGAGGGATTGATACATATTGAGGATTATTTATGTCCCATGTTGGGCCTATATACTATTTCATTTTTATAAACACAAACATTGGTAATTCATGTGGTTTGGTCTCAATTCTATATACTATAACACGAATTTAGCCAAGAAAACCATTGACAAAGCAAGAATCGATCCAAACATTGGTTGTATGTATATTTTTTATCCTTTAGATAAAATAATTTTTGTCTCTAATTGGTACCACATCATCAAGATGGGAAAATTTCCTTTTCCTGGTATACTCTATGCTACTCCATATAATTGAAATATTTAATGATTTCAACATTTTATTGTTATTTGTTGAAGCAATGTATTTGTCACATATAAGTGAGTTGATAAATTAAATGAGAGGTTTTTATACAATGCATGTAGATATATATTCAATACATTATTAATTTTTACTCTTCAATCATTGATTCATAATGTTATATATTCAATAGTAGATTTCAAATTTTTACCTAATGTGCATTGGATAAATTTCTATTAAAAATTGTATACAATGTAATAACAATGTTGAATGTCTACTAAAGAGTCAAACCATATGATTTTATAAAATTCATCAGTATATAATTTGATGGATGGAATTGAATTAAGTCTCAAATGAGAATAATAAATCTTACACCAAATAGCTCGTTTACGTGTTATGGTAAGACATCTTGCAAATGTTGATCAATAAGTGTGCATAAATTTGGGCCTCTAAAATAATTTCATTGATCATAATGTATTAAATATATTGTGAAGTTTGTTTTAAATTTTCAAGTGTTTTCCTTTTGAATGGTTTCATTTGTTTTATAAGTATGCAAAGGCTTGAATGAATTTCTGAAGCATTAATATTAAATGTTACAATCCCTATTGGTGTGAGAAATATAATTGATGAATTATTGTGAGTTGATTGAAAATCCAATAAAAACATTTTTTTGATAAGGTATGATTTCTATATAACAAAGTTCCCTGAACTATCATTTTCAATGGAAGCATTATGTCATGTTGAATGTAATGGCACACAATAATACCAATAATTTATTTTTCTTTGCAGATAATGTACCTAAAGTGGATGAACCAAAAAAATGGGATTCATAAATTTATCATGTTTCTCAATTTTATTTATATAAATAAATATGATTTTTATTGCAAGGAATTTGAAATTTTACTATCATTCTAGTTATGATGTATATCAAAATCATAATGACCAAGCATATTTATCTCATTAAGCTAAATACCATTGTTAGGGTGTAGTTGTGACATAGGTTTCTATTCATAAATATGTTTGAAGTTGCGGTAAATAAGTTTTTCATATGAAACCTCAAGGTAAGTACATAGAATTGGGGGGCCAAAAGGTGGTCTTAAGTGGACATTTTTTTCTTGAAAAATGAGAAACCTCAACTTGTATAGATTATCTGAAATGCCTACACTCAAAATTTGAAGATGATATAAGAAGATGAATTGTAGCATTTCGAGTCTAGTTTCTAAACTATTTTTTTAATGGTCAAGTATATGTATGTCAAACATCTCAAATTCAAAGAGGAATTATTTATATATATAAAAACATAGTAGATGGTTGATCATGTGCCCCCTCAATTTTTGAGCACCATTTACTATTTTTAAAAACCATTTGGTGGAAAGTTAGATAAAATCATCTAATTTGTAAACTATATTGTTTTATAAAATTTTAATGAATAATTATTTTAAAAATAATTTTACAAGTAAATATCCCTAAAAATGATAAAAAGGAATTGATAATTGATCGTGCGGCCCTCTAACTAGCTCAAAAAATTAAAAAATAGTTTTTTAAATGTGTATAAAATTAGGCCTAATTTGTAACCTTATATTTTTTATTTTTAATTTG
This sequence comes from Torreya grandis, assembly GCA_037957365.1. Taxonomy (NCBI): domain Eukaryota; kingdom Viridiplantae; phylum Streptophyta; class Pinopsida; order Cupressales; family Taxaceae; genus Torreya; species Torreya grandis. The sequence continues at coordinate 2,539,992 of JARHVA010002249.1, forward strand.
GATGAATGAAATGAAATATAAATTAAAAATATGAACATGTAATTTGTGCCATATAAAAACATAAAAATATGTATGTAGAAATCAATATAGATGGAAACCTTAAAGATTTTTTTTTTTAAATTTACATATATTTAGAATGAGGAGAGTGTACTCAATGTTGTATTCATATTTTCATGAAATATATTGATAAAATTCATGGAGTTTATTATGTACAAACTTAAATTTTATTATTTTTAGGATAAAACATGGATATGGCTATGCATGTCATAGTGTGTATATGTTATATGTTTGGAAATTTGACCTAATGCTTGGAATTGCACACACTATAATGTGTGCATGGTATAATGCGTACACATTATTAATATTATATAATGTGTAAGGGTTATAAATTAGACAAGTTGAACAACCAAAATGCATAGGGTGTGCTTACCAAAATAAATGCTAAGTATAAGTTGATATTTACTTACATGTAAAAGTCAACATATAATTTCAATCTATTTTAGTAAATATAAGAAATTAACATTTCTTTAAATCTTCTAGAATTGGTCTCATAGATCTGTCAGTTATGATTTATAAGATTGTTTTTCAAAATACAATTTGGTTAGTACTTAGTCATTTTTAGGATTTTAATATTAAATCTCAAGCTTTTAAGGCATTATTTTTGTAATTGATGTCTATTTTGGGCAAAACTATAGTAATTTTTAAGGTCTTGGGGCCTTCCCAATTTATTATTAGATTTTATATGATTTAAATGTTTGTAAAAAGTAAATTTTACAAATTAGTGCATACACAACCACCCTTTTAAGCTGATTTTACTTACGATTATGTCCCATATAGGCTAAAAGTGACACAACAACATCATATTCATTTGAAACCATAATAAGTGGGGATAATTTGGGGCACTTTTTTGTGTTCACCCTAATTTAGTTTGAATTCATGCTAAAGTGTGTGAATGATGAAATGTAGGACACTTTGGTGACCTGCCACACCCAACCACCTATTTATATCTATTTTATTTGCCATTAGGTCCATTCTTGGTCAAAAGAGACATAAAAACAACACATCCACTTTTGAATATGGTAAATGCAAACATTTTTAGGCACATTTTTGCGTGAACACCTAGTTTTTATTTGAATTTAGGTTAAAATGGTGTAATTAGGGAAATGTAAGTTGTATTTTGACCCCTACACACCCAAACACCCATTTATGTTGATTATACTTGAAATTAATTCCTTTATAGGCCAAAAACAACATAACAATACCATATCCATTAGAAATTAGAAAAAATATTGATAATTTGGGGCATATATATGTAAGATCACCAACATTCACTTTGAATTCAAGCCAAAATGGTATGATTTAGATAACGTAACTTAGATTGATGACTTGTGCACACCAACCCACCATTTTATGTCATTTTTACATGTGATTAAAGGGTCCATAAGATGAAGGAAACACCAAAACACCATATCCACTTGTGATGAGAAAAAATGCAAACATTTTGTGGAATATACATCCATAATCAATCCAACTCTCTTTGAATCGAGGCCAAATTGGTGTGATTGGTAAAATGTAGGTCTCATTGGTAACTGAGACATATCCAACCACTCATTTATGTTGATCTTAATTATGATTAGGTATCTTATAAGATAAAATTGACATAACAACACCATATTAATGTGGCCATGGTAAATACAAATTATTTTAGGCACATTTATGTATGACTAAACCCTAATTCACTTTAAATATATGCTAAAGTGGTGTGATTGGGATAATTTAGGTTTCATTGGTGACCTATGCACACCTATACACCCATTTATGTTGATTTTACTTTTGATTATGTCCCTTTTAGGTCAAAATCAACATAACAATACCATATCCACTTGCCACCATGGAAAATGGGGATAATTTTGGACACATTTGTTCATGATCACCCTAATTCACTTCAAATTAAAGCTAAAGTCACGTGAATGGGGTAATGTAGGTTGAATTGGTAAAATTATAATTCTCAACCATACCTTTATGTCTTTTTCAATTATGATTATGGGGATTATGGGCTAAAATCAACACAAACATACCATATTCATTTGTGCCTAGAGTAAATGCAGATAATTTGAGGCACATTTGCACTCAATCACCCAAATGCATTAGTAATTCTTGTCAAATTGGTGTGATTTGGGTAATGTAAGTTATAATTGTGACTAGCACACACCCAAAAATCCCTTTATGCCATTTTTACTTGAGATTAGGTTCTTTATAAGGATAAAGTGACAAATAATACTATATCCACTTGTGACTAGAGAAAATGCATACAATCTTGGGCACATTTTTGTGCAATCACTCCATTTCACTTTGAATTAAATAAAAAGTGGTGATTGGGGTAACATGATTGGATATGGTGTTATTGTGTCAATTTTGGCATATAATATACCTAATCACAAGTACAATTTACATAAAGGTGTGGTTGAGTGTGCATATGTCACCAATGTGACCTATGTTGCCCCAATCCAACCACTTTGGCTTGAATTATAAGTGAATTATAGTAATAGTGAACATATATACCCCTAATTATTCATATTTTTCTTAGTCCTAAGTGTAGATGACTTTTTTTGACACTTTTGGTTTATTAAAAACCTAATCGTAAGTAAAATAACATAAATGGGTGGTTGGGTGTGCAATGGTAATTAATGTGAATTATTTTTCCCTAGTAATACCACTTTGGCATGAATTTAAAGTGAATTAGGGTGATTTAGGAATGAATGTGCCCCAAAATTTTAGTATATTCCTAGGTCACAGATTGATATATGATGTTATCACCAATATGACCTATGTTTCCCAAATAACATCACTTTGGCTAAAATTCGAAGTGAATTTGGGTAATCATGTAAAAAGAGTTCCAATTTTTTTTGTAATTGTCCTCTTCACATATGGATATGGTGTTTTCATCACACTTTTGAAATAAAAGAGACCTAGTCAAGTGAAAGTGGAATAAATGGGTGGTTAAGTGTGTTTGGGTCAAGAATTTGACATATAGTGCCCCAATCACACCACTTTGTCCTAATTTTAAGTTAATTAGAGTGATCATACACAAATGTGCCCAACATTATTCACATTTTCTATTGTTACAAGTGGATAGGGTGTCTATTTTTATATTTTGGTCTATAAGGGACATAATCACAAGTAAAATAAGGAAAAAAGAGTGGTTGGTGGTGCCTTTGTCAACGAATAAAACTAATTTTCCCAAATCACACCATTTTGGCCTAAATTGTAAGTGAACTAGGGTGATCATACATTAATGTAACCCACATTCTTTGCATTCTACCTAGTCATAAATGGCTTTAATGTTGCTGTGTTGATTTTGGCCTATAATCCCCATAGTTTTATTTATTTTTACTTATAACTCCCATAATCACAAGTAAAAATGATGTAAAGGGGTGGTTGGATATGTGTGGGTCACCAATTAAACTCATGTTACCCCAATCATAACACTTAGCCTTGAATTCAAAGTGAATTTGGGTGATTGTGCATAAATGTGACCCAAATAATTTGCATTTATCTTTGTCATAAGTGGATATGGTGTTGTTGTTTCACTTTTAGCCTATAAGGGACTTAATCACAAGTTAAATCAACATAAAGGGGTGTTTGGGTGTTTATTGCTCACAATGCAAACTATATTTCCCTAATCACATCATTTTGGCTTGAATTTGAAATGAAGTGGGTTAATAAAAATAAATGTGCCAAAAATTGTTTAGATTTCCATGGTCACAAGAGGATATGGTATTGATTTTTCATTTTTTTCCTATAAGGGAACTAATTGGAAGTAATATTAGCATAAATTTGTGGTTGAATTTGTAAGGGTCATAATACAAATTATGTTACCAAAATCACACTTTTTTGGATTGAATTCAAAGAGAAATGGGATTATCATACACAAATGTGACTAAAATTGTTTGCATTTACCTTGGTATTAAGTGGATATGGTGTTTTTGTGTCACTTTTTGCCTATAATGGACCCAATCACAAGTAAAATTGAATAAAGGGGTGTTTGGGTGTGTGTGGGTCACAAATGAAACCTATATTTCCCCATTTATACCAATATGGCATGAATTCAAGTTTAATTGGTGTGACCACACACAAATGTGCCCTAAATCATCCCCATTTACCCTAGTCACTAATGATTATAGTGTTGTGTTAATTTTGGCCTATAAAAGACCTAATCATAAGTAAAACCAAAATAATGGGGTGGTTGTGTGTGTGTGTTGGTTTATAAAATTTAATTTTGACATACTTAGAACTCCTAGAAATATCAGAAAGCAATCCAAAAGGCCCAAAAAGAAAAATAAAAAAATGACTATATGTTTTCCCAAATGGACATAAATTTTAAAAGTTATTCCCTAAAATCCTTTGGTTCAATATTGAATTTCTAAAAAATGACTAAGTATTGACCAAATTGGATTTTGAAAAACTATATTCTAAATCATAACTTGTTGAGCTATGAAATTGATATATTTACTAAAATCAATTTAAAGTATAAGTACTTGACATTTATTTTAGTAAACACACCACCTGCCTTTTCATTATTCATATTGCCTACTTTAAAACTCTTTCACACATAATAAGAGTAATGTTTATGATTTTAGTGTGTACATTATGTTCAATTATAACTTATCCTAAATATTAAAAAATCATATGATTTTTTTGTCAAAATCATGTTTTCATGAAAAATATGTTCACTTTTTGGCCCCCAACTTTTTGTAGTTACCCTTAACCATCTAAAAATAATTCATTTTCAAAAAAATTACATTAAATATATCATGGGTGGTAGGATTTTTTCATGTTTTCGTAGTTTTCAACTATTTGTTTAATAAAAAAAATAATGTCTATAATAATATTCTATAAATATTTATATAAAATAAGTTAATTTCAATAGAATAATCCATAAGTAATAGATTTTTTTGAATAAATTACAATGAACCTAAGGAAGACATGAAAAATTGATAATGCATACACAATATTTTTCACTTTATAATTTATTATCAATTTATATTATAGCGAATTGTTGAGCATTAATCTCCCTCAATGCACACCTTAAAGGGTGCATTGGGAAAGGGGTGGGCAAGGCTCATGGTGATTTTCAAGAGATGTTGTTATATATAATTATTACACCATTACTATTATAAATTTGACATAAAAATTGTTTCTTACCATATACCTCTTCTATCTTGTATTTATTTAGTTGTGCTAGCTTCATTATATCCTATGGCATTATCTAGGTTGATACAATTTTTAAAGTTCCTTTTACCATTCCTGCATTGTATCAGCCAACCTAATATAGTTTTGAGCTTGTATTATGACATCTAATTGTATCAACATATCTAATACCATTCTCACTCAGTGCACATCTTAAAGGGTGCACTAGGAAAGGGGTGGGTAAGGATTATGGTGATTTGAAAGATATGTTGCTATTATATCATGATTACATCATTAATAATATTAGTTTGGCATCATAAGAATGTCTTAACATCTACCTATTTTATTTTTCCTTTTTTTTAGTTATGCTACCTTCCCTATATCCTATGGTACTATCCAAGATAAAACCATCTATTTGGTTCCTTTAATCCTTCATGTATTGTATAAGCTAGCTTGATATAGTTCTATCCTTGTCTTTTGAAATATGATTGTATTGGCTTGGCTTAAACATTTTTGTATTAACTAACTTATTTCAATCATATCAAATTATCAATCGGGATGATATTTTGATATTAGCATCTAGGGTTGGTTTTGTATATTATATCAATAAATATATGGGTCATATTTCATTTATATCATATCATATAAACTCTATTCACTTAATTTAACTTTTAATTCTACCCTAAGTCATATTTGGACGAGTTTGTTGTTTACAAAATTATCTTATGGTGCCTTTGAGGGTCAATAGGATGAGTCATTGGGAGTTCTTAGCTAAGTATATATTATATATTTATCCATCCATTTGAAGTTTTCAACCCACAACATATCTTGCAAAGCTCCACTTGAGCCAAGGGGGAGATTGATGCTCAATGGGTCCACCCCAAGGTAAGTATATATAACTCTATGATATTTCATTTATTTACTTAGAAAATTACATGGTTTTTATTTATTAGTGAATTAATGTGTGTGTATCCTTGTTTAGGGTTTCCCTACACAAAAAAATCTAGTGTGGCTATAGGATTTCTTAGACTTGTCATATTTCAATTTAGGTTGGATAGACCATAATTTAGTTGACCATTGCACCTTACCAAATTATAATCATTATAATGTTTCCACTTAGTTTAGTTTACTTTAATTTCATACTTAAAATCATTTATTATAATTAATTTAAATACATATAGGTATAGTGAGAGATACATCCTTGTGTCACAGGCTTAGATTTAGAATCCTTTCCTCTTGATATTTGTAATTTAGGTAACCCTATGTTAGATCTATCAAATTCATAGTTTGTTATCTAATGGTACAATTATCTTAGTTTCTATTTGATTAATCTTGAGCATACTGAGATAGGATAGCTATAAGTTAATCCTAGTTTGTGCATACATTCTGTTGAACTTGACATGAATCTTATCCCACATTTGGTTGGATCATATTCATGTTATTCATTTTTGAAATCAAGATTTTTTTTCAAACCAACATATCTTTTACAGCCTAACTTTATTGACCAACATAATACCTTTATCTATCCACCTGTGAATGATATTGGCCTATATGGTACCACTATATGGGCTTCTAGACTTTATAAAAAAAACTAGACACTATTATGTGTCTTTCCAACTAAATCAGATGAGTTGATACAATCATTTTTATCAATCATCACCACTATCACCTTTTTCCTAAACTATATAAACATGACTGATATAGTCTATTTTTTTATACTTAGTACCTAACTATATCATCCAAATGATACATTTAGTTTCCTACAACCAATATTTTTCATAAAAAAGTTTCATGACCACCATTGAAGGAAACTACTCATGATAAAACTATATTAAACCCTTTCTCATGGTCGAGGATCCCAGTTATATTCTTCTCGCATATGATGATACTTATAATGAGAGTGAGGATTATCAATATGGTCCTCCAATTTATGAAAAATATCTTTATGAAGATCCTAATGACATTAGTTTATACATTTTTGATATTGGAAAATATCCCTATGACAATCTTTCCCCCTATGACCCTAATTATACTCATACTTATAGTTATTCTCCCACTCATGTTGATCAATATAATAATCTTGATTATCCAAAATTCATGACTTCTCATAAGGTTAAACATAAATATCATGATTTTCTGATCTAAGATGATGACTCTAATAGAGGTGAATACCCTACCATGATAGTGTTTGTTCCCATTTATGATGATTATGACATGGAAAAAAGTCCCTCTTGTGATTTCCCATATTTAGCAATCCCAACTATAAATCAATAAATGTTGAACATGGTTACATTAATGTTACCAACGCTCTACCCCACCTTTATAGTCATTATAAGGATGACTCATCAAACCTCATCTCACATTAAACATTTTTTTGTCAATTGATCAACTTATAACGAATGCTTATTTCAAATGCTTACCACCTTATGCATTATAAGTGATTTTGATACTACGTCCTTTAAGAATATTCATAACTATCATACTTTAACCTCTTCCAAATCACCACTAAAATAACTTATTTTCAATGGTATCAACCAACCTGATATCATTCAGTTTCACATACCTACAATAAATTACATCACACATAACTCAGAATGTGATGATTAATTATTTTTCCTCTAACCAATTGTATCAACCATGACCCATAATGTATCAATACAGTTATTTTTATTATATCCAACTACATCAATCATGATCTAGAATGTGTTGATACAATTATTTTTCCTCTAAATAACTACATCATCCATGAAATAGAATATGTTGATATAATTCTCTTTAATTCACCCAACTATACTGGCCATTACCTAGAATGTGTGGATATAGTCAATTTCAATCCTATTTCATCAAACTATGTTGAATTAGATACCACAATCAATTAAATTCCTATTTCATCATATTATGTCAATTTGGATAATACAATCAATTTTAATCTTGTTTTATCAAACTCTATTGACTTGGCCAATAAAGTCAATTTTAGTCATGTTTCACTAGATTGTATCAATTTGGCCAATATAATAAATTTTAGTCTTGTTTCATTAGAATGTATCAACTTGGATGATATAGTCAATTTTAGTCTTGTTTTTCTAGACTATATCAAACTATTCAATATCATACACCACAATTTTCTATCACCTTCCAAAGATCCTAACACTACCTTTATGCCATTTTTCCTACTATAACACTAATTTAAAAATATTTTGATATCATTATTAGGCATGTAAAACTTGAAGTTAACTCTAATCCACCAACATACCATAGGTTATATCATCTTTCAATTCCCATCCTATTATCATCATACATGTTGGGGCATCTTGTGATACCCATCCTTTTCTTATTACACATATTTTGGGACTTTGTGTTTCCCACCCTTCAGCTTTTGGAACATCTTGTGATGATCATCCTTAATATTATGCATGTTTTTGGAGCATATTCTAATGCCCATACTCATTTCCTTAGATTCTTGATGTCTCATCCTTATCATGAGGAAGCAATTGATAACCTTTCACATATTACTAACAAATAGATCCAATTTTAAGAAACTTTTTGAGACACCTATGCGCACATTTCACATGATATTCTTTGATATAGTCATTAGCATACATTTTAATTGTCATTTTTTCTCATTTTTATTTGATTTTACACATTTCATTTATTTTCCCCATATTTTTAAATGATTGTTTTCACCATTTCTTCCTTTTTGTTTCTTTAGTATCTTTACAGTCAGCCTGAGATTCAATTGAGGATATTAGGTATCACCTTCAGGTTTTATATCATATTTACTTACACCTTTGCTTCCTTTTATGTTTTTTGGTATTTTTTTTTATTAATCCTTAAATTTTATTGAGGATATTAGGTCTAACCTTTAGGTTTTGTATCAAATTTACTTACACCATTGTTTCCTTTTTGGTTTTTTGGCTTTTTTTTTTTACTTTTGGCCTTTGCTTCCCTTGTGGTTCTTAGGTATCACCTGGGTTTTGTTTAAATATATAGTTAGAATTTTTTTATATTTTAAATATTATGTAACACTTTTATGTTTAATTATATCACATTTTTTCAAAATTTTATCATGTTTTCCTTAGGTTCCTTTTGATTATTTGTCTCTTATTTACTTTTCCCCTATTTTGGGATGACTACTACTTTCACTAGTGTTTTTGTTATATAAATTATAGGTTAACATGGATTACATAGTGACATGAATATAAAATCATATCCCTATCCATTTCAAATCATTACTTTACCTCCTTGTGATAAACTATAAACATATTCTTCATTGTATCATTTTTATTACATAGATGAATATTCCATGATCCCCATTTATCCCTTTTTTCCTTTCACTTGATGAACACATAGGTTCATTTTTATATTTAACACTTACATGTGAGGAAATTGTAGGATTATTTATACCTCATAGTGTTTAGGTCCTCATTTATAGTATCCAAGCATAATCTTTCTTATGGTAACTACCAATTTAACCTATGTTTGGCTTTACAAATATGTATAGAGGAGGAATAGAAAAATCCAAAAGAATTACTATAAGAATAATATTAAAATTAAAATTATATCAAAAAGTTCATATCACACAAAAAATATGTGATATTTTTTTAGCACATCTCCTATCTTTGTTAAAACTCAAATTTCAAAATTTCCCTTAGATAGATTTGAGGTCCATTGTAGTGCGGAAGGCTAGTAGACTAGGGTAGGAATCCTTCTATCAATATATCACTATATCTTCCTACATATTTAGTGTCACCTATATTATCACACAATTAACCAATCTTTGAAGTAGGTGAAAAAACTATATAAGGGGTCGTAAGAGTGGGAAACATGTTTTTCGAAGGTAGGATCATTTTAATTTCCTCCATATAGACTTCATGGGATGATCTACTTAATTGATTTTTTAACTCAAGATTTGTGTTCACTAGTTATAGCATATTAGGTCCTTGATGTTGATAATTATTAGCCTCAATGAATTGTATAGTGTGTCTCATTCCTATAAATTATTTCCACATCACACATGTGGCACCTTACATTATTTATGTGCATAATATTTTCTCTGACATCCCTTGATGGATATTTATTTTATCTGATCACATTATTGTCATTATGATGCCACTTAAATTTCAATTTGTGAGTTGTATTATAATACTCAGGTAATATAACTAAGCATTCCTCATAAGCACCCATCACCTTTACTTTACACACCATCTCATTGTCATCCTTATTATGTCTTTAGGTTGTGGTGATTTCCTTCATCACATTTTAGAGCAAGTACTAAGTTTTAATTGTTATTCTTCATAGCTTTTTGTTTTCATTTATACATCATGCTCTTGTTTTATTTTTAATGGACTTCACTTATCTTACATAGACATTTTGTATACTTTCATATATTTTTTATTTATGTTTAATTTTAAATGCTTGTCACAATTTTTGAATTACATTTTTATTTACAATCTTTTGTGTTTTTATTTATGTTTGACTTGACATGTTTGTCTTAAATTTTGAATTACATTTTTCTTTACAATCTTTTGTGTTTTTTATTTATGTTTGACTTGACATGCTTTCCTTACATTTTGAATTAAATTTTATTTATAGTCTTAGATGTTTTATTCATTTTTGATTTGACATGATTGTCTTACATGAGATTACATTTTTTACTTACATATCTTTGTTTCATTTTTCTTACACTGATATTTTATTTACTTATAATGTTTTACATGTCTCATCCTTTGTGGTGCATTTTTAATTAATTTTCATCATCTTAGTATTATTATTTATTTTGAGTATGCATCTACTAATATTTTATAAAAACTAATAATGCATACATCACATATTCAAAATTTCAAAATGTGAAGCTTTTAGTTATTTATTACGAGATTTCATATTTTCCAATATATTTATTTTTATATGTCCTTTTCATGAAATGAAATAAGTCATATAATCTTGGAGAGATAGAGAACATTTAGGTATTAATATAATTTTATTTCAAAAATTGATAATATTATCTTATTTTTTAGGTTTGTCTCTCATTCTACATGTTGGGTTCCTTCCATAACTTGTGACATATATAACATTTTTTATGATAATTAAGGTAAATGAAGGTACACATTTTAATTTTATTTACTTTCATTTAATTTATGTTATTTTAAAATTTCATTTCAGTTATATTATTGTATTCTTATGTTACTTTCCCAAAGCACCATCCCGTGTTACATAATTGTGACATGTGATGAGCTTCAGGTGGGGCATATGTAGATACATCATATTTTTTACTTTATCATTTATTAATGATTTATAATGTAATAAATTATTGATAATAAATCTCTATGAGTGAATTCCTTAAAGAGTACATTTTGAAAGAGGTGGGAAATTTTGGTGGTGCTATATGAGAAATGTCATTATTATTTCATCATTAGACCATTACTACTATCAGTTTGGCCTCTTAAGAATGTATTTCCATCTACCTCTTACATCTTGTATTTATTTATTTGTGATATATTCCTTATATCCTATGATTGTAGATAATAAAATCTAATTATATAACACCTCAATCTTGCACACTTTGAAAATACCTGTTGTGGTTGTACCTTTTAGTTTTAGACCTTCCTACTACCAAAAGGCTCACATTCACTATCTCTTTTTGCCTAATTGATAATATATTAGTCCAAACCTTATTTTTATGATGACCTAGGCCTTATATGTTGTGAAAAAATATCTAAATATGATATATCTCCTTTGCTCCTACTTTTACACAAGTACCTATTTTCTAGCTCCTTGGACACTTGTTATCTAGATAGACATATGCATCAACGCAACTATCCAATTTTATACAAAGTGTCAAGTACCCAAAAGTCATCCAATTTTCAAAAGAATCATATCCAAAAGTTCAACCTAATGGATTTAATGTGAGATATTTCTAAAGGGGATTGGCATATATACAAGATCATCCCTCATTCATTCCTCACCTACAAATCACATACAATTCACAAGGTAATATACCAAGAAGCACTCAATTAAGCATTCAAGTGATCAAATCTATCGTATTTATCCATATTTCCATATTATTCATAAGAATAGTCATACTACAAGCCTTTATTATTCAAAGGAAGCCCATGAGTCATATTTACCAAGTTATAAGTTAGGTCATTGCATGTCTTTTCTTATCACACATTGCATCCTTATACACACACATGCCAACATGTAGGGGAGAAACACATATGTAAGGATCTCTTTAGAGTATTGGCTATATAAAAGACTCCCATTAATAGAGGCATATTTTGGATTAGTTCAAAACCATGAGCCCACTAATCCATTTTTCCCATAGTCACTCCAAAGTTGAAGAGCTAGGTTGTATCATTTTATGAAGATAAACATCATGTGTGCATGATATAGAATACATTAGAAGAAAGGTGATAGAAATCCCAAAAGTCTCTAGTTGGTCGAATCTAGATCTATTCATTATTCCATACATGACACTTATAGTTGAGTTAGTAGAAACCTACATTAACATAATAATCCATATTTGACACAAGCATCCAAGGCCACATAAAATATATTTTCATAATCTGACGACTATTCTAGGATCGTCATCCAATACACTTCTAGATTGTTCCTTCTTAGACCTTCACGTGTAGAGTAAACCAGCTAAGTATCATTACTTATAATTTATTGAAATATATATTGATAACTATACTTATTATCTTTAGCAATCTTAGTTGAATAAATTCATAATTTTGTTTGTCTAAGTTTTTTGATAATTGTCCTACTATAGAGGTAGTTTATCACCCTTATGCCCTATACTACTCTATCTTATTAACCCTAGATCACTTAATATATATTTAAGGGTTAAACATATGGTGAAACTAATTTAGGTTAATGATTTTTTTTATATTTATCATGGTTTTTAGTCAGCTATGGTTTCATATTGTTTTACTTTTTCATCTTTTGCTTCTATTAATTTGTATACAACCTAGGCATAGTGCTAGACTAGGTGTTATGCCTATTGAAGACTTTAATCTTCCTTTCCTACCACATAATATGTCTCAATCCAATGAATAAATAATCCAATGAATCATGATAATACCACTGATAAAAATGAACAACATATTGATGAGGTTTTCATAGAAGATGAATCTAATCATGAACATAACAAATCAATTGAAAACAAGGAACATGATCAAGTAGATCAAGAGCAAGTAAAGGATATTACATTGTTTCAATAATGTATGTATCAAAATCATAAATATATTGATAAGTTCCTCAAAAATATTTTTAAAACTAAAAATGCAAAAAATATGTCCCTCTTTATGAGCACACCATCAATTCTTACATCTAGTGGGGGCACATGCTGTGTTTTCTAACCTTCATTCCTTGGAGATCAGATTTATACTACCACACTTCCTATGGGAAAATAAATTATTCAATTCATTTACTAGTTTCAATGCCTTTATCTACTAAAATAATGTTTTCATCCCCTTTGGTCACTACTTAAGCATAACATCTAAATCTTAATGGGGCTACTAAAAAAAAACTCCTCCAAGTGATAAAAAATTTAGAGGACAAGATTACCAACATCGAAAAAACTACTCTAAAGTCTCCTCATTCTATTGATTCATCATATGTGTTACACAAACCTATTTCACCTAAGATATCTTTACCTAATTTCCAATTGGGTTTATTGCACCTAATTTCACATTTTATGATGGAAATGGTGATCATAAACAACATATATGGCATTTCTATGTGGAATGACTTGATTATGCCTCCAATGCTAAAATTTTGACCAAACTATTTCAAATGAGCCTCAAGTAATATGCTCTAAGGTGGTTCTAAAATTTACCAATCCAACCAGTGAAAGTATTCAAACCTATCACATATTAGTTTTTTCATATTTCTCTATCAAAATTATGAAAAGGTATCCTATGCCCAAATTTCAAAGACCAAACAAGGAACTAATGAACCTATAAATAAATATGTCTTGATGTACAAGATAATGTTTGAAAAAAATACAAATCAAATGGTAGATAAAGAACTTCAATACATCTTTAAGAAAACATTTTTCCCCCATTACATGAGACCATTATTTTCTAAAAAAGTTCAAACCTTTTGATGACTTATGCCATGTTGTTTGAGATCATGAAATGAAACCTATTTAATTAAATGGGCTTAATTATTTATAAAACACACCAAATACGTCTACTACCAAATTTCATATCAAACCAAGATAGAAGGTGAAACCTACATAAATTAAAAAGTAAAAAAATTACAATTATTAATGTAGTGTCACAACAACCTAATTGAATTGTCTCATCTAATGCACTAAGGATACAATTTACATGATTACTTGATTTTCCATATTTTCTACTAAAGAAACTTGTAGATTGTCATGTTACATCTATCACTCCTATAGAGGTTGATATGAGTAGACCTCTAGCTCATGGATATGATGATAATACTTATTGTGACTATCACCAATGCCTTAGGCATTCTACTAACCAATTTTATACCTTGAATCATAAGATCTAAGACCTTATTGATAACAAAAAACTTACATATGATGATCCTCCAAAATATTTAAGGTTACAACCTGGTGACCATCAGATTCAAATTTTTTTTAGTGATCCATTACAAGATCATTATTAGAAGAATCCAAAAGTAAAATTGAGATATAATGCACATCCTATTCTACCACTTTATGGGCACCCATTAAATGAAAATATTGGTACTTATAGATGACATATACCTCATATGGTTTCAAAATCATCTATTAATTTTGATAAAAATGAGATTACGTATAACGACTCACATCGTCATCATTATTTA